>CM052650.1:158983100-159023483 GCA_028533165.1 Leontopithecus rosalia | reverse complement strand
CACAGTGGTACGTGCCTGTAATCTCAGCTACTCAGGAGGCTGAGGCAGGAGAATTGCCTGAACCCAGGAGGTGGAGGTTGTGGTGAGCCGAGATCGAGGCATTGCACTCCAGCCTGGGTAACAAGAGCGAAACTCCGTCTCAAAAACAAAAAACAAAACCAAACAAAAAACAAAAAACTGAAATACACATCAACTTCCTTCTTCAGGGGAAAGTGGACAAATATCTTATATTTGGATCTATCATGTGCCAGGAAGCTTTAAAACCTTCTTTCTCTCATAAGCATTCTTATTATGCTATGTTGTTTTTTTGCTAGTCTATTAATATCAACCAATTAATATGAATCATTTTGCTAGTCTATTAATATCTTTAGTTCCTTAGTTGATCTGTTACTCACTTAAGTAGTCAGTGAATATTTTTTGAGGGCCTACTATCTGTGAAATGAAAAATCTTCAAGTAGTTTATAATCTGCAGGAAAATAGAGAATTGGATAATCATAATTTTAAAAGATAAATGCCACAACCAGCCTTGGGCTTGGGGTGTCTGGGAGTAAAGCACAGCTCACGTGTGAATGTATGTGTACATGCACACACACACAGACACACACACTTCCACACATGCACTTGCATCACCCAGATGCACACACTAGTCTGGTGGTGAGCATGGTGGTGGTTCATAAAAAGCTTCTGGGAGGAGGCACTGCTACAGCCAATCCGGGAAGGATTTATAAGAATCTGTGAGCTGCAGAAAAGCAGATGTGGAAGGCAGAGAGGGAAATCACAGGCTACTTAGGAAATGCAAGCAATGCTTTCTGTTTGAGTGTAGGGCGCACACTGAGTGGTGATGAGAGATTACGTTGGAAATGTTGGTGGAGACACACTGTGGAAAGCCCTGCTTACAAATCCAAGGAGTTCTGATTTTATTCTAAATGGAAGACAAGCCATCACAATATGTGATATGACAAGGGGTGACATGATCAGATTCTTGTTGAACAAAGATCCCTCCAGCAACATTGCAAAGCAAGGTTAGAAAGAAATGAAACTGGAGATAGGCAGATCAACTAATGGGTGGGGAATAATGTGACTTTGAGTAATAACAATCTAGTCCATTTTGCTGTTCTTTGCAGACATGTCAAAGCAGATGTCTTTTAGCCTTCATTTTCTATCTATTTTCTGTACATATCAGCATAAGGTCTGGAAGTCTATGATTTCATTCATATCCATTAACGTTCTTTCTCAGAACAGAGAATCGTACAGTTTTTCTCCACAATTTTCTTAGAACACCAATATTTTCACATGTGTACCCACATATGCATTCTTCACATTCATTTTCTTAATCTCTAAACCTCTGGATATAACAACAATTTTATACTTGTAAGCAATAACCTTGTAGCATATCAAAATCAATACATTTCTTTGCTATACCTTACATTGTAAAATGACTTCATTAATTTTTATACAAGTTACTGTCAAGTCTGTTTTCGAAATTAGAAGGTGAAGTTTGGCACAAGGAATCAAGAGACATTTTTAGGCCAACACTTGCTCTACTCCCCAAAGTGGAAGCCTATTTACACAATAGGAGGACAAATTAGCTTTCATGTTCAAGTACTGTCTGTTATTAGAATCGTAAATCATAAAACATTCTGCAGAATGGCAATACTATAAATACTCTTTCCAAACAATCATTAAAAGTTATTAATGCATTCTTCTTGTCTAAGCCATGAATTTAGAATGAATTAGAAATTTAAAGACTGTCTTGTGCTAATATCACTGGTTTATTTGCCATTCCCTGCATCCAGATGTAGTCCTCCATGGCCTACATTTTGTTTGTGTCTCACTCCCCACCACCCTGGATATTTTCTTAGCAATTCTGAGAAGTATGCCATAATGATTTCTTCTTGAAACGTCCTATTTTTTTTTTCTGAATTCCCAGAGCAACTACTCTTGGTAAATATTTCTTTGGCAATAAGTCGTAAACTGTCTTGTACACTTTTTTTACTTTAGTCTTGAATTGCTGCAATAGCAACAATCATCCCTTCTGTAGGTTTTACAACTTACAATTGTTTCATGTCAACTATGATCCTAAAAATATCCTGTGAAATGAAAAAGGAGAAGGTATTCTTTTTCTTCTACAGAAGAAAATTAGTACTTATTTATTAATTCCTTCAATATATGGCAAGGGATATAAAGAATAAGAAGACACATTTTCTCAAGGAGTTTAAAGTCTGATAGGAAATTGCTGGATCAAATGGTATTTCTGGTTCTAGATCCTTGAGGAGTTGACACACTGTCTTCCACAATGGTTGAACTAATTTAGACTCCAACCAACAATGTAAAAGTGTTCCTATTTCTCCACAGCCTCGCCAGCTTCCATTTTTCCTGACTTTTCAATAATCGCCATTTTGACTGGAGTGAGATGGCATCTCATTGTGGTTTTGATTTGCATTTCTCTAATGACCAGTGATGATGGCTTAGTTTTTCATATGTTTTTTGGCCATATATGTCTTTTTTGAGAAGTGTCTGTTCATCTCCTTTGCCCACTTTTTGATGGGATTTTTTTTTCTTGCTAATCTGTTTAAGTTCCTTGTGGATTCTGGATACTAGACCTTTTACCCAAAGGATGATAAATCATTCTACTATAAAGGCATATGCACATGTATGTTTGTTGCAGCACTATTTATGATAGCAAAGACCTGGAACCAAACCAAACGCTCATCAATGATAGTTTGGATAAACTGTTGCACATATACACCACAAAATGCTATGCAGCCATAAAAAAATGGGATTACATCCTTTGCAGGGACATGGATGAAGCTGGAAACCATCATTCTCAGCAATACCACATGTTCTCATACTGTATGTTCTCACTCATAAGTGGAGGTTTAACAATAAGAACACATGGACACAGGGAGGGGAACATCACACACTTGGCCCTGTCAGGGGTGGGGGCAGGGGAGGGAGAGTGTTAGGACAAATACCTAATGCATGCGGGGCTTAAAACCTAGATGACAGGTTGATAGGTGCAGCAAACCACCATGGCACATGAATGCCTGTTTAACAATCTGCATGTTCTGCACATGTATCCTGAAACTTAAAGTAAAATAAAAAAAAAAGTCTAGTAGAAGAGACAATGGAGAGTTTAAGTTCTCAAAGAATATAAAACAGATAGTAAATTTATTTTTAAAAACCCCAAGATTTAATACATCCCCTCTCTACCAGACTTTATCAGAACTGTTTTTTTTCTAGTTCATGAATTATTTCTGTATTGGTCAATTCAGCAGATGCTCTCGAGTACTTATCTTGCTGACTCTAATCAGTACTAGAAACGGTGCATTTTATCTCATCATATTCTCTTGCATGTAGGGTGCATAATGAGTGGTGATGAGAGATTACGTTGGAAATGTTGGTGGGAGACACACTGTGGAAAGCCCTGCTTAAAAATTCAAGGAGTTCTGATTTTTAATTCAGTACTGCTGAGGCATCTCGTAGCATCTTTCTTCTTATCCAACCATTTTATGTTGGTGTTCCTCAGCGTTCAGTCTACAGCTCTCTTTCCATTTCACACTACACACCCTACATGGACAATGTGGTTCACTTTTATTACGTAATTCATATCTCAATGAGAAGAATTCCCAAACCTCTACTCACAGCCAAAATATATCATCTCACTGCTACCACATATATCCAACTGCAGACTGTCCTTGGATGTCCTTAATCTTAATTAGTTCAAAATTGAATTCATTCTTCCTCCTCCCAAATCAGTTTCACTCCCATGTTCTTTGTTTATAATTATATTACTATTTATAATAGTAGGCTTCACAACCACCTACTATTTAAAACCTGAAACTTGGAAGTCTTCTTAATAAGAACCATATCCATTTAATCACAATGTTTAATTTCTTGATATTTCCTAACTCTATCCTCTTCTCTTCAAATGCCATCTCTCTTCTCTTGTCCTTGAAGTCCTTAGAGTTTTGTTTGCCCATTCTAATCAATGTAACATGACTTTATCAGCTCTCTGAAATCTGAACCCTGCCAGAAATCTAGCTATATCTCTATTTTTTGTTTTGTTTTAAAATAAATCTCTATGCTCTGGTCAAATAAATTTGTTTCTAAACATTCTTTCCTTCGCAGGAAATTTTGCTCAGACCTTACCACTTCCTTGAAAATACTTTTCCACCTCTTTACTAGGCTAGATTCCAAACCGGATTCTGCTTCCTTTAGGTCTTTTCTAATCCCCTAAACAAACTGAAATGACGTGGTTGTGCTTCCATAGAGTCTTCACATTTTATTGCATTCTCCATTTTTTTTTTGCAATTACTTTGTGCCTATTCTTCATTGGTGTTGTCTATATTTTATATCAATGTTGCCTTGTTTTCTCCTATGTCACAGAGCCTTATGCAAATTAGATCTTCAAAAATATTCTTTAAATTAATACATGAGTAGTTGAGTGAACGTATTTTGAACCAAAAGATGTTGAATCCTATACAGTTTACATTGCATCCTACTGCCCAGCATCTGACTTGCTCTTTTTTTTTGAAACAGTCTTACTCTGTCACCCAGGCTGGAGTGCAGTGGCATCATCTTGGCTCACTGCAACCTCCACCTCCCTGGTGCAAGTGATTCACCCTCCTGAGCTGGGATTACAGGCACATGCCACTGCCAGCTAATTTTTTATTTTTAGTAGAGTCAGGGTTCACCATGTTGGTTAGGCTGGTCTCGAACTCCTGACCTCATGATCCACCAGCCTTGGCCTCCCAAAGTGCTGGGATTACAGGTGTGAGCCATCGCGCCCAGCCACATCTGGTATTTTTAGAAATTACACTGTTCTCTACAGAAGTTAGCAGTGGTTAAAACATGAGCTTTGGAAAGAGTTATGATTTCAGATTTACGCTTCCAAATTTGCTAGCTCTGTAACTTCAGATAAGTTATTAAAATTTAAAATGGAATAGTATTATCTAACTCACAGAGTCCTGAAAATTAAATAAGATAAACAATTTCTTAATTTTTGAATCATCCATTTCTAGTATAAAGCCTGGTATACAAAAAGTGCTCAATCAATGTTTATGAAAAAATAAATGCCTCTGTTAACAAAGAGAAATAAACAGTATTGTGAGAATCTGCATGTTTATTATTAGAGGTGGAAATGCTGTAAGATACATGGGGGTTCTTTAATTTTAGTTGCACTTAACTTGGATACCTCTTGTACCCCGAAACCTCATATTTTCTCACGTTTTCTTTGGAGGAAGTGTGAATGTGTTTGTGTGTGTATATATGTATATGGGGGCAGGGAGGCTTTGTTACGAAGTCCTTATAGAAGAATTAATTTTACAGATTACAGGCCCAGTGACAAGTTTTACCCAATGTGGAAGATGTTAAAAAATAATAACTTCTCCATGACATTGATGTAGGCTCTATACTTTCTCAACTGCAAGTGAAGGTCTAATTATAGGGATGCAAGATTTCTTAGAGAAAGGGATCAACATAATCTCTCAAACAGATATTTGCAGGATATAAACTTTTTAAATGCATGTTCAGAATAAAAGTGAAAGAGGGTATTCAATCATAAACATAACCTTAATTACAGAGTCAGGAAGCAAAGACAAAGGAAATTGAATGGAGAACCTTGAGTGTTTATGTGTGTGTGTATGGGTGTGTGTGTGCATGTGTGTGTGATTTTCTAATGAGTACTAGAAGAATCAAAATGTTTTGCAAAATTTAGTGATGCCTTTTTATCTTCACCATCTGTAACAATACGAAGTAGTAGTAAATCTTTACATGATGCTTTCTATGAAACAGGCAATGTTTTCAGTGCAGTGCACATATTAATCTCTTAATCTTTATAAAAGGGTCATGGAGTAATTACAGTCAGCTGTAATATCTTCAAGTTCCCCATCAGTGGATTTGACATTGTTGCTTGAAAACATCAACGTGAAACCCATGGATACCAAGGGTAGCTTTTGAGGGATTTGAGCATTCACAGATTTTGGTATCTGCGGGGATCCTGGAACCAATCCTCAGCAGATACCGAGGGATAGCTATACTATTAGTGTTAACTCCATTTTACAGATGAAGAAACTAAGACTCAGAAACTTTAACCTGCCAAAGGCCACATAGTTATTAAGTGAGCGTAGCCACAATTTGAAAGCTAGTATTCAGGCTTCAGGGTCTATGTCCTTAACCACTGTGGTGTGTGCTCCTCCATGGTCCAGCCCTGATGCTTATCTTGTGTTCCATCACAAGGCCCATCAAGGGCCACACACAGACCCTTTTGTTCACTTCTGGGTCAAATTTTCTAAATCAAGAGCCCATGCTCTAGTTACTTGCTGAGAGCCAGTTCTAAGGAAAATGTTACCAAACCATCAGACTCCCTCAACCTTGGGGTTGAGCTCAGCAGTACTATGTGAGTACAGACATCCAAGAACAAAATGCTGATATAATCACAGGGAGGGAAGTCACAAAGGAGCCAAGAAAAAAATGACAAGTCTTCCCAACTCCAGATCTATCCTGTCCCTGGTCTGAGGATCAAAGAATTTTACCTCCTCTAGAGGTCAAGCAATCGTTCCTTTATTTCCCTAGGTTGCAGGAGAAGTGGGATTCCAAAATCTATGTCTACCTGTTGGAAACAATTTTCCTAGGCCACCCATCAAGTCAGAGAGCAGGCAGGAAGGATGAGGCTCAGTAGACAGAGAAGTAATGCATAGAGAAAGGCACGACACCCTGCTGAGGATGAAAAACTACTACAGGGTATATATAATAAGAACAGTTAGGACGTGGGTGATATGTGTGGTTGGATCCAAGAAAGAGATAAAAATCTGAAAAGAGAGTCATATTGGGACAGAGGGAACGAATAGGATAGGGGGACTGGGTAAATGTGGAAGAGAAGAGCTGATGGATTGAGAAAGGCCTTCTACGGACTCCTGGGGGCTGTCTACATGATGGGGAGGAACAGGGGTAGGCTGCCATCATGAACACAAAGACTGGACTTCAGAGAAAACACAGGTCAGATAACTTTTGGAGTTGTGAAAAGGAGAGTTTATAGGTGAAGGTACCAAAGATTCAGGTTCACAGGAAGGTGTCAAGATGACTCTGACAAGGCAGAATGAGTGAATATACACGTGCTTACTCTGGATGGGAAGGCCAACGTGAAAATGAAAAAAGATAATTTTGCATAATTGTGTTATATTTGCTTTATAGCACGTATTTTTATCTTTATTTTATGTTCCTGGCTTTATGATGAGAATCCAATGTCCATTTCTGTTATCTTGTTATGTTTTGTGTCTTTGTTAATCTTATCAAGTCCTTCTTTAGAAACAATGTTGTATGCAAATTTTAAAAAACACCCTACAGTTAAATAATGTATATTTTTTCTGTTTCTCCCCAGTGATAAGTCATAAAAGTCTTAAAATCAAAAGGCTAGTAGGTGCTGAATTATTCTGGGGGCCTGCAAAGAAGGGGAAATATGAGGAGATTATATCCTCTTCCATGAGAATTCCTAAGAATAGAGAAGATGGTATGGTACACTTACAGAATTAAAAACCAGAGGCACACCTGACATCAGCAACAGAAAAGAAAAGAATATAAATTTTTCTGTCTGGCTTGCATTCTGGGCAATTTCCTTGGTTGTACTGAGTTATGTTCAATCTGATATTTACTTTTTAATTGGGCTTTTAATTTTCAATTTGTTAATTTTTTAAAAGAAGTTGTTTTGCTTCATTTTGAGATATTTAGTCAATCTTGATAATTTACTACTACTTTATAGGGTTTTCAATTCCCAATTATATGCCTTCAAATATTACTTCATGTGCTGAGTCTGATCATTCTAATGCTTAGTCTCTGTGGGCTTGGTTTGTACTTTACTGTTTTCATCGATTTTCCTCATGTTGGCCTGTTTTCTGAGCATGTTGAGTACTTTCATATTGTGAGACTAAGTTTCCTAGAAATATATCTGTCAGATTTCTTTGAGGCATCTGATTAAATAGCATTCATTTAATATATAATTATCTTAAATAATTCTGCTAGGTTTTTGGGTGTCCTATCATCTTGGGGCCATTTTAATCTTAAATTTTTGACAGGATATTTTAGGCCATATATGTCTATGAATTTAAGTTATAAATTCTCAGAGGAGACTGTTCATTTTCTCTACTCCTCCCACAGCTGAAGTAAATATATTAAAATATACTTTTATGTGACTAGTAGCCTCCCTCCCTTCCTCCCTGCCTTCTTCCCTCCTTCCCTTCCTTCCTTCTTTCCCTCCCTCCCTCCTCCTTCTCTCATTTAATCTGTTAATTTGTTGCCAGTTGAAAGTCCTGATATTTTACAAAAATTTTTCAGACTTTGAACCTTGCTATTGCTAGCTTTAAAAATTGCTTCTGGCCTTTACAGGACTATTTACAAACTAGGTTCTAAGTCAATTATTCCAAATTAAGGGTACTATTTCCATGTTTGGAAGCATTTGAAATCATATGAAGTCATTTCTGGTTGTTTAATAGCTAAGGAGTGTTGTTATTTTTTTTGAGGAACTTTGCTCTCTAGTCTTTCAGAGTCTAGCCTAGACCACCAAAATTGGTAAATGCCCTTGAGACAAGCTCTGCCTCCAGAATGAGTCTTACTATGTTGAAGGCTTACTTTATTATCTGCTGTGATACATAGATAAAGACTTGTACTTAGTTTTTGCATTATTTTAACTATTCTATACCAACAGAATTTTTTCTGAAACGTCAGTTGGTCATATCACCAGAAATCCAGGACAAAATTACTTGTTAGGTTGAAGAAATTTTGATTATATACCAAGGCTGTATTATGTAAAATTACCTAGTGCAAAGTAAGCACTTGAAATGTGTTAGTTTCTTGTAAATGGGAAATATCAGCAAAAATTCTTGATAACAGTGGACAAACATAGAATTCTGTCTTCACTGCATAGTACATAATTTTATGATGTTAAAATATTCTGAACTGAAGAAAAGTTATCTTTCCTAATCAATGTCTCTGGGAAGATGCCAGTTGTTAGTTTTCACAAAATCAGATTGTCACCACTCAAGTAAGCTGATTAGCTAAAGTTGGATGTAAATCAACTCAGCAGCAGCCTCCTTGATGAATGTTAATGTGGGTCTGTGAACCATTCTCTCTTCTTCCAGGAGGTAACTTTACTCACAGTGTTTCAAAACCTCACTCCTCATGTCATTTTCTTTTGCTAAGAAAACAGGCTTATGGAGATTTGAATTTCTTTGTCACTAATCTAATAACCACATCCACAGGGATAAACTCATGGTCTCATGAAATACATATACTGACTAAGTGAGAATGTAAGAAGACTGGTTTACAGTGAAATTTAACACATCTAGCTAAACATGTGATTCTTGAGGGATTTTGTGAAGCCATGGAGTGTCAGAGGAAAACTAACCATCAAATTGTTCAATAAATCAGCTCTTATTCAGAATAAATGAATAAATCACATGGAAATATTTCTCATATAAACACCACCCAAGTGGCCGCTGCTATTGCAAAAGTGCTGAAGGGATGAATTTAAGACAATTCCTGGAGATATTCCTCTTCTTTGGAATTTTTTTTTCTTTAGTAATTAACAACGAGCACAGTAAATAAACATATCAGCATTTAATCATGTCATAAGCTGATCTTGAAGACAAGAAGCCTAAGATGAAGGCCATGTGCTCTCACATATTTCATAAAAAATTGCAGGCCTAAATAAGCCTGGCAAATTTGAAATAAAGTGTGGTAAAAAGTCTCAATTATTGAAAGAGCTGATAATTTTGCAACAATATAGAAATACTTTCATCAATCAACAGGCAGTAGCAATAAAATCATTTTCAGCTTTTGTGAGAAATTGTTTTTCTTTATGAAAGATAAAAATAAGCTGTTCTATGACATCAGATAACATTTTTTTTTTTACCACATATGATATTGAATAAGGGCAGGCAACTTTTTACATGAGTACTGACGGTCTCAGTTTCAATATGAGTCTCTTCTGGAGAGATGTGTTCCAAGGGATAGTACATGTGAGGGTACCTTGGAAGTCTAAAGCTCCATAAATCACAAGGCCTGGTGATTATCATCATTATCTCTAGTCTACTTTCTCACTTCCCCAGACTCAAAGAAAACAGGTATTATATGTGATAGGCTTGGCTCACATATCCATAGTTGTGATGATGGTGATTATTTCGGGGAATCGTGGGGAGTAGTTTGTATATATTGATCTTGACTGTGACATTTTCTGATTGTCATATATTGCTGGCCATCTGGGTGAAATCATGAATGGGAACAAAGTTGCTGAGTGCCTATGCTTCTCATGGGGTCTTGTGAATTGAAACTGGCAGGGTAAGCAGCAGTGCTTACCTCTGCTTGAGTCACATGGAAAGCAACAGATGCCATCTAATGCAGGATACTTGAGGGCCTGTATAAACAGCCACCAGGAGAAACTGCCACAAGAGAACCAAGTTAACAGACCCAAACACAGTGCTTTGAAAGGTATACAGCAGAAAATGAGAGGAATACATTAGCTATTACAAAACTGAACTATTAAAAGGAAAGGGACCTCTGGGGCTTTCTTAGTTTAGAGAAAACATTCATATATTGTAAGTGATGTTATAGACACAAATTTTCTGGAAATGTAAGTAAATTTGTATAAAACAGGTTGGTACTTTGGACACAGAAGAATAAAAATTCAAAGGGAACAAACAGATAAATAAGTTATTTCATCTAATTTGGATTTTGAGTCTTTGTCATTAGGCATTCTGACTTATTAATTTATTCTCAGAAACCTTTTGTAAAAACTTTCTCATGGTGAAAGTCGCCCATCCAACATTATTTGTACTGTGTCAGTAATACTATATTTGATTGGTCAGAGATGTTAAAATATTCATTAAACAATTCTTTAAGGACACCCACGAGAATGCATTGATCTAGATTGCCCAGCTGTAAGAATAGGCTTTAGTGGAGACCAGGGAAGGAAGGCTTCCTATGGCAGGGGCTCTCTGATTCTGTCCTTTCCAGCCAGTGACTAGAGATGGAGACTGTTTGGCCAGGCCAACTCCAGTGTCTGAGTGACACTATGACACAGAGTGTTCTCTGGTTTGCTCAAGGTAAGCTCTCAAATCCTAACCCTCACTCACTTAAGTATCTCTATAGCAGCAAACTTCTGACCTCACTACCCATATTGACAAGTAACCACTGTCAGTCTCTGCATGGAAACATTTTATGATGGTTGTTGTGTTGATGGTCTCCCTGAACTTGTTCTCAAAATCAATTGAGAAAATGGTTTCCTTATTAGGCTTTTTTCTTTTTCTTTTATTTTCTTTCTTTCTTTTTTTTTTTTTTTTTTGTTTATCATTGCACTGTTCACAATAGCAAAGACTTGGAACTCGTTTTCTTTTTTTGAAAGAAAGAAAGAAAAAAGAGAAAGGAGGAGAGAGAATAGGAGTCTTGCTCTATTGCCCAGGCTGGAATGCAATCTAAAAATAAGTATTAAAAACCTCTTTTATGCCGATAATTGTACTTAACAGCAGAGACAGGAAGGAATAAAGGAAGAAAATAACAAACAAACAGCCAAACAATATTTCATTTAAGTCTGTGAAATGCTATGCAAATGCTGAAGGGTGATTTACTTCCAATTATGTGGTCACTTTCAAAATAGGTGTAATGTGATACTGAGAAAAACATATGTTCTGTGGACCTGGGGTGAAGAATTCTATAAATGTTCACTGAGTTTACTTGTTCCAGGTCTGAGTTCAAACCATAGATGTCCCTGTTAATTTTCTATCTCGTTGATCTGTCGAATATTAACAATGTGGTGTCGAAGTCTCCTGCTATTATTGTGCGGGAGTCCAAGTCTCTTTATAAGTCATTAAGAACTTGTCTTATATATATGGGTGTTCCTATATTGGGTGCATATATATTTATGATCATTGACTCCTGTTGTTGCATTGATCCTTTTACCATTATGTAATGTTCTTCTTTATTTCTTTTAGTCTTTGTTACTATTAAAGTCTATTTTGTCAGAGACAAAAGTTACAACTCCTTTTTTTTTCCTCTCCATTTGATTGGTAAGTCTTCCACCAACCCTTTGTTTTGAGTCTTTGTATGTCCTTATGAGATGGATTTGGATACAGCACACCCATGGGTTATGACTTTTTATTCAATTTGACTGTCTGTGTCTTTGATTGGGGCATTTAATCCATTTAAATTTAGGATTAATATTGATATTTATGAGTTAAATATTGTCATTTAATGCTAGCTGCCTATTTTGTCTATTAGTTGATCATTAGTTGATATAGATTCTTCATTATGGAGCTACTCTTAACCGCTTTTTTTCTTAAGAGTTAGTAGTTATAGTGGAACTATTTTACTAAGCCTCAAATGTATCAGGTACTCTGCACAGTGCTTTGCAGATATACTATCTTATTTCAACCCCTTAGCAGTTTCGCAAAGCAGGATAATTAATAACCCTTTACAGATAAGAAGGATACAGTTCAGAAGTTAGGTAACTGATTTGTAATCACGGATCTTAACAAATGGCAAAAGACAGGATTCTACATGGGTTTTCCTGACTGCAAGTTATTTCCATTGTACTATTCATAACTATCCTTAGATACAACAACCCTTAGATACAAGCTCATCCCACCATTTATGAAATGTATGGCTGGGTACATTACATACGTCTTTTGAGTCTCTTTTTATATTTATATTAAATATTTTTTTATGGGCAAGGATATCATAGCACATATAAAATGAGCAGAGGACTGTGCAATAACCAGAAGACACTTAATAAGCAGACTCTCCCTATGTAGAAGAATACCTAATACTGGCTCCCAGTTTGCTGGGCCCATTTTGCTCTGAGCATTTCATTCTGTGATTAGCATGCCTGTTGGCCATTAGAATGGGCAGTGCCCAGATAATCCAACTGATACCAACTTTAACATAGTTCAAAATTCAGTGGACTACCATTTTTAGAAATAATTAGAGGCAGCTTTAAATAAAAGAAGTACTTAGAAAAGCAGAGATGGAAAATAAAGGACAAACGCCTTGAGAAAGGAAAATAATGTGTTAATAATGAGGAATGATACAGGTATTGTGAGGACATCAAATTGACCTGGAGCTTCTTGGCATGTCACTCCTTTAACACAGAGGATATGGATGATCTGACAAACTGAGTAAACAGAATCATTTGTCCTATCTTAAACATTTTGAAGAGGGACATGTTTACTTCCTCTTCTGCTATGATTGTAAGTTTCCTGATGTCTCCCCAGCCATTTAGACATGTGAGTCAATTAAACCTCTTTCTTTTAAAAATTAAAAAAAAAAAGAAACTAGAATTAAGAACATTTGATCTAATGAAAACTTTTGCTTTGAAAATACTGCAGTGGATATGGATTATTTAGATCCACTGTATATACCGGGTGAATTCAGTGAATCATAGCTCTACATTTCCCTTTGAGGTAGTAATCAATCAATCAAAAGTGTATTGTATTCGGGGAACTCTTTACCTAAAAGCATTATATGAAGACTCTAACAGTTTTAGGATGATAGAAGATGTCATGGAGGTCAACATAAACGGTACAAAATAAAACATTATAAAGGGTAAGCCAGAAACTAATGTACAAATCCTTGAGAAAGGAACACTCAGCAGGTAAGATGAGAATCCTCTGTGAACATCACTCTTCTGCCTTAGCAGTAACCACATAAAAAAAGAGTTTATTCAGCTTGTCAGGAGGTGGTAAAAGAAAAAGCAATAAACTAATGCTAAAGAAAATGTTCTATTAAAAAGTTTCCAAGAAAAACTAGAAAGATAAATAAAGCAACTTAGAATACCATAGCCGTTGCATATTACTCATGAGCAAGCAGTTAAATCAAGCTATAAACTGTGAGATAAAGGTGAGTAGAAGTATAATATTGGACAGGAGTAGAGAAATTTCTATAATAATGTCCTATTTTAGTTTTCATGCTCATTTAACTGGTTTACTTATTTTTGACTTCAAGAGTTGCTAAACCAACAAGCCAAGAATTACTCTTGAAACACAATGCCTGTAGATTACCTAAATGATATGTAATTGGAATCACACAGCAGTATATTGCAATTTCAGAAAACTAACAAGTGTATATCTAAAAGGTATTAAATCTAGGTATCAAATATTATACTCCAGATATAAGACCATAAGAGCTTTCATTAGCTCTCTAATGAAAGCTCTATACTCTTTCTCCCTTTCAAAAGGGAGAATAATTAACAAACTGACCGCTTTTTTTCTAATCTTCTAAAACACAAACACTCAAATATCTAATTAAGCATTTTAGCCTTGAATAGAATTACCAATAAAAGAAACTGTACTTCCTAACTGGTGTGTGTATGCATGTGTGTACGTGTGTGTGTGTGTGTGTGTGTGTGTATTTTTAGAACTTAAAACAAGGAGCCTAGTTGTACTGTATACTAAAAAGTAATTGAAGAATACCAAGCAAAATAGACAAGGATTATTTAATAGTGTTTACAGATCAGGAAAGCCTTATGCTTTCTTATATTTAAGTGGTTATGTAATTGATAACACATACATTTTACTTGCTAACAAACCACATAAGTTGTTATGAACCATATTTAAAAAAATAGGTTAGCCTATAAAAGGATGCTTAGTTCTTTACCAAAGATATACCTTGGCTTAATTTAACTAAGGTAACGTGCTCCCGGCACCACAAAATTCATTTTCAATGATTGATTACACTTTATGTCAGCATTTTATGAATCTAGGTGCATATTAGAAAAGAAAACCCCTTCCCTGATGATCAATAAAATAGAATTCAGGGCTGAAAATGGAGACCACAAATGTCAGTAAGTTTTGTGAAAGTTCCAGCCAACAACACTGCATTGCCTTAAAACACCTTTTTAAAACTGAAACCAATTAAATAATTAATCAACATCACACATATAGCAAATCCCAAGACTGTAAGTCAACAAAAATCTGAAGTGCTGAGTCATTGCTTTCAGAAGCAATTCCTACACCAAATCCTCTGTAAGGTAAGCTAGCAAGATACACTGACACTTAAAAAACTGGAATTGAGAAACACGCAAAATCCATTTTAGAAAACTATCAAATTTAAATAACAAGTCACAATTTGAAAACAGGGTCATTGCTACAGGCAAAATGTTACAAGTAGAATAAGCTGAAGCTTTTATATATGACTTTTAAACAGATCCAGATTTCATAGAGGTTAAGACCTTCTCACAGTAGCAGAAGACAGCAAACATTTGAAATCAGATAAATCTGCTTCCAAATAATATGTCTATCTCTTGCTAGTCAAATGACCAAGGACAGTTTCCTCAACTTTTCTGACCTGGGTTCCCTTCTATACACATTGGGCTGGCTGTATTGTGTAACTATAAAGGATTCTTGCTGGTGTATGTGAATTATCTAGATGAAATATGTGCACTGATCAAAATCTCTAGTTAGTAATTGGAGTTTCATCATGATTATGAAATTCTTAACATATGATGGAACAATAAAAACTAGGTATTACCATAAAAATGTTTGCAATAAAAACTAGGTATTACCATAAAAATATTTGCAATAAAAACTAGATATTACCATAACAATATTTGCAATTTTTAAAGAGGCAGTAACACATGCATGCATACTTGCATGTGTTAGCACCTTTTTAAAAATATATCTCATTTGTTGGAAAATGTAACTACAAAGTGGTAGAAATAGAAATATAAGTAGTTTATGTATTTTGGATAAAATTCAAAGGAATTATATATATTTAGACTCTATTATCCCTGGTATTCAGCTATAATTTATACCTGTGTTTCATTCTTGTGGATAATTTGTATCTAAATTATGTACTTGAAGCAATTTTTTTGTGTGTGAAAAGTCTTTTAAGTTTTGTGGTTATTAGTTGTTGCTGGTTGTTTGTTAGCTGTTTTAACACTCATAATTCTCCCAATCTTATTTTCGTATATTCTGTTTGCTTATTAGAGAATCTTTCTTTTGTCTGTTGTAAATTTTCTAATATATAGAAAGTGTTAGTTATCTAATCTCTGACTCTGGCTTTATTTTTTAAAATAAATTATTTATTTTATAAATAATTATTTTAAATATTTAATAATAAATTATTTATTTATATGGGGTTGGGGAGAGAGATTTACAGTCAAATAATCACACTACTACAAAACCTCTCCTGTGATACTTTCCAATCACAGATTCCCTGCTAACCAAATTTTCAGGCTTCAAATCTAAGACTACATTTACAAAATATATTTAAAATTAATTTGAATATGACAAGGCTAATGCATTAGTTGTTTTTGTATTTTTCTTTTGCAATTACTTCACAGATCCTCAGATGCTTACAAACCTATTTCTTGAACTCCTGACCTCAGGTGATCCACCCACCTTGGCCACAAACCTATTTGTTAATCAAACTATTTTAGTTATAATCGGAGATCACCAGCACACAAAATTTAAGTCAAATTGAAAGAGGAAACAATTATAATACTTGAAGAAGAAAAGTTTTGTTTTTTTTTTTCCCTTAAGAACCAGTTGTGGTTAGGTTTGTAAAATTCTGCACAATGACTATGAAAAGAGGTGTTATAACAGTGGGGACGTATGAGAAGCCTACATTTCAGTGAACAAAAGGCAATGTATCACTGTGGTCACTTAAAACAATTTGAGAAATGTCAATCGGAATGTTAATATCGTCTAAACCAATCATATTTGTTTACACTCAAAAGGGGTTATTGGCAAAAGTCCTGAAACTGAGTTTGTTCGACAGTGCTGAAACATAGTAAAACATCAGAATCAAAGATTTTACATTCTTGAAAATATTATGTATATCGACATGGCCCCTGGTCATACTTGAGAGCTGTGGGTTAGCCACTTCATAGTGTCTGTCCTGAACTCCTGCAAGGGCTTCTTCACCTCTTTAGCTGAGAAACCTGACAAGGCCAATACCATGGAGAAGAATAGATCAAGACTAAGTATAATGGAAAGATTAGCTAATGTTTCTTGTACATTATCACAGCACTTAATTTTTTATTACAATAGATTACTGGAATAATTCTTTTAAAAGCCACAATTGTTTCAAATCCTTGGGAGTGAGAAATTCAGAGAAATTTCTGTCTGTAGTAGATAGAAATATGATTCTATTTTTTAAACACCTAATTGAATGTTTATGAGAATTAGTCTACAGTTTTTTGATGAATAGGGAATGCAAACTTTCATTAAGCTCTAATGACCTTTATAAAGTTTCTTGGGAAAAAATGAATCTTGACCTTGGCAACCAGCAAAATAATTATAACATGGCTATTTCATGCTTATTTCTCTAGCACACTGTCAACAACGAAGCATAGTAGTTTGATGGCGTGCATTCATGCAGAGTAGGGAAAAGGCCACATTTGCATGGAAATTCAATTTATAATTGTTTTTATGTTTTATTGGTGCTTGGTGAATTGGATATAAAAGGTGCCATTTTTAAAGGGGGATCAAATTTGACAAATAATGTAGCTGGGTAAACTCTTACAGTAATTACAATAGTAACTGCACTCTGTTCTATTTAGTGACATTATGGGGTAAGAGGAAAACATGTACCCACTTCAATAATTCTAGATGTTCACTAAGGTCAAAGGCACTTATGTGTTGGAGCATGTTTTCATGCTTTTTAACCAGGGTTAGCATGAAATCCACTTAAATAAGATTAAATTTTAGAAATCCAGGACGTAATCATCAGGGAAAAAGCAACAGGTGCAACATACCTTGACTTTATCAAGGTTGTTGATAATATGATTAAATTCATTCCTATTACTAAAGTGTGGTAGCATCTAAAATAACACATGTGTTTTTCAGATTGAACACTGGGAAAAATGAAATAACGTGTACAAGTAAACAGAGGCACAGAAAGTAATAGGTCATTTGGAACATAGAAATTGGTTTGAGACTGTTGGAACATAGATTACACAGAGGTGACATAAATCAGGAGTCTGGGATGGCTTTTGGAGTCACATGTGAAAGATTTTATCAGAACTGTTTATGTAAAAAACTGATGACAATTTTCAGGGGTAAGTGGGAGAGCGTATAGCGGAGGTTCAGCCTGCAGTGTGTGGGATCAGACTTGAATGTCTGATATATTCACCTACTTGTTGTGTGTCTCTTAGCAAGTTATGTAATGACTCTGAATCTTAACTCTTTGTGAAAATAGGATTAGTAATAGTTCTTTTCTAATTAACTTTCAGAGTTGATTAAACATAGTAATCTGTGTGAGGTTCTTAGCTTAGATTGTGCTGTGTAATATACTAGTTATTATGATCATTGTCTTTCAGAAATGTCACTTGTAAGGGAGTAAGGGGAGCAGATTTCAGGGAGGACATGCCGTGGACAGAATTGTGACTGCAGAGTCCACATCATAGGCTGCACAGAGAGCACAGACTGTAGCAGTGAGATGAATATGCAGAGAACAGCATTAGGTGATCCAATGACTTGCTGGGAGGTTATAGTCAATAATTATCATAATCATCAATTTAGTCTAGGGAGATATAGGTGCCTGCCAATTGAAAGCTATGGCCAATATTTTGTAGAACAGGATTCTAATACATAGAAAATTAGACAATATGGAGGAAAAACAAATTCAAGGAGCATCAGGAAGGTTGCCTGCAGGGTGACTTATGTCAAGCAAAAACACAATGACAAAACCAGGAGTTAGAAACACGTGGGCAGGAAAATAGCGTCTGAAGGCTGACTAAAATGCCTAGACCACGGCTTTGGAGAAACAGGCCATGACAACATGTTATTTGAAACCATAGAGAACTACCACCTAATTTTTCCATATTGTTCTAAATTGCTTAAAGTAGGACTTCATAATTTGTCAAGGGTAAAGAAAGAATTTTTTTTTTGTCTTCAATCAACAGTAATGATGATTTCACCTTTCTCCCCAATTATGCTGAATTTCTGGCACTCAGTATAAGCCTTTTAAGGCCAAGGGATTTAAATACTAAGAAGATACTGCTCATCCTGGCTTATTCCTCTGATCTGTTCAGTAGCAGCCCTGCCTTCAATTAAGGGGTATTTTTAAAAACTTCTCTTCAGAACATCTAGGCAGTCTTAAGCCACAACATTATTTCCCTTTGGAAACGTTTGAGTTGGAGTCCTGGATTATCCAAAGAGAGCTGTTCTATATTTTGAAGGCTTGGGTATATATTGCTGTCATCCTATGAGACTTTTCTATTCACAGATCTCTGCGGGGTTCATTTGTCACTTCACCTGGCAAGTCTGGTCACAAAAAGAGATAAAAACATTAATATACTAATAATGTTCTAATAACATAGACTGGCTTGCTTCTTTCTCTCTACTTCCCAACAGTAAGGTTTCCCTATCTTGTTCTGTTCTTGAGCTGTGTTAGTTTGTTAGGGCTGCCATAACAAAGTACCATACTGGGGGGCTTAAACTAGAGGTCCCCAATCCCTATACCAGGCTGTGGCCTGTTAGGAACCAGGCCAGGCACTGGGGGTTGGGCAGCTGGCAAGTGAGCGAAACTTGATCTCTATTTATAACCACTTCCATCTCTTACATTACCCACCTGAGCTCCGCCTTCTGTCTGATCAGTGGGGCATTAGATGCTCATAGGAGCACAAACCCTATTGACAACTGCATACTCGATGGATCTAGATTGCACTCTCCATAAGAGACTCTAATGCCTGATGATCTGTCACTGTCTCCATCACCCACAGATGGGAACATCTCGTTGCAGGAAAACCACCTCAGGGCTCCCACTGATTCTACATTAGGGTGAGTTATATAATTATTTTATTATATATTACAATGCGAAATAATAGACATAACATATACAATAAATGTAAAGTGTTTGAATCATCCTAAAACCGTCCCCACACCACCTCCACCACTGGTCTGTGAAAAAATTTTCTTCCACCAAACTGGTCCCTGGTGCCAAAAAGGTTGGGGATCACCAGCTTAAACAATGAAAACTTATTTTCTCAATTCTGGAAGCTAGAAGAAGTCTGAGATCAAAGTGTTGGGATGGCTGGTTTCTTCTGAAAAACTCCTTAGCTTACAGATGAACGTGTCCTCATTAAAGACCCTGCCTCCAAATACAGTACCACTCTGAAATACAGGGGCTAGGACTTCAACATACGGATTTTGAGGAACATAATCCAACCTGTAACAGCATCCATTTGTGTTAGGGAATCCAGTCACTTTTCATTTCCTCTGGAATTAGCCCCATTGGTTATCCCTTTCGTGCAAACCTCCAGCCTTCTCCCTTCCTCCATCTCTCTATCTCCCTACCCTCAGCACATGCACATACTCAGGACACAAAATCCCCTCCACACTGGGCTGCCGGAACTCCTCTGGCCTTCTCCTTCCATACTTTCTCATCCCATTCCTTGAACATGGAGCTTGTCCAAGATTTAATTTCCTGAGTTCCCATTTATTCCTCTACCTTCTGCAAAAGGGCGTATTTCATAAACACCTGACAAAGATCACCAGTGAACTCCAAATTGTCACATCTAATGAAGACTGGACTTATGGAAGAAATAAACTGCCACCAGTCCCTCCTTCCTCCTTGTACCACATTATTCATACATCGGCATCTGTCATACTATGTCCTCCTTCCACTGCCCCTTTCTCTTTAGACCAGTGGGCAGATTCTTCCTCAACCTAGCTCATAATCCCTCACATGGCCTAGGCTCCCAGGCTTCAGTCTGTGTGCTGAGGGTCATCACATTGATCACGTTTCGATCTCCAACCTTATTTTTTCCTTGAGAGCTTTGCTGCCAAACCTACACTCTTGGATGTTCCGACGCAGCCCATATCTAACACGGTGACACTGAGCTGAGTGTTTTTCTTGCCTTCAGGACATCTAGCTTTTCCTTTGGTGTTACCTTATTTAAGAGGTTGGGGTTGGATAGGGATAAAAAGTAATTGAGGCCTAGGTAAGGCTGCTGTTGATGCCAATGTGAGTAAACTCCTTGGAGTAAAAGAGGAGACAGAATAGTAAATGCCAAAGGTTTGCTGAAGCACCTTTGCTTACCCAATCTTCCTCCCCATCATTTTCATGCATTGCAATTAATGCATTCCTAAAGTTGGGCTTTGAGGAGGACTGCTACAGACAAATGTTTGTGTCCCCCAAAAATAACGTTAACAAGATGGTATTTGGAGATGGGGCCTTTCAGTGGTGATGATGTCATGAGGTCGGAAGTCTCAGGAATGGTGAGACTTAGCACCCAGATTAGAGACCTGAGAGAGCTCCCTTGCCTTTTCCATCATGCGAAGACACAGCAAGAAGACAGCTGTCTAAGAACCAGGAGGTGGGCCCTCACCAGGAACCAAATCTGCTGGCACCTTGATCTTAGACTTCTCAGCCTCCAGAACGATGAGAAACAAATTTCTGTTATTTATAAGCCATCTAGTCTAGGGTTTTCAGTAATAGTGGTCCCAGAGGACTAAGCTGGGGCCCAGAGAATAGCACCTCTTTCTCCTGCTGAGTTCTGTGCCAACTGAGAAGTAGGATGACACAGATCAGGAGTGTCCAATCTTTTGGTTCCCTGGGCCACACTGGAAAAAGAATTGTGTTGGGCCATACATAAAATACACTAACAATAACAATAGATAATGAGCTAAAAAGAATCACAAGAAAACCTCATCATGTTTTAAGAAAGTTTACAAATTTGTATTAGGCTGCATTCAAAGCCATTCTGGACTATATGTGGCCCACAGGTCATGGGTTGGACAAGCTTGACGTAGATGTTCATTTTTGTTACTTTTAAAAACTAGTTTAAAAGAGAGCGTAGAGTGAGAGATAATGGCTTTGTTTACTGACTCCAGGAACTAGGCTGGCTTCCTCCAAGGTCAGGCCTTTGTGCTGCTAGGATAACAGCCTGGGAAAGAAGAGGAGAAAGCCTGGGCTCGATGTAGGCAAATCAGCTGCAAAGTTCTATTCCAAAAAGCATTCCATATGAGTTTATTTTTCCACAATTTAGATAAATCACTAGAGAAGAAACATTAGCACCCTGCCTCCCTCTCCAAATTGCCCCCGAGGAGACTCATTTCAAAAAGTTTGATTTGTAAAGAATTAACAAGAAAAGACATATTCAGTTTTTAAGCAAAAATGCAAATAAAATAGGATTTTTATATAATATATTAATGTTTAATTAACCATCAAGGACTTGAATATGAGTCTTCTGAGTGTGGATTAAGAACTTCTGAAATCATAGTTTTAGTTATCTCTATCAACTAAAAAATGTTTAAATAATTTTGTAGTAAGATATCTGGTCCATGTGACTTCCAACTAAAAATTCCAATTGAGGTTCTAGCACTCATAGTGGAGAGACCAGTAAACAACCCATAGCAAATATAATGCCTTGACATTTTTTTTCTTTTCTTTTCTTTTTTTTTTTTTTTTTTGAGACCAAGTCTCCCTCTATCTCACCGAGGTTAGAGTCCAGGGGCACAATCTTGGCTCAGTGCAACCTCTGCCTCCCAGCTTCAAGTGATTCTCCTGCTTCAGCTTCTCAAGTAGCTGTGATTACAGATGCCTGCTACCATGCCCAGCTAACTTTTGTCTTTTCAGTAGAGACAGGGTTTCACCAGGTTAGCCAGGCTGGTCTCCGATTCCTGGCCTCAAGTGATCCTCCTGCCTCAACCTTCCAAAGTGCTGAGATTATAGGTGTGAACCACCACACTCAACCAACAAGAGGTATTTATGACAAGAATAGTTGTTTTTGATATATCTTAGAAAAAGATATGTTTGCTGGTTCTCATCTGAGATAAGCAAGCTGTTTTGTGAAATTATGCATAATTTTTTTTTCTTTAGAGGATTTTACATATTCTGGAACAACCAGTATTCTAGCATAGACTGTCTTAGGACTTAACTGTCAGGGAACAAGCCGGACACAAGTCTAGTCATATTATTTCATGGGGCTCATCAACTCTGTGAGGGACTTGAATCCAGTCCACAGGTGGAATTCAGATATTTGCAGGCCTCTCACAAAGAAAATGAGTTCTCCAAAGAAAGGCATATTATGTAGATAGACACTTGAGCTTCTGAGAAGAAAAATTGTAATGAGTAAAGATGAACTCTTTCAGTTTACTGGGGGACTGTGCCTGACATCTCTGAATACAGGTATGTCCTCAATTCTCCCAACCCCCAAGAGAATGGAGGTGAATGAAAGAATTCTATTACAACATAACTTTTTAAAAGGAGCTTCACAGTGTCAAAAGTTGTACTGTGGAAACCTTTTTAAAAAACCTAGATATTGCAAATGAATCTTTTTCTTGTTGATGAGAAACAAAGATCACCAAAAGTAGATATTTAATAAGAAACTGGTGTATAATTGTGCATAATAGTCTCATGATTCCTTTTGTTTCTGTGGCATTAGTTGTAATGTCGCTAATGTCATATATGATTTAAATCTTTTTTTCCCTAATCTAACTAAATGTTTGCCAATTTTGTTTTCTTCTTTTTTTTTTGAGACGGATCTTGTTACCCAGTTTGGAGTGCAAAGGCGCGATCTCAGCTCACCGCAACCTCTGCCTCCTGGGTTCAGGTAATTCTCCTGCCTCAGCCTCCTGAGTAGCTGGGATTACAGGCATGCGCCACCGTGCCCAGCTAATTTTTTGTATTTTTAGTAGAGATGGGGTTTCACCATGTTGACCAGGATGGTCTCGATCTCTTGACCTCGTGATCCACCCACATCAGCCTCCCAAAGTGCTGGAATTAAAAATTTTAGTCTCATTTATTTTTTTCTGTTTTCTATTCTCTGTTTTATTTATTCCTGCTTTAATATTTTTTTCTTTCCATCTATTTGCTAACTTTGGATGTAGTTGTTTCTTTTTCTTCATCCTTTATATTTAAAGTTATATTATTTATTTGAGTGCTTTTTTTAATGCAGGCATTTACTGGTATACATTTTCCTCAATATTGCTTTTGCTGTATTCCATAAGTTTTGGTATATTACATTTTCATTTTTATTTACATCAAGGTATTTTTTAAACTTCCATTTTGATTCCTTTTTCTATCCATTGGTTGTTCATGAGTGTGTTGTTCGATTTCCATTTATCTGTAAATTTTCCAGAGTTTCACCTGTTGTGGGTTTCTAGATTCATTCCAACGTGGTCCGAGAAGATCCTTAAGGTAATTTCAATCTGAAATGTGTTAAGAATTATTTTGTAAACTAAAAGACTATCTATTCTGGATAATGTTCTGTGTGCCTTTGAGAAGAATGTGTATTCTCATATTGGTGGTGGTATATTCTGTATATGTATTTTAGGTGTACTAAATCTGCACCTAAGTAGATTGTTTAAGCCAGCTCTCTCTTTATTTTCTGTCAGAATATTCCATTCATTATTGTAAATAGAGTATTAAGTCTCCTACAGTTAGTTTATTGATGTTGATTTTTCCATTCAGTTTTATCAATATTTATTTTATATTGTTGGTGTTCGATGGTGAGTGACTATATAGTTATAATTTTTGTATCTTACTGATGAAATGAAACCTTATATAATTATTATTATATAATGTTCTTCCTTGTCTCTTGTGACAGTTTTGAACTTAAATACTGTAAGTATCATCACTCTTGGTCTCAAGATGAAATGGATAAATTCCTAGAATGATACAATCTACCAACACTGAATCATAGAGAAATAGAAAGTTTAAGAAAGCCAATAATGGGAAAGGAGATTGCATCAGTGACCCGAAACCTCCCAAGAAAGAAAAGCTCAGGATCACACAGCTCACTGGTGAATTCTACTCAACATTAAAAGAAGAATTAATGGCAATCTTTCTTATACTCTCCTAAAAACACTGAAGAAGAGAAAACACTTCTAAACTGAGTTATGAGATTAGCATTACCATGATACTGAAGTCAAACAAAAACAACAAAGAAACCTAAAGGCCAGTATTTCTGATGAACATAGATGCAAATATCCTCAACAAAATAGCAGCAAATCAAATTCTCCTGCATAGGAAGAGGATCATAAACCATGATCAAGTGGGATTTATCAATGAGATGTAAGATTGCTTAAACATATACAAATCAAGTAATGTGACACATCACATTAACAGAATGAAGGGTAAAAATCACATGATCATCTTGATAATACAGAAAAAGCATTTGACAAATTTTAATAACACTTTCATGCTAAAGACCTTCAACAAACTATCCAAGAAAAGGCAGAAGAATGAATATGGTGTCCCATTAAAATTAATATGCTAAGACCTAATACCCAATGTGACAGTACTAACTGGTGAGGCCTTTGGGAAATGATTAAGTCTTGATGTCTTTGCCCTCATATGTGGGATTAGTGCCCTTATAAAAGAGATTGAATGGAGTTGCCTTGCCTCTTCCACCATGTGAGAGCACAGCAGCAAGGCACCATCTGTTCAGCAGAGTGGACCCTCTCCAGACACTGAATCTGCTGGGGCCTTGAACTTTCCAGCCAAGATAAATACATTTTTTTATGAATTAACCAATCTAAGGTATATTTTTATAGCAATGTGAATGGACTAAGACCCCCTTTTAACCTTAGTTAACGCAATTGCCTTTGATTTACTTTCCTCTGCCTACATGAAGATGAGAATAAAGACTGCCTTGAAACTTGTCATTTCATCTACTCAGAGAAAGCCGAGGATGTTCCTAATTCCTTGACTCTGTCTCTCTGGATTCTCCTCAAGAGGACCCACTAGAGACTACCTATCTGATTTAGTGCAAAGAATAGTTGTTCTCCTATGCAATTAGTTTGTTTTTATTTTTCCCCTTTAAACCAAGAACTATATAACTGAGCTGGTTTCCTTTTATGTTTGCCATTACCGCATTGTCAAACTTAGGACTTACCTATAGCAAGAGGAAAGGTGGTAATTAGAGTCTACATTTTATCTTGCCTTCCACTCTGCTTTCTCTCTTCTATTCAGGTTTTAATTTCTACTAACTTACGCCTATTTTAAATATCTTTACAATGTGACTAAGTATATCTTTCAGAAAAAACTGGGGGCGGAATTGCATAGAATAGTAGAAAATAAATTTATTTAGAGTACAATCATTTATATTTGTTCCTTTTCAACTAGTCACATATAAGGAATCATTTTCCCAGTAGAAAAACTTTATAGATAAGCTGAGAAAATCTGCCTTATATGCCATTTATATCTCAACCTTTTCTCTTCACAACATGATTGTAGTATGTATAGGGCAAAATTAAGTACTCAGAAATATGACACTCATTTTTATGAATATGAAATTAATTACTTATTTCAGCATTAATTACTTGTATAGATTACCGATAGAATATAACATAAATGAAATAGAGCTATGAAATTTTCTTAAAGAATAAAAATGTAATGGGTCCTTTAAAACATGAGAAGGTGATACACAATGTGGTCTAATAATAGAAAATAAAACTAAATGAGACAGAATTAAGCACATCATTAGACAATAACATTAGACCATAATATTAAAAACAGGATTATAATTATGAGATTAACGTATTTGTAAATGTTAAGGAAATCTGAAATCATGCATGTCTGCTTTTTATCATCTCTCTAATCATTTGAAAAACTATAGGTTTCTCTCAATTTTTAAAGCATTAAATGCTTAGGAAATGAGGTTGAATTAAATTAAAAAAACATATTTGGAGAAACAGTCTTTTAAAAATATCTACAATATTATTCTATTAACCTCATCTGTCAATTGACATACCTAGAACTCTAAATCATAAAGTTGAGTAAGTTATATTTTCTTTGAAAGCATGAAGAATGTAGATCTGGCTATAGCAGTGATGCTTGACTTATTATACAGAGCTGCCTTGAGATTAAAACTAATGTCCGTTTTAAATATGTCTTTCAAAACTTCAGTGCTGTATTTCTGGTGTATTAAATGCATCAAACATGCTCATCTTTGAGTACAATAACTAAGACAATTATAGTAAAAGGAAATTGGAAAGATTTTATAGATAACCAAAATATCCTGAGGGATTTTAGCTGTCATGTTTTTTAAAATGTGAGAAGCATAAATTCATTTCAATTTGAAAATTCAAGTTTCTTAATGCTTGCACAAGGGATATCACAGTGGTTTCGTTGAAGTGAAGGTGGGATTGACAGTTGATCATTTTGGGCTTCTCATCATGGCTCCTGTAGGCAGTAACAGGGATTATTATGTTTCCTAGGTTTAATCTTGGTTATCATGGAGAAGAAAAGGTTTCTGGTACATAAACGAACAAGGAAGAGTTTGTATGGAAATCAAAAGGTCCTTTGCAGTGCTTCCTAGTAGTAACCAGTCTAGCAACTAAACTATTAAAACACTTGAGCAACCTAATTCAGGCAGAATCATGGAAAGTTCAGATTCTTTAGAAACAAAGGTTTGGGTCAACCCACAAAAGTATGAACCCCAATCAGCTGGAGGCACACTGTGCGCAATGGGAGCACAGAAGGGACAGTGGAAGAAGAAAGAGATAAATACTAACTCTAGCCTTGTGAACTAGAGTGAAAAAAAAAAAACTTTTCATAGGAAAAGTACTGTGATCGTGGGATGAAGTTCCGTAGGAGTAAGGAGTTGTGAACATGAGAGAAACAAGGATAAGATCAACCATGTGTACACTTAGCCCAGTTTTCTATTTTTATCCTGTTCCTTTCCATTTCTTTTTTTTTTTGTGGGTGGGGGAGGAAGGGAGGAAGGCAGGAAGGGAGGAAAGGAGGAAGGGAGGGAGGAAGGAAGGGATGAAGGAAGGAAGAAAGGGAGAAAGGGAGGAAGGGAGGGAGGGAGGGAGGGAAGGGAAGGAAGGAAATCAAGCAATGAGAGAGACATCGCCGACCTGGATCTAGAGGTTTACAAGTTGATTTCTTTTTTTTTAACCCCAGGTAATACACAGAACATCACAAAGATATTCCTCAAGAAGAGCAACCCCAAGGCACATAATCGTTAGATTCACCAGGGTTGAAAAGAAGGAGAAAATACTAAGGGAAGCCAGAGAGAAACGTCAGGTTATCCACAAAGGCAAGCCTATCAGACTTACAGCAGATCTCTCAGCAGAAACTCTACAAGCCAGAAGAGAGTGGGGGCCAATATTCAACATCCTCAAAGAACAGAACCTTCAGCCCAGAATTTCATATCCAGCCAAACTAAGCTTCACAACTGAAGGAAAAATAAAATCTTTTATGAACAACAAGTACTCAGAGATTTTATTACCACCAGGCCTGCTTTACAAAAGCTTCTGAAAGAAGCATTACACACAGAAAGAAACAACCAGTATTAGCCTTTCTAAAAATGTTCCTTTCCATTTCTATTCTATCTCGACAGTAGTGGTCTAGATAGCAAACTGTGATTTACTTTGGAGCAAACTCTGTGATTTACTCCAAATTTTGAAGTACATCAAAATATTTTCATAGCTGAAGAGAAATGAAGATCATGCTGAGACAGAGTCAGTGAATGATCCATGATTACAAATCACTGAGCATTGTTTTCAGGGCAGCGGGAATGACTTGTAGGCAAGATTGATACCTTACATACAAGAAGAGACCAGGATAAGGGTTCGATTGAATTTAGCACAGCTTCTTATAGGACATTCAGCACCCTTAACTAATACATTCTGATGTTTTGAGGGACAACACCACATGTTTGCATTGAACAATCCATTCTAATGGTATAGGGTAAGCTGGCCCGCTACACTGAAAGGCGGCCTGGTAAGGAAGCCCAAGGCCAGGATGGGGTTCGTAAGCTCTGAACCTAATAACATCTAATAACAGGTGTAAGTCACTCTGTCATTTTGGAAGCTTCTGTAAATTCTTGCTGAATGGTAATAGCCTCTTCTTTGTGATGATATTGCGAATTAAGAAGGAAAGCTTGTCCTCCCCTTTAGCTGGAGGCCAAATTAGGGGAGAGTGCAGAGGTTACCAGCAGAAGCAAACCACTTGCTAATGAGTGTTGATACTACCAGTTGGCTGCAGGGGCTGCTGCTACAACACCAGAGGAGGGGCAGGAAGGAAAAGGCATAAAGGAACTCTTGTGGAACATGTATAAGAAGGCATCCCGAACACTCGGAGAAAGAGGCAGAGGGAGAGAGAGAAGAGATATTTTGGCAGGGGCTCAAGGTTAGGGCACTTGAGTATAGTAATTAATGCTAATAAGAGCTTACTTGATAGTGAAAGGCAGAATATTTTGGCTTCACATTTGTCTTCTTTTTAATTCTTACAAAGATTCTGAGAGGTGATCATCATACCCAGTCTACGGATACAAGAATTTAGGTTCATAAAAAGTGATTTTCCAAAAGTCACATAGCTATAAAGTAGCAGAGTCCCAGAGAAATCACAGTTTGCCTGAACTCAATGCTAGATAATTCAGATAATTTAACACTTATACTTCTTATTATTATTCATGTTGGTAATTGGGCACCTGAGACTGTTTCAGACAGTTTGCTAATTAAAAAAAATACATTCATACTAGTTCTCAAAGTTTGCTGTACAATGAATCTCTCAAGGAGCTATAAAAAAATAGTGATTCCTGAGTCTCACCCCAAGAGACTGTGGTTTAATTGGTGTATTGTGAAGCCTGGACATTGGGATTTTAAGAGTCTTCCCAGGTGACTTAATAATGCAGCAAGTTTTTGAGAACCAGTACATTAACATATTGGTGGAGGAAACAGTAATAGTATTTGTTTCATCCAAACTTTTTCTGACTGAGTGCCATGGCCAGGCTATCTGGAGAGGTGGCTCAAAACTGGCTTTTGGGGGTGGTATTACTGGAATGGTTTTTAAATGATATAATTACTAAATAATTAAAACAATACTTAAAACATGACAGGTATTGTCTAAGAAATGTTGGTTGAGTAATCACTGGTGGTTTCTACCATCTTAAACATGTATGCTATAATAGATAAAAATTAACCCAGTGAGAGAACAGAGGTATGGATTACGAGCGCAGACTCGGGAAGCAGGTTGCAGCGGTTCAGACCTGGCATCTTCCACTCATCAGCTGTGGGAACTTGGGCAATATTTTTCAACACATGTGCCTAACTTTTCTTATCTGTGAAATGATGTTAATAATAATAGCTGTGTCACAAAAGACTAAAAGAAGTTAGGGCTCAAAGGGATGAGGAGCATATGCAGGACCATATAAGTGCTCCATTCATTTCAATTATTTACATGTGAAATGTTTTATTAGCTTTGTTTCCATAAGGATTTAACAATTATCTTTTATTGTTATTAGTCGTTTTACTATCATTTGATTCTATCATGTGTACAATCATATTCATTAAAAATCTTGCTAAATATGTACATATTAGTAAGGTTTTGTTTCTTTCACTCACTTTGAAACACTGGGATTCGAAATTTTTAATGATACATTTTATTACCATGATATATGAATCAATAAACTCCTGAATAAGATTTTTCCTTCCACCTTCTGGTCTGGATCATAATCTCTTTTACTTTATAGTATATTAGGTGACACAAAATTCCTCCCATTAATGAAGTCTCAAGAAATGTTGATGCATTTATTCAATTAAAAAGCGTGAAACACTGCAAAGCTAGTCATATAGGCAAAAATAGAAAACACTTTAAAGAAAAAGAAGAAAAAGCTAAAATAATATTTTCTTTCCTTATAATATTTTTAATGAAGAAAAAATGAAACAGAACAAAAAATAATAAAAAGAATTAACTCAGACTTTACCCAAGAATGTCAATTATAAGAATATTCTGTGAATGAATTCTACATACATAGAGTGGCTAAATGTGAGTTTAATATTCCTTTGCTCTGGTTATCCTAGCCAACCCACAGCCTTCTGCAAATAATTGCCAATAAAAATTCCTGCTTTTTTTTCATTTTTTCGAGACAGGGTGTCACTTTGTCACCCCAGTTGGAGTACAGTGGTAACTCATGGCTCATTAAACTCCTGGGCTCAAGTGATCCTCCTGCCTTACCCTTCCAAGTAGCTGGGACTACAGGTGAGCAACACCACACCCTGCTAATTTTTGTGGGGTTTTTTTGCTTAATTTTTATTTTGTAGGGATGAGGTCTCCTTATGATGAACAAGCTGGTTTTGAATTGCTGGCCTCAAGTGATCTCGCCTCAGCCTCCTAAAGTGCTGGAGCTACAGGTATGAACCATTAAACATGTCCACCTCACTTCTGCATCTTTTAAACTAAGAGCTTCAGGGTGTGAGAAAACTATCTCTTAAGAATCTCTAGCAGATATACTGAATTGAATATGAACTTTAAATGACTTCATCTTCACTCTCTTATTTTAATAAGCACAAAACTGTGCTAATATCAGGATGAAAGTTGAACATTAATTACAAATTGGAACACATAGATTTGTTGATTTTGGATGAGCCTGGAATTAATTGTCTTATATTTTATCATGTTTGAATAGCAAAATTTATTTCTTATGTAGAGCAAAACATATTTCTAAGAAATGAATTGGTATCAACTATAGATCATGGGGCAATTTTAGGAGTAAGTAAAGAAAGAAATAAACTACTACCATTGCCGTGATAATATGTGTATTAAAATTTAACACGTTATATTTGGGTAGAATTTTTTAGTCACTTGGAATAAATAATTACCTTTAGCCACTTTTTAAAAATAGTAATGTTGATATCTAAGTGCATTTTCAATGAATAGGAACTACTAGAATCAATAAGAATAAAGATCTCAGACTTCCTAGAAAACTCAGAGTTTACTATTACTATTTTAAAAGTACTACACTGCAAAGTAAAGTTCCAAAGGAACAGTATTCATAATCACAAGTAAACTATGTGGTCTTATGGTAAGATTAAAGATGGTAGAAATTTTAATCCAGATCATGATGTGCTCAGAGTCACATCTGAAAAATGCCTGGTCTTGGTATGGCAACAAAAATTATCTGGGTCCTCATCCATTTGGAAAGGTAGTACCTCCCTACTACCTGGAAGTAAGGCATCCAGAAAATTCTATGACTTAATTATCACGTGTTCTCAAACTGCTTTAAATTCACCACCACCATCATCATCATTATCATCATTCCCACCCTTATTATCCTCTCAGGAAATTTTATGTAAATCTTTTAATTATAAAATCTCAAGCAACTTGTTTGATTTTACTCCATGACAAAAAGCATTGAACAAACCAATAAAACCAGAGGGTGGGATTTGGAAGCATTTCCATCCCAGGCTTTTCCCCAAAGCTTAACTTTATTTTAAAGAACACAAATATGTGAAATAGTTTTGATCAACTTATATTTTTGGCAACTGAGGTATGACATAATGACCACTCTTTTCAATTTCTTTTTATGTTGAAAGATAACCTACATACTGAAACAACCAATCTTGTATATAGAGCTTGATAAGTTTTGACAAGCATATACTCCTGCATTAGTTTGCTAGGGTGGTTATACAAAAATAGCACAGACTGGGCAGCTTAAGCAACATAATTTTATTACTTCACAGTTCTGGAGGCCAAAAGTCAAGATCAAGTTGCCCACAGTGTTGGTTTCTGCTGAGGTCTCTGTCTCTGACTTACAGATGGCCACCTTCTTTCTATATCTTTTTTTGGTGCACACACATCCCTGCTGTCTCTTTCTTTTCTTGTCAGGATACCATTCCTATTGCACTAGGAGGTTACTTTTGTGACCTCCTTTATCCTTAATTACCTCTTAAAAATAGCCCTTTTAAAGGCTCTTTCTCCAAATATAGTCACATTAGGGTTCAGAGCTTCAGTATGTTAATTTTACAGGAACACAATTCCGTTTATAACCACCTCCCCCACACTTAACTAACATCTTTTTCAAAATATAGGCTATTTTCTTTATCTGGTAGGTTTGAAGTTTGTTCATGATATTCTCTTGTCATTTTTCACACTTGCTGCACAAATGGCAACAATGATTCTGTTTTCCTTCATAATTTAGTTCTTACCTGTTCTAGAACTTCACATAAATGCATTTTTTGCATAGCATAATATCTATAAGACTCATCACTGTTTCTGGATATATCATCAGTCCATGATTTTATACTGTTTAGTAGTATTGCATTATATGAACGTACTGTGATTTCCTGTTGATGGACATTTGGTCTGTTTCCAGTTTGTGGGTTTTATTATTTAAGCTTCTACAACGATTCCTTTACAATTTTTTTTGATGTGCATATATTTTTATCTTTCTTGATATATATCTAGAAATTAATTTCTGGGTCATAGGTAGATATATGCTTAACATCTTAAAAAACAAAAAGAAACACCTAGAGTTCTTCTTCTAATGTGGCTACAGCATTTTATGCTCCAATCAGCAATGTATGAAATTGACAGATGTTTCACATTACTGTCAAGATTAGTATTGGAAAGTCTTTTTAAATGTTGGCCATTCTAGAATTTATGTAGTCAGTTCATAATTGTTTTAATTTGCCACTTCATGATGACTAATGGTATTGAGTAATTTTTCGTATGTTTATTGACATTTGTACATCTCCCTTGTGAATTTTCGGTTCAAGTCTTTTGTACATTATTCAAGTATTTTGTCTTTTAATTAGTGAGTTGAAATAATTCTTCATATATTCAGGATAAGTTTCTCAGGTGGATATAAGTGTTGCAAATATTTTCTCCCAGTCTGTGCCTTGCATTTCATTTTATTAATGGTATCTTCTGATAAGCAGGCATTTTTAATTTTGATGAAGCCCAACTAATCAATTTTTTTTCTCTCCTCGTTAGTTTTTCTGGGTCATATCTAAGAGATAATGTTTGTCTGCCCCAAGGTCTCCTATGTTTGCTTCTAAAATGTTTAATGTTTTAACATATGAGGAAATTACCATAAGTACTTTCACTTGACAGATGAAGAAACAGAGGCACATGATAGTTAAATGACTTGACTGACGTCTCACATTGCTTGATCAGAACTTGAACTTAGGCAATTTTTTTATCACTTCTAAGTTAGGCTCCCATTGATTATGCTACAGCAGGGAACATGCAAAGAAAGGGTAACATAAGTTTTTGACTTTCAAATACTTTTTCAAGGAGCATCTATTAATAGCTTACTGAACATTCATGTTCTATGGAGAACAGTTTGGGAAATGCATGCTGTATAAATATTCATGGCCTGAATTAAATCTCTATAGTAGAAAAAGACATTCTACTTCCTAATAGTCTAGTTCAATGGCCTAGTATTTTGGAAGCATGCCAGGGTGTTCCATAGAGCTTATATAGTTCTGTGTGTTCCCAAGTTCAAGGGTTTATTATCTCTTTATTGCTCAAATCTTCCTTTAAACCATCCTTATGTATAATTATCTGTAATTTTTTTCTTTCTTCTCGTGTGTGTGTGTGTGTGTGTGTGTGTGTGTGTGTGTATCTAGCAGGCATTGCTGATCCTAAATGGTGATGTTCATATATTGTTGTTTCTATAATGCAGAAAACATTTTAGGAGAATTACAGCAATAGTTAACTTCATGTCTCATTATTTCTTTTGGGATACAGAGTGACCAGATAAAATACTGAATGGCCAGTTACATTTGAATTTAAGAAAACCAACACATAATTTTTAATGTAAGTATGTTTCATGGAATATTTGGAACATATTATACTTAAAAATGTCATCCAAAATTGATACTTAACTGGATGTCTTGTTTACTTATTTGCTAGATGAAGCAATTATAGTTAGGGGGCTAAAGTGTATGCCTGTCACATGGGGAGAGACCGTTCTTTTATGAATTTAAGGACTTCATTTTTTTAGTGTGGATATTTCATGGCATCTAAAACTCCCCTCTCCTGGAGAGTTATTATTATGGACACATAAAAAGAAAGATTTCCTACCTAGAAGGAAAAAAGTACATTTGCAAAAATGTTTAAAGATATTCTAAAAATATTTTGTACTCAGGTCTACAAGGAAGCGTTAAGCACCCTATTTCACTATATTATTATTATAACTACTAGGAACAAGAAATGGAATGGAAGATGGAAATAACAAAATCTTCCACATTAAGGCACATTTAAGTTTAAAATCATGGGATGGAACCTAATTAAATGCCAGAAGGTATCCTAACATAATGTTGAGTTTGCAAATTTAAATACACAAAAACAATGCAATCTAGACACTAAAAGTTCCCTAGCAACATTAACTCACCCACATCGTACAATGTGCATAATAAAGTTAGCATTTAGCAACCAGAAATGTTGTTCATAATGCAAAATATGTGCAACGCAAGATCGTTAACATTTTCTATAATTTTACTCATTTCAAAGGTTCAATATTCTCATTATACTAATGTAGAAAGAGTTACTTAATCTTAGAGTTAAAAATTCTTTTAAAATGTATTTGTTTATCTCAGAGTCTTTTATTAAAGTCATCATCAACTTGGGTTGCATTTTGCTTCAGCAATACAGAATTTTTTTTTTTACATATAGAGAATGTTAATTATAGGGTAAGTCTTCAATATTATTTCAAACTTCCTCTATCTGTAATTATTATTTTCAAAAATACAATAATTATTATTCTACTGTACTTTCTGATGTTTTAAGTAAAATCTGGGGAGGCCTCACAGCATGGGGAAACTGTGTGTGTCACTTATTTCATATGTGAGCAGAGGCAAGTTAGTTCCTGTTTCTGTACCTCAGTTTCTTCTTTTGTAAAATTGAGATAACAATTGTATTTGACTCATGAGGGTCTCATGAAAATTAAACCACATAATTTCTGTAAAGCTCTTAGAGTAATTCAGGGCCAGGCACAGTGGCTCAAGCCTGTAATCCCAGCACTTTGGGAGGCCGAGGCGGGTGGATCACGATGTCAAGAGATTGAGACCATCCTGGTCAACATGGTGAAACCCCGTCTCTACTAAAAATACAAAAAATTAGCTGGGCATGGTGGCGCGTGCCTGAAATCCCAGCCACTCAGGAGGCTGAGGCAGGAGAACTGCCTGAACCCAGGAGGCAGAGGTTGCGGTGAGCCAAGATCGCGCCATTGCACTCCAGCGTGGGTAACAAGAGTGAAACTCCGTCTCAAAAAAAAAATTAAAAAAAAATTAAAAAATAGAGTAATTCATAACACATGCTAGACTTTTCTAGAAATTCTTAGTGTTCTCAAAGAGCAATATTCCAGATGTACAGGTACAAGATTTTATACTGTACTTTCTTATACTTCTGCAGGTAGACTATTAGAATTTCTGAAACAATGTTGGCGAATCTACAATATTCTATTATAAAGGCATTAAGTCGATAGGATTTTTAAGATTGATGAGTTCCTGCTATGGTCAATAAAAATGTAAAAACAGTTTTTCAAACTTATTGATAATAAAATAATATCAACATTAAAAGTGATGTGCTATTGTACACCTGCAAAGATAACTAAATTACATAAGGCTGGTAATACCAAGTGCTGCTGAGGACCTGGAGTTCATGGAATTACGAAACATTGCTAGTGTGAACGTGAATTGCTACACCTATTTTGAACAACTTTCTGGTAACTGTTACCTACTAAATTGATATAGTTATATCCTAAAATTTAGCAATTCCAGAAATATGCACCAAACGAAATTAAATGATGTTAAGAGTAGCATTACTTATAAAGCCAAGAACTAGAAACCACTCAGATTTTCATTCTAGTAGTAGAATGGACACATTGTGCAATGTCCATACAATGGATTTGTATGAGGGCAATGAGAATGGAGGCATTACAGCTGTACTCAATGCTATGGACAACTTTTACAACCAGATGGTGAAAGAAAAGATGTTATAAAAGAACTTATACAGTGTATTTTCAACCACATAAAGCTTAAAATCAGAAAATCTGATCTCTGGTGTTAGAAGTAAAAGTAACTGTCTAGTGGGAAGGAGAAAGTACGGCCTATTCGTAGCTATTAATATTCTGTCTCTTTTCCTGGGTATGAGTTACCACATGGCAACTCATTGAGATGAATCCTTACAGTTTTGCCAATCTTTTACATATGTTATACTTTAATTAAAATTTTAAATAAAACCTTAAAATATTTTAATTTGAGAAACTAACAAAAAGTTTTATGATTTGAATCTTTCAATAATTCTAGCTCCTGGCAGAATTATTTTAGAAACCAATGTCCACTTACAAAGGAAAAAGGCAAAACTAGTTTGTGTCCTTACTGTACCAATTCACCAAAATAATTTATGAGAATTGGAGGAAATGCATGCAATACCTTAATGAGAAATACATCAAGGAGGTAAACTTAACCGTGTATAGTTTCCAATATTGAAAGATTCCATGTGTCAGTTAGAATAGTGAATTGGGTTGGGAGTTAGAATTGGGAAATGATAAATGCTCTTGTTGGAGACAAAGGCAATGGGAATTAGGCCAAGGCAAGAATCAGATACTGAGCCCAAGCTGGTACTTTTTCTTTTCTTTCCTTTCCTTTATTGAGAAAGGTCCAGTCTGTTGCCCAGGCTGGAGTGCAGTGGTCCAATCATAGTCACTGTAACATAGAATCCTGGGCTCAAGAGATCTTCCTGCTACATACAGGTACATGCCACCATGTCTGGCCAATTTTTGTAGAGATTGGATCTTGCTATGTTGTCAAGGATAGTCTCAAACTCTTGGCCTCAAGAGATCCTTCCACCCTTGCCTCCCAAAGCACTGAGATTACAGGCATGAGCCACCATGGCCGGCCAAAATTTCTAACAAAATATTATAATAAGGCAAGTGGAAAGGATGTAAGAGATTTATTGCAAAGTCTTCTATACTAAGTAAATTCTATTTAATAACATATTGTATGTGCAGGAAAATATTGTTAATATAAGCATTTAGTTTGTGTTATGATGAATCAGAATTATTCATTTTTGTGATTCAGAATACAATTAGGAAATGTATGAACATGACATTACTAACAGAAGTTCAGATTTGAAGGCAAAATTTAACCCCTCATTTTAAATGAAAAGACTATCTCTTTATGAAAATACAGCATTAATCTAATAAGTGAAGAATCTACATAATTTAAGACCCCAAGAGACTTTTAGGAACAATTGTCAGCTGGATTACACTGAAGTAAGTCAGAGTCAGGTAACAGTTCTCATCTAGGTTACTTGCAACAGTTCACTGTATTCAAGAAATACCAAGACTGGTTTTGCCTGGAAATGTCCAGAAAACAAAGGCTTTATTTCAGGTCAGGCTGTTCAAGTGAATCTGAATAAGCTGAACATAGTCCCAAGGCCCAGGATCAAGTGTCTAGAAACAAACTATCAATTCACACCCAAAGCATAAAAAATACACTTTAGCTATACATTTTGGTGACATGTATTTAATCTAACCATACAGAAGAAAACTTTTGAGAGAAAAGGTGCTTAATAATTTAAGAGCATCTGAAAGTTTTTAGGTTGGTGCAAAAATAATAGCGTTTTTTACCATTTAAAAAATCATTAAAAACTGCAATTACTTTTGGACCAACCTAATAAAATGCTATTCTTCTGTTTTTATTAGTTATTGGTAACCCTATGGGAAAAAACAATATAGAATTAAAAAAAACTTTTAGAATTGACTTTTAAGATTAACTCTGACATACAAGTTTTTAAGAAATGGGATATTGGACACATTTAGAAAAACAACTTGTGTATGATCTAGTACATAGAGCAGGTAGACACGTTTTGATCCTAAAGATATATTTTGTCTTTCAATTATTGTGATTAAACAAGCAAGCAAAACAATGATGAAATTTGGACTTCATGTGTTAGCAATATAAACATTGGTTTCTTATTGAGGAAAGATTATATATAATTAAATCCCTTCAGCATTGACTTTTATTCTTCTTGGCTTTTTAAAGAATGATATTTCTGGTTTAGCAGAAAAAAATATATTTGCTTTGGCAATTGAAAGGCATTCTTCTTTTAATAAGAATAATCTTGGGGTATAGAACTTCCCTATTTAGCTACCAAAACTCTGAAGAACATAATTTTAGATGCAAAACAAGATACTTTGAATCACTAGCTCAAGAAATCATTTTGTTAAAAGTGCATGAAAGATGTAACTGGGCATTGATGGCCAATTTCATTAAATGAGCTGTGACTTCACAGAGAAAAAGATAAGTATCTATTGAGTTCCCAAAGGCTAGATTATTCAATGAAAATTTATTTCTACTAGGATTTAATAATGGAAAGTAGCTAGGGTAAATTAGTAAAATTTATTCTGGGGTACAGTTCATTTATTCAATAGTCATTTAACTCTTTAGAAAAAGTATTTACATAGTGAGATAATTTAATGCAAGTTATAAGGCTTTCTTATTTTAGTTTTCATTTATTTTTATAATCCTGACTTATCAGCTTAGGTTATTTAAACTCTTGCACACTCAATATTTTCCTTACATTCCTGAATGAATTAACTTAAATTCTCTTTGCATGAAACACCCCCATTGATTACCTTGTATATATCAACATCAATATCCTCATGTAGGTAATTGAAAATCCTCAGTTCTGTAGGTTTTTAGTACAATGTTAGAAGAAAGATTTTGCACCCTGAGCTTAGCAGCAGTTTATGTTGGTAGCATATTCTTCCAAACGATAGCAAAGTACTGTTACAGAGTGAGATTGCTGCTGTATCCAATGGAGTCTCCACAAACACTGATAAAGATGGAAACTTACATAATGATCACATTTTCCATTCTTGTTTTTCAGGAATTTGTTTTTTAATTTTAAGTCATATTTACATTGTGAGCATAAACAAATTTAATATTTAAAGATCAAATGGACAGAAAGATGAATTTTCCTGATCTTAAAATTTCTTTATATTATTTAAAAAATATTCTACTTTTGTCAATATGTGAATTTTCTGAAGACTTTTAATAAAAAAAAGTTACTCTGAAATGATATAAAAATTTTCACATTTACCTAATCAATGGGTTATAATTGGTTAGAGTTTGAGTTAAAAGAATAGAATCAAACTTCTAACATATTCTTAGAAAATAAAGTAAAAATATATTTATAATTTCAATTAAAATGATAGAACATAGAACAAAACATAGAAGAAAAAACATTTTAGAATCTAAAATGGAGAAAGTATTCTTAAGCAAAAACCAAAACCAGATCCTCTAAATCCTTGCTATGCAAAGTGTGGACTATAGACCAGTAGCATGCACATCTAGAGTAAGTTAGAAATATCAGCTCTCGGGTTTCACTCTAGCTCCTGTACTTTAACCAAATCCCCAAGTGATTTTATGCCCAATAAGCAGTTTTCAACCCCATCCACAGTTTAGTATCAACTTGGAGACTATATTTCAATGTTACCCAAATCATTTAAACCTAAATATGTGGGGGCTTAGGTTGCAGTCTTTCTATAAAAACTCCTTGGTTGGGAAAACTGGCTAGCCATGTGCAGAAAGCAGAAACTGGACCCCTTCCTGACACCTTACACTAAAATTAACTCCAGATGGATTAAAGACTTAAACATAAGACCAGGCACCATAAAAACCCTAGAAGAAAATCTAGGCAAAA
>CM052650.1:158921907-158982600 GCA_028533165.1 Leontopithecus rosalia | reverse complement strand
CATGGGGAGAAATGGCAAATATGGGTGAGGGGGCAGAAGGCAGCAAAACACACTGCCACATGTGTACCTATGAAACTATCTTGCATGTTCTGCACATGTACCCCAAAACCTAAAATGCAATAAAAATTTTTTAAAAAAACACAAAACTCCTTGGTGAATCTAATCTGTAGATGATTTGGGAACCACTATTCTTGAGAAAACATGAACAATTCAGTCTTTGAAACTCGTATAAAGTTAAAGATAAAGGAAAATTCACAGAAAATATTTTCAATGAACTGTGCATGGTGATGTACACCTGCTATGTATGTGAGAGGCTGAGGCTGGAGGATCGCTTGAGCCCAGGAGATAGTGGCTGCAATGAGCTGTAATCACACTACTGCATTCCAGCCCGAGTGATAGAGCAAGACCCTGTCTCTAAATACAAATAAATAAATAAATTTAAGTTGCAATATATACATAGCAAAGAGCTAATTTGCCTAAAATGTAAAGTGATCCTTCACATCAATGATAAAAGACTGACAACCCAAGCAACATAACCAGTCACTGATTACATCCTGAACTTTCACAGAAGAGTGAATGTATCTCTAACAAACTTCTAAACAGATGTTCAAACTCACTAATGAGGAAACTATAAATTTAAATAACAATGATGTACTATATTTTCCCTTTCAGACTGACTATAATTAAAAGAATTGATGGTATCCTTTGTGGTGAGGGTGTAAGAAGGCTGGAACTCTCATACTATCAATGGGACTATAATGAATATTCCATTTTGGAAGGCAATCGGACAGTGCTACCAACATTTCAAATGCACAGATAATTTGTCCCAACAATCTTACCTCCTGAAATCTTTATTATAAGAAATAGTCACATAATTATACAACTATATATATATGTGATAAATATATATAAGATGTATATATGAGAAAAATTTGAAGCAAACTGCATGTTCATCAATGCTTAAATGTTAATCATGATGAAACATTACTGAGGAAAACTGTCCAGTGGAAAATAAAGGAAGTCTATATTACCAACACGGAAAGATATTTATGATAAATTATTGAGTTAAAAGAGCAATTTACAGATTTCTCTCTCGTTTTTGCATTATCCAGGTTTAAAAATGTTATTTATAAATGGAAGACCTGGCAGAATGCTGTTGAACTCTTAATATTGGTATCTTCTAGGGGTGGAAGGTAAGAAAAGGTGAAATAGACACTTTCATTTTTAGCACTTACAATGTGCCATTTGTTTTTTCAGCCCAGTTACAATACTTTTGTACCTAAAAACAGATTTATAATATTGTTTAAAATTGATTACTCAGAACTAGCTTGTGTGCATTACTGCAAAGAGAATATTTTGGGGGTGAAGACACAGAGAAAATAAGCAACATTTTTTATTTAAAAAAATTGCACTGTGGTAGGTAGAGGAAAAACAACCTATACAGCATATAAAAGTTTAGAATTTCCTTTAAAAATTAGACTCTACATTAAATTAAAATGAAACACTTTTAAAATGTAGATATCAAGTAATTGATCTCATATGAGATAATGACAACATGACATGCGTAAGGCAACACAAGTGAAGTGAGGTCACAAGACGTACGTTAGGCAGTAGGTGCTCTCCTAGATAAAGTAGGGTTAGGAAGTTTAAATTGCTTTGCAGTACAATGTGGTAAGAGTGTCAGAAAAATCTAGGATACCAAAATCACTGATGTAATCACCTATAGTCTAGTTTCCAGGGCTGCAATCTACCGACCACAATACTACCTTCAATAATAGCGCAAAGATAAAAGCGATGCAAGTTATTGCCAGGGACTGGGAGTTGGGAAATGAATTGACTACAAAGAGACACAAAGAAAGTTTTTGGCTCCATGAAAATATTCTACATCTTAATGTTGCTGGATACGTGACTATGTGCGTTGGTCAAAATTCATGGAACTATACACCTCAAAGGGAAAAATATGCTTCAATAGTCTTGGCATCAAATTAAAACACAATGCGAATGACAAACAAATCAAAACATTTACCTAATACTTCAATATCTACTTAAAGAGTGATTGAAATAATCAAAAGAGAGACAATATTAAGATTTTATAACAAAATATTGTTTTAAAAGCAACCTGAAAAAAATCTTACCATTTACATGTTATTGGGAAAAACATATATGTACAAAAAGATGCAGAGACCTTCAGTTTTTTTGTTGTTTACATTTTTGTGATACTACTTTCTGGAAATACTTAGAAGACTAAATGTAAAAATAAACCAGAAAATGGATAACATCTAATTAGTTTTTTTTACATTCGTTCTTCTACCGTGTTGTCTTAGCTGGTCAATGTGAATTTAGGGAAGGATGTTATAAATACAAAAGCAATCATTGGATTTGATTTTTGTTCATATTTATAGAGGCTAAGATTACATTTTCCTAGATAATGAAGTTTAAAGTATAAGTAAAATGTGATTTAAACTTTAGATTGCTCTAATGTTTATGTAACTAAAATCAAACCATATACCATGTACCAGGGGCTTTAGCTTAAAACCATTTGTTAACATTGACAATGTGCATTCCTATGAAAATCATGTTAATATAATTGTCCTGCCCTTCATTCTCTTAAATAAACAAGTGACTGGTCCTCTAATAGCCTCATTTCGTTATGTAAATGTACAGTACTTTCCCTCAATGGCCACATATCACCTGGAGTAGTGAAGCTCTTGCAGAATGTGATGTTTATCTTTACATTTATTGCTAAAAATCAAAGAGTTTTTCTGAAAATACAATGCAATTACTTCTCCAGAGAAGTAGTCAGGTGGAGACATAATTCTCTCTTGCCCCTTCATTCGCAATGACATATCAAAAACGAAAACCAAACCCAAAATCCACACCATTAACTTATAGAGCCTCTTCTGTGTTCTGTGGGATTAATTTTATTTGGGATCCTCACATCCTCAATAGATTAATACACAAGTCATTTGTCTTTCTGGTCTCCAGAGCAGACATAAAAAGTCATAGTTTCCATGGCGATCGGACATGCCCCACTCTGAGTGGTTGTTAAACTGTATAGCCGGCACTACACTGGAACTCTTTACTGCTAGAGTATCAAACCAATTTCAGAAGCAAGGCCACTTGAGAATGACAGATTAGCTTCTGGGAAGGTTGACTTAGCACAGTGGGCAGCTGGCTTAAACACTAAGAGGCAGAGCAGAAATATAGATTCCCTGGATGAAAAGTTATATTTCTATTGGCATTGCAAAGGAGAGAAAAATCTACAGGGTCACAGCCATTAACACGGAAATTTTTATAGCTAAATTTAATAAAAAAATGTCATAAGGAGATCAGGTCACATCATTAGTTCTAAAGTAAAAGAGGAAGTAAGTGAGATTGTCTTCAGTAGGAAAAAATAAATGATCTAAAGGTTGCTGAGTTACTCAAACTTTTCACATAGTGTTGCAGGCATAAAAAAGAAATCAATGAATCAATGCATATTTATGCTTTGGGCTGACTTCATAATTAAAATATACTTCCCTCCCCAGCTATATATTCTTTGGGAGGGTACCTGTGGCCCACAGAGTGGCAGAAGGGTCAATCTTTTGAAACTCAAATTGGGTTTATTCAAGAAAAATCAGCTCAAAATATATGAGCACCCAAAAAGACATCTTTATATTGACTCAAGCACTGACTCGCATCAGTCTTAAAGATCTGAAACCAACTCTATCAGTATTGATGTGGAATCAGAGTTTGCATTTTGGTGCTATGGTGATGGCATTATAGGCAGGTACCCACCTGCAAGGCCTGCATTCTAACTGATGCTCACCCTCCCACTGCTTTGAGGCAACCTATTCCCAATGGGAAACATCTTAAAGATTTGACAAGAGCCAAATAAACCACCAGTGTTTGCTGACAGATGTCTTTCCTGTAATGGTTGAGTTGATAACTATAGTAGTCAAATGCACAGAGACTGAGGGTAGAATGGCGGTTGCCAGGAGCTGTGGGAAGGTGAGTTGGGGAGTTATTGTTGAATGCACAGAGTTTCAGTTTCACAACATGAAAACAGTGCTGGTCACAGATGGGGTCATGACTGCATGACAATGTGAGTGTGCTTACCGCCACTGAACCACACACTTAAAAATTATTGAGATGATACATTTAATGTTGTGTATATTTTACAAAAACAACAACAAAAAGCTGAGTTGAAAAAATCTAATAAGGTCCTGAGTCCTAAATGAAGCCTCCTGCTTCTAACGCACTTGAATCTAAGAGTCAGTTTTTGCAAATCACATCTTGTTTAACTTAGCAAATAAGTGGCATGTGTAAAGGAAATGGAAAAGGAAGAGGGAGACGAATGGCATCTGCCCCTAGAAGGCAGTCCTTTTCCAGGTATTCTAGTTCAAGTCGTTGCACATAGAAGACTTTTTTTAAAGCTTATGTATGTATGTATTTATTACTTTATACATTTAGAGGGTATAAGCACAGATTTCTTACTGGCATATATTGCGTAGTGGTAAATTCTGGGCTTTTAGTATACCTATCATGGGAACAGTCAACATTGTGCAGGTAGAAATTGGATCACTATTCTGTCAACATCCCTCCAACTAGCATAGCTGCTAGAAGGTTGTAGGACCACAGTAAAAGATTGATAAACAGATAAGGAAATCTGTCTGTAAGTAAGGCAGTAAAACACAGTGGTTAGTGGCTTGTGAACTTACTAATTTTATCACATTAAAAATTGCCTCTCTCCTGAATGGAGATGGCAGAGTAAGTTACTTACTCTTGGGAGACTCAGTTTTGTCACCAATGAAATGCAGACTATACTTCTTTTCCCATAGTGTTGTGGCATTATGTACATATGTGTGTGTAGAAATCTGTGTATATATACATATTTATATATACACATCTATTTAAAACATATTCAAAATAACACCTTAGTACATTGTAGGGATTTAATAAATAGTAAGTAAATACTTTCTTTTTCATGATTGCTATTGTAATAAGCCTATTCTAAATGAGTAAGTTGCATATCTTGTCTTATTCTTTTGGTTAGTTTGTTTCCAAAAAGGTTGGTCCTTCTGTCACTCAGTATATAGGCCACAGGCATCTCCTTAAACAGTTTAGGAAAAAAGCTTTTATTATGAACCTGTCAGAGTTAATAAAAGTCAGCATGTACATTGATTCATAGATTTATTCACTTATCCATTCACCATGCTTTTAGCAAAGGCCTGCAATATGCTGGCACCATGCTAGGATCTGAGCAGGTCCTGCTTTCCAAATTTTTAAACTAAATGGGGAAAATAAACAGAAAGGCAAATGATTACAGTGAAAAGGAAGACAGTGTTTTAAGTGCCAGAAGAAGGAGAAAGGAAGAGCTTTGGAAGGCTTGCCATTCGTGCTTGCTTAGGACCGCATTGTACAAGCTATAGAAATCCACACAGGGATTCTGGGATGCAACAGAACCATAGCAGTTTTCAGAAGATAATTTGGTAACCGTGTGGAAGGTGGTTTGAAGCGAGGAGTGGCTGGGCTTTTAAAATGTCTATCTTCTGTTCTATAGTTAGCAACACTAGGATTCACTTACTTTCTCTTACCCACGTATCTTCACCTTATTTCTTGACAGCTCTTACAGAGTGAGATAAATTATGAAGCAGAGAAGAAAGGCAATTTGCTAGCTTGGGCACTCCGAACTGCTGTAGCCATATCATATCACCTTTGGGGTCTTTGTTACCCCCCCACCTCATTATACATTTAGTAATGTCTATGTTTAGTCCTTTAAATATATTTCTTAGAACCAAATTATTATAAATCATGTTACCAATATGCAAGAATTTACAGTGATCCACTGGAGGAGCAAAGCATCAAAGATTAAGATATCATATGTATCTTAATAGATACCATACATGCATGTATAAATCTCTAGTCCCCCTCTGTGACTATACATTTACTGATATAAGCATTGGGAAAAACCGAAGATAATTTGCACAGGTATAATTCATGATTCAATAAGCATAAATCAAAATCTGAGGAATGCAAAAAACTCTAGAATCTCCTGAGTAGCATGAAACAGATGGCTAGTTGGATTTCACAAGTCTCTATGTATATGCAATTGAGATTTTATTTCTTCACACATACAATTCCACGGTTACCTCTTACCTTTATACTGTACATATGGTAGAGCTGGAATGTCTGAAGAGTCATTAAGGTCTGTTCATGTTAGGAAAGCAAAAGTATTCCCACTTCGTTTGAAACACCAGAACTTTATTTTAATTACCAAAAGAATTCTCTGGAGGAAAAAAAATTAGTATTTTCCTTAAGCCCTCTTTTCCTTAGAAGTAGAGGAAGACAGGCCAAGCTCGGTGGCTCACGCCTGTAATCCCAGCACTTTGGGAGGCCGAGGCAGGTGGATCACGAGGTCAAAAGACCAAGACCATCCAGGTCAACATGGTGAAACCCTGTCTCTACTAAAAATACAAAAATTAGCTGGGCATGGTGGCGCGTGCCTGTAATCCCAGCTACTCGGGAGGCTGAGGCAGGAGAATTACCTGAACCCAGGAGGCGAGGGTTGCAGTGAGCCGAGATCATGCCATTGCACTCCAGCCTGGATAACAAGAGCGAAACTCCGTCTCAAAAAAAAAAAAAAAAAAAGAAGAAGAAGAGGAAGACAAATAATGTATATGTATGAAAGGGACGGAAGGAATGTAAGCTGCTCCTTAAAAAGTGACCCTATTTGTTGATTTAGTTGTTCTTTTCTTCCAGCATAGCTCCCCACTGCACAGGTTAACAGGAGAGTTTGCATGAGGACTGCAGCAGCTGGCAGGTGAGAATAGTTTGGATTGGGAGAGTCAAAGAAGATGAATGGGACACTTGGAAACAACAACTCAGAGCAGAGACGTGAAATCTGGAAGCCAGTTTTGTGTAAGTAAAGTCATAACGTGAAGTTAGTATACTGTGTTTCCTGAGACCAGGAAAACCAGAGAAGACAGAAAGGGTAGGCAAGGAGACATGAAAATGCATCTATGTCTGGTTTTATATATGCCCCAGATACAGGCTGTTGAGGAAAAAAAACCTATACGAGGATCTGATTCTGTGAACCAATGACACAACAGCTTTCGGTAGCCACCAGAGAAGCTGGCAAATGCAGAAGCAGCTCACTGGAACAAAGAAAATGATCTCCTAGAGTTGAACTCCTGGCTCCACTTCTTGGGCATGTGTTTACTTCTCCATTTTTGCAAAATAATGGGTACAAATAACATCAAAGGGAAGGTAGTCACATCTATTTCATGAGGTTGTTGTGAGGAGCCAATACATTTTTAAACAAACTAACAGTTTGATACCTGAATAACACTCCAGAATGCAAAGTAATAGTATTGTGCAAGCGCTACCTTATCCTCATCTACAACATCTTCATTAGTAAGATCCTTTTAACAGAAAGGAAAGAGGTAGCATACCCCTATATAATTTCCACGTTTCCAGTATTGACAGTATAGATAGTGGAAGGGTAAATGCAGATGGAAAACAGGTCACCTGATTCTCCCTGTTGAAGAAAAGAGACTCCCTGGCAACTATCCTCATCTTACCCTGTATCTCTTTTCTCAAAGCATTTACTTTGGAAAACTTGTGATTCTGAGTTCTTTCTCTGTCTCTTTGAACTGTATTTAAATAATTTTTAAAAGCTAAAGCTAAGTCTCTAAGACCTAGGAAGCTTTAAAACTCAGGAATGACTTATCAAGGGCCTGGGAGCCAGTTCTTTAAAATGCAGTCATCAAGAAAGACAGTGCCCCTGTCTTCCAGTTTGCGTGGGAGCACAGGAGCCTAAATTCCTTTTGGGCTCCAAAACCACCTTCTGTGACAAAAACAATGAAAAGTTTACTTAGCCTTTGGATAAAGCCAATTAGCTTACAGCCCGATTAGCAGATAAATTTAGGATGAACTACGTGTGACAAATTGTGCTGTCAAGTCTTCTTGAGGACCACTAATTTTTTTATCCTGAGAAAATGCACGTAATGGGTTGCATCTGCTGGCTATAGAAAAGGATGGGATTTCTTGCTGACTTTGAAGTAGTTATTTAAAAAAATATTTTTTATTGCGTTTTTGGTTTTGGGGTACATGTGAAGAACATGCAGGATTGTTGAAGAATTCCCTGTGACGCATATCACTTTCTGGTTTAATGATTATTATATAGGACAGCTGTTTCTTTCTACCTTTGTGGAAAGGTTTTCTGGGTTGGTAATGTACACTGAAAACAAAATCCTAAGCCCCGAAGCTGACTGAACAGAACCTCCTGCCCCTTGGCCAAGGAGACCCCAGAGAAACCCCAAAAACAAGTTCTCGCCATGATAGGAAGGGAAGTCTGAAACGCCTGATTATGTTACAGTATATAGCTAGTCAGGCATGAGCAGGGCAGTAGAGGGCTCCCCTCCCCTACCAGGAATGTCAGGTGGTCAAGGGGTGTTGGTCAGGTGGTCCTGATGATACAGGAGTTAAGAAGAAATCACTTAGGCAGATAGTAAGGGTATAGGAGTTTTCCATTTGGCTTTTCTCTTTACTGAAAAGCAGCCCCAAACAATTTTCTAACAAAGAGCAGCCCATAAAATCAAGTTGAAGACATAGACAAGAAAGCTGGGACCTTCCACGGGTGAATGCTGACAGGAGCTAGGGACTAGACATGTTCAAGATGGTGGCTCCACCTTCCCTTCTCTGCCAGCCACTTGTAGAGTAAGAAGCAGACAAGATGGTGCTGATCAACTGGAAAGTCCATTTGCATAATAAGATTAGAGTGAGGCCACCAGCCTTCCCCCGTGCTACATAAATGTCATACCTGACTGAACCAATCTGTGAGCTCTACATAAATCAGACACCACCTCTGCAAACCAGAATACAAAATTTGGCACATCTGCTGCTAGCCAGTCCTGTCCTCTTGGAGACCCGTTTCTCTATAAAGCTGTTTCTCTTTCTCTTCTTTTCTACTTATTAAATTTCCACTCCTAAACTCCTCCTGTGTGTCCATGTCCTAAAGTGTCCTGACACGACAACAAACCCCAGAGTGTATTCCCTAGACAATGTAGCTGCTTCAGTGATAATAACTGGTCCCAGCCAGAGCCCAGGGAAAGGCAGTCTCATAACCTGAAACTGGTAATCAGCAGCTTCCTGATAAGATCTCAGGATTTGGGGGAGTGGGCTCAAGCTTGTGCACTAAAAGGTAAAATGGTGGAGTTTAACAGGTATATAATCTTCCAGGAGCATTCAACTGGCAAGGGAAGAATGCCTCAAGTGAGCATGCATACAAAATTCAGCAAGCTTGTAGAATGCCTTTATTTTTATTCCCATTCTTAGAAGTAAAATTTAATACTTCTATCTATACGTTGAGTCCTGGACCTTACTCTCATCTATTTGAAGTTTTAAATTTATATCTTTTTGCAACGTTAAGCAGAATGGCATTAAATACCATTGGTATTAAATACCTGTTCCTTAAATTCTTGCAGTGATATTTCTAAATTATATTAATGAGATGTTGTCTCTCGCCCATCGTTTATTACTTCATACTGTTCTCCATCAGGGAAAGTGGCCTCTTCTCATTATGGTGTGAAATCTTGAGGTTCATTTTACCTCTTCTCTGATGTCTATCTATATACAGCCAATAATGAAATCTTAATCATTTCTCCTTGAAAATATGTGGTCTTTCATATTTTTTTCTCCTCTCATCTTTATTGCTACAACCTTGATCTTAGTACTTAATAATCTATACTACACTCCTGCAACAGTCTTGTAACCCCAACAGTCTTGGGGAGGTGACTATTCTCTCCAAATTAGTTCATAGAGCATTTCCTAACCAACTGTTTGGCTGAGGTATTCTGTACAATATTCTCTAATGTGTTCAATGACACTTTATTGCTTATGCCTGATTATTTCTGAGTAGTTGTCAAAATCTTCTGTTATCTTGGTTTCACTAGATTTATATACTTTGATTTCCATTATTCTCTAGGCTGCAACACCCTCGATATATTCAGACTGGTTTTATTCTTTCCTTCTTTTAGAACTCTTCTATGTGTGGGGTTTACTACAAATCTCAAATCTTACATAACAACACCAATAGCAAAACAACCTTAGACAAACATACAATATATCACTAGTTGTATTAGTCTTTTCTCATGCTGCTATAAGGACTTAACCAAGACTACATAATTTATAAAGAAAAAGAGGTTTAAAGAACTCACATCTCCACATGGGAGAGCTGGGGAGGCCTCACAATCATGGAGGAAGGTGAAGAAGGAGCAAAGGCACATCTTACCTGGTGGCAGGCAAGAAAGAAGGGCAAATCCAAGACAGGGGAGCCCCTTACAAAACCATCAGATCTTGTGAGAACACACTCACTATTGTGAGAACAGCATGGCAGTTACCACTCCCATGATTCAATAACCTTGCACCAGTTCCCACCCACAACATGTAGGATTATGGGAACTATAATTCAAGATGACATTGGGGTAAGGACACAACCAAACTGTATCATTCCACCTCTGGCCCCTCCCAAATCTCATGTTCCACATTTCAAAACACAATCATGCCTTCCCAACAACCCCGCAAAGTCTCAACTTATTCCAGCATTAACTCAGAAGTCCAAATACAAAGTCTCATTTGAGAAGAGGCAAGTCCCTCCTACCTATGAGCCTGTAAAATCAAATGCAAGTTAGTTACTTCCCAGTTACAATGGGGGTACAAGCATTGGGTAAATGCACCCATTCCAAATGGGAGAAACTGGCCAAAACAAAGAGGCTACAGCCCCATGCAAGTCTGAAATCCAATAGGGTAGTCGTTAAAACTTAAAATTCCAAATGATCTCCTTTGACTCCCTGCCTCACATCCAGATCATGCTGATGAGAGAGGTGGTCTCCCACGGCCTTGGGCAGCTCTGCCCCCATGACTTTGTGGGATACAGCTCCCCACTCTACTGTTTTCATAGGCTAGTGTTGTGTCTGTGGTTCTCCCTGATGCAAGTTGTCGGTGGATCTATCATTCTAGGGTCTGGAGGATGGTGGCCCTCTTCTTATAGCTCCACTAGGCAGTGCTTCTGTGGGGATTCTGTTTGGAGACTCCACCTCCACATTTCCCTTCCACACTGCTCTAGAAGAGGTTCTCCATGAGAGATCTGCCTCTGGAGCAAACTTTTGCCTTTACATCTAGGCATTTTCATCTATCCTCTGAAATCTAGGTAGAGATTCCCAAATCTCAGTTCTTGACCTCTGTGTAACTGCAGGCTCAATACCATGTGGAAGTAGCTAAGACTTGGGGCTTGCACTCTCTGAAGCCATGGTCTGAGTTGTATGTTGGTTGCTTTTAGCCATGGCTAGAGCTGCTGGGATGTTGAGGCTGCGCAGAGCAGGGGGTCTCTGCACCCCACCCAGCAAACCATTTTTAACTCCCAGGGCTGTGATGGGAAAGGCTACCATGAAGGTCTTTGACATGCTCTGGAGACATTTTTCCCATTGTCTTGGTAATTAGCATTCGGCTTCTCATTAGTTATGAAAATTTCTGCTGCTGGCTTGAATTTAGCCCCAGAAAATGAGCTTTCATTTTCTATCACATTATCTGGCTGAAAATTTTCCAAACTTTTATGTTTTGCTTCCCTTTTAAACATAAGTTCCAATTCCAAACCATATCTTCTCTAAAATTGTTAAGTCAGCAGCTGTATGTTTAACATAAAGATGTGGTTATTGTTCAAAGGCATATTCTTTTATATATTGTCAGTGATGAATAAAAGTAAATGCTTTTAAGAGCATCCAAGTTATGTCTTGAATGCTTTCTCCTTAGAAATTTCTGCCAGATACCCTAAATCATCTCTCTCAAGTTCAAAGTTCTACAGATCTCTAGGGCAGGACCAAAATGCTGTCAGTCTCTTTGCTTAAACATAGCAAGAGTCCCCCTTATTCTAGTTCTCAAAACATTCCTCATCACCATCTGACATCATCTCAGCCCAGACTTTATTATTTATATCACTATCAGCATTTTGGCCAAAGCCATTCAACAAGTCTCTAGGAAGTTCCAAACTTTCCCACATCTTTCTGTCTTCTGAGCCCTCCAAATAGTTTCATCCTCCAGTTGTTACCCAAGTCTAAAGCTGATTCCACATTTTTGGGTATCTTTACAGCAGTGCACCACTACCTGGTACCAATTTAATGTATTAGTTTGTTCTCATGCTACCATTAGAATATACCTGAGACTGGGAAATTTATAATGAAAAAGAGTTTTAATGGACTCAGATCCACATGGCTGTGGAGGCATCACAGTCATGGCAGAAGGTAAGGAGGAGCAAGGCATTATCTTACATGGGAAAAGGCAAGAGAGAAGTGCAGAGTGAAGGGAGAGAAAAGCTCCTTATAAAATCATGAAATATTGTGAGAACTCACTATTATGAGAAAAGCATAAAGGTAACTACCACCATGATTCAATTACCATCGACCGGGTCCCTCCCATGATACTAGGGAGTTATGGGAACTATAGTTCAAAATGAAATTTGGGTGGGGACACAGTCAAATCATATCAGTAGTATACCAAAATATATGTAACCAAAACCTATCATTCTTGTAGGGCCCAACCTGAAAGTCACCTCTCCATAAAGCCTTCCCTGAGTATTCCATGGATGTTGAAACTTTCCAAGAACATTCCGTGAATTTCTTCTTGAGCTACTCCTTTCCTAAACCTATCTATTATGGTCTACTATAAACTATTACTGTACAGTGACACATTTAAAAATCAATGTACTGAGATGTACATATCTTAATGTGTGTTATCTTCTCTAAAATAGTTACTTCAGCAACTGTATGTTAAACATAGTGATGTGGTTATTGTTCAAAGGCATATTCTTTTAAATATTGTCAGTGATGAAAAATAATCTTTTGAAGCAGATTGGAATTTTGGCCACAAGTAAAAGTAATTTATTGTTTAGTCACTGGAAGATAGATGTTCAACCTGGCTAATGCAATTTCTCAGTGAAAAACATGGTGTGACTCTGAAGCAATGAGTTTATTTATGTATTTGTGGCAGAAATCATGGCTAGTTCCAAAGACAAATTCTGACTGTCAGAATCACTGGAATGAATAAACTGTTTCTCTATTACTAATGCAAAGAAGATTCTTCATTATAATGTATCTATTATTGTATTTATGAAGACATAAATCTATAAATATGAGACTATATATTCCTCATGATATGGCTTTGTATTTCATACTATTGTTTCAGGTCTATTAACCTTCCTTAGAGTGAAAAATGTTTTAATGTAGGAAACAGAAATGAACTGATAAATTTATTAAAATGTTTGTCTAAACATGAAAGTTGTTTTTCAGATATAAATTGGCCTTGAATGTCTTCTTCTTTTTTTTTTTTCAAGGCACATTTAATTTAATATCAAGAGTGCAATACAAAAGGCCCAAATACAATGAAGGAACACATTCCCCCATTAACACCAATGACAATGCTCATTTAAACATTGCCTGTTGAATGGAATGGGGATTTCATAAAATTCACTAAAAAAATAATGCAGTGAGTCTCATCACAGCTAATATCCTTATACAATCTAGTTGTGAAAAGAATGTTTATAATGCTTCAGACAGTTTAAACCTGAAGTTTAATACCACACCTTCATGTTTGTACAGTCCTCAATAAGATTATCTACAGTTTTTACAACCATTCAAAGAACAAACCATTGAATCAAACCACATTGATTTAAGGCTCAAGCAAGTACTATAGAGCCCCAAACTAAATGGTTAAATATATGCACTACTTGTACAGACATCTATTGATTCTCTCATGACTATAAAAAGTTGGTTCTCAGCAAATAAACCCTTTAAAGGCAAAATTCACCTCATTTGAGTTTTGACCCAGAAGTTCAACAACAATCATGAAGTCCACAGTCTTATCGGCAAAACTGATATATAGTGTCTCTAAGTCACTGTGCTCAAGGTTAAGAGCAATGCATATTCCATTTTTACATTTTACTGGAATTTTACATGTTCAATTTATGACTTAAAATCTCTAGGTTTTCATTCCTTCCAACTGAAGACACAGTGTGCCATAGACTCAAGACTTCTGTTCCTCCCTCTAGTTTCTTCAAACAGAAACATTTCTCAAATGTCTACATGTTCTAGAAGAGGAATTTTTCAGAGGTAGCAGCTTCTTCAGAATAGTCCGATGCCATCTGGCCTCTGAAGCAAGGGGAAGGGGAAGAGAAAAAGCTGAAACACAAGGTTCATCTGGTAAGTTTCACATTAACCATTACAAGCTGGACAGTGTAAGAATGTGGGGTATTTTTTTGTTTTGTTTTTTTGGTTTTTTTTGGCTCAAAAATCTGAGTCTTGGTGTGGAAACGAGTACTTGGCTGTCCCACCACAGCTTTCTCATAATGGGACTGTCAGGGAAGTCTTGACTGGGGAGTATGATTTGTTTACCTATTAGGCGTAAACTTCCAGGTACTCAGTTCATTTTGGGCTTGTTCCAGTTTGTCTTTAGTCTGTTCCAGTTCACCTTTCATTTTTAGCAAAAACAAGTTGATCACTGGGTCTACCATTGTTGATCTCAGTTGGGCAACGCTCGGCTGCTGGACTCGCTTGAGGTACTGGATTTGGGTAGTACACTCTTGCATATCTCGTTCCTTGGTTGCTAGCCGCATTACAAGGATGTTTTTTCCTGCGTGCAGACTCCTGCTGTTGTTGCTTTAGTTTTTCTTCAGACTCTCTTAGGCCAGTTACATCATTAGAGTTAAGATCTGTGCCCTCCAAAGCTTGTACATATGCTTCATATTGTTTCCATCTTAGAATTAACTCATCTCTTGCCATAACTTTGAAGTCTGTTTCACTCAGTCGAACCTTTTTGGGAAGAGGTTCTTCAGTGGTCATCTTGAATCCTGTAAGTTTTGAGAACTTAGAAACCGATGCCCTCCTTCTCTTCTGTTGTAAGGAGTAGCCTCCTGGCCGCTGGGTTTGCTCCTCCTTGGTGTCTCTGGGGATGTATCGAGGAGCTATTGTTCTCTGGCATTGGAGGTTGCACTGTGATGGCGGCACTGAGGGCACCTTGCTAACTCTAAGGAGGGAAAGGAGGCCGGCCCTGAGGGGCTTAGTGAACCCAATCAAAGGAGTCCTGCAAGTCGAGCAGACTCCCTGAAGCAAGACTGCACCATCTCTTGAATGTCCTCTTTAGTTCTAGTCTTCTAAAACTTTAAACCCATGAATCCCACCGACTATATAGATGATCTTATAAAAATCACTTCACTTTTATCAATCTATATTGCTTTATCTATTAAGTGTAAGTATTAGACTGGATTTCTACAATTATTTTTCAGGTTTGTAAATCTTCAAATCTGTTATTTAAGTAAAACTGAAGTCCATATATTCATTACAGAAAAAAATATGTATTGTTTATTCTCAATAGACTCAATTCCTTTGAGTAGCATGTTTTTAATTGCATTTTAGATTTGCTGCTTTCACAGAAAATGAAATTTTAAGCTGAGGCAGATTCTGACAGTGCCAACAGATATTCCTGGAATCTTAAAATCATGATTGCTTTTCTGGACTTTCAACTGTGAGTATCTGCATGACTGTGTGTAAGGGATATTCTAGAAATGTAGAAAGCCACTCTTTCTATAAGTAGGACAGGCCCGAAGTGCTGAGACATTAACACTTCTCCCCCAGCAGCTTCCAGTAATACTTGGTGGGAGCTGGTGTTTAACAATCCCAGCTTTCACACTCGTTGGGTGAAGAGAACTCTGAGCTCCGTTTTTGCAGACCTTGGATACTGTAGCTGACCAAATACTCTGTACTTTCAGAATTAAGTTACTATCTGTAAATTATTTATGTAATAAGTATACTTTTAGTTTTAAATTAACTTTGATAAATAAAATTATATATAATTATAGCGATAAAAGCTGTACATTTTAATAACTAACTAGCAGTTTTTTTGTTTAACTAACCAGAAATCTATGAACATTGAGTTTTAGGCTAAACTATTAGTGATAGACCATTCTCAACACATAATGGGCTCACACATATAATGTACAGAGCATAATAAAACTATGTAGGTATTGTGTCAACTTCATGGAAAAGTCTGAAACTCATTCAAACACATTCAAAACAGATAAGTTAAAGGAAGAGAGGCAGTGAATTCTGCTTTGGGTTTGCCACAGTAGCTTATTAAATCATACTTACAAGTGCATTTATCTTGTATGTCCAAGACTAAAGCATTGCAATAGACTCTTAAGGCCAAGAGGGCTCTCGAAAGCAACATGAAACCTGGTTATATGCAAGGCATAGTGTGTCAGCAGACACTGCATAGGGAACCCATGCTATGGAAAGGAATAAGGACAATTTCACAAAGGGCATTGAGAATCACCAGGAAGATATTGCCATTTAATTGGCTAAGTAAGCATCTACAGTCTTCTCCTAGGCCCTGTCTACATATCTTTTACGGTATTTCAGACTTTACCAGGTCAGTTATACTATTGTAATTTACGACAATTTAAAACAAACTGGTCAATGTGCTGGTGGCAATCAGTAATTCTCTTTTCTCTCTAACCTAGGGTCAGTATCTACAATCAGCCATTCCATCAGATGATGGGAAAGGCTCTTGGTAGGATGAGAATTCTAAATGAGGTGTAACACCATTGAAATCAAATCCACTTCAGTTGCAAAAGTTATTTTTGTTAGGATCTTATTATGATTCTTCCTTTTACCTCATATATAAATTATTTTTAAAATGAACTAATTTATTTTGCATGTCGTTCTTATAATGCTAGACTCCAGAATTGTTATATTGTATGTAATTACACCGTAGCAAAAAGAAGGGATGGATATACATCAAAATTCTTATAAAATAACTAAAGTAAAATAGTGAATGCTCTTTTTAGTGACTGTATCATCCAGGGGGCATCATTATCAACATAGTGCAGCACCAGCCCTGGTTTCTGGTGACATTTTACTCTAAAGTGAAGCCAAATGTCATTCCTTGTTAGGCCACTTACGAAAATTATAACCAGTACTCATGGATGAGGTCAGGGCTGTGGGTGGGGAGGGATTTTGTTGGGTGGGAAGATGAGGACTAGAAAGAAGAAAGTGAAGGTGGTAAGAAAATAAACGTCCATGAATATGACAAAGGCAGGTAAAGGATCTAAGAAGTAGGATTCTGATTAATACCATTACAGAAAAATTCTGCTTGACTCTCAAACTGCTGGCAGCTCTCATCTCACCATATGATGGTGTAGAGTTTGGTTAAGAACTTGATGAAAGCCAAAAGAAAATATAGACTTAAAACCACTAAAGAAATACTTGCTAACTGGCTTACATAGTACTTTTATGTGAATTTATAGATGCTATATTTAGATATAATGTGGGAGATTTAAAAAATTATAATATTGAAAAGGGAAGACAAGAGTTGACTGCCAGGGTTTGACTTGAGCTCTGCTACTCATATCTGTGACAGTACAGATATTTTCAAATTTATCTGAGCCTCAGTTTTGTCAGTTGAGCTTCAATTATAAAACGGGGCTGTTAAAAGTTCTCACTGTAAGCTGTGAGGATAGAGAAGAAGCCCTAGTGAGTGATATTAAAATTGTCAATGATTTTAGTGAGGTCACCAGGGTTTTATTTAAAAACAAAAGTAAAAAGTAAATACGACACATTTTATAACTCAAAAGTTATTTAACAATTCATACCTCTTAAATAAATAGGAAGCTATAAGTGGACATATGCTATGCATTTAAGATTATACTACAACTTATTATTTAAAATAATCAGTTATTGAATGTCTAATTGTCATCAGGCAGAGAACTATCACTAATTCACACACAGCAGACCATTAAGGTAATACTTCTAGTCATCATTACACTAGAGATCCTGCCAGTGTGAATAAACATAGGAAAAATAAATGAAATACAATAGAAAAATAAAATAGTATTTTCATTATTCATAGGTGGCATGGTTTATATAACCAGAAAATCTCAAACAATCCATAATTTCATTTTTTTTTTTTTTTGAGACAGAGCCCTGCTCTGCCACCCAGACTAGAGTGCACAGGCAAGGACATGACTCATGGCAGCCTTGAATTCCTGGGCTTAAAGTATCCTCCCACCTCAGACTCTCAAGTAGCTGGGACCATGGCTGTGTGCCAGCACACCTGAGCTAATTTTTGGATATTTTTGCAGAATCAGGGTCTCACGTTTTGCCCAGGCTGGTCTCAAACTTTTGGGCTCAAATGGTCCACTTGCCTTAGCATCCCAAAGCACTGGGATTATAAGTGATAGTTACTGTGCCCAAACCATAGATAAATTATAGTCATTGGAGGTAATATGCCGGATATAAGCTCAATATATAAAAATTCATTGTCTTTTTATATATTTCATAGACAATTAAGAAATTAAAAACAATTTAAAACCATACCATTTACAATACCATCAAATCTAGTAAAAGAATTACAATAGCTATACACACAAATAAAAAGAATACTGTTGCGAAAAAATAAAGATGATATAAACATGGAGGAATACCAATTTTATTGAGTTCTAGGTTCACTCTTGCAAATATATCAATTCTCCCCAAACAGGTTTTGTGCAACTTGACAAGTTTATTCTAAATCATTTGTATGAAAATGCAAATTATCCATTTATAAATAAGATACTCTTTAACAGTGAAAAGAAATGAGAGGATTTGCTTATCTAACAGCAATATTTATTATAAAGCTTTGACAATTAATAGTGCACTTCTGGTACAAAGGAAGACAACTATAACAACAAAATATAATAAAGAATTTAGAAATAGACAATTGACTCATGTAATTGCAAAGCAGTGGGAATTAATAGGATTTCAACCAATGGTTCCAAAATACTATATATCCATACTAAAAAATATAGCTCTTGTTTCCTATCTCACACCATACTCAAAAGTCAAATGACAGCTAGATCGTGGATATAAATGTATAAGGCAAAACCAGAAACCTTATAAAATATCGCAGAGAAAATTATTTTCCTGAGTTTGAGGTAGAGAAAGACTAATAAAAAGAACAAATAAAACCATTCTAACCAAAGAGGAAAAGGTAGCTATTTAATCAGATTGCAATTTTAGAACTTTACTTCTTTTGTTGTCACCGAATGAGAATGTTAAGAGAATGTCAAGGAAAGACAAAACTGGAAGAAGGTATTAGCACTGTGTATATTTAACAAAGGCTTATATCCAGAATATGTAATGAATTCCTATGAAGAAATGTGTGCATGTGTGCACTGAGACCTATACAAGCATGTTCCTAGCAGCACTATTTATAATGTTCACGAACCGGGATACTCTAGTGTCTATCAACAGAAGAAAGAACAACTAAACTGTGTTGTATTTATGCAATGGAACGCTATGCAGTAATGAGAATGAAATATAGCTACTCACAAAAACAAAGGTAAATTTCACAAACACATGCTGAGCAAAAGTGTCCACAGAATAGAATATTTACTGTGTAACTTCATTTACATAAAGTTTTAAAACAGACAGAACTAAATGATAGGCATATGTGCTTAGGTGGTAAAACTATGAACATAATCAGGATGCAATTACCGTAAAACTTATATTGGTTGTTGTTGTGAGGGAGGAAGAGTCAATGGTTTGAAGTGGTCAAGAGAGAGCTTCCAAAGCATTAATGTCTAAGTTTTTGACCTGGGTTGTTTATCTGAGAGTTTTTTTTAAATAACAAATCATTGAGTAATATCTTTTGTATGCGTGTGATGTATAGGTATGTTATATATTGCAATAACATTTTTAAAAAGTATAGGTAAAGTAAATACCCCATTAATCAAGCACAGAGAAGAAATGGAGTATGAGAAGGTAATTGTGACACTTAAAGGTCACAGAAGGCTTCAATCCAGACTACACAGAGTTTTAAAAAATCAATAAAAAAAGACAAATAATTCAAGAAAACAGAATAGGCATGGTGGCATGCACCTGTAGTCCCAGCTACTCAGGAGGCTGAGGTGGGAGGATAACTTGAGCCAGGAGGTGGAGGTTGCAATGAGCCAAGATCGAGCCACTGCACTCCAGCTTGGGTGATAGAGTGAGACTCCGTCTCTAAATAAATAAATAAATAAATAAATTTAAAAATGCTAAAAATGTATATTCTCTTACTTTATCTTGGTCCTCCAGTCTTTGTGTAGCCTGGGGAAAGACAGAGTGGTGTCATTTAAAACACTGCCAGGTCTAAGCATCTGCTTAGGTCTAAGATGGTACTGAACAGTAGAATGCATAAATGCATTGTGATATATTCATATTGTCGAACATTGTACAACAACCAAGATTAATGAAATAAAGTACATCCTGGGTCTCTCAACTTAATGCATAGCAAGAGTAATATATAATTCTATTTATGCAAATCCAACAAAGAGACCAATGTTCAGAGATGTGTGCTTAGGTATCAAAATTATAAATAAAAGCAAAATGTATTACAATAAACATCAGGATATTAGTTACTTGAGGGGAGACAGAAATTGGCCATTGAGAGCAGTCAAGAGAGGGACTCAGGGTGCCGCAATGGTCATTTTCCTGGCCTAGGTAGTAGTTACATGAACATTTGGCTTGTAATGAATTACTTAGTTGTACACATTACAGAATTTCTTGCTTTTCTATGTAGGTATTAGATATCATAAGACAAGCCAAATAATACAATGATTAACAAAATACCTTTTAAATTACAAATGACATGGTAACAAACACTGAATTAAAACCCTCATCTTCATAATTAGATTGATTACAGTAAAATACACTTTTTATCTCTGATAACCAAAGAATGGAAGAGTAGTTAAATGCCTAAAGATAATAATAAGTGAAGAGAACGCAAATATAAAAGTATCCTGATAAAATTACATTTGTGCCTTTTAATAATTACTTTTATTACAAAAAGTAATTCTTATATAATTTACTTGGTACCCCTTTAAATAGTTTTCTTTTAAAAATCACATTAGATACGGTTTTAATTATTTCTTAATAGATTTAATCAAAATTTCAATTGTGACACAAAGACCTAAAATATTTTTTTCTCTTAAAAGTCTGTTTTATTTTAAAAGGAAACATCCTCTGTATTGAGTCCAACTGCTGATATAAATTATCTGAATTAAAATAGTATTTACAAATGAGTCTCTGGGACACTTAATTTGAGTCCTTTTGGGGGAATATTAATGAAATGAAGTGCCAGTTTTAAAATCAAGTTACATAGCACACAATATAATCCTCCTATAAAATTATAATGACTAAGATTAGATAGAAAGAATTTCAGTGGAACCTTTTATCTCTTATTACATTTGACTGTTTTATACAATTTAATTTCACTTTATTTCAGTTCAACATAAAATGAAGGATTCCATTGTCCGCTTAGCTGCCATTTCTCTGGATATTTGAAATATATTTAATTATACAAGGTCACATCTGAAGAGATAATACTCTCTGGAGAGAATGTAAATGAACTTTCTCCTATCGGATCACTTATGAATTCTTTATTACCCTAAAATTACATGATATTATCCTGGAGTGACATGAAATGTCTTACTTATTGTCTTGCCCATTCCTGGAAGGAAAATAGAATATTAAAGAAAACTAATGCTTCTTAGAACTGGCTGCTCTAAAGGGTACCTTCTTTTATTACTCATGCTTTGTAATTGGCAGTCCACAGGAGGAAAGCCCGTACAAAATATGCTAGTTATATTTAGAGATCACAGTTTTGGATTTGCCTTTATGATGAGCACTAAAAATTATGGCAAATTGTAACAGATGTTTGCAATGTGCTAGAGATGCCAATGTTCTGTTTGTGGCAAAATGTTTTACACCAACTGTTAGAAGAATTTTTCTGTTAGTCAAGTGCTGAAAGGCTATTTGCAAATTGTCCTTAAGGAATGAAAAAAAATGCCAGTGTAGGTTAAAACAGATACTATCTTAGAGTTTAGTATTCTCATTTCAAATAGTGAATAACTAATGGAATGCGCAACTTATTTATACCTTAGTCTGTGCCATTTGTAGATAGTATTATTACAGATATTATCATCAACGTTTCTTTATTCTTAGCAAACATTTATTTTGAAATTTTATGAATTCTGAGAAAATATACATTCTTGCAAATGAAGAAAACATCTTTGCATTGTTTCCTCTAAACGCCCACAATTTTTAATTGTTTACCCTATTTAGGAAAAAATCCATTTTTAGCTAACAAGTTCTTGATCCAACATTTACTCAAAGTGACATTTTGAAAGTTGCAACTTTGCTCGTTTGGTGTGTGTGATTATTTTTGTAAATATAGATAAATAGAACATCTACAGAATATTTTCATTCAATAGAATCTTGGACTATTTAACAATAAAGGAAATAATAATTGGACCTGTAACATGACCAGGTATGACAATATGGTAGTTGAGTTTTCAGATAAGAACCCCAAACATTTAGCCACCAAAATACTTCTCTTCCCTAAGAAAATTTTACTTTTGAAATAAATAGTATTAATAACATGAAGCTTTGATTATTCATCAATATCCTTCAGAAAGGAAACTAAGAAATGCTTTCTGTGGCAATAACTTTCTATAGATACTCATATATTTTTAATCCAGTTGAGAAAAAATGAAAAGACTTTGACTCAAAATGCTATAGCCAAGGAAGTTAAAAAAAGAGTGAATAAATGAGCAAACAAAAAACAGCTTGTTCACAAAATATCAGTATATATGATATTAAATGGATGAAAGCAATGATTCAAAGTTTATTGGTATGTGGAATGATTTCCATGAAAAGTTGACTAGAGAGAACTGCGTATAGAAATAAATAAAACAATTTATCCTCTGTACATTACAATTATTTCAGAAATGTAAGACACAGTGCAACTAAGAATTCAGCATAGCCCTGTGATGAACAACAGACTATGTATCAAGAGATTTGTGATCAGGTCCTTGTGGCAGCATTGACACTAACATTAACTTCTTAAAGTATTGGGTTCCTAAAACTAAGAATAGTAAGGCCTTTCACATTTGGTTGTTGCACAGTTGAAATGAGAGAATGTTTTTGAAATTGCTTTAGATGTGTAACACTCATACATGTAAAAAATATTTCTATTAAGGAATAACTTTAAAAATAAAATATTTCTGAAAAGTGCTATAATTTATCTTTTATGACTTTACCCTATAACTTTCAGCTAATTCTTTTACTGAAAAATTTGTCCCAAAGAGAAGTCTTGCCCTATTTTTTTATGATAGCATCATAATTTAAGACAACTATTAGAGTGAAGTTTCTATATTCTACCTGTGACATTTTCTAGAGCTATTCAATTTATTAGTTGTTTCACAGGTCATCAATAACTGAATCATATTCACTTGACCAGGAAGGAAGAAAAGCAGAGGCAAGGCAAAGAAAAGATATCTGAACAGTCAAGATCAGCAAGAAACCCAAATAATTCATTTCAATCTATTTTGCTCAGCACTTATAAAAATTACTTTAAATATTACTATCCTATTTCAATTAAGTAAAATGTAGAGCAAAACAGAGATTGTCTTTGTCAGTGGAAGAAACCAGGCAATCCATAGGCAACTGTGCAACTGTGTCCTACTCCTTCTTCAACCCTTGGAAATATATTTTCTTAAAAAAGCAGGAAGGAAAGAGAAAAAGAAAATATTTGGGGAACTGATTTTGATGTGAGATGGCACAAGCAATCATTTGGTAATGAAGTGTCCATACTGATGGTGAAGAGGGTTGGTTAGTTAGCAGATGAGGCAATGTAGTTAGTTATATGGAACTTGTTTTGAGTCCTGTTGCTTTTTTGCTTTAATAGAACTTCTATTATTCCATTCTTACATATCACTGCTGCAAGGAAAGTGATCATTAATTTTGAAATATATCATATATGTGTGTATATATATCTTAAATATCTCATGTATTTACAAAGTAATGTATATTTATACATATATTTGTATTTACATTTAAACATATATATATGTATTTGCAGGAGTTGATACATTGTGTGTGTATGTGTGTGTGTATATACATATATGTCCTAAAATATATTCCTGGAAACATAAAATTTAAGTTGTGAATGGCCCTGAGACTTGCTTTTATTTACAATAGTCAACACTGAGTTTTGTAATTACACACTCTTCTCCATGCATTGTAAATGCTTTCCAATATCCTTTCCTTTACAGCATCAGTGGTTTGCAGATGGGAAAATAGTTTGGATAATGAAGATGAAGTGCTTTTGTTTTATTTTCCTACTCAAATTCACTTCTAAGGTAATGAAATAATATTTCTGAAACACAATAATCATACCAGAATAACTATACCTTAATTACATAATCTACCATTATATTCTACTATTGAACAGTAATTACATTTATATTTCTATATATGCATATTTAGGTCACTTTCTAAAAACTTCAGAAGTTGTTTAGGTAATTTGACATTTTATCTATTAAGAAGTTATAATGAGTTATCAATTCAAAAATTGATTTCTACGGCTAAAACTCTGACCTGAATATTGTGAGACCAAAGAATCCAAAACATGTTCCACCAATAAATTAAATAAGAGTATGCTTTATACTCTGCAGAAATGGCACATAAATCCTATCATTATCATCTTCACTGTGCTCTAGATTCTAAATCAATGAGGAAAGGTTGCATCATATATAACAGTTCTAGTACAAATGTGAAATTAATAAGCCTTCAATCTACAGTATATACTGTTCTCCTTAAAAACAATATACTTAAGAATTAATTAAATCAGGACCATGCATTATTTTTAGGCTAATTTATTTATCTAGAATCTTTTCCTTCAACTTCTTCATTTTGGCTTGCTAATTTTTAGACATTTCTACATTTCCACCAAAATTAAGAAGAAAAATAGATTAAAAATTGTATTATTAAGATTTTCTATTTATCATTATTTCTCTAAGATTTTATGTTCATGTATGCCAGAAACCATTTAAAATATTCGAGATCCCTTTAATGACTCTAACTTTATAATTTGAAAAAAAAGAAAGCAAGATGTATAGCCTCAAAAGCCTTTGTGAGCATACTGGGGAGGAATATGTGACACTGAGATTGTTTTGGAAAATTCAATAACTGTGGTTGCCTTTAGGAATCACCTATTGAACCTATGACTATTCATTTTTTTAAAGAATCCACTAGAACTTGCTATCTTTTTTAGAAAAGTAGAACGTTTGAAATGGATATCAAGCGTTTGGATAAGTTGTGAATTTAATTTTTTCATGCTCTCTTTAGTTTAGCCTGGAAATTGATTGTATTAATACAAATTGCTATTACAAATTTTTGCTAATCTATTTTTTCCCTCAGAAATTTTAAATCTCAGTATCAAGTGTTAAGAAACAAAGCTCTGTTGGTGGTGTAGTCATTTCAACAAGAAGAGCTGAGATGACTCATTCCGATCTTATCCACACAATTGTCAATGTTTTCACAATAGAAAGGATACAGTCTAAAAACTAAAAGGTAGAGGAGTTTTCTCTTTAAATTCCAGGTTAGGCTGGTGGTAAAAACACTTACTGACAATAAAAACCATTGATGCAGAATAAATCATGGCTCCCAGGAAGCCATTTTGTAACTATTTTCCAGCTACTCTACTTTTTAATGAGTTTAATGGACAGTATACAACTTCCACCTTCTGGCAGATACAGACTCTGTCTGCTTCTATTTACAGATGACAAGTCATTCCTAAGAGATCAAAATCTTAGTCAAACTGTTAGTGTTGAAGATGTGTTGAGTCCTGTGTTGCTCTTGTGATGTCTCTTTTTTGAATGCATGACTCGAACTCCCTCTATTTTCTATGAGCCACGACCTGGCCATCAGAAATAGGTTTCAAACCCAGAAACTAAAATATAGGTTATATTTTCTTTATGGAATTTTGAAAAAATTATATTGTATTAAAATACACATAACTTAAATTACGCCATGCTAACCCTCTGAAGTTTTAAAAGTTTAGTAGTTTAGTATATTCACATCATTGTGCAATCTTCAGAATATTACCATCTTGTAAAACTTGAAGCTCAGCACCCTTCATTTTCTCTTCCTCCCACTTGCTGACACCCATCATTCTCCTTTCTGTTTATATGAATGTGACTGCTCTGGATATCTCACATAAGTGAAATCATGCAGTATTTGTGTTTTGTGACTGGTTTATTTCACTTAACATAAAGTCTTTAATGTTCATCCATGTTGTAGTATATGACAGAATTTCCTTCCATTTCAAGGCTGAATAATATTACATTTATGTATGTACCACATTTTATTTACACATTCATCTGTTGATGGGCACTTGGATTGTTTCCACCTCTTGGCTATTATGACTAATGATGCTATAAAGACAGAAATACAAATCTTTTTGAGATTCTGCTTTCAAATCTTTTGGACATATATACCTAGAAGTAAAATTGCCCATCACTCAGGATTAATTTTTTTCATCTTTATTGAGATACAATTGACAAATACAATTATATATATTTAAGGAATGCCCATACAGTTTTACTTATGTATTTTTTTCTTACATTTAAACAAATCTTTTGCATTGGAACAAAAACTAGAAAATCAAATAAGAAAACTAAGAAAATGATTACTTTGCTTGGGGGACAACATGATATAAAAAGGAACTTTGGTAATAATTTTCAATATGTGAGGAGTCATAAAAATTGAAACCCAGTAATTTCTTGGGTGAATGTTCCACTGTAGCTTAAATGGGTAGCTTGTTACAAATATACTTGTATTTCCAGGATCAGCCCTGGAAATTCTGGTTCAGTAGGTCTACTTTAGGATTTAGAAACATATGTCTTTTACAAATATACCAGGTAATTTTGGTGCTGCCTCACCACAGACTAGCATTTATGTAGCTAACATTTAAAACATGATTTCTGTATTAATAAATATTTAATAAAAATCTATTATGTGCTACCAGTAAAATATATAAAGGTACTGGGTAATTAAAAGTGATTTAAAGAAAAAAATATTTGTCCTCATTAATTTATTAGTCTTAGTGGACAAGACTTAATGTGACATATAAAGATACACATGCCTGTAAAGTTACAAATTCCTGAGAGCTAAGAGCTCCTTTGCCCTGGTTTGTGTCTGAGGGTGGTGAGGGCGTGCTAGCAGAGTGCAAAGGCACAGTTCTGATTCACTGAGTCTACAGGAATGGATGCCATGCTGTGCCATCCTCAATTCCCCTTCAGAACTTAGGCCCTAATTTTTTTAGCTGCTGGGGTTATTGGTATTTGAGGGCTCTCCTTGCTTAGTGTTTCTCTGGAATTACCCTAAGCCCAACTCTTTTCCAGTAACCAGCCAAGAGGAGGTGCTGGTTTAAAGACCTATTGAAAGGGCCTTTAAACTCAGGACAGCTGCAACTCCCAGGTGAACTCTATTGTTATTACACCCTGTGTTCAGCTCATTTCCTGCACTACTTTATATGGGGATTGATCTTCAGGGCATTCCTTGTTAAATTGAATGCAAAGGAATCTAAATCTGTTTCTAGGCAACCTGACCTAAGACACCACAAATAACCACAAAAAAGCCTATGGAATAAACTCATTAGCAGAGGAAAATATCTTAAACCTTGAAGAATGTTGAATAGGAAATAGTTATAAAATCAAGAAAGGTCATTGTTTTGATAGGCCAGCATGTATCCAATATTCATGCATCAATACTGAATTCTCTGGAAATATTTCTGAGTAATGTATGCACTTATGCACTACTTTTTCTAAAATCCCTCTCTGTGAAGTGGCATTGGTTAAACATTCCTGGTCTATGGAGAGATGGGTTTTTGATAGACTGATTCTAGCTCCAAGGACTGTGTTTGAGTCATTCCTCCTTGCAATGCAAATAAATGAATCTAGGCAAGAGTTTCCCTGAAGTGCTGGAACCCAAATTGCATCATCACTGTGGATAATCACATATATGTTGTTGCAGATTAGCAACTGAAATATGCAGTAGCCACTTTGAAATTGTCTGTCCTAAAAAACAGAAACTGTCTGTTTTAACAGAACTTTCATGTTAATATTTTTAAAAATTACTCATAAATTTGAGATATGAGAAAAAAGTAATTTGATTTATCTGAAATGCATAGTTTGAAAATGACATTATAATCACTTGAAAAAAAATGTCCTTTTTTACCATTCCCAGAACCCTCATTCTCAGCACAGTCCCAAGACAATAATTTATGCCAGTTCTCATTTAGCAAGACCTTTCAGTTTAAACAAGGTGAAAATAAAGAAACATAAAACAAATCATTAAACTTACACAAATGTATTTCCAAAACGCCTGTATTTTCTGAAGAATATACACAAGGAACACAAGATGGGATGTAATCTCATTTTAACGGATGCGATTTGAATTGTGTATTTGAAGCTTTATGTGCTATAAGGTAAAGACTGTGCAGGCAAAGACAAATGAATAATAAGAGGCCAAGTCCTCCCTGTTGAAAATAAGTGAAGAGACTCCATCCCCACATTACTTCCTTATTTAAAGAGCATTTACTTTTAAAAAAGAACAAACCTGTGAATTAATTTTCTGTCTCTTTGAAGTGTATGTCAATCTTTTAAAAAGTGAAATAAGCCTCTTCGATTTATGACCCAGGAATATCTTTTTCTCAAGAATCTGGGAACCATTTCTGAAATGCAATCATCAAGGAAGATAGTGCCCCTATCTATTGGTTTCCCTGGGAGAGAAGAAACCTAATCTTGGTGGGTACCTTGCTCCAAAACTACCTTCCATAGACTCAGTTATCGAGACTCATGACATTGCAGGTAGGAAGTGTGGGCTGCTATTCCAAGGCAACGTGCTATTAAGAGTCAACTGTGCAAAATTCATAATTAGTTGAAATAAACTGATGAATAAGATATGTAAGAGCAATACAAATTCAGGGATTTTTTGTTTGTTTTTTTGAGACGGAGTCTCGCTCTGTTGCCTAGGCTGGTGTGTAGTGGCAAGATTGGCTCACTACAACCTCCACCTCCCGGGTTCAAGCGATTCTCCTGCCTCAGCCTCCTGAGTGGCTGAGATTACAGGCATATGCCACCAAGACCTGCTAATTTTTGTATTTTTTGTAGAGACAGGGTTTCACCATCTTGGCCAGGTTGCTCTTGAACTCTGCCTACCTTAGCCTCCCAAAGTGCTGGGATTACAGGCATGAGCCATCACGTCTGGCCATGAATTTTATAATTATAACGTTTTTGCTTTCCTTACTTCATCCTAACTGTGACTTTGTATGTTTCCTTTATTTAATGTAAACGTTATTGTGCTACTTTCTTTGTTATTTTTCCTCTGGGGTTTTGTACAGCAGAAGTTTCAGACCTCAGTTTAGTAGCATCGTATATTTCAAACAGAATCAAATAGATGAGTTCTTGAAAGATTTGTACCTGTGCTTGCCTCTATCCTTACACCTGCTTCCCTTTAAATAGAGTTTTCCTTGGACATTACTTGCTCAGTATGATATAAACTTTGTTGCCTCTTGCACTTAATTTAATCTGCCCTCTGTGGCTGATGTTTTCTGTACATTATTGAATTCATTTTTGTGACAGTTTTGTAAATTCAACAGTAGTGCACATTTTAAGTATCTGTATTACTTTTACACACTAAATTGTTAACCAAAGTGTCAACTAGAACCACGTTTCTTCATATAAAACATATATATATATATAGTTCTATGTACACGTTCAAACTATATATAGTTTAAGTACTCATGATCGTGTATTGTTAGTATCAATGAAAAATTGTTAAAGGCATTTTATGTAAAACAATTGCTTAAGAAATATAACATAGGAAACAAAGTCAGGAGGAGCCAGATTCAGGTAAATCATTTCAAGTATTATGATGATGAGCTAAGTGCATTAGCTTGCTTTAATTAGATTATCTAAATTAAGCAATTCGTAGGCCAAGTCCTGTTAAATATTCAATAGGGTATTTTGCTTCCATAGATTTTTTTCTTTAACGCTAATGGCCAGTTAATTTTTTCTGTGGTTAATCTAGTAAGTAAATAAGAACTTTAATAAATAGCAATTCTTGGGACAGTCTTAGCAGGATTTGACCAGTCCGTCCCACACAAATACTCTAATGCCACATCATGACAATGTGACTCAGGAGCCTTTTTGCTTCTTTAGCTTTAATTGCACAAACTCCACATTTTAGATTCCATTGAGGATCTTGGTTCCATTTATGTAGGTGGCAATTTTGAGCATTTAAATGTTGCCAGAAATTTCTGTAATATTTAGTTTGTTATTACTTCATGAATATTTACAAACTTTCTTCATTAAATCCATTCCTCTTGAAAGATTAATGTTGGGCCTGGACTGAAAGTGTAAGAAGGCCATGCTGCTCTTGACCGTGACAGAACTCCAGCTGTGGTCAGGAGCAAGTGACTTAACCTCTGCCTGAGTTTCAGTCTGTAACATATGATGCTAATAGTTAATCGACCCCACTTCACGCTGTGTTCTAGAATACAGTGTAAGTGCTCAATACTTCTTTATGTCTTTACCAAAGGTAGCTTTTTCCTCATTGAAATAATTTGATTTTTGGAAAGTCATGGAGCTTAAAATCTAAGGACTTTTTATTCTTTAATATACATAGTTTGGGCCACATTAATGATGCTTTGGCATAGAGAGTTTGTTTTGCGCTGAAGCCCAGCTTCTTAAAGGCATACTTCAATCTGTTTTATCACCTCTCAGGTGAAAGATCAACTAGATGAGCCAAAATGCTCACATCTCTGATTTGAATGTTGTGATTTGAAAAATGACTAATTTTAATCAATGTTCACCACAGTTACAACTTGAAGTTGAGTAAACCACAATTCAAATAGTAAAGAGGCAGTTCACGAAAACTGTCAGAGCACTGGAATAAATGATCTGAATTTGTAAGGCAACATAAAATAATATGGAGTTTTTAAAAGACACATCAGAATGAAATGAGTTTGGTAACAGTCTAGCTGGAGTTCTGAAGAATTTTGGATTCTTCTGGGCTTCACACTGAAGCCCATGATACATGGGATTTATGTAAAGTTATAATTTGTGTTGCAAATAGTTTTACCAAGTCGATAGTTTAAATAGCTGAAATGAGTATGTATGAGACCCATTGACAAGGTGTTCAGTACATTACATTTCGTAGCTAACAAACACATAGTGCCTATCTATTATTCTCATAAAGTGTATTTTAATGAGTAAGATTATTTCAGTAGGAAATGTATGCTTGATAATCATTTGGAAATTAAGGCAATTTATATTATCTTCCATGTATTAAAATACTAACTCTTCAGTGACTGGAATTTTTTCAAAACTTCAATTTTACCTGTGTTCAGATGTACCACTATAATGAGATAATATAGTAAAATAGTCTCACCAAGTATAGTCAACTATAGTAGGCTTACATATATTTGGGGAAGATAGTTTACTTTTTTTAAAAATAAGGCAACTCAGCTGGGCACAGTGGCGCAAGCCTGTAATCCCAGCACTTTGAGAGGCCAAGACAGGCGGATCATGAGGTCAGGAGATCGAGACCACCCTGGCTACCATGGTGAAACCACTTCTTTACTAAAAATAGAAAAAATTAGCCAGGCATGGTGGTGCATGACTGTAGTCCCAGATACTCGAGAGGCCGAGGCAGAAAAATCACTTAAATCTAGTAGGCAGAGGTTGCAGTGAGCCAAGATTGTGCCACTGCATTCCAGCATGGGCAACACAGCAAGACTCTGTCTCAAAAAAAAACAAAAAAAAAGAAAGGCCACTCTATATTATTAGTAACACCTGGATCATATTTGTGTGGACTACAGCTACAAGGGGTATATGCTGAGATGGCATCCCAGTATATTGTGGTCTCTCAGAGAATTTCAATAGAAATTCATGGACAATTGATAGAATAGGGATCTAGCTATGCCTCCTATAAGCACATACTTAGCAATTTTAGGATTTCATGAAAGACGATGTTTCTCTCTCATTCTGATTGATGATGAAATGTTCTTTCTCTGAACTGCTGTAAGATTTTTTTACTATTTCTTTGTGTTTTTCAAAGATTTTGTTTTATTTACTTAACTAAACTTTAAGATTTTAAGGTCCATTTTACATATCCATAATAAGTCTAGCAAAAAATCTTGGTACATATGAGTTATGAGAAATATCCTTTATGTTTAAATTTTTTTTGTTAATAGAGCTGCATTCGATAATTAAATAAGGTTTTTTAAAAAATGTAGGCTTTTTATTTTGAAGTAATTGTAGATTCACACACAGTCGTAAGAAATAATCCATAATACTCTTTACCCAGTTTCCCCAAATGGTAACATCTTGCATAAATGTAGTATACTATTACAGTCAGGAAATCACATGGTTACAGTCCAATGACCTAAAACAGATTTCACCAGTTATGCCTGTATTCATTTGTGGAAGTGTGTGCATGTATATTTATTTCTATGCAATTTTATCATGTGTAGAGTCGTATGGCTATTGCCACATTCAAGATACAGAACAGTTTCATCAGAAGGATCCCTTGTGTAGTAGTCTACTGGTTTTGACATGTTACCACTATTAGTGAAATACAGGAAACTTACTTCTATTTAAGCCTTTTTAAATTCCCCACATTAACACTATAATTATCTTAACTATTTCCTCTATGTATACTGAGAAACACATCAGATGACATTTTAATCTTTGCATCAACTATCAAACATGATTTAAGAAACTCATAAGGATATTCTATCATATTTATTCCTATTTTTGCCCCATTGTGCTGTACTTTTTTCCTTTCTGAAGTTCCAGGCCTTATTATTATTTCCTTTCTTTAAAAAAAGAAAAAGAAAAAGAAACTTCCTTAAACTGTTCTGTAATAGTAGATTTGCTTGATTTCTTTCTTTTTCTGAACATGATTCTTGCTAGACATGGAATTCACAGTTGGTAGGTTTTTAAAAAATTATTTGAGAAATATTGTGCTACTTCCTTCTGGCCTCCATAGTTTCAAGTGACAGACTTAAATTGATGCTTTCCTGTACACTTGCTGCTTTCAATATACTTTTTAGTTTCCAGAAGGTTTTATTTTGCTCTGAGATGTGGTTCCTCTCTGTCACTGAGGCTGGGATGCAGTGATGCTATTATGGCTTACTACAGCCTTGGTCTTCCAGGCTCAAGCCATCCTTCCATCTCAGCCTTTGGAATAGTTGGGACTATAAGCGTGCATGAACACATCTGGCTAGAGACAAGGTCTCATCATGTTGCTCTGGCTGGTCTCGCACTCCTGAACTCAAGTGATCATCCTGTCTCAGCTTCTCACAGTGCCTGGATGACAGGCATGAGACGCCATGCCTGGAATTTTTTGGAAGTTTAATGATGATATGTCTTGGCATAAATTTGTTTGAATTTATTATATTTGGAATTCAGTCAGCTTCTTGAATCTGTAAATTTATACCTTTCGACCCATTTATAATTTTTTTTTACCTGTTATTACTTCAAATACTTTTTTGTTTGTATTCTCTCTGTCATCTTTCTCTGTCACTCTGATGATAAGAATTATTAGCTCTTTTCACTACTCTTAGATAGTACACTATGCTTATATTCGTATTTTTCAATGTATTTTCTCTATTTTTCAGATAGAGCAATCAATCTTCAAGTTCACTGATTCCATCCCTTGTTATCTTTCTACTGTTGAAACCATTCAGCGAGTTTTAAAATTTGGTTTTAGTATTTCTACTCATTTTAAATAGCTTCTATTTCTTTGCTGAGATTTTCTATACTTTCATTTGTTGCATGAGAATTCTCTGTTGTTAGTTGAAGCATTCGTACAATGCTTTGAATCTTTTTCAGCTAATTCCACCTTCTGAGTCATCTTATTAGCTTCTGTTGATTCTCTTTTCTCATTGAAGTTACTTTCCTACTTCATGGCATGATGAGTGACTTTTCATTCTATGCTGGATATTTTGGATATTATATTATGAAACTCTGGGTACTACTTGTCTTAGTTAATTCAGGGTACTATAACAAAATGCCATAGACTGTGTAGCTTAAATAGCAAACATTTATTTCTGACAGTTCTGGAGGCTGGGAAATCTAGGATGAAGGTGCTAGCAGATTCAATTTTGTGAGGGTTTCTTCATCTTCTTTTTTTTTTTTGAGATGGAGTTTCGCTCTTGTTACCCAGGTTGGCAGGCAATGGCGCGATCTTGGCTCGCCGCAACCTCAGCCTCCTGGGTTCAGGCAATTCTCCTGCTGCAGCCTCCCGAGTAGCTGGGATTACAGGCACGTGCCACCATGCCCAGCTAATTTTTTGTATTTTTAGTAGAGATGGGGTTTCACCATGTTGACCAGGATGGTCTCGATCTCTTGACCTCGTGATCCACCCGCCTTGGCCTTCCAAAGTGCTGGGATTATAGGCGTGAGCCACAGCGCCTGGCCCTGAGGGTCTTCTTTATGACTAAATGACCTCGCAAAGCATCACCTCCAGTTGCATCATTACCATAGGGACTGAAGCCTCGACATATGAATACTGGAGACATATACACTTAAAGTCTATAGGAACGTTTAATCTTTTATTTATTTATTTATTTATTTATTTATTTATTTATTTATTTGCCATCTTCTGGTTGAGATATAGTGGAGGGCTAGGCAGATGTGGGAGTTTTGTGGAAGGAGTGGAATACTGACCAGCTCTACCTTGCATGACTTCATCGTCTTATTTATGCCAGACTAAGTAAGGTTTTTACATTTAGAAATTGTCTTGTGAATGTGCATTTTACTTTAAATGCTACTTCAGTGCCATTTTAGTAACCAGGCATAACTATAACAAAACTGTGAATCAAAATAGACATCACAGAGTGATTTAGTTATGAATAGTTTTTTTTTTTTTCATAAAGAGCTGCCCATTCAGTGTAAAAAATTTTGAGGCATATAGCCTTGAAAACCTATTCATCGTAAATTGAGTTGATCATAGAACCGAACTCTAAAAATGCAGTTTAGTCGATATAGTTCCATTAAGCTACAACATTATATAATGTAATTATGTGATCCTCACCTTCATTTATTTTATAACTTTTCATTTATTCCGATTTATAAATTGTTGCTTGGGAGATTTAAAACTAGGATTTACTCTGAGAGTCAAAATAAAAAAGTGTTTAAAACGACAACCTTCGTAAATATATTTGGAGGCTAACACATTAAAACAAGCAGTTTACTCAAACTAATATAGATATTACTAAAACCAGAATGAAATATGACATTCCCCAAAGTCTGTTACTCCTGATGAAAGTAGATCTTTATAGAAGTGAATATGTTTTAGCTCTTGGGATGGAGATGTTTATAAATTCTCCCGCTATTTTCTTCCCAAAATTATCACTAGAACCTATGTATTATTATACTATGAGTTTGCCTTCATAAAACAGGAAAGTGACAGCTTAGAACATGGTAATTACCCTTTCCTTTCGTATTTTTCTGCGCTACCAGAGAATATCTAAAAATAATGACCAGAGTGATTCTTCAGCTTCAGAAATAAATGAGGATTATAAGAAGGTAACTTCTGATATGCCCATGGATGTTTTGAATAATTGTTACATAACTATTTAATAGACACTAAGCCCAATACTACATCTGTCTGTATGATGAAAAGATGCTGAACAGGGACCTGACAATAAGACTGATGCTTTAAGTACCCTATGCTTATATTTGTTTTTTTTTCAATGTATTTTCACACATTGTAGATGAATCATGAAAGCTGGTGTTAGGCATGACTGATTAAACAACATATTAGAGGGTTTTTCAGACTCAATCATATCCCAAAGGGGTGAATCCAGCAACTGTAATTTTTAGAAAAATTATAAGGTAATTTTGATGTGCAAAGAATTTGCCTCATTTTATAAAAATGTAATAAGCATATGCTTAATGTTATAAATCAGGGAGGGAAGTCATTATGCAGTTTTAGGAGTTGTGGTAGAAACTTTAATAGAACCATTACTATTCCTTAATTTACTTTTCATTGAATTCAATAACTGTGCATAAATACATATTCATTGACTGCTGCATTTCAGACTTAAAATTCTGTAAGTTTCTAGAATTAACCCCCTCTTACAATGACCAACATATAAATGAATGAGCAGCTTCAATAAATTGATTAGAAATTAAAAGATATAGTATCCTGAAGGACAGAATTTGAGAAGATTGATTGAAAGTCATTTACTTTTTCGCTTAGATATTATGTTTCAGGAGGTCATTGTGATTTTACATTTTATTTTCAAACTACAGTTTCAAATTGAAAACTAATTGAATATACTTTGATAATTATTTTTTATGTTTAAATAATCACAGAATGATAACACTGAAAGAAATCATTTAATATAAATTTACTCTTCTACATATGAGGGAACTGAGGTGCAAATAAGTTATTTTCCCCAAATCTTAGCACTAGCAGTGGCTGAGATAGAATTTAGATCTAAGTCTCTTTACTAAGAGTTTACCAGTATTGCTACTACATTGTTACCAATTTAAATTAAATATTTAAATTCTTTCTGTATCGCTAAGTACAATTAATTAATTAATTATTAAAATTTTTTTGAGTTAGGGTCTTACTCTGTAGTCCAAGATGGAGTGCAGTGGTATGATCATAGCTCACTGCAGCCTCGAACTCCTGGGTTCAAGTGATCCTTCCCCACCCTCAGCCTTCTGAGTATCTGGTACTACAGATGTTTGTCTAATATTTTTAATTTTTATTTTGTAGAAATGAAGTCTCACTAAGTTGCCCAGGTTGGTATTGAACTCCTGGTCCCAAGGAATTCTCCCACCTCAGCCTCCCAAAGTGCTAGGATTACAGGCATGATCCACTGCACCTGGCCACAACTAAAATTTATTCATAAAATTTAAAAGGAAAATAGAACTTATTTCTAGAAATCCAAAAGATAGAAATTGACTGTTTAGCCAATTCTCAGAAATTCACGTATTTTGTAAAATTTGGTAGTAAATTCTACGGATCTTTTGCAAAATTTGTAAGGTCTGGAAGTGAGTAGAATAATAGTTGTTTCAGAAGGAATTGGGAGTACAGGACACTTGGATTATAATTTTTTTTTGCATTTTCATCTTTATTTTTCTATGAGAGCTTAAAAATCAGTCTAAAAATTGAAGCTATATTGGGAGAGATTCAGATCCATGAAAGTTACACACTGATTCAAATTCCTATTAGTGGTCATAACTTACAAAAATGCACAAACAGTATAGTTTATTACTTTTAGATATTTTATGCAATTCTTGGCAAATTTTGAAGTTCTCAGAATATTTTGATAAGGGATAGTCACCTCTGTGAGGCCAACTAAAAACAGAGAGGGTATTTCACCACAACATTTTGAATTAGAAGCAGAACCTTCTTTAATTTTTTCTCTTTGATTTGCAACTCTAGTCTTGCTACTCAAAATGTGGTTTGCAGACCAGCACCCTTGACATCAATGGAAGCTTATTAGAATTGCAGACTCACAGGTTCCAACTCAGAGCCAAAGAATCAGAATCTGCATTTTAATTAGACTCCTGGGCAATTCACTACACATTGATGTTTGAAAAGCAAAGTACTAAAGCATTTTCCCACCATCCCTCCTCCACCTTTAGAAGCTGAAGCTCTACCTTTCTGTCTAGCAGCAGAAGTGAGTACTATACAGAGTGCTGGACAAACCACACAGGACACATTGTCCTCTGGAGGACAAAGGTGAGAGGAATCTGAGGTTACAAGGGCCAAAAGATGCAGCAGAGGGGAGACTGGATAGGAGAGAACTTGGTGGCCACAGATAAAGGATACAGTTCAATTTATTGGCCTAGAACGTGTTAACTAGCTAACAGTAAAACTGTGCTGAACAGATTAAGCCTTCTCTATTCAGCAATCAGGAGTGTAGAGCTGGGGTGACACTTTCTCATCTTTGCCAAATTCCCCACAATTGACTGCCCTGTCTCTTGACCAAATGTACTTGCAAATCTTTGAGTCTCATCTCTTCTTGCTTTGTCATAGATTTGTCCTATGGTTATTTCACCTTTTGCCTATATTTTAGCCTTTTCTCAATTTATGGATCTTATCCTTAAGCATGTGAGCATGCTTAATTTGTTATACTGTAAAAACCTGGCAGGCCTCCACTCTATTTGCTCTTTTTCTTTCTCACTAGGTTTCCTAGGATTTCCCTGAATTCCCTGTCTTCATATTATAGTCATGCCCTTGCTGTCTATCTAGCTTCCAGGCCCCTCCATGAAGTGTTTGGTGAGGGTGTATGAGGGTTAATATCGAGTGTCAACTTGATTGGATCAAATGATGCCAAGCATTGTTCCTGGGTGTGTCTGTGAGGGTGTTGCCAAAGGAGATTGACATTTGAGTCAGTGGACTGGGAAAGGCAGACCCACTCTCAATCTGGGTGGGCACTACCTAATCAGCTGCCAGTGTGGCTAGAATAAAGCAGGCAGAAGAGCATGGAAGGACTTGACTTGCTGAGTCTTCATGACTTCTTTCTCCCAAGCTGGATGCTTCCTACCCTTGAACATCAGACTCCAAGTTATTCAGCTTTTGCTCTCTTGGACTTTCACCAGTGGTTTGCCAGAGGCTCTTGGGCCTTTGGCCAGACTGAAGGCTGCATTGTTGGCCTCCCAACTTTTGTGGTTTTGGGACTTGGACTGGCTTCCTTGCTCCCCAGCTTGCAGGCAGCCTATTGTGAGACTTCACCTTGCAATCATGTGAGTCAATACGCAATAAAGCCCCCTTCATATATTCATCTAGCCTGTTAGTTCTGTCCCTTTAGAGATCCCTGACTAATACAGGCCATATGGAGAGAATGCTCAGAAAACAGTTGGTTAATTATCTCAATGTCAGTTTGTTCAAAGAAAATGTCATGAGAATATAAGAGAGAAATTTGGGTTTGTGTCCTGATGCTGTGAATAAAAAACTTGGGCATTCTATTTGACTCATTTAATCCCAAGTTGTTACTTCTATATAGAAACGCTGACAATATCTTCATGAAGGAATGGTGTACAACTTAAAGAGCTCTTATTTCAAGGGCTTTGTATAGTGCCTGACAAAAATAAGGTAGTGAATACATTTTATTTTGGTTGCCTACTTCCTTCATACAAATACTTTTATGTTGCTATATACAAAGTATACAGTGCTTGGTTTTGTGGGATAAAAGATAATTGACACAAGTTCTTTCTTAAAGAGCTGTACTAGAAATATACACAGGTAAAAATATATAGGTTAAAAAAAACACAGGGGTACCTAAGTTCTAACTGGGAAGAATTTTGAAGGGAGAGATTTTTAAGGTGATCCAAACAGCAACTGAACCTAAAACAAGAGTGAATATTTGTCAGGAGGATTGAGGTTGGAAGGGGAAGATACGAGGAAACAAGGCTTTACTCAGAGTCTGAATTTTAATTGAAGACTCATGGACTAAAAAGCTATTAATGCCCTTAATATAGGTTCTAACATTAATCAAATAATTGCATTTTTGGCAATACTTCTATGAGGCTTTCTAACCAGGGGGCATTCTTATAAAAATGCAGCACAGGATCCATTGTCTATTCAGCTAAATTTGCTGATAAGCCTCCTCCGAGAAGGGATTATAGACCTATTTCAGAAAGTTGTTTTTTTAAGGTCAGTTAAGGTTATGAATAATCTCTAGCTATATATCACATCGATCATATTTTTGTCAGTTAATGCTGGTACTAAGTAAGTGCTGGAAATATTGGTTATCCTGAGTTAGCAGTTCAGGAAATGACTCTGTATTCCTCACAAAAGAAAATTTGATCATGCAATGTAATTGTCCTTCTGAGTAAAAGTACTTTTTCTGTTAGACACATCTTTTTCTGACACAAAAGTGAACATCTTTTAGTTTTTAGTAATTTTTCTTAGCCAAAGTTCCAAGATAGCATATGTTTAAACTTTTAAAGCTGCTCTTTCTGTTAGTGGTAGCAACCTATTAAAACTCTCAAAATACTATTACATTTGAGTTAGTAGGAAACAAAAAATGTCTTGCTAAAATAATCATTTTAATAATTCAAAACATTGTTTAAAAAAACTTGATTTTTTTTGGGGGGGGGGAAATTTACCAGAATTTAAGCCAAAGAAAGATAATAAAATAATTATTATCTATAGGTATATATGATACTTTAAAAATAGTGTGTTTGATGTTCTCTTAAATATTGTATATATAACATTCTGATGTTTATTAGTTCTTATTCGCAAGTGTAGGATTAAAAGCATAATAATAAGTTAAATATGTGTCTTTGACTGAATCTCTCCACCAAGCATGGGACATAGCAGCCTCTTTGTTAGTGTTACTACATCTTTGCGCATGTGGATACATAGTTTTTAAACAGATTTGGTGACATAAACTATGTCAGATTCCAGACACTGGGATAAAGCTACTTCCCCCACCATGACTTTTAGGTATCAAATAAAATTAAAACCTAAGCATTTTATATTAAGCATTTAGAATGACCCGAGTAGTGTGTAAATACTTTACATATTGTTTAATTCTACAAGCAACTGTGGTATTATCTGTGGTATAACTGTGGTATATATGTCCATTTTAGATTAAGGGAAACTGAATCATAGACCAATTAAGTAGTTTTCCCTTGACTGCACAGTCAGTAAATGCAGATTAGGTATAAAAACAAAGTTTCCACCTCAAATGCTAAACTCTAGACTATTAGACTGTGAGTATAGATTACATCTATTTGGATTTGAAACTAGGAAGAAATTTTTGTTCTTCCTACTAATCTTTAAGGTGTGTTAATAAATTAATTTAAAAGTGTCTTCAAATTGTAAGCATTTTTAGAATAAAAAAGTAATATTTAATACTAATGCATGTGTCAGAATTCAGACCCCTTACTCTAAGTGACAGTGCAGCCAAAAAGTAAAAATATAGAGATAAATTGGATTCTGAAGCTGACAGAAGCATGAGTTTCTCGCTTATCACTTCTGATCTCCATTTTCAATCTTTTTTCCTTCAAAAACTCTCATTTGTTTTATTGATCATCTCTGTAAGTCCATATTAGAAATGTTTACTTAGATGTATTTATAAAAGTAAATATCACATTAATGGATTTTATATATTGAGGATGTACATAAAAGTCATTTAATAAAAGCATTTGTTGGCTAAGAAAAAATAATAAGCAATTTGTTATTAACCTAATTTGAGCAGTGAAAGGTCACAGCTGTGATGTTAACTTCATGAGGGAACAGACCACTTCTGTGTCTCCTCATTGTTATAATGCTATAGCCTAATACAGTACCTGGTAGGTTAGAACCATTTAGAACCACTCAGTGGATATTTGTGAAATAAATGAAAGAATGAAATTTCAGCTTTCCATTATAAAATAAAACTCGCTTCTTCAAATTTGTTAAGAATGCTCTAACATTAAAATGCTTACATATTCATCTTTCAACCTCTTTGTTCCTTTTGAGGAACACCAATGACATCATCATGTTGCCTCATAATCACTTTTGTTATTGGTTCAAGTATTGACATAGAACTTTTTTCTTAATAACGTACAAGTATTCACATAGAACTTTTTTCTTAATAATTTTAAGACAATTGAAATAAAAAAGACAATTTTTAAAAAGTATTTAAAGTAGGGGATATCAAAAGCAAAATAAATTCAGTGCTTACGAGATAAACCTTATTTTTCCAGCCCATTTTATCTCCTAGTTGCTTATGAGTCTTTGTCTAGAGAGCAATCATCCTGATAAGTTTCACACTCAAGAGAGTAGATGGAGGTGATTCCCTTCCAGTCCAGATTTCCCACTCGTACTCTCAAAAACATTTATTACTCAAGTTGTCAACACCAGGCAGAACTTGGATGGGCAATAATACATAGTCCATATTACTCTAAATGATTTTTTTAAAGAAACTAAAACTGGCCATCAAAACGTAATTATTTAAAATATTCTACATCAATATTTACCTCACCCTCCCTTTTTTGTTTTTAATCCATTAAATAAATAATTTTTGAAAAGGAAAAACGGAAGGGTAGACCATGGATAATTCACAAAATTTATTTACATACCCAAATTGAAGCCAAACAAGCTCCTAATTATCTAATTAATTAGAAATAAATGATGTTAAATCTTATTAAACAAGAATACTTTGATTACTCATAGAGGAACAGTAACCTATTCTAGAAATTGTGAGAACTAGGTTAGGTTTTGTACATGCTAATGGTGCTATTGTTTTCACTTTGTTTTCTCACATGTGAAATGCAATAACAGCAGCTTGGTTAATTTCACAAGGCAATTTTTTTTTGTTTTTTGTTGTTGACAACCTAAGGTCCTAACTACCTGGGTCAAGGGCTACCCTGTCTTGTTCACTGATTTATGTCTAGCTGCATCTCTGTGCTTGGCATATTGGCGAAATATGTGCTTCATAAATACTGATGAATGAATAAATGAATGAATGGGCTATTGAAGTCTTCAGAGTGACTTTATGTATCTTACTGCCTGTTGTGCAATCTCTTTCAGAAAACATACACAGGTAGATTTTGTAAGGTTCACCAAAGACATTTAACTTTCAGGCCTGGCACAGATTCTTGGGTCTGCTTCTCTTAACTTTCTCACTGTTAAAATGTTTAATAGTGGCCTTCCACAGAGTATTATTGTTAAAATACAATAAAATACTATTTCATTGTATTGTTATTGTTGAAGATATTGTTATTTTTGTTAACAATATTATATTGTTAAAATACAATAAAATACTATTTCATTGTATTGTTATTGTTGAAGATATTGTTATTTTTGTAGTTACTATATAATGTGATCTCAGAAGTGAGACAGAGTAGAATTAACACCCAAATGTAGTGCCACCTCTGTTAATAATTGTGTATTCATTAAGCTCCTCAGGTGTCTAGGAACTAATATGTAATATGAAGAGTCTGAAATAATCTATAATAATCCAAGATACTTTAAGGCTTTAAAATTGCAGAAAATTTCTTCCATTAATATAGAAATTCTTTTATAAACTATGTTTTGGCTAGAAATTGAAAGATTAATTCTCCATTCTCATTCATTTTTACCCAGACTCAGAAAAAAGAACAAGCTTATAGTTTTTTTTCCTATTTATCATGCACCTGTATTGCAACCTTACAACCAACTACATATGTAAACACAAAAGACTTTAGTTCAAATTTCAAATTATTTCATTTTTAGTCCAACTCTAATAGACCCCTTCTGATGCTGCTTCAGTCTCTCTGTGGGAAACCATGGAGTTTATATATTATTCATTCATTAAAAAACCCTGAGGCAAGACCCCTATAGAGAGTATTCAGTAATTGGTCTCTAGATGTTGCTGATGCAAAGTACTCTAAAAGCCCTTAAACATCTTAAGAACACAGTTCCATCTGTCTCAACTAGTTGCATATGTTGGAAGCCATAGCAGATTGTTTACCCACATTTTAACTCCTTTCTTTCAGTATCTAATTATTTTTGTATCCAATATGTAGCATGGTAAAATATATGCAAATGAATAGAATAACATCTTGCAAAAGTGGTAATTACTATATTATTTAATGAAAGTGTAGTATTACCAAATGTTCCAACCAGAAAATCAGTGAGTGTTAGCAATAATATAGCCAGTGATTTTAATTCTTCTCTGCAAACATATTCCTGGTTGAATAGCAAGTGCTTAGCATATGTAGGAGTGCCTTTGCAGTGAAAGAATATTCATTAGGTTTAGTCCCATATTATGCATTTAGAGAAATAATGCCAGAAATTCTAACACAATGAATAAGAAAATGTACAAATTAATAGATAATAAAACTAGTATTAATTTTTTAAATTTTGCCTAGTCATTTTTATTGCTTTGTGTGTATAACTACATGCAGATAATACAATATAATAACTATTCAGGTATATGTCCTCTACCAATCATCTCAATCATCTATGTGTTTATTATATGTATAATATATATAACATACATATTTACAAACACATATATAAATCAATTTCAAATGAATTTCAGTTTTTTCTTTTCTGAAATTATAAAGCTTATGTTTTCCTTAAAAATCATTTATCTTACTATTTGTTTATGTGTTTGCTAATGTTCTTTTTTTATACATCTGAATGTGTGTGTGTGTGTGTGTATGCACATGCATATGTGTAGACTCAATGGTAATTTCAATTGTTTTCCATACTCATACCATAGAAGTGGAATAACTGAATGACGATTTGCTTTGGATGACTTTCCAGGTATCTGTAACACTGGCACTGAGATTAATTAGAGAAGAACAGTGAGTATCCCATTGTGTAAGAGACAAAGAAACTGCTTGGTATAATAAGGTATGTTTGAGCATAAATGTGAACTGGAAACGTTATACTTCATTTCACATTTTATTTTCAAATCTTTCGCAGGTGTTTGTCATTCTGTTGCTTTGAGTAGACAAATAGAATTGACAGGACATTAGTGATATTCAGAAATGCCAACGTTGCTAGATCATGTCCTAAACATATAATCTTGTGAACAGAGTGTGGCTTCTTCCTCTCCATTCACAGAACTAGTACCCTCCCCTGACCCCCATCCCCAGACTGCCTTCACAGTCCCCTGGCATCACAGCTATGGAGTGCTTACCCACTGTAGTGCAGTTCTGAAATCTGTCTGTAAATTCTTTGACACTTCTATCAAGTGTTGGGGGTCTGTGTCCCTTCTCATTGAATTGAATCTAGGTCATATAATTGCTGCAGGTTATCTTCAAGCAAAAGAATACAAGAAAATGATGCTATTTAACTTTAGTGGTGTCTTTCTAGTTTCTTGGTTCACTTACCTTTGGATTCCTGAGCTGCCAGGTAAGATGTCTGACTGTGTTGGGCTTTCCATGCTATGAAGAGAGGTCATGGGGATAAGCCAGGCTTATATGCTCCAGCTAATGGCCAGCAACTACTCCCAGATATATAAGTAAAAATCCCTGCAGAGGAATTCATCCTCCAGTTATCTATTTACCCCTAGATACCACCTTCCCAGGTGAGGCCCTGGCCATCATATAGCAGGGAAAGCCATTCTTACTGGGCCCTATCTGCATTTCCGATCCACAAAATCCACAAGCATAATAAAATAAGTTAGAGGAGGCTTGCTCTGCAGCAGTGGTAATCAGAAAACACACTAGTCTTTGTTTAATGAAATTTATCTCTTCTAAGTCTATAACAAGGCAGAATGAGTTCATTTGCTAAGACAAGTCCTAAAATGTGCTAGTGAGGTAGCTAAATTGAGAAAACCCCCAGACACCTTCATGAATTTAGTCTATGACTCTTCTGTAGTCTTAAGTTCCAAACGTGAAATTTCACAACAACTTGAGGGTACAATAATAGTGTGCATCATCATCATTATCCAAAAGAATAAAGATTAGGATTTGGGACTGGGCATGGTGGCTCACGCCTGTAATCCCAGCACTTTTGGAGCCTGAGGTGGGCAGATCATGAGGTCAGGAGTTTGAAAGCAGCCTGACCAACATGGTGAAACCCTGTCTCTACATAAAATACAAAAATTAGCCAGGTGTGGTGGCATGCACCTGTGATCCCAGCTGCTCAGGAGGCTGAGGCAGGAGAATCATTTGAACTGAGGAGGCAGAGGTTGCAGTGAGCAGAGATCGCACCATAGCACTCCAGTCTGGGTGACAGAGAGACTTTGTCTCAAAAAAAATTAGGACTTTGAAATAAGCAGGAGAAAATGTCTATACATGGCAGCCTTGCTCTATTATCTGCTGTATTTTTAAAATAATTCTATGGTAGCACCTAATTCTCCAAAACTTAAGGAAGAGGAACTTATGATCATGTAGGGCTGAGACATGAACACCTTCCAGGTAACTGGGCTTAGAGGTATTTATTATATTTGTTACATGGGGTTCTCTGTTTCAGTTTTCTAATATATGTATTGAATAGTTCATTCTTTTTTTTTTTTCCAAGACGGAGTTTCGCTCTTGTTACCCAGGCTGGAGCGCAATGCCACGATCTCAGCTCACTGCAACCTCCGCCTCCTGGGTTCAGGCAATTCTCCTGCCTCAGCCTCCCGAGTAGATGGGATTACAGGCACGCACCACCATGCCCAGCTCATTTTTTGTATTTTTAGTAGAGACGGGGTTTCACCATGTTGACCAGAATGGTCTCGATCTCTTGACCTCGTGATCCACCTGCCTCGGCCTCCCAAAGTGCTGGGATTACAGAATAGTTTATTCTTTATGCATTGGAAAATGAATAGTCACAAAGTAGGTCACTAAATTAAGAAAAAACAAACATTAATATTTTCACTTTTATCTTCTACTACCTTCTCTTGTCTTTCTTTTTTTCTATTATACTTGAACCACTCTTAAACTTTTATTTGAAAATTTATTACTTAGCCCAGATTGAGCTTCTTAGGTTTGCAGTCAGACTTTGCTCCTCAGTTGTATTAAGTTACAAGTATATAGATAGCACTGTACACATTTTATAATTTCTTATTTACAGAAATAGGTGATTTATATAGTTTGTCAATCTCAAGAATAACGTGTATTTGAACATATTGATTTAGTCAGCTTGAAGCAAGTTTTGCTGTATTAGGGTATTCTGATTATCCTTGAGCATCTTGAATTTTAGAAAGTGAAGTCTACTTTGCTAAATGTAAAAATGGTTGTGAGAGGAAAATTTGGGGCATCTATTTTTATGCATAAGAGCATTTCAGCAGGTCTTCAATGGGAAAGCAGAGGCTACTATTAAAGAACAGATTGTGCATGACAAAGGAAATATGGATAGAATTCTTAAGCTGCTTTAAATGCAATATCAGTCTGGCAGATCACAAAAGAAATGCAAGCCAGTCTACAAGGTCACTGTAATAGTGATCTAGGCTGAAACCAGAAGCAATCTAACAGTGTCTGCAGAATGACAGGGTCTAACGAGACTGGCATTTATGAACATTTCTAATATCCCACTTTATCCTTCCACTCAAGACAACAAAATTGGAAGTGGTTTTAAAGAACTTGAAAATAAGATGTGGAATGATATGAGTGCAGTTTGTCCATTTCGTATTTGTACCCAAACATATTTCAGCCGATAATTTCCATATAACTCATCTCTCTAAGAAGCTTAATGAATTATCTGGGGGCCAACAGAGACCCAACAACTTTCTTTGACTTTACATCCTTGTATTCTTAGGGTCCTCATTTTCTTTCTTCTTTAAATCAATCATTTTCCCATACACTGATATGCAGAAACATGGCAAAGTGATTCTATATATTAGCTATTTTTTCCCTTGTTGCTGGGAGCCTTCTTTTTATTCCTCACAGACCAAGCAAAATACACAGATTAAAAAATTAAAATATTTCAGTGTCTACTTCTAGATGAAAATCTCCAGCACACATCATATCTTGATCATTGTACTCTGAGCAGTTTACATGCTACCTGTTGCTTAGTAATTGCTGCAAAACATTTGTTTAAAACAGGAAATAAACCTTAGTCAATGGTGAATATAAGAAGCATTGCTGGCCGGGCACAGTGGCATGAGCCACCAATTTGGGAGGCGGTGGCAGTCATGAGATCAAGACTATAAAAACACAAACATTAGCCTGGCATGGTGGCGTGCACCTATAATTCCAGCTACTGGGGAGGCTGAGGCAGGTGAATCATTTGAACCCAGGAGGTAGAGGTTGCAGCGAGCTGGGATCACGCCATTGCACTCCAGCCTAGTGATGGAGCAAGACTCCATTTCAAAATACCTAAATAAATAAAAATAAAAAGAAGCATTGCTGAGCCATCATAGATGGTTTACACGCTCTGCAGATAGAAATACTCCTGCTGCAAAACAGACATGCTAGAGCAGATCTTCAGTGAGCTTCCCTTTACTGTTTGCAAGCATGACTTTAACAACATAAAAACTTTCGGAAACATTTCTTACATGAAAGTAAATTGTAATAGTATATATTTTAGTTTCAAGATGTGAAGGGAACTAAATGCTAGTATTGAAAATGATGCCCCACGACATGCTCATTTTGTCAGTTCTCTTTTTTATTTGGAACATTTCTTACTCCAAATATCAACTCATTTATAGTATGAGGTAAATTATATTTTTGTGGTTAATTTTCACAGACACAGCAGGCACTTAATAAATATTTGATTAATTAATTAAAAACTAACTTGTGATAGAGGAATAATTTACAGGGTAAATCTCTGAATAGATCAGTAACTACTCCATTTTGATCTAAAATATGTGTTACACTGCAACCCAGCACTCATACCTATATGTGTAAAACATATATAAAACATGTTTTATAAAACAATACTTAATATCATTATGAGAGATGTACTCTGGTATTCTATCTCATTCTATCCTATTCATTCATTTTTAAAAACACTTGTCAAAAATCACAAAATTGAACTATTTTTCATCTGTCTCTTTCAAGACTTACAATTTGAAAAACACTATTCTTTGTCATACACAAACATCAGTTGTTGAATAGGGTAAATGTGAAATACAGGTTACCTGAAAAAAAAAATGGGGTCAGAAACTAGAGACAATACAATAATCTAAAGTTATCTTCTTTGTTTTAAGTAGAACAAATTAAGATATTTGTTTCTCCATTTGCATAAGTGTCCTGTAATGTTTTTATTATTACTAGGACAATCATTTGTTACACTCTACTTATCTTATGAAATAAAAATACTAATGAAATAAAATCAGTTCTGTATTTCTTTCTCAATTATACTGTATTTATATTAAACATGCAGATCCTATTTAAAGAAATACCAATTAATTTAAAAGATGAATTCATTAATAAAACACAGCCTTTAAAACTATACATTTTCATATGACACAAATTTAAAGCATAATTACAATTATGCTTTTCCTCAAAAACAAGGTTATAGTGAGTCCTATTTCTACTTCTGTCACAACCTAAAAAATACCTTAAGAGAAAAATCTTATGCCTCTGTTTTCTGTGTAAACTGAGAATAATAATTTCTACTATTTTATAAGTAAATAACATATTTAATCACTAATAAATCTTTAGAGAAGGCTCTACTAGAAATATGTACTTCTGTCTGTGAGGCACTTGATAAGGTGCTACTGCTATTGACATTTCAACAACCCAGTGTGAGAAGCATAGAGTCAATTCTCAATCACCTTCTCATCAGTGTCAATTATTCAGCAATCCAGAAAAATATTCATTAAATAATGGCAGCAGCACCAATGTTTCCAGCCAGCACTTTCAGTCAAGAGCACATCATTCATCGCCCCCTAAATGTACTTCCTGTTACACTGATATCTTTACTACAATTAGAAACAGGTGCTATCTGTCTCAGGAAAACAGATCACAACCACAGAATATATTTTCCTAAAATCTAGTTACATTATGTTTTGTCATCATGAATGGACAATATTTGTGGATCTAATGCAAACTATTACGAGTATTTCTAATCTGGTGCAAGATTATTTAAGATCTTTTACATAGCAAATCACAAATCTATCTCAAGTGTTTATTAAGCTAAGTCATATGAAAAAGGAATGGTTGCAAAATAGGGAGCATGTTCTCCTTCTATAGCTGTCCCTGAAATAATTTTTATCTGCCTCTTTTTTCCTTAGAGAGCACCACATACCCAAAGATTAATCTTTTCCTTTGGTGAAGATCCACATGAAATATACATCTCTGCTGTCTGAGTTCTAAACTCATATTTCTTATTGTCCCTTAAAGATGTCCAGTTAGAAATTCTGCTGCCCCTTACATTATTTATGTCTTCATTTTCAATTTATATATTTTCATCCACCTTTCTAGTCTCAAAAGAGTCTTTTTTTCTAACTTCCCAATTTCACTTAATGTCCCCTGATGTCTTCCAGCTGGATGTTGTAGGCTGCAAGTCATTTCACTTATTTTTGCGTTTCCCCTGTTTCTTCAGTTGCCAAATATGAATCACATCTTTCCTTCTCTTTTCAGTCACTGCACTTATTTCACTGAAGACTTCAGGAAACATTAATAATTAAACACTGACAGTCTTCTCCTAGCTGTTTCAGTTTTCTACTGTTTTTCCTTTTAATAGTCTAGACATTATTGCAAATGCATTTTTCCCTCTCAGAGTACAAATCACTGTTGCTGAAAAGATTGTGGATAATAATTGATAGTCTAGTGAATCACAAAGGCCACTACAAAGACCCGTTTATGGTAAACTCCTTATATACGTGCTCAGGTTTGCTTTCCATTATTCCCCCAGTGTATTTGGAAGTCAGATGATACACTAGTTTTCTATTGCTGATTTTCACCCCTCTGCACTCCCTTCACAAAGTTCCCTTCTCCTGAAAACCAACTGCATTCTCAAAATTCTACTTCTCCTTCCAAGTTTCATCTCAGATATTATCTTGCCTGTGAAGCCTTCCCTCATCCCTCCCCTGACCTCTGCCTCTTTTGAACCCTCCATATTGGTTTATGAAATTATATACTTGAGTGAGTGCTCTGAAAAATCCACAAATCCCCATATTCTAAGATAATATTTAGTAACTAATTTTCCATGTAAAATTAAACATTAAATATTATAAAAGTGATCTGTGTATTATATACACAGAAACATATATAACACTTGCAATTTTTCAATTATTCTCTGCTTTGAATGTTGTGTGTGTGTATAAATGCATACACTCATTTAAACCTATGAAATCATACTGAAAGTATCCCCATTTTACAAAGAAGAAAAGTTTGGAATAGAAATTATAAATTTTAAATGTACAATGATATCTTTAGACTTTTCATAAATAAATTCATTCATTCAATAAGTATTTGCCAGGTGTTTCCTTTCTACCGGGTACTTTGCAGACACTTAAGATACAGTAATGATTAGGATGACATCCTTTGTGGAGCTTAAATTTCAGTGGAAAAGATGAATGATAAAGGCATTACCAAATAAAGAGGTATTTCTGGCCGGGCGCGGTGGCTCAAGCCTGTAATCCCAGCACTTTGGGAGGCCGAGGCGGGTGGATCACGAGGTCAACAGATCGAGACCATCCTGGTCAACATGGTGAAACCCCGTCTCTACTAAAAATACAAAAAAAAAAAAAATTAACTGGGCATGGTGGCGCGTGCCTGTAATCCCAGCTACTCAGGAGGCTGAGGCAGGAGAATTGCCTGAACCCAGGAGGCGGAGGTTGCGGTGAGCCGAGATCGCGCCAGCCTGGGTAACAAGAGCGAAACTCCGTCTCAAAAAAAAAAAAAAAAAAGAAAGAAAAAGAAAAAAGGAAGTATTTCCTAACAAAGTGTCAAAGTGCCTCATGTTTCAGGGCATCCAAACTAGATTAGCCTGCTGGAGGACATGAGATCACATGGGGGAAAGCCTGGGTATTGTGCCAAGGCCAGCCTAAACTGCAGCTAGTTGTTCTCCCAGAACATGTGGTAGCATCAACCAAATCAGCAAATTGCCTGCCTAATGCACATCTGACCACAGCCAAATAAATAAGACCAGTATATACCAGAAATACTGTCTAACTGACCAAGAAACTCATCAACAATAATACATGCTTACTATTTTAAGCCACTGGATTTTGGCTTGATTTATTGCACAGCAGCTGCTAATGATGCTCTATTAAAAAAAAACAGTGACTTTAGAATGAGGTTTCTATTTCACTCATCCCTCTTTATCTGTATAATCTCTAGCATTTTGTCTTTTATATCATCGTTACTTAATAAATAATAGCTCAATTGATTTCAACTATTAAAGGATTTGAGCATGGGTATAATAAGATAAGAACAGCTTTAAAATCAGCAATAGCTTTAAGTCTAAATGAAGTCAGAATTGACATTAGTTAAAAAGATCAGATGCCACTAAAGAGGCCATGAGTCACAATTTTTGTTTTTCTTGGAGTCAGGTCCTCGATCTGTAGCTTAGGCTGGAGTGCAGTGGTATGATCATGACTCACGGCAACCTCAAACTCCTAAGCTCATGTAATCCTGATCCTCCTGCCTCAGCCTCTGGAGTAGTTGGGACTATAGGTGTGTGTCACCACATCCAGGTAATTTACCAAAAAGTTGTGTAGAGACAGACTCTTCTTGTGTTACCCATGCTATGCTGACCTCAAGCAATTTTCCTGCCTTGGTCTTTCGAAGAGCCAAGATTATAGGCATTAGCCACTGTACCCAGCGAGGCCATTAGAGATGATTAAGTAAGAAAACGGGCAGTCCTCTGGGTAGAATGGTCAACAGGTAATGAAAATGAGAGGAGTTTTGCTAAGAGTGCCTCTCTTTATGACATGTGTCTCTGATAAGAGAATCAGTAAACCAACATTTGAAGGTTAGCTAAACATTTTAATCAAAATCTATGGCACTTGATAGCTAGCTATAATAAAATACTGGGCTCCTTACAAAAAGCATACAAACACTTCAAACCTTAACTCTCTAATAAGGTTCAGATTTTTAGCTGTTTTTTTTTTTAAGTGGGTCATAGACAAACACATGAAGTGAGAAATGCTGATTCTTTTTCCTTTTATTTCAATGGCTTTAGGTGTTCAAGTGGGTTTTGGTTACATGGATAGATTGTATCGTGGTGAAGTCTGGGCTTTTAGTATATCCATCACCCAAAGAGTGTGCAGTACACCTAATAGGTGATTTTTAAATCCTTTGTCTCCCTCCCACACTCCCTTCTTCTGAATCTGCAATGTCCATTACACCACTCTGAATACCTTTGTGTACCTGTAGCTTAGCTCCTGTTTATAAGTGAGAACATTCATTTTTGGCTACTTCACTTAGAATAACAGCCTCCAGTTCCATTCAAGTTGCTACAGAAAATATTATTTCATTCTTTTTAATGACTGAGTAGTATTACATAGACACTATCTGTATTGGAATAGTGTCTATGGAATACCACTATATGGAATGCACATAGATGAAATACTATTCCATAGTGTGTGCATATACATATATAACAATGAGGTGTGTATATACACACCTCTCATTGTCTATTCATTCATCTGTTGGTGGGCACTTAGGTTGACTCCATATATGTGCAATTGCAAATTGTGCTGTGATAAACACATGAATGCAGGTGTCTTTTTAAATACAGTGACTTCTTTTCTTTTGGGTAGATACCTAGTAGTGGGATTCCTGCATGGAACAGTAGAGCTACTTTTAGTTCTTTGAGAAATCTCCATACTGCTGTCCATAGAGACTGTATTAATTAACATTCCTACCAGCAGTGTGTACGTTTTGTTTTTTTTTTCACCACATCCATACCAACATCTGTTTTCTAACTTAAAAAATGACCATTCTGACTAGGGTAAGGTGGTATCTCATTGTGGTTTTAATTTGCATTTCGCTGATGATTAGTGATGTTGAGCATTTTTCATCTGTTTGTTGGCCATTTGTATATCTTCTTTCAAGAATTGTCTATTCATGATGTTTTCCTACTTTTTAATGAGATTATATTTTTTGTTGATATTGCTCCTGACTTGAGTTCCTTGTAGATGCTGGATACTAGTCTTTTTTTCAGAAGTGTAGTTTATGAATATTTTCTCTCACCCTGTAGATGGCCTATTTACTCTGTTATTTATTTTGCTGTGCAGCAGCTTTTGTCTCATTTATTTATTTTGTTTTTGTTGCATTTTCTTTTGAGGCCTTAGTCATAAACTATTTGCATTGGCCAATGCCCAGAAAGGTACTTCCTAGGGTTTCTCCTAGAATGTTTATGGTTTCCAGCCTCACATTTAAGTCTTTAATCCATCTTGAGCTAATTTTTGTATATGGGGAGAAAAAGGGATCCAGTTTAATTCTTCTGCCTATGGCTATCCAATTTTCCTAGCACCATTTGTTGAGTAAGTACCCTTTCCCTAGTGCATGTTTGGTCGGCTTTGTCAAAGAGCAGTTGGCTGTAGGTATTTGGCTTTATTTTGGTGTTTTCTACTCAGTTCCATTGGTCTAAGTGTCTACTTTTACATTAGTACCATGCTGTTTGGTTACTATAGCCTTGTAGCGTAATACACTCAGGTATGTGATGCCTCCAGCTTTGTTTTTTCTGCTTAGGATTGCTTTGGCTATGCGGATTCTTGTTAGGTCCCATACGAATTTTAGGATTTTTCTTCTAATTCTGGGAAAAAATGACATTGGATAGGAATTGCATTGAATCTGTATATTGCTTTGGGCAGTAATGGTCATTAGAGAAGGTGACTCTAAGGGTATCTTCCTCTTTTGGAACGAACTACCACAGGTACGAAGAATGCTGTAACCCAACAGGCAGCCAGTACCTCCAGGTCACTGTTTTCTGGCCGATATCTGAAGCCAGAGCAATGAATAGGAAAAAGAGTGAAGTTTGTTTCCACTAAGACCACATGTTTCTTTCTTTTTCTACTGCATATTCGATTTCTGCAATAGAAAACTTCAATGGGAAAAAAAAATCACCTCTGATGTTTTTACATTTTTATAGAGTCAATTGTGTCCCCTCCTCAGTATATATCTGATATTTAGAGAGATGCAGCTTACAACAAGCATCCAAATTTATTAATAAAATAAGTGTAATTGTCTACTCTCCTGTTTTGTTGTTAGATGAATTACAAGTCACACCATGGAATTTGACTTTCCCTGAGATCTGCTGTTCATCATAGGCAGAGAAAAGTGAAGTTAAGGTGGGAGAGTGAGCATCATCCAGAGAGTTAAATCTTTTACTATCTTCCTATGTGTTGCTTCTAAGGGAATTTCTGGGAGTAGGTTTTCAACATATAAATCTGCAGTGGACACAACATTCAGACCATAACAAATATGTATGTATTGAACAGAAACGTACATTATCTGTGTCTAAACTTGAAGCCTAAGCTTCTTGTAACACAAGAAGAATAATCAAATCCACTATACAGAAACTATTCCCTAGAATGTTCTTTCTTACATTACCCTAGATTTTATTTGCTCTTTTATCTTCTGTAGATAGGCAGGTCTGTCAGTGCCAGCATCCTACTTCGGTCTACTTTTATTAATATTTTAAAATATTAAATAATATCTATTTTAATATTAAATCATATTTAATATTTTCTAATATTTTTAGAAGTGCTCTCTTTCTGCTTTACACATGTATCTTTTAAAGCTATATTTATGTTCAAGCCATATTTATGTTTGTTCTATATAGTTAAAATAAATAGAATATACTATTTAGAAAATATGTATTCCCTAAATAGTACACAAGTTCAGGCATTTTACCAGTTGGAACAAATAGTCTACCTTATTAATCAAGTTGCATAATGATATTTTCCCATTTTCTCCTAATGGAAAAGCCCAAGAACACATTCTCTGCTTGGGTGAACATCTCAAATACCTCTCCAATTTTTACCTTTAAGGCATCAAATTCATGGTAGTTGATTCAGCGCTCCATGAGGATACATGCACAGGACACACAGTGTGCTACTTGGTCATATGATGATGGAGTTGCTTATAAATGACAGAGAAGTCTATCCAGCAGGTGTTTAACAAGTGGGTATGCCAGTGAAAGTTGGGAAGGTTCTCTCAAATGTAGTTGGCTTCAAACTTAAAGATTATATATATTTCTGTTCAGTACATACATATTTGCTATGGTCTGAATGTTTGTGTCCGCTATAAATCCATGTGCTGAAAACCTGCTCCTCAATGTAATAGTATTGGCGTGTGGGGCCTTTGAGAGGTGACTGGGGCATAAGTGTGAACACCACATGAATGGGATTAGTGCCTTTGCAAAAGAGGCCTCAGGAAACTGCCCTGCCCCTTCTGCCACACAAGGACACAGTGAGAGGGTGCCATTTCTATGAACCAGGAAGCGGCTCCTCACCAGACACTGAATCTGACAGTGCCTTGATCTGAGACTTCCCATTCACAGCCTCTAGAAGTGTGAAAATACATTTCTTTTGTTCATAAGTTAGCCAGTGTATGGTATTTTGTTTTAGCATCTGGAATGTACCAAGACAGTTTACATTGTATTGAAGCTCCAATTTTACTGCATATCAAATAGGGGAGATCTAAGGAACTACTGGTATTGAAGAGCTGCTGCCATCACTTTTAGTATTACAGTTACATCTTTAACTCACTAAAACAATTATTATGGCATCCAGGTGCAAGTAAATGCTGCAAAAGGCAAATTAGCATAAAGGAATATTTTATTATAAAACACACTCTTCATAAAATAAGCCTGAGGGTCAACTGTACACATTATTCAGAGGCCTGAAACTAAAACTTATCTGGATGAATCCCTGGATATAAGTATGATGTGATTTCATTATCTGCAGATTTGACTTTGATTTTCACTAAAGGCTGACCATGTTCTGCATTTCACTAATAGATGACTGTATTCTAAATTTCTCTAAATTCTCTAGATTTTTAAACATCTATTAATTCAGATCCTTTATGGGATCTGAAGTTTTAAACCTAGGGTTATATGAATTCAAGAAAATTCCCATGAAACAAAGTTACTAAGAAAAACATGTATATTTCTGTCTCCAAATTGAAGGTGCAGAAAAAATAAACTGTACATACCATAGTTTATAACCCTCTGGAAAAACACCTGCCTGAATGCCTTTTTGGATGTCTAATAGTGCACCTGTCCACTAAAATTGAAATACTTTTTTTCTGCCAAACTTGTCCATGACCGAATTGTTCTACCTGAGAAATTAAAATCTATGAAAATAAAGAGTAAAGAGAATCATGAGATACTTCCAATTACCTGATCATATCTTAAATAATTTGCTATGAATTATAATATATAAATAAATGAAACTTTTCTTACTGAGAGATTCAAAGGAGAAAGATACTATTGAGAAGTGACCTGGTGGTCATCTTGGTTTTCCAAATAAAAACATTGTCTGAAAATACATTAAGGACAAAATAAACAATTTTGTAGGTGTGCAGAGAGGTGTGACACATTCTTTCTACTAATAAATCACAACATTTCAACATTTTGATTTAACCATTCCTCTTATTGCCCTTCACCAACTCTAGAATGAAGGAAATCAATAAATGAAATTACACTCAGCACCTCATACAATTTTTCACCAGCTGGGGGCACAGCTATCCAATTATGATTTGAGATTTGCTGAACTTTTAGTACCATTTTTCCAATTTATTCAGAAGACTCTTTTGGAGGCTTATTTGGTAGAGGCAACAAGAGTTGCATTAATGTAAATCAGTATTGATTGTGCTATGAACTGCAGTAAAGAATACAGCGCACAAAAACAGAATAGCTGTCTTTTTAGGTTTCACTGGATCACAGACAAATGACCCAAGAGAAAAACTTTTATTCATTCCAAGAGAATAAAGAGAATCATATAAAACAAGAACTATTTATTACAGATCTACAATTATTCTATTCCTTTTCCAATAATTATTTTCATCGAAGTGATATAAGAAAGTAGGCAAGTATAAGCTCTGGAAATGACAATATTTCTTAGAAGATTCTCCCTCTTGTATATGAACCAAAAAGAACCATCTTACTACCAGTGCCAAAGTACAGTGATGAAGTTATTCTGGTTATAGCTCCTTCATTCAACAAATGTTTTCTGTACAGTTAGTATATGCCAGGCTCTGGGCATACTCTGGGATACGAATGGGCAAAGCAGTTCAGGAACATTGCCCTGGGAGAGCTTCCATTCTACCATAGGAAGACAATAAAGAATTAGAAGTTAAGTGATTACATTGTATAGTGTATTAAATTATTATGCAAAAAGGAAGCAGGAATCAGGAAATCAGGGGCAGGGGTGCAAGAGTGGAGACAGGCTGGGGCCGGCAGCTTGCAATGTTCAATAGCATGTTCAAGGAAGGCCTCACAGAGTTGGTGAGATCTGAGTGGAGCTGTCATGTGTGTGTGAGAGTTGGAGTTAACCAATCAAATACCTGAGGAAAGAGCACTCCCCTGGCTGAGGAAAGAGCCTGAGGACCACTCTACATTGGGAGGATGGAGGACTCACCCAAGGAGCAGTGAGTAGGCTTGTGTGCAGGAACAGAGTAAATGAAGGATGGAAGAAAAAGTGGTAGAAAAGCTCAGAGAATGGAGGGACGTGTAGGCCATTTCAAGGATGCTGAATATGGAACACCATTGCAGAGCTTTATACAGAGCAGTGGTATGATCCAGCTTTTATGTTTTAAAAGGGTCCCCTCTGGCTACTACTGTGTTGAACAGACTCGAAGAACACAATGGTAGATGCATCTGTATGAATCCAGACCCTAGAAGAGAATTTGAGGATGGAGATATCTATTTGGGATACCAATTTGGGAGTCATATAGATTAACTCAGGAAGGGAGTACTTTGGACAGAAAAGTGAAAAGCAGTGATGTTTCAGTCCTGAGGCTTTTCAACGGGAAGAGGTAAAGAAGAGGAAGGAGCAGCAAAAGAGGCCAAGAAACAATTAGAGACGAGGAGTAAAACGGACTTTGATATTTTAGAAGCCTTGAAAGAAAGTGTATCTTGAACTTGAGGTGAAACATTTTGTATATGTACGTCATCCCTGTGACAATTGGTTAAGTTAGATAAGTAACCAGAAGTGGTCATCGGCTTGAGTGACATGGAGGTCATTGTTGTCCTCCCTAGAGAATTTTCAGTGCGGTGATACCAAAGTGCTTTTAAGATAAAATGGCCGAAGAAGAATGCAAAAAAGTGTATATGATACATAACTCTTTTGCATCATTTTGCTGCAAAACAGAATGAAGGGATGGAGCAGAGTAGCTGACACAAGCAGTGGAGTCAAAAGTAATGTGTGTGTTTGTTGATTTTAAACATGGGAAAAATAACAGCAGCCTTATACCCTGAGTGAGCCAATAGAAAGTAGGCCAATGAGTTAGGAGGAGAAGACGAGAAATACTGGAGTCATGTGCCTGGGATAGTGCATAGCTTGGCTTTCAACGGCAGCACACATAGCTTATTTGGGGGCAAATGATGCAGAAGTTGTTAGGTGTGGTGGGGAAAGGCTGAGAACAAGTATGGGAAGAAATTGTCGAGCATCTAGAAAATGCATAATTCCATGTCTTTGGAAGATTCAGATAAACCGAGAACTGCATTTACTCATCCACATCAATAATTTTGTACCTGCCATTTCCTAAATCATGATCTTTAACAAAAACCCTAAATACTCTCCTCCTTTCCTAGCACCACAGTAACAAAGGACCATAAAATAGGGAGCTTAAAGCAACAAAAAACTCATTCTTTTACAGTTCTACAGGCCAGAAGTCCTTGACGTGACATGCTACTTCTGAAGACTCTAGATTTCTTCTTGCCTTTTCCAGCTTCTGGTAGCCCAGGCATTCTTTGGTTTGTGGCAGCATAATTTTAATTTATGTCTCTGTGTTTATGTGGCCACCTTCTTTCTGAGTCTTCACATCAGCTTCTCTTCCTGCCTGTGTCTTAAATGAGTCTTTATGGGAATAAGTGCCCACGCCTACTCCAGTCTGGCCTTATCTTAACGAATTACATCTGCAATGACCATATTTCACATTCAGAGGTATGGGCTGGAAGTGGTTAAAACTTAAACATTTTTGTATGTTTAAGGACACAATTAAACCCATAAAATCATAAGGGCTCGGTTTCCTCTTCCATAACAATTTCAAAAACACTACCTATTCACAAGGTTTTGCAGATGTACAGTATACTTATTAACGGGTTCAGACTCAGGAGTTGAAATATCTCCATTGCTTTCAATGTGGATGTGGAACAATGATTGAACTTCTTGACTTTTGCAAAATGGAGATGATAATAATCACATCCAAGGGCAAGCATGAGAATCAAACTAGAAAATCTGTACAGAACACTGAGTGACTCTTGTGACTCTTAGACCTATGCCTGGTATGTAATAATGACTCAATAAAGGGAAACATTGATTACGAGACTTTAGATATTTCCCTACCTTTTCTGAAACTTCTACGAATTTGTAAGAGCATATATAGCATGGAGATGTTGTACAATAGCTGACTAAAATAAGCAGGTAGTTAGAAGGACCAGTCCTGAATTTATTTATTGTTACCTGAACATTTTCCAACAAGTATGTCTGTTATATTGTTGGATATTAGAGAGAAGAAACAGAAAAAAACTGAAGTAGTTGACTGAGTAAATGAGTGATGTGAAATTAAGTGAGCCAACTGAAATTTAGTCAGCTCTTGTCATTTTTGGAGGCTGCATGAATTCACTTAAAGATGTAATATAATAAATAGTGAGCTCTGGCTTTCTAAGCACTGGGCAAAAAATTGAGCCTAAGCCCTGTACAGAAAACTTTATCATATTCAAGTCTATTCTTATTGATTCACTGTTAATTTTTTTGCAGTTTCAATAAATATTTGAAATAACATACAGAAAAGGAAAAATGGTTTAGATATGCAAGTCTTTCAGCTGTGACTATATGGTATAATTTCTAGATCATTACATAGTTATTAGGTAAAAATTTGTCATAAAAAAGAAGAAAGAGCAATATCTAAAAATATTGGCTAAATACAGAAGAGAAAAAAAGCATTGAAAGAGTATAGTAATGTGATTTGATTCACAGTAGCATCAATAAACTGCACAATGAGTTAGAGAAAATGGTAAAACATAAAGCAAAAGGAATTAAGTTTGGATGGAAAAGGAAAGGTTACCTTTAAATATCTAGGACTAGTGTTTTGCAGTAAAAGTGAAGAACTTCATTTGAATTGTCATAAAATACTAACACTTAGAGTGAATCGGCAACCAACAGAATGGGAAAAAACTTTTGCAGTTTACCCATCTGACAAAGGGCTGATATCCAGAATTTACAAAGAACTCAAACAGATCTACAGGAAAAAAGCAAACAAGCCCATCCAAAAATGGGCAAAGGAAA
>CM052650.1:158886341-158921407 GCA_028533165.1 Leontopithecus rosalia | reverse complement strand
ACACTGAGGTCTATTGGGGGAAATAGGGGAGGGACAGCGGGGGGGGGAGCAGGGGAGGGATGGCATGGGGAGAAATGCCAAATATGGGTGAGGGGACAGAAGGCAGCAAAACACACTGCCACGTGTGTACCTATGCAACTATCTTGCATGTTCTGCACATGTACCCCAAATCCTAAAATGCAATAAAAATTAAAAAAAAAAAAAAAAAAAAAAAGAAAGGCAGATGAGGCAGAGCACAGTGGCTCACACCTGTAATCCCAGCACTTTGGGAGGCCAAGGCAGGCAGATCAAGAGGTTAGAAGTTCAAGACCTGCCTGGCCAATATGGTGAAACACTGTATATACTAAAAATACAAAAATTAGCAGGGCCTGGTGTTGTGCACCCGTAGTCCCAGCTATTCAGGAGGCGGAGGCAGAAGAATTGCTTGAACCTGGGAGGCGGAGGTTGCAGTGAGCCGAGATGGCAGCACTGCACTCCAGCCCATGTGACAGAGCGAGACTGGGTCTCATAAACAGAAACAAAAAAGAAAGAAAAGAAAGAAAAATGGGGCCGGGCGCGGTGGCTCACGCCTGTAATCCCAGCACTTTGGGAGGCCGAGGCGGGTGGATCACGAGGTCAAGGGATCGAGACCATCCTGGTCAACATGGTGAAACCCCATCTCTACTAAAAATACAAAAAATTAGCTGGGCATGGTGGCACGTGCCTGTAATCCCAGCTGCTTGGGAGGCTGAGGCAGGAGAATTGCCTGAACCCAGGAGGCGGAGGTTGCCGTGAGCCGAGATTGTGCCATTGCACTCCAGCCTGGGTAACAAGAAGGAAACTCCTTCTCAAAAAAAAAAAAAATAAAAGAAAGAAAGAAAGAAAGAAAAATGGTTAGACAAGATAAAACTCTGGAGTTGGGACTGAAGTCCTGGATTCTAGTCAGTCCTTACACAGCATTGACATTAAAAATACTGATCAACCTGCATGCAAGAACATTCAGGAGGTTTCCTGCTGCCCCTGGGTTCACTCTTTGGTTGGTAGATCAGGAAAATGTCCCTCAGTGTTTCGGGATAGGAACCAGAAAAACTCGCTTGCAGAGATGGAGTTAAGAGCCTGGAAGACTAGAGGCAATGACTATAGTTATTTACCAGCTGTCTCTGAATCATTTTTGTATTTTATTAACAGGTATGTCCAAACTGGCACAGACCATCTGAATATCAGCCTTGCGCTATGAACTAACTGGATGAAATATGCAAACTGGATGTGGCGGGGTGGCTGGACATGAGGTTCCCAGGGAACCTTCTTAGTTCCCACATTCTATGAGTCTGTGTGTATTGTGTATGTGCGTGTGTGCAGGTCCATGCACATGAATATGTGTATGACACATGTGTCGACATATTTTAATTTTTAGATTGTCTGAATCATGAAATCAACTGTTCCATTTTGAAAGAAAAGTTCCTTAGGGTGGTTAATTGTGAGAAGCAGAATAAAACATTTTTTTTTCTTTTTTAACAAGTAGTAAGGCTTTTCCGAAGTTATTAAGGCATGGTTGTCAAAATCCAAATGACTCACAATACCTTGTGTTGTGTTACTTATCAAAAATTAGGACAATATGCCAGAACTTCTTATAGCCTGTGCTCACCAGGTTTCAGACCTTTAGTTCATTTTGAAAATCCTTTTTATTATAAGCATTATGGTTTTTGTTTGTTTTTGAGTAGAATTGTGCTGATGGTATGTTCAATATCTATGGCAGATGATATAAAATACACATTATGGTGGTGAAGAGCAAGATTTCTCTTTCTGCACAGATTCATTCAGTTAAACATTCACTGCCTATTAATTAAGTTTTTTCTAGGTAAAGTGAACTAGTTAAGTGTGACATTTGGAGTCCAATTGGTTTTGAATATAGATATTACAAAATTTCAAAGCCTCTTTTCCAACTTCCATGATATGAGGACAATGATAGCATCTTTCTCATAGAGTTACAAAGATTACATTAAACAGACCACACAGTATATTTAACATATTGCCTGGTGCTTAGGGACTATTCAATACATGTGAGCTATTCCTTTTCTGTGGCTGGCATTGTACTATACCTGGATCAGTCCATACCCTCCTACGACTGCACATGTCTTTAAATAAGGCCGTCTCACTTGTCCTCAATATTGTCTGCCATTTCTGAAAAATAGACATCATTTTCCAGCTTTTTGCAGCTGTGCTACATTTCTTGAAGGTGAGCCTTGAAAAGTCTAACAATGGTAGTCAATCCAGCTCTTCTCATTTGCTAGTGGCTGCCTGGGTCATTTGTGATCTTCAATCTATGATCTTCCATTCATTCATATCGCAGCTATGCCATTTAAAATCAGGAATTAAATTAGTTCTCCTTATGAAAATTATTTTTTAAACAAGGTAGAATAATGCGAAAAACAGTTTAAATTTAAGCAAGCATTGTAAATCCACCAATAATATTCAGTCTGTCCTTTAAAATAACAATGGTGACTTCCTTAAGATACTATTAAATAAGAGCCATAGGAACTGAAGTTTCCAATATTGCTTTTATCTTATTTTTTTCAGAGATAAGGTATTGCTCTGCTGCCCAGAATGCACTGGAGTACAGTGGCACAATCATAGCTCATGGCAGCCTCCAACTTCTGGGTTGAAGCACTCCTCCTGCCTCAACCTCCAAAGTAGCTGATATTGCATTGGTGCGTACCACCATGACTGGCTAATTTTTTAAATTTTTTTGTAGAGATGAGGTCTCACTATGTTGCCCAGGCTGGTCTGGAACTCCTGACCTCAAGTGATTCTCCACTTTGGTCTCTCAGAGTGCTGGGGTTTCAGGCATGAGGCAGTGTCCCTGGCCCCAACATTGTTTTACTGTAACACTGTAGTTGTGTTTGTTAAGGTTGCAATTCTGCCTTTCTAAGATAATCTATTTCTATATCCATGCTTATTTTCCATCATTTTGCAATAGAGACCTCCTGTTTCAGTGAGTCCAATTGTGTAACCATATCCTTTAATCTCCTCATGACCACGCCTGTTCTTAGTCCCCAGAGTTTCCTTCCATACACTTAGCTCAGCTCATCTCCAGGTGGGTTCCCTGCTCTGTCAGGAAGGGGTCATGGGCGAACAGTACTCTTCTGCAGAACAAATGTTAACCAATGAATCCTTACCATTCTTAGGCTTAAAACTGGGGTCTGTAGGGGGGAATAGGGGAGGGATGGGGGGTGGGGAGTTGGGGAGAGATAGCATGGGGAGAAATGCCACATATAGGTGAAGGGGAAGAAGGCAGCAAATCACACAGCCATGTATGTACCTATGCAACTATCTTGCATGTTCTTCACATGTACCCCAAACCTAAAATGCAATAAATAATAATAATAAAAATAATAATAATTTCTTAAGCCTTTTAATCTCCCTCTAATGCTCTCTGTTCACAGAGTCTAACATGGGCCAGCTGAAAAAGAAGAATAGGGTTGTAGAGTTGTAACTCTCCTATGTTACAGCACAGTGTAGAAGGGTGCACTCAGGACAGGTAGATGCTAATTTAATATTTGCAGAAATATCAAGACCATTGGAGGCCCACTCAAGTCCCACCTCCTCGATGTAATCTTCCCTGAAAATACTTGCCTCGATGCCTCTCTCCTAACTCTGATTCCTTTTGTTTTTCTTGCTTGCCTTACATTCCACAAGTTTATTGGGCATTAAGATGTTCTCAGATTGTATCACAAACGGTAGAATTATTATAGGAGTCATTTATATAAACTATATAGTTTCTAACATTTCTTATTTGACTAATAATTATTCGTATACTATATATAATTATGTATAAATACATTTATATAAAAATATTTATATAAATATATAAAAATATGTTTTACATATATGTGTAGATATATATGTGTGTGTGTATATATATGTATATAAATGTATATATGTATTTATATATATGTATTTATATATTTATATATATATGTATATATGTATTTATATATATATATATATAAAACCTTGTGCCTCTAAAATGAATATAATCCCTTTATGGGAAGGACAATTTACTTTCATTTGTGCCCAGCAGATTATATAGCAATACCAGTCATATAGTAAATGTTTGAAAAAGACTAATTTAAATTACTCTTCCAAACCATAGATTTCTAATCGTCTTAAACAAAATATAGCTCCATCAGATGTCTCTTTATTTTAAATTAGGCAGAAATCCTAGCATTATGGAAACAAACAGATGTTTGGATGGGGATTTCACCCATCATTTTTAAACAATGATTCAATAAAATTGTCATAGTAAGGTGGAATTCCACAGTTTAAGTCACAGGATTCAACAATGTAGGCTGAGCACAGTGGCTCATGCCTGTAATCCCGGAACTTTGGGAGGCCAAGTGGGGAGTATTGCTTAAGGCTAGGAGTTTGAGACCAGCCTGGGTAACAGAGCAAGACTATCTCTATAGAAAATAAAAAATAAATATGTAAATAAATAGCAGGGTGTAGTGGTGCACACCTGTAGTCCCAGCTACTTGAGAGGCTGAGGTGGGAGAATTAACTGAGCCCAGAAGTTTCAGGCTGTAGTGAGCTATGATCCTACCACTGTACTCTGGGTGACAGAGCAAGATCCTGTCTCTAAACAAACAAACAAAAAAAAAAAAAAGAAAAAGAAAATGTAAAATGCTTTTATCTGTCAAAAGTTCAGAAAGTACAGTATTTCAATAGGTTGACTGCAAGTGTGGCTGCAATTTTTCTTTCCAAATTCATATTTTAAAGGCCATAAATAAAGAAAGGGGTAAAGTTTCTTTCCCCACCCTTTAAATATGGGCTAGTCTTATGACTCGCTTTGACCAATAGGAAGTGGTGTAATTGACAACGTGGCAGTATGAGTGAGCTACCTCAAGATACAAGGCATATTCTCTCTCTCTCTCCCTGTGAACCTTGATGTTGTCATGTGACAAACCGAGCCTGATAGAGGATGGGCAACTCCATGATGCAGAAAGGCCAAGGGGCCCCAACCATCAGCCAATCAAGATGCAGAAATAGTCTCTCAGGAGACTCCACAGCTGCGTAGGGTAGCCCAAACGATGCCAGAACTATTCTCTGAACCCTACTACTTTTACTCAGTAGCCGAATCATGTGCTAAACAAGTATTTTAAACAACTAATTGTTGAGGCTTTTATGCAATAGCTAATGGATTCAGTTATGCGAGTGGTTTTAGAACAATTTGTATACATCTATGTAGGAGGAGATCCATTCCAACTGTAGCCTGAATTGTGCTGTTTTAATTATCATTGCCCTTTCTCTTTTATATGGTGAAAGTTTTCTTCTCCTTGGCTTAGAAATTCTCATTCTAATGTACTGCTTTTGAGTTTTTATGCCCTAAGAGTGGATGTATTGCTTAATAAGACATGTTAGTGACTTAGAATAGTCCAGTTAAATTCTGGACATCCTCCCAGACAGTTAATAATACAAAGTGGAAGCTTCTAAGCTAAAATAAGTTGCAGCGTTACTAAGAAACACTTGTGTACTTTGCAGTAAAGTAAAATGTAAATGCAAATCTCGGAAGATTCAGAACCTTTCAGAGGAGGTCTATAAGCATATGAGATGAGAAAAAGAAAAGAAACAAGATAATAAATGTGCAGTCTAAGACACTGGTTATCTAAAGGCTCACAGGCAATTTTTAAAAGAAAATTACCTGAGATAATCCTATTTATATTTCCTCCTAGCTTTGTGAACATTTGAAAGCAGTTCATGGTCCAATCTGAGCTGCTGTTAGGTGAAAGAAGTTTTAGTTTTCTTCAAATGTACCAACTGATAGATCAGTGACATTTATGTGTATGGACTTCTCTATTAATAGTGTGGTTGTTTTTTTTTTTTTTACCTCTAAGAAAAGTGTAAAGTGGAAACCAAAGGGCAATGCTTTTCAGAAAGCATCTACTTTGATTTCTAATCTTTGAGTTCAATATAACTTTAACTAACAGTGTGCTGTACTTGTTAACTCGAGACTACTGCAAATCTTGAGATACAAGACTAAGAAAATGAAAAATAAATATAAAAATTTATTCCTTTCATTAGGCATAACTTTTCCAGAAATTAAAACTTTACTTCTAATATAGCTGCTATTTAAAATTACAAGTGGAAGTCATGGGACCCTGTTTTGAAATTCAACGATCACATTACTTTTGTACATTTTCAAAAATAAATCCTAAGTTAATTTATATTTTATTTATCTAAAAAAACCCTTTTTAGGAAGTTATGTCTTAGTTTTGTTCAGCTATGGATTAATTCCTGGCATCTTGTGAGATTTTGCTAGATAGTCACTGAAACTACTAAAGGAAAGGTAATCATTTCATTGTTCTTTCAAAATGTTACTAAAAGTCATTAAAGATGCATTTTATAAGATAATCTCATTTTGTTGAAAACACCCTCAATTATTTTAATATTTATTACAAAATCATTTCCAGAAATGAAGGCACTCAGAGGCTCAGGGCAGTTTATAAACTGACTTGTAAGATGACAAACCAATATATACAAATTAGGAAATGTAATTTTGAAGAAAAGCAATTAAAGCATGTTGCAACATCCTAGTAAAAATTATTACTTATTTCTAAATGCAACTGCCAGACATTTTATATAAAAGGTGTGGCTATGAGTCAGAAAAATTTGTATTATTACCCTAGGTTGTTCGACAGACTGAGTACTTGTTATGATCTTCTCAAACTCAGGACAACATTTTTATAACAAAGACCAGGTATGTAAGATTATTTGCATATGGAATCCTAAGTTTTGATCAGAAATATATGTTAGGTGGTTGAATGGCATGTTTGGAGTTTATTATTTTTGTTTCTTGATATTTATGCCAAGATTCCTGCCTATTTTAGCTAGAAAAGGGCATCAAATATAAAAACACGAATTTTTTAAAAACTCACAATGAAATACCAAGTACTAGTTTCTTAAGTACAGCAAGCCATTGGTACTTGCTGTACCAATGGAAACATTGGTTTGGAAAGACCCATGAACAACTAGAACATATTGTCAGAATGTTGAACCCTTGGTAACAAAGGGAAAGATGTCAACGATTGCACTAATCACGTTTAAAACAAAGAACCTGAGCCAAGGAAATGAAAATCAGTACCGTTTTCTTCATTGTGATGTTTCATTTAAAAATATTGATTCCAAGTCTAAGCCTCCTTGGGTTCACCTCTGTGCTAAGTTTTGAAGAATACACACTGAGTTTTATAAAAGTAAAATTTTATAACAGGATGAAGAAAAATAATCTGAAGTTATATTAAACCTATATATCAGAGATGTTTTGTAAAATAAAAAACATTGGAACTAATTTCTTCAGCTTAAAGTGTACAAAAATTGTGCTTTGATTTGCTTTAATATAACTTAAAGAAATTTCATTCAGCTTGAATTATTATTATTATTTTTGAGACAGAATCTCTCTCTGTTTCACCCAGGCTGGAGTGCAGTGGTGTGATCTTGGCTCACTGCAGCCTTTGCCTCTGGGGTTCAAGCAATTCTTCTGCCTCAGCCTCCTGAGTAGCTGGGACTACAGGTGTGTGCCACCACACCTGGCTAATTTTGTATTTTTAGTAGAGATGTGGTTTCACCATGTTGGCCAGGCAGGTTTCAAACTCCTTACCTCAGGTGACCCACCTGCCTCGGCCTCCCGAAGTGCTGGAATTACAGGGACGAGCCACTGTGCCTGGACTCATTCAGCTTGAATCATGACCATATTACAATTTCTGCGTCTTCATCAATAGAAAGTACTTAATGTACACAAAGTTAGAAGAGTGCCTGGAGCATAATAAATTCTCAATATTAGCCATGATCATTACTATTATTACTATTATTATTATCCCTGTTCTGTAAGTCATAATTTTTCTACCATTTATTGTATTGTCTAAACCTGGCAAGACAAAGGAAAACACGGGTCCAGGTGAAGTGGCTTGCACCTGTAATCCCAACATTTTGGGAGACCAGCGTAGGAGAATTGCTTGAGACCAGGAGTTCAAGACCAACCCGGCCAACATAGCAAGATGCTGCCTTATGTAAAAAAAAAAAGAAAAGAAAAGAAAAAGAAAAGAGCAGCACTCAACTTAGATAGAAAAGAATAAGATGAAATGAGATCCAGAATTCCTTGTCTGTGTATTTATCCAGGTCCCTTATCCTTAGAAAGTAACTATTATTCATAAGTGTTATCTCTACAGGCAAACAGGCAATGATTGCAAATTAATAATAGATACTATTTAAAGGTGAAATAGAATATTGTGGTGGCATTTATCAATAGAAAATCAGAAATAGAAATGCCATTTGACCCAGTGATCCCATTACTGGGTATGGGATGATTTATCCCAAAGGATTACAAATCATTGTATTATAAACACATGCACATGTATGCTTATTGCAGCACTGTTCACAATAGCAAGACTTGGAATCAACTCAAATGCCCATCAATGCTAGACTGGGATAAGAAAATATGGCACATATATACCATGGAATACTATGCAGCCATAACAAAGGATGAGTTCATGTCCTTTGCAGGGACATGGATAAAGCTGGAAACCATCATTCTCAGCAAACTGACACAAGAACAGAATACCAAATACTGCATATTCTCACTCATAAGTGGGTATTGAACAATGAGAACACATGGACACCAGGAGGGGATCATCACACACTGGGGCCTGTCAGAGGGTGGGGGAGGGATAACAGGGGATGGGGGGTTGGGGAGGGATAGCTTTAGGAGAAATACCTAATGTAGATGACGGGGTGATGGATGCAGCAAAGCGCCAGGACATATGTATACCTATGTAATAAACCTGCATGTTCTGCACATGGACCCCAGATGTTAAAGTATAATAAGTTAAATAAAAGAAAATCACACAACAATGAAATAATCATCCATAGATTGCTTGCATATTAAAATAGTACTTTTTCATAAAAGGCTTTCCTAATTTCACCAACTAAATTAGAGTCTCCCAATTAAATATTCCCATAGTCCCTGGAATTCTCCTTCATAGCCCTCACCACATTGTTGTTAATTAATTTATGAGGCAATTATTTATTTAGTGTGTGTCTTTAATTTGATGAAGGACTTCAAATTAGGTTCTGCATCTTCCTGTCACATCTCTGTAATCTAGTACAGTGCAGGGCATAGAGAAGGTGAATACATGGAGAGATGGATGAAATAGAAACATGCATTTACAAAGCACTGTGGATTTCCTGCTTGTATTCTAAGTGTATTTCACTTTTTCTGGCTACATACTAATATAGGCATTATAATTATGAGTCATCCTCACACATTCAAAAGTCTTACTTCTAGTTTTCCTTCAGGTTTTATTTATTTCAGTGTTCTTTTTTTTTTCTCTCTTTTTTTTCTGAGAATGTTGATTTTTTTTAGTGTCATCCTATGCTACCTTGGGAAGGGGTTTGCTTTCTCCCTCATTTGATTTTTTTTTCTTTCTTGCTCTGGAAATAGCAAGATGATATATTTTATACTCACTTTTTCCACTTCAGTCAATAACTGCACTTAGAATCCTTTTAAGCTCTTGTGTTTTTTGAAACAGCTCTCATTATTTATCTCCCTGCATACAAGTTACTATGCACACAATGAGGAAAATAAACTGATGGTAACCAAATCAGGTTTGAAATGTCTTACAATAATCTAAAAGGGAACTGTAACAAAATTGGTGTGTTTAGACAGTCCTTGTATTTTGTAGATATGAGACAGGCAGATTTACTCACTCTTTACAACACATTTCAGAAAAGGCTTTCCTAATTTCACCAACTAAATTAGAGTCTCCCAATTAAATATTCCCTTAGTCCCTGGAATTCTCCTTCATGGCCCTCACCACATTGTCATTAATTAATTTATGATGCAATTATTTATTTCGTGTATATCTCTGATTTGATGAAGGACTTCAAATTAGGTTCTGCATCTTCCTGTCACATCTCCGTAATCTAGTACAGTGCAGGGCATAGAGAAGGTGAATACATGGAGAGATGGATGAAATAGAAACATGCATTTACAAAGCACTGTGGATTTCCTGCTTGTATTCTAAGCGTATTTCACTTTTTCTGGCTACATACTAATATAGGCATTATAGGCCCCACACTTCCCTGGATTGTCTTGTTTAAGGTGCATGTTTGGAGTATCCTCATCCTAAATTTTTGTCTCCTGAAATCCTACCTGCTGTCTAAGGCTGAAAGGAATTATACAACTTTTCCTCCTCCTCTTCCCTTTACATTATATATGCAATTCCAATTTATTCCACTGGGCAACACGTATTTCTTAACACATCTGTTTTCCAGGTATTGTGCAAAACTTTAGTAACACATTAGTGAAAAACATATAATCCAGTACTCTTGAAACCTGCAATCCAGAGATCGCATGGCATATGCAATCTCTCATTGCTGTTTTAAATGAGCAGCTATAATGATGGAGCTGTTTAGATAAAATCATTTGTCAAGCATACCCTAAGGAGCAAAAGGTCTACTGAAGGTGACCTTGTAGGTTAGCTGATCACTGAGATTCCTAAGATTAGAAAAAACAATCAGAGAAGAAGCTACCTATTTCTGACTTGTTTTGCTTAGCTACCTGGGCTGGATGTCATGGATAACGTCCTGTATCTATAGGCAGGCAGTGATCTATAGAGCACACTTTTGAGATTATACCCACACAAGGCAGCTGTAAACAATCCTAGTCTTTTGGTGATTCTATTAGTCAGGATTACCTACAGAAACAAAACCAGGAGAATAGAGTAGATAGACGGATACATAGGGATAGGTATAGATATAAACAAGAGGAAATTAGCTCACATGGATATGGTGGCCAGAAAGTCCTAAGATCTGCTATGTGCAAGCTGGAGAATTATGAAAACTAGTGATGTAATTTAGGTTGAGTCTGAAGGCCTGAAAGTGGGGGTGAGATGCTGATGGTGTAAGTCACCCTCTGATCTTGAAAGCATTACAACCAGGAGCACCAATATCCAAGGACAAGAGAAGTTGGATGTCTCAGATCAAGCAGAGACAGCAAATTCACCCTTCCTCTGCCTTCTTGTTCTATTCAGTCCCTTAACAGATTGGATGCTGCCTACTCACATTGCATAGGGTCATCTGCTTTATTCCGTTCTCCAATTCAAATGCTAATCTCCTCCAAAAACACCTTCACAGACACATTGATAAATAATGTTTCACTAGCTATCTGGGCATCCTATAGCCCAGTCAAGTTGAAATACAAAATTAACCATCACAGATCTATGGTTTTACTCTTTGATCTTTGAATAGTGACCTAAAAAGCCCCAAAGCAAGCTAAGTAGTTACTCTGACCTTATAAGCCAAAATATTCATACTGAATATTCTTTATGTAGTATTAATTTATTCTCTTTTACAATTTAGTAAAGCAATAGGAAAATTCTAGCCTCTCTTAGTCTTGTAGAAAGAATCAAAGGAAGGGATATTTATCCTTTCTTGGGCCAGCATGGAACACTGCTCCCCTGCAATAAAAGTGGTGAGAGGAGCAGTGTCTACACCAAGGGGAAGCAGAAAACTCAGATGACTGAAAGAAAAGAGCAATTAGTAAGTTCTGTGGTCCAAGCAGACATTTCACCTGCCTGAGCTGCACGTTTTGCATATTATTTTAACTATAAAATATATCTTCCCTTATGAGAAGAAAAAATATTATTATATTTTAAATATTATAAATATTAAGTTCTGGGATACATGTGCAAAATGTGCATGTTTGTTACATAGGTACACATGTGCCATGGTGGTTTGCTGCACCCATCAATCTGTCACCTACATTAGATACTTCTCCTAATGCTATCCCTCCCCTGCCCCCACCACCTGACAGGCCTGGTGTGTGATGTTCCTCTCTCTGTGTCCATGTGTTCTCATTGCTCAATTCCCATTTATGAGTAAGAACATATGGTTTTTGGCTTTCTGTTCCTGTGTTAGTTTGCTGAGAATGATGGTTTCCAGCTTCATCCATGTCTCTCATCCTTTTTTATGGCTGCATAGTATTCCATGGCATAGTATTCCATAGACACACAACAAAATGTGTGTCACATTTTGTTTATCCAGTCTATCACTGATGGGCATTTGGATTGGTTCCAAGTCTTTGCAATTGTGAATAGTGCCACACCCACCGTCTAACCAGTCCCATTGAGATGAGTCAGGTTCCTCAGTTGGAAACACAGAAATCACCTGCCTTCTGCATTGATATTGCTGGGAGCTTCAGACTAGAGTTGTTCCTATTCACCCATCTTGCCAGACACCAAAAAAAAGGCTTTTTAAAAATGATGCCTACATAATAAAAAGGATTTCTTATTTTCATTTTGCTTATTGTGAGGTCACCTGGAGCTAGCAATGGGGCTAGAGATCCAATAGTGGGAAGCCTGAGTCCAGACAGGACAGGAGACTATGTGAACTAGCCTGAGGAAATAACCTGAGCATCCAGGTTGATATACAGTATAAAGTCCAAAGCTCTGGTGTGATTGACAGTTGTTGGTATCAGGAGTCAGCAGGGTATGGCAGTGGCAAATGAGTTCTACATTGGACACTTGGACACCGATTAGTCCTCATTTTTCCATAACCAGTAGAATTCTGCCCAGTGGGCTGCAAGTACACTAGATGGGATTCAGTCTCTGAGAATGGATTTGGCCAGAGCCCAAAAGAATTCCAAGGCCTCTGTCAAAACACCTGTGTACCTATGCATCTTGGAATGGAGATCCAAGGTGACACTTTGTTTTTTAAATGGGCCAACTTGAGAAACAGAGACATAGGGTCCTCGAAGACATTGCGCTGCATCCAGATTTAGTTGGATTTTTGATTTAGAAGAAAGATCATCTGTATCAATGGGACTGAAGCTATTGATATATATTTTTTGACTCAATTATGTTTTAGCAGTAAACTGGAATAGGACTAGTTGTGGGAGGTGTGGAGGTGGGAGATCACCAGTAAATATAGAGGAAAACACACGAGAGCAGATTATCTAATTCTCAAGGTACAGTGCATCTTTTTTATGACTCCTTGAAGCCTCTTTTTAATGGGATTCTGGGCTATGAATAAAAGTTTACAGTTATCTTTCCCTCCATTGAAACATTATAAATGCACAATGGGCAGACTCTAGAAATTGTGTAGTACATAGCACCATGCTTGTCTGTAGGATGTTCTCAGTAAATATTTCTTAAAGGAGATTCAGCCCTTCATTGTATTGTTTACTATATTTCTTTCTAACAGGATCTGAAGTTGTACAGTCTTATTTATTTTACGAATAGGGCATGTTTTCAGAGATGGAACTAACAGTCAATGTCATGTTTCTTACTGTCGTTTAGTACTCTGGACTTATTTGCCTCTCTCTAGAAGGTGCTACATTGGCCTGTTGAAGTAGAAGAAAAAAGCAGATAAATGCTCTTGGCATCTTTGCCAGAAAAGGAAATAAAAAGGAAACATTTTATTAAGTCTCTAAGTCCTAGTATATCCTTCTGTAACTTTCCTCCTCACATGTGGGGAAGTGTTCGTATTTTAATGGTGACCTTTGGTATAGTTCATGGCAAATTTCAGATGGTGAAAAGGATTTAAGCAAGGAGATAAAGGATTACATAGACTGTAAACATTCCTTGTTGATCAGAGTTGTATGTGCATCTGCTTTTGTTTCCTCTTAAGACAACTGCAGAAGTGTCATTTAAAACTCATGTAATTAGTAGCAATTTATAGAGAACCAGCTTTAAACCCTAATGGTTTCAAGGAGAGAGAGAGTTGAATAATTTATAAATAAAATAATGAGCATTTCAAGCATAATACTTTTAAAAATGAAAAGTCAAATCTTTTCCATGCATTTCTTTTTAAAATTCTCTTCTTATTAAGGTAATTTTATGTTCCCCAACAAAAAATTTGCCCTCATTAGGCAGATTAGCATTCATAGGATGTAGTGATTTGATAGGGCTAATGGTTTCATAACTCACATCTTTTTTTTTTTTTTTTGAGACATCGTCTCACACTGTCACTGAGGCTGGAGTGCAATGGGGCAATCTCGGTTCACTGCAACCTCCACCTCCTGGGTTCCAAACAATTCTCTTGCCTCAGCCTCCAGAGTAGCTGGGACTACAGGCATGCATTACCACATCCAGCTAGTTTTGTATTTTTAGTAGAGATGGGGTTCCACCTTGTTGGCCAGGCTGGTCTCAAACTCCTGACCTTGAGCGATCCATCTGCCTCAGCCACATTAAGTGCTGAGATTACAGGAGTGACCGTGACTGGCCCTCACATCTTAACTTACATAATCATTTAATTTCTGTGGAAAATTTACCTGTCAATGCCTTTCTTAATATTCTTTTTTTTCCAGAATATTTTTGCTTCTTAGTGAATACAATAGGTTACAAATTTATGTATATAAAAACTTAGGGAAAATATTTGTACTAACACATCAGGAATTATTACAAGCCAGTAGTTAGTTTGTACGTGATAAGAATCAGTTTTGTAAAAGTACACTTTTAAAAATAAAGCTTGTTGTAATATTTAAGACACAATTTCAGTTATTTAAAGAAATGTTCTCACCCACTTGTTTCAAAACTCATAGGAGCAGCTTCATCTGAGTATCCTAAAAATAGAGATTGATTTTATCCACAAAAGATATTCATCTGAAGAGTCTCCTTGGTAACACAAAACAACTGTTTTGGATAAAGATCTTATAAACCATACAGTACAGACTTTACATCTTAGAGTACAGAACACTGAGTTCCAGAGGGGTTAGTAATATGTCCGTGGAAACATAGCTTGTTAGAGGTAGGGCGGAGAATATGGCTTAGATATTTAACCAGCACAGCCTTATTGTTTTTTCCTTTTGTTACTGTTTTTGCTTTTGTTTTGCACCTTTATCATATGTGTGTGTGTGTGTGTGTGTATAAATTATGAATACATGTGTATTTCGTGTGTGCGTGTCTTATATTATTTCACTTTTACAAGTATAGATTCATCTGTCTCAGTGAAGGCTTTTCAACACTCTGTCCTATCATCTGCTTAGTGTCATTGCTATAGCGCTGAAGTCTAATTACATTTGTGGACTCGCGGAGAGTTATATCAGGAAATCACTCACTTAGAATTGTTGTTCGCAGGTTTCATTCTGGAATACTCTAAATTCAAAAGCTGATGATTACATGGATTTTTTTTAAAAACAAATTTAACTTTAGAAATTTTATTTATGTATTTTTGAAACACAGTCTCACTCTGTCACTCAGGCTGGAGTGCAGTGGTACAATCACAGTTCACTGCAGCCTCAACTTCCCTGGCTCAAAAGATCCTTTTGCCTCAGCCTCTTGAGTAGCTAGGAGTACAGGTACACACCACCATACACAGCTAATTTTGTATTTTTATTTTTTACAGAGACAGGGTCTCTCTCTGTTTCTCAGGCTGATCTTGAACTCCTGGCCTCAAGCAATTCTCCAGCCTTGGCTTCCCCAAGTGCTGGGATTATAGACATGAGCCACTGTACCTGGCCCACTTACATGTTTTTAAATTGTTTGCTAATGACTTTTCTTGCAAGTCATATAACAATTATATTAAGATTTTATAGATATGTATATGTGTGTGGATATAATTATGTCCTCCCTATGACTACTTCTTGAAAAGAGTACTGTAGGCATCCCTGACCCATCCTGCGTCTGTATAAACTGAAAAAGTCAGATCCCAACCTCTTTTCTTCCTCACTACTCTAACTCTTACCACTTTCTATCAACATCTAGAATCTTTCCCTAGTACATACATTTTGTAACATTTTCTGCCCATTCAGAGAGTTGAGGTCTTAAATATAAAGATTAAATGGTCTTTGTGGTTTGCTCAAGCAGCTAAGAACTATTATAAATAATTGAATGTGTGAACATTTGCTTGAATTAGTGACTGCTCTGGGAAACCCATAGTCAAATTCTTCACCATATCTCCTAGTAACATTCAAAATATAGGAAACAAATGGGATTAGTAAATTTTGCCTATTATATGTGGAGCAAGCACTCTGTGTACATTTCCCAGAAGACGCTATCTGGATGACTCACAAAACGGGACATGCAGTGATGGCTAAATTACCATGAGAATTTTCCCTTCCAGAAATGATGCTTGCTTGATAATTTAATATTGTCCATGGAGAATAGAGACCTGTTTCTAGAGTCTATAACAAACCTTCACAGGGTGCATGGTGTGTGCTGAACAGAATAGGGGCTCTGGGAATGCTGTGATGAACAGATTCCCTGACATTCAGTGCACACGTTATCATAGGCAAAGACCGCAGTAAGTACGTAAATGAATACACACAGACAGCAATTAAAGAGACTAGTAAGTGTCATGTAAAAGACAAGTAGGTTAACACGAAAGAATGACTGGAGTCTGTTTCAGCTAGGAAAGACTTCTCTGAAAAGAAAACCCTTGAGTTGACACTTGAACCAAAACATGGAAGAAGCAGAACAATATTCCCAGCAGATAATCTGTGAGTGTTAAATCTCTGATGCAGGAATGGGCTGCGTTTGTTCAAAAGGCAAAATGGAAGCCAGGACGGCAGGCAACTTCTGCAATGATGAAGAGAGAAGGAATGAGATTGTGAGGAAGACAAGGAACTCACAGGCAATGGCCAATCATTTCATCTGATTACAACTGAAAGCCATTGCAATTTTAAGCAGGTGACATAATCTGATGTATGATTTTTACACACATCACTTGGATTCTGTATGCTGAACTAAACGTGAGGGACAAAAACAGAGGAAAGGAATTAAACTGTGATGTTGTTACAGCAGCTTAATGAAAGATGGAAATAGCCTGTGTGAGAGTCATGTTAGTGGAGATGATAGCAAATGAAGGGGCTTGTTGACAGATCACATAGAGTAGGGGAGAAAGAATGCGATGAAGTATGATTCCTAAATATTTGATCTAATCCACTAGGTGGGTGGTGGCTCCATTTAATGTAATGAATAAGATTTATGGCAGAAAAAGTCAGCTTACGGGGAGGCAGTTGAAATAAGTAACTTAATGTTGGCCATGCTAGGTTGGAGTTGCCTATTGGACTTCCAAAGGGAGATGTTGATGAGGTAGTTGGGTGTATAAACCTGAAACATGGGAGAATATTCTGCATGGAAGATATTAGTTCAAGAGTCATCTGTGTAAGTACATCATTTAAAGTCATTGATAGGGATGAGAAAGAAAGCTTACATAGAGAATAAAGAATAATAGGGAAAAAAATCCTGGACATCATACTATTTAGAAGTTTGATGGGAGAGAAGTAGAGAAAAAAGGCTAAGAAAGAACAGCCAGTGTTGTAAACAGGAAATCAAAAGACAGGATTTTTATGGAAACTGGAGAAGGAAATATTTCCGGCATCTAGGAAAACTCAACTAGTCAACTAGCATTAAAGTTTAAGTTTGTTGAGGATGGGAAAGTTGCCATAGACTTTGGCAAGATATAAATCATAGGTATCCCGGTAGGAGGTATTTCAGTGGGGTGGTGAGAATGGGAACTTGTTTGGAGAGGGTTAATGAAAGGTAGAAATATGTACTTAGCAATGCCGGCAATTTTCTTTGAAAATTTTGCCTTGAAGGAGAGCTCTATGCTTTCAGTATGGTGGTACTTGTAGAGACACCTAAGTATCTTTTAATAGATGGTCTAAGACATGGTTAGTATATGGAACGACCTGGTAGAAAGGTAAGAGACATTGGCTGCAGAAGAGAAATGCTCTGGGGAACTTCTTTCATAAAACAAGAAGAGGCAACATCTGAGGACAAGTGGAGGGACAAAAGCAAGGTGATTTCTACTATTGTAAGAAAGAAAGCCAAATGTTTGGATCCCAGTGCAATTCAGATTGTGAAATTAGTGGCCAGAAAATGATGTGGCTTCCTTCTGCTTGTGTCCATATTCTCCATAAAAGTAAGGGTTGAGGGGCTGAGTTCTAGAGATTCAAGGAGGAAAATGTGAGATTATTTTCTTAGTAAAAGGGGAAGTAAATTTATTTAGTAAAGTGAGATCTGATTTCCCAGTGTTGATAAGTTAACAAGATTATGGCATTGTCACTCCTAACAATTTCTGCCCCTGGTGAGGTAAACAAGGCATCAGAAAACTCACTTTTAAGCAAGTTCCAGATGTGCTTCCATAACTTCATGGTTATAAATTTCTCGTCTGCTCCCCAAGACCAAACAAATTATTCTAGCTCAGATCGATCCTAGATTTCTCAGAGTTTTAAAATAATTCTAAATTTGGAGAAGGCTATGAAGGCTTGTCAATAATATCTAAACTTTTCCTGCATAAAGCGGACAGTAGACTGTGTGGATGTTGGTTTCCTGGAACTTTTGTCCTGTTCTTAAGAATTTAGATAAGCCTGCTTTATAAATATAAGTAACTTCTGATGAGTCAGTGTTCTAAAACAGGGAGCATTGTGTAAATTGGTTAAAGATGATAGAATAAAGACATTGAAGGACAGAGTGTTGTCTAAAGAAGTCTCACCTGGGTCAATTTCTGAAGAAATCTTAGAGATGTTCCCAAAGATGGACACAAAACTCCAAGGAAAATATGCACCTAAATGACTGCTGAGAAGTGCTATTCCAATGTGCTTACGAATAAACCACAGAAATAAGACATAGGCTGTTTGATATAACACATAAATTTTCTGTACCTTGTCACTCACAGCATCTCACAGAATCAATAGAACCTCCTCTTCCAGATGCTAAATCAGGGATCTTTGTATGAACTGAAGACTTAGTACTGGCTCTACTCCTGATTGTCCCTCAGAAAATATAACATGCATATGACCAGAAGGCAGTGACTAGAGTTAATATTCTACCATTCATATTTTAGAAAAATTTAAAAAAAATCAATTTTTAACCTTGACATTTGGTATTATTTATTTCCACCCTTTATAATAATGTCATAAGTGAATATGTTATTATTTCAAAATAACTTATTTGCAATGGAACTTTTGGAAGACAATCTAGTCCTAAGTCTGGGTTTGCCTTTAATATAAATAAAATGCATTCACTTCTTATTTTTTTTTTTTTGAGATGGAGTTTCGCTCTTGTTACCCAGGCTGGAGTGCAATGGCACGATCTCGGCTCACTGCAGCCTCCGCCTCCTGGGTTCAGACAATTCTTCTGCCTCATCCTTCTGAGTAGCTGGGATTACAGGCATGCACCACCATGCCCAGCTAATGTTTTATATTTTTAGTAGAGACGGGGTTTCACCATGTTGACCAGGATGGTCTCGATCTCTTAACCTCATGATCCACCTGCCTCGGCCTCCCAAAGTGCTGGGATTACAGGCGTGAGCCACTGCGCCTGGCTGCATTCACTCCTAAAACTCTTATTTTATTAAACCCTAGCCCTGGTAATAAATAGTATGAGCATTACTCATACTATTTATTACATGAAGTGTAGGCTCTGACCCACATTAAGCAGTATATATGTTCCCTGGTCTTTATAAAGAAATATCTATAAAATTACTTATAATGAGACTTTCTGAACTCAAGATAGTACGATGTATAGGACCATTTTCACTGAACTCTTGACACTGGCCATAAATGCATTAGTATCTCCATTTACTTCATAAAACTATCATATACATTTATAGTATGCTTTTAGAAGAATTTGTTATAATAAATGGACTTCTTCTCTGCTAGCTTTAAGCCAGGTACATCAATATGAAGCTCCTATACATATTGCTCTTTCACCTTTCCTGTAAGTATGGGGAAATGTAAGGTTTGAACCTACAACTGATGCCAAATGCAGTGGCTACTTAAGAAGGTGAATTAGACTTACAAATGCATATATCTCCTTTTAAATTGCAAAGCCACACTGCCAGGAAGAGTGACACTTGATTCAGTTCAGTCTTCGAGGGCAGAATATAATGGGAGACTGATACTTAAAGCAATAACTCTGAGGGGCCAAAGTGAAGGCACCGCAGGCAGGGAGGACAGTAAGAACATTTTGGTGAAATAGTGTCTCAGATGTGGCCTTTTCTAGAAACTCTTTTCCTGCTCTTTGAACCACTTATTTGACTTGTCATACAGCTTTGTTTTTATGCCACTATTTACAGCGTATTTGGCATTTTGCTGTCATGATCTCTTCACATATCTTTCTCTTCTACAAAACTGTAAGAGCCTCCAAGTTTACAACTATGTCACACTCATCTTTGGATTTCCAGGACCTTGAGTAGGAATATATATAGAATGAGTAAATTTACCACATGCCACTTCACACAAAACAATACTTTTGAGAAAATTAATAGCAGGTGTATTGGAGATACCAACCATCCAGGAGTCAAGAGAAATTCAGACCTGCACATAGTATACCATCAACAGATGCAAAACAATAGGCATTTCCAAAAAAGTTTAGGGCTTTTCCCTGGGCTTGGGAATTATCCTTCTTTCAAGGGGCATGATGAAAGTTATGAGTATTACTGCTCTCCACTTCAGAGAGCGAGGCTATGTAGCTTTAAATACTTTCTACTTTTGTGACAATGAAGCCCTATTGTTTTCATCACATGGTGAATCTGTAAGGCCTGTGACTTCATTTCTAGCTTCCTGCTTACCAACCACTCTGTCATACAAGGCCTTCTAGTAATCCAGAAAAAAACACTTGCTTCTTGCCAGATTTAGCGTGGGCTTCATGATGAAACTTTTATATATGCTGCAAACTGTGCCTAGAAAACAACCCCACTGTGGCCATTTCATTTGATCTAGTTAATTCCTAGCAGTCCTTCATGAATGGATCAGTTCAAATCTCCTCCTCCATAATGTATTCTGTGACCTTCTAGTCAGTTTAAAATGCCCCTTGTCGGATTTCTAAGGGCATTCTTAATGTATTTTTTTTTATTATTCTTCAGAAGAAGCACAGGTTTCTACTTAGAATCTTAGATTTGGAGACACAGATCTGGACTCAAATTTTAATTATACCCACACCTTAAAGTTCTGTGATCTTTATAAAGGTGCCTCTTGTATCTAGTATCTTCCCATCAAATTAAGATGACAATACCTACTTCTTTGGGATAATACTAAGATAAAGTGAGAGTATGCATGTCAAACAATTAAATGTTCATAAATTTTTGGTACATAGAATTCAGGATTTTATTATATCATTATACCTATTGCTTTTGTTTTTATTTTGATAGGATGTATCACACCTTATTACGATTTTGCCTTATTTAATATATTCCACATTGATCTTGAGGGCAGGGGTAATGTCTTGTTTCATTTTATATCCCAGTATCGATGAACACATTATAATAAAAGTACTAAGCATGCATTTAGCCTTCATCTCTTTTCTTAATTTATATTTTTATACCTTTTTGGACAAACAATTATTCACCATCTTCTCAATGCACAACAAAGGAAGAGGAGAGAAAACACACTCATACATTCAAATAATTTACAGTTCACTAGGGAAAGAATAAGAAACTGACATAATTAGCTCTCAGTAAAAATCATCACTTTATATAGGTGAAGGGAAAGAAATCTGATTACCATACTTCTTTTAGGAAAGAAAGGTATTTACTTTGTAAGTTGATCTTTCAGATAGACAGAAAGCCCACAAATGAATAAAAAGCCAACTTTTCAGTTACATCTATTAAATTAATTTTGTCTCTACAAAGGCAGTTTTAGGCTAATGACTGTGTGTGCATGTCGGTGTGTGTATGTTTGTATGTCTATCTGCCAATCGATGGTTTCTTTAAAAATATTTTACTTATTTTTTGTGAAGTGTGAAAGATGAGATAGTCAAATATGTTTAGATTCGGAATATACTCTTTTGAATAATAAAGTGATAAAATGTTCTCTTCTGTAGTTTATTCTTCTATTATTTTAATTCTAGGTTGTTAAACTTCAAGCCACCAGGCAAGATAAATCATTTGAATTATTTGGAAATGGGAACCTACTTTTAATGGCATAGCGTTATCATAAATGCAACAATTAAAATGAGCTGTGGCTATGGATGTTGAAAATTCAGTGGGGGTTTGGGGGAAACAGTGAGCAGGGGTCCTAACTTCTCATGTCTCTTGTGGGACAAAAAGTTCTGTGAGGATCAATGCCCTGGTTATAGGCTGGGGCTTTTTTTTTGGCTTGCCTCCTGCTAATTTTGATGATGTTTTATGACTTAATCAATCTGTTGGCTTTTTCCTAAATTCATAGCCCAATGACAGAGTTACAGTCATGGCTGCATTTTCAACCACATCTATCTTGAAGTCAGATTCTAGGACATTGAGAATATCCTGGCTTGGGACCAAGGATGAAGGTTAGGAAGATGCATATGGACAGTTGGTGCCCTTCAGTATTTTTATTCTGACTCTAAAACTCTTCTAATAAATATGTTCAGGATTTAAGAACATGGAAACTACTAAGGATTTAATTAGCTGATGTGAGAGAATTGGATAAGGTATTTTGCTGCCTAAATTCTCTAGCTCACTAAAAACTCTACAGAAGAGCTTATCATATTAGTACCTTCTTGCTCATACATCATCAACAAGATTTTTTTAAATAATGGTTTGTCTTCTGGGACCTATAACACATACCATGGCACAGGAACTTTTGAAAAAATATTATAGTCAGAGGTACTGTTCTCATTCTTCTTCCCTAGAGGTCTAAAGCATGGAAGTATCTGTGTTTTATAGCATGTGGTTCACAATGTTTCAAACTACATGCTGCAAAACAGACACTCCAGCTCTGAAACAACCGATTTACAAAAAGTCATTTGCACTTCTTCAAGTTTCTAGACAGGATGTAGGGGCTACAGGCAAGGGCCCACCTTAGATAATTATTGATAGCAGCAGAGTTGGAAACAAGGGAACCATGAAGTAGCACAATAAATAGAGCACTTTTAGACCAGTGTCAACATTAGGGCTGACAAACAGTGTTTTCTTTAGTTTGCCTTCTTTGTAGAATGTAGACTGTTAGATCACTTAAGGCGTAAATGATGGTTTGAACTGCGAAGTCATAACCTAAACAGTCAATCATGTGCATTTCACAAATTACACCCAAGCACTCTGACTCAGTGTTAGTCTTAAAAACTTCAATTTATATACTCTAGACTCATATCGCTCTCTTTCTCACCATCTCCACTACTACTGTCTGAATTCAGTGTCACTAACTGTTTCTTGCCTCAATTACTAAAGCAGCCTTCAAATTGACTTTGTCCCTCTAAAATCTGCTAGCACATAGCCACCAAAGTGATTTATTTAAAATTCAATTATGCCCGGCCACTTCACTATCTCAAAGCATCCCAAAGGTTCTCTATGATTTGCTGGGTAAAGTCCAAGGTCCTTATTCAGTTTCCTAACATCCAGGCCATACCTTTTTTTGGAGGGAATAAATTTCTTTACAAAGATTTCATATATACAGGTTTTCAGTTTTCTGTGTTGAAAGATAAAGATATTTTTAAATTTTAAAAGCTTTTATCAGATTATTTCCCCCAATACTGAAAATAGCATAAAACATTTGAAGCTATTGCTATCATATAAGTAGTAAAGTTGAAATTGTTGGAACTTCAAAATAAACCTTGTTTTTCATATATCACCTGTGTTCTCAGTCATATCTCTCAGATATTAAAATGGGCTATAATATTACTACTTTATTAGGGTATTGTAATGAATACAAGAAAGCAAGAACAGGATTTTTCATGTATTAAATACTAATAAGTTTAGCTACTTGAAAATGTATATAGATTATTACTGGTGATTTCCACCTCTTCATATTTCTCAATGTTTGAAAATTTTCCACATTGAACACAATATTGCTTTACAATCAGAAAGAAAAAGACCAAAATATTTTTTAAAGTTAAATAAATAAGTTAGAATCTTAAAGTCACCAATAGATAAAACACCCTTGGTCTGTTGTACTATTAGAAAACTCAATAGCTCGCAAAGCTTCTTTATGATATCTTCTCTATTTGCTTTAATGTTATTAGTATTTTTTTCTGTAATTAAAAATAGGTATGTTATTTTGAAATTCCCTGCCATCAAATAAAATAATAATTTTTGCTAGATCTTAATGGCAAACAGCACATTATATTAATATTTGTATTCCAAGTAACAAGTACAGTGCCTAGTTTACAGAAAAGTCTTGAAATATATCTGTAACTGAATGAATAGACTGATTTCCTGACCATAGTCTCACTTTATAGTAGGCAAGGCATGAAGGGAGTATGATATAAGCTGATGAGACAGCATTTAATTGTCTTCTTGTCCTTTCTTGTTGAGTTTAGAGGTTATAAGACTAAAAAACCCTTTTCTCATAAGAGTAAGGAGTTAGAGAAGAAAATTTATCTAACATACAGATTTTTTTCGTAAGTATAGTCTAAATACTTATCAAACACTGTTTATAAAGCTTAAGTACAAATGATTCTTGCTTCTCACATTAATTGTATTCTCTCACTTCTGTTTCCAATATGGTGCTACAGAAGCAAGCTGGCTTCGCTTTCCCCATAGGAATTGCAAAACAAATATACAGCATCAAGATGATCATGAGCAACATGTGAGTGAAGATGAAACAGTTTCCGGAACAACAGAGAAGAGAGAAAGCTCAGAGTGGGACATAGTAGTTTTGACCTACAAAGTTGCTGTTGACACTGAATCAGGGAAATCAGAGTCAACGTTCCAAGGGGAAATACAAAGTTAGGTTCCTGTTACCTTTCAATCAAAACATTTTCATCAACTGATGAACACATAACCTTGCTTTATATGTTTTTAAAAATGCATTATTTAATATATATTTCTTATAAATAACTAATTATAAAAAGATTTTGTTGGAATCAAAACTAGCAGAGAAGGGTCTACCATTTCCCTGATGCTGGATAATGTGACTGGAAATTTCCTTGGCTTTCAGCTTTACAATACTATTTACTACACTTAAAAAAAATCAGTTGTTATCTCATGAAACTACAATTTGAGCCACATTCCCACCTCTTCCCTAGCTTCCTCATACACCATACATATCACTGCAGCACTTGCTGGGGTAGTTTCATGTACAGATCAGCAAACTTCCTCTTTCTTTTTCTGGATGTATATATTGTTGATTCACCAACATTAAACTTAGGGACAACCATATTCTAATGAAATTTATCTAAAACATGAATTTTTTCTTATTAAGCACAGCACAGACTTCTTTGTGCTTGGGAAAATGAGACAGCATTTTAGCATTATGCTTGAAAGTCATTTTAAATAGCGAAATCATCAGCAAAAAGCTCAAAAATGCAAAAATGTGGCACTAAATAAACTGCATAAAGAATACTTAAGGTATGAGAGCTGTAAAAGGCAGAGCAGCACCTTGTTGGGGCTCAGCTGGGTCACGGCTCTGTGCATGCTTAATTCTGTGAATGACCATGAAAGCATTGAGTACTGATTGAGATTACAGATAAATTTTAAAGAATAGGTGAATTTGGAAACATGGAATCTATGAATAATAAAGATTTACTATCTGACATTTCTTGATTTACAGAAACATCAAAATAATAATAACTATAGCAATGAAAATAATATGTCACTGACTCATGGACAATATTACTGTTTGAACATCAATGAGTGTACATTTCAATATAGTAAAGATAGTATTGAAGATAGTATCTTTAGTAAAATAGTCAAATGAATGACATTGGCATAAATGTGTAGCCAGCAGGAGCAAAGACAAATTTGAATTCTAACATGACAACTTATATAAAAACAAATTAGAAGACAAGAGATAAAGATAAATTAGAAGAGAAGAGAAAAACAAATTGGAAGAGGTATCTAATTTAATGAAGAAACCATAAAAGAAGCAAAAACTTGGAAATATTTTTGAACCTTAGAATGGGAAGTTATTTCTAAATATGACAACACCCTAAACTATTAAATACATGAATATTTTCACAAAAAATAAAACTTAATGAATTAAAATTGGCTCAGGCCTGTAATCCCAGCACTTTGGGAGGCTGACACAGGTGGATCACAAGGTCAAGGGATCAAGACCATCCTGGCCAACATGGTGAAACCCCGCCTCTACTAAAAATACAAGAATTAGCCAGGAATGGTGGCACATGCTTGTGGTCCCAGCTACTTGGGAGGCTGAGGAAGATGAATTGCTTGAACCCGGGAGGTGGAGTTTATGGTGAGCCTAGATCACACCACTGCACTCCAGCCTGGTGACTGAGCAAAACTCCATCTCAAAAAAAAAAAAAAAGACAAATTGATAAAAAAAAATTATGCTTATATCTTAAAAAGGCCTGATTTCTATATAAAAGCATTTATAAATCAGTAAGAACTACATCAATAATATTTTTAAAGACTTTATTTTTAAAGCAGTTTTAGATTCACAGCAAAGTTAAAAGTAAGGTACAGAGATTTCTCATATACCACCTGTCTCTACACATGCATAGCCTCCTCTATTACCAACATCTTCTATCAGAGTGGTATATTTTTGTAACTGATAAATCTACATTGACACATCAGAGTCATCCAATTCCCATAGTTTACATTAGGGTTCACTCTTGATGTAAATGTATAATGACAGGTACCCATCATTATAGTATCATACAGAATATTTTCACTGCCCTAAACATCCTCTGTGCTTTGCCTAGTCAACCCTCTTAATACTCCAGCCCTCAGCAACCATATACCTTTTTACTATCTCCATAGTTTTGCTTTTTCCAGAATGTCATATAGCTGGAATCATATAGTATGTAGTCTTTCCAGATTGGCTTCTTTCACTTAGTAAAATGTATTTGAGACTCCTCCATGTCTTTTCATGGTTCAGTAGCTTATATCTTTTTAGCATTGAGTAATATTCCATTGTTTGGATGTATCATAGTTTATCCATTTACCTACTAAAAGGCATCTTGGATTTTTCCAAGGTTTGGTAATTATGAAGAAAGCTGCTATCACAGCTGCAAGTTCTTGTGTGAGTATAAGTTTTCCACCATTTTGGGCAAATACCAAGAGCTGAATCATATGCTAAGAGTTATATGTAGTTTTTAAAGAGACCACCAAACTGTCTTTCAAAGTGGCTGTACCATTTTCAGTCCTCTAGCAATGAATGAGAGTTCCTGTTGCTCCACATCCTGACCAGCATTTGGTGTTGTCAGTGTTCTGGCATAGAACATACAACACCAACAGTGAGCCCTAATGTAATCTATGGAGTTCGGGTGATTATGATCTCCCAATGTAGATTCATGAATTTTAGCAAATGTACCTCTCTGATGGGGAATGTTTATAATGGAGGAAGCCAACTGGGCAAGGGGTATATGGGAGATCTCTAAATCTTCCATTCAGTATTGGTGTGAACCTAAAACTGCTCTAAAAATAAAATTGACTATTTGAATTGATTTGAAAAAGGGATTCTAGAATTTGGATATATTAAATGTGTATAAATATTAGAACTCCAGATGGAGGTGAGGTAACTGGAAAAATAGTTCTGAAGTTTAGGAGAGTGGTCAGGATTGAATATAAAAATTTTGGAATTATTGAGTTTACATGGCATTTCAAGCCATCAACTTGATGGAACTAGATGGAACCAATAAAGAAGTATAAATGAAAAGAGAAGATGATCAACAACCAAGCCTTGGAGAATGACAATAGCAAAACCTTAGGGAGAAGAAGGACCAGCAAAGAAGGGTAAGACATAACAAACAGTGAGTCATAATAAATGAAAGTAGTTTGTATGTATGAAGTCTACCGAAAAACCTGTTCCCAGGATGACAGACTAATCTGTATCAAATGCTGCTGATAGTTAAAATAAGACACAGGTGAGAATTAGGTTCTAAGTTTAATATTGTGGGGGGTCATTGGCGATCTTGACATGAACAGTCTTTGGATAATATTGGAACAAAAGCCTGATTGGGGCAAGTATTATCAAGAAAAAGTTTTTTAAAATTCGGAATTATAAAAGCATGTTAGTGTAGTGACAGAAATGATCCAGTAGCGAGAGAAACATTTATAACAAGGAGAGAGAGGAGAAATTTGCAAATGCAGTGTTCTTGAGAGGTAAAGAGGGAAGCTTTGCCTCAGTTAGAAGGATGGATATTCATTCATAGGGATAGAAAAGAAGGTAGAGTAGATGAATGCAGATGTAGGTAGGTGGATAGATGTGAGAACACGCAGAAATTCTTGTCTGAGTCCCTTTATTTTCTCAGAGAATTATGAAGCAAGGTTATAACCTAAAAGTAAGTGTAGGATAAGTATAGACATGTAAGGAGAAAAGAGAAGGTATAATGTAGGTATAAAAGAGAAAGAAAGAATGATGGTCTAATGCCAGGCAACACTAATGTCTCATTTGAGGTTACTAATCATAAATTTTAAATAAGATCTGTCAACTTCGTTGTGACTTTTTTTTCCAGTCACTTTTAACTGCACTGACAGAGGTACAGAGTAAGCAAAAAGTAAGATTTAACAAGTGTTAGAGTCAAGGGCATATGCTATTAATTGAGGCAAGGTCATAATGGTTGAGTATGTATGAAGAAAATAATACATGATGATGAATTGAAGAATTTAAACAGGGAAATATGGGAGTGGGGACATGATTGGAGATAAGGGCCTGTGCTAAAATATTAGAATCAACAAATTCTAGGTTGTAGTGGTAAGAAGTATTGGAATCAGAGTACTATATGAAATAAGCTCAGAAGCAGGAGATGGATAAAAAGTAAGGTGATATGGGGTTTGCAGTTACAGATAACGACAGGGTCTATACTGAAAGCATGACCCTATAAGTACCTGAAGGAGACTGGAGGTCGTAGTCATCTGGAGGACAGTGGTCAAGGGACTGAGAGATCAGAACATTATAGGGTATTATAAAGATTATTATTATAGAGATTGAAATTACCAGAAAATCTAGCAGACATATTCTCAAAGGCAGTGTCTATGAATCACAGCTAACATATTTCAAGAAAGGAAGAAATGACTTCATGGTCAAAGAACACCACAAGTAGAAATAGTGGGAGAATCCATTTGTAATGCAATTTGCAAACATGAGGTCTTTTGGGTGGAAGCATTTTCTCTTGAAGAAAAGAGTGAAAATGGTTCTTTTAACAAATGGAGGAGGAAGGGAACAATATGTGCTCTGCCACCCTCTCTGTCATTTGCATGCCTATCACATCTAATGGCACTTGAGACCAGCAGATGAAAAACAGAGGTGTTTAATAAGAATTCTGGAACTCAGAAGGCCAATCAGCAGCAGAATAAGGAGGTACTACAAGATGCCAGTAATCCTGATACATGGAAATTAGAAATCCTGAATAAATTGAGATAAGGGTCTCAATTTATGTGACTCAATTTTATGTGACTTCCTGGAATTATTACATGCTATACAGAGTCTGAATTCTTTTAAGACCTTATGTTTCAATATTAGGAAAAGTATAATATCGTTACAAAAAAATGAGAAGATATCTGTGTTATTTCTTAACAGCACAAAAATCTGGAACAGCGGAAGCTAAACAAGATCTTTGGCTAATAAGCAAATGAAGACTGTTTTTTTTGAGAGAAGCATAGAGCCATTTATTATGTTTCTTTTTCTTTCCTTTCTGATTTGTCTTGAATGCTTTTTTGGGGGTGAGATAAAACTTCCTCTCTCATTTGGTTCCTATCTCTCCAAATTACTTTATATCTGTGTTCCTTACAAATGCATAGCTTCATGTATTCATGTCACATGACTGCAAGAATTTGAGGATGAACTCCAACCCAGAGCAAAGAAAGTGCTGATCCATCATTGTGCATATTTTAGAATTCACTTTGAACTTTCTGTTCAGGTTTAAGCACTATTCTTTAGTTACCTTGAGCAAACATAAAAATATTATGGTCAACTAAAAAGATGAGACAAAAAGGGGACAAATGTATACTCTCATAGATAAGAAATATACTTACAGGTAATAGAAGTCATAGTAATGATTCCATGGAGAGGTCTGTTGACTAGAAAGGCATACATGAAACAGTTGGATGGGTTGAACTGCTCTACATCTTGATTTGGGTGGTGGCTTCACAAGTGTGTGTGTGTGTGTGTGTGTGTGTCTATACACACACAATAATTATAAAAGATACTTTTTCTTGGGTTTATATATGTATATGTATTTCTGTGCAAAAACTCAGAGCTGTGCAAAGATTGGTGGTGTTTACTGTATGGAAATAAAGTACTAAAAAGTTTTAAAAAGCATATTTTTAAAATCTGTGAAAGAAGCACAGTAGAACAGCTAGACTGCAAATCCACCAAATAAAAGTCACCCCCTCCCTGTTCCATATCCCATCCCACAAGAAAAATAAGTACTAGTTGAAGGAATAAAGGAGGAGTCTGAGGAAAATAAGCTGAAATCTGATTACAGGGAACATGACAACAACTCTTGAAATACATCAAAGTGGAAAAACAGAAAGTTGTCAAGAGGAGAGAGTAAGTCTGCTGTTCCTTATGTTTGAGTCAAGTAAAATGTAGAACTAGAAGAAAAAATTCCACCTCATTATAAGGAAGAATGTCAGCAGAACATGGTTTAAGTGGTTTTTCACCTAAGCATTGGTTTTCAACAATTTTCTCCAATTAATCTTCAAATCTACTTGTTTAAGTGAAAACTGACTTAGATGTTCTATTTATGAAAAAGGGGGAGTTGGTGTGGCTGAAGTGGGGTGTTGAGAAGTACTTGTTTTCTCTACCCCAGGTGTCTCCTGGGGAGAAACGCAGAGCAAAGATGGGCAACGATTTGCTGTAATAATCAAGAGGAATTCTCGTGTCTCATTACTGCATGGACTGAATGGTTTTAAAAATCTATTTTATTTCATATACTATGAACTTAAGATATGAGGATTTAAGGGTTGTGACTATGTCAAAAGCCTCTGATGATTGTAATGTTCCTTTTAAGTGACTTTGTATTTGCAATGGTAAAAGGAGCCTTCTAATTCATAATGCTTGCCTTAGAACAGATGGATAAATTTAAATTATACATGTAATTTTGAATCTACTATTAACTGTAGAGACATAAGAGAAAGAGATTGTCATGTACTTCCCTGGATAACTAAACACATGATAAACTAACATTTAGATATGGAAAGGAGACTGGCAGGATTACAGTTTCATTGGCCTAGTTAAAAAGTGTGATGCTAAGGTGCTGAACTAAAGGCTTTCTTACACAACCAAAAGGAAACCTTCAATTTCACATGTGAAAGGATGGAAGGATAATCCTTAAGCCAAATGTCAAGAGTAGATAAAACCCTTAGTGCAACTATAATTTACTTTTACAGATAATACTCCAGTTTCCCAAAACATGTTTAAAAAGGCTCATACTATTCTTATTACTAACTTCTTTTAAAGAAGAACAGAATCAGATGTTTACTAGTAAAATTTTCAGGTGATTTTCTTTCTAGGTTAAGGGAAAGCCACTAGTTATATCCCATGTACAATAATTAATATAATTAATTAAAATGAAAACAATAATTATGAAAGCTACTTGTTCTTGGGTCTATTTTAGTTTCTGGGGAAAAGTCTTTTCCTCAAAGAGATTATATTTTAGTAGTAAGACAGACTCGTTAGCTTTAAGATCAGATGTGATGGAGCTATAATGATCTCATTCAGTCCCACAGCTTTAATTCCCTGTTTGTTGATTTCCCCCCAATATCTCTGTAACTCCCATTCATCAATGTCTTATCCTATTTCAGGACTGTAAGGGTTGAAAAATTCAATCTGGGTTTTCTACAGCTTCTTCAAGACAGCATATCTTAACTAAGTTCATGTTCTTCCTTTCCCCATCTGCCTTCCAAAAAATTATTTTACCTGTTCTTGTTTTCTTTCTTAGTTGGTAAATGGCACCAGCGGAAACCCAAGCCCGTCAACTAGGTGCTCTGTGGGCAACAGAGAACTACCCAAGAGTTTTGAGCAGGACAGCAAGTTTAAAATTAGTGCACAGATGTAATAGTAGAACCCTAGGATTTATAAAGTGGAGATATAGCAGAGGTAGAGCTCAATAAGGAAACTATTATAGTAATTGATGAAATTTTAACAATATCAGAGAAAAACAGGAGTTGCCTATTCCAAGGACCTCAGTAACTAATGAAAAGCTAGTCTCTTTTTACTGAGGAGAAAAAGTGTAAATATTTATTATATTTACAAAGGGTATTTCTAAAGATAAATCTTGCATATAGAGATCTATTATAATGAATACTTAATGCTTAAAAGATGAACAGAATAACAAAGAACTTAGAAGAAAAAATACAGAAGAGAAAAATAAAGACTAGGGGATACGATGCCACAGAAATGAGATCAGAAATTATATAGAGGAAAACAGTGCAATGCCATGTAGTAAACAGTTGATACAACTTTTCACATATGAGTTTGGTTTTCTTATTTCAGGAAGATATTTTGACCAATAAGCCATTTTTTTCTTTGTGATTGCCATTATTATCACTCGGTATTAAGAATGTGAGCATATGTGTGGGTTTCTTTGTGTTACTTTGGGTGTTTGCTGAAAGAGGAAAGCAAATTATTCTATGTTTTTAATAAACCAGTGATAAAGAAAGAATACAATTTATTATTTACCAAAAAGGGATGTCTATCTTCAGAAATTTCTACCTTTCTTGTACCTATCACTTAGTTTTTCAAGCATCCTCACACATTTTGATTTTTAACAATTCTGTAATGGTCAATAATAACTATTTAACTACATCAAAAATATACAGTGCTCAGCTTGAATGGAAATGGTAATGTATCAACCGTATTTCACTTGTAGAGAAATCTAATTGGTGATAGATAAACTAAGAAGAACATATCAGTTTTTGATCAGACTGGAACACTTCTAAGAGTAAAGTGTATAACAAGACAACAAGTTATATATACCAGAACTCTCTTAGGCAAACAAGAATCTATACTCCATAACTGATAGACTATCATATTTCAATCATAAAGTGGTAAAAAATATGGATGAATGTAAGAAAATTTGCTAAAATATAGTTAGTATACATTGAGTATCTTATTTCAAATAAGAATATATTTATAGTTTAAAGATCATATAATAGTAGAATTCTAGAAAATCGTATTTAAGGTGTCTCAGAATTAAAAACTAAAATGAAGAATACAGAGCTTATCTGTTCTAGTATGAAATGTATGTGAGTATGTAAATTTAGTGAGGCTGGAAGGGAGTGGCAGGAAAAAATAAAAGTGTTACAAACCTGTGTACTGGGACAAATTTTCTAAAAATGTGTTTGAATCAAATCCAACTTTAGTTTGCACAACACAAATCAATCATATTCCTGAGTAAGAGAGAGTAATAGAGCCAAGAGTGGTAGAACTATATCTTCTGCGATAGAGGTTTTGGGAGTAAATAACCCAAAGGAAGTGTATGTACCAGCTTATGGGGAAAAAAATAACTGGACAGGGGGCAGATGGATTTTCAGGAATGAAGAGGAGAAGGAGAGGGAGCACTAAAGAAGATCTTTTTTATTTTTATTTTTATTTTTATTTTATTTATTTATTTTTATTGCATTTTAGGTTTTGGGGTACATGTGCAGAACATGCAAGATAGTTGCATAGGTACACACGTGGCAGTGTGTTTTGCTGCCTTCTGCCCCTTCACCCACCTTTGGCATTTCTCCCCATGCCATCCCTCCCCCATTCCCTCCCCCGCTGTCCCGCCCCTATTTCCCCCAATAGACCTCAGTGTGTAGTACTCCCTTTCCTGTGTCCATGTGTTCTCATTGTTCATTGCCCGCCTATGAGTGAGAATATATGGTGTTTCATTTTCTGTTCTTCTGTCAATTTGCTGAGAATGATGTTCTCCAGATTCATCCATGTCCCTACAAAGTACACGAACTCATCGTTTTTGATTGCTGCATAATATTCCATGGTGTATATGTGCCACATTTTCCCAGTCCAGTTCATCATGGAAGGGCATTTGGGTTGGTTCCAGGTCTTTGTTATTGTAAACAGTGCTGCAATGAACATTCGTGTGCATGTGTCCTTATAGTAGAATGATTTTTAGTCCTTTGGGGTTTCAAAGTGCCTGGCGAGGCACTGTATTTGATATTTTAACATCTCATTGGCTAGTACCCTGAGACTCGATTTTATTGCTTCTGCTCTTCAAAGAATGGGAAATATGAGCACCTTTGCAAATCCCTGGTCCTTTTAGGCCACTATAAGCTGTGTCCATACCTGCTTCAGTGGGTATATAAAAATGTATTGGCCAGGAGCAAAGAATGACAGCATGATATTTGTATGAGGTGGAGGCAGGCGGCAGGGTGAGGGTGGAAAATATCTGGTAAGGAATACACTTTTAATATTTTTGGCAATTTAAACAAGCTTTCTTTAAACAAGCTTTCTTCCCTTTAAAAAATGCTCATGCTGTTCTCAATCAAAGGTGGGAGTTAACAATGAGAACACATGGACACAGGGAAGGGAATATCACACCCTGGGGCCTGTTGAGGGGTGAGGGGCTGGGGAGGGATAGTATTAGGAGAAATACCTAATGTAGATGACCAGTTGAAGGGTAGAGCAAACCGCCATGGCACATGTATACCTATGTAACAAACCTGCACATTCTGCACGTGTACCTCAGAACTTAAAGTATAATTTTAAAATACGCTCATGTTTGACAACAAGATGAATGACGAAGCGAGAGTAGGGAAGATTAAAACAGAAATAAATCACTGAAATAGTCTAGAAAAGCCATTCTTGAAGACAGTTCTAGATGTTACATTGCTACAGTTTGAGCCTCAAATAATGTGACTTTTTTTTTCCATTATAATCTTTTTTTTTTTTTCTAATTTTTATTGAATTTTAGGTTTTGGGGTACATGTGCAGAACATGCAAGATAGTTGCATAGGTACACACGTGGCAGTGTGTTTTGCTGCCTTCTGCCCCCTCACCCATATTTGGCATTTCTCCCCATGCCATCCCTCCCCTGCTTCCTCCCCCCGCTGTCCCTCCCCTATTTCTCCCAATAGATCTCAGTGTGTGGTGCTCCCTTCCCTATGTCCATGTGTTCCCATTGTTCATCACCCGCCTATGAGTGAGTATATATGGTGTTTCCTTTTCTGTTCTTGTGTCAATTTGCTGAGAATGATGTTCTCCAGATTCATCCATGTCCCTACAAAGGACACGAACTCATCGTTTTTGATTGCTGCATAATATTCCA
>CM052650.1:158861855-158886241 GCA_028533165.1 Leontopithecus rosalia | reverse complement strand
TTAAACACACACATCATAACTCAAACATTCAAAGAAGTTTTCTTGTATTTTTATATGCAAATTACATAGGCCATTCATAAATGCTCTTTTGTAATTATTTTTCTTCATCACAAAGATACAAGGAACAGCATATTCTGTTGTCATTACACTTTCTTTATTGACACAAAATAAAACTACCTGGCTTGATCAATTAGAGCAAAATATTAATAGAATATAATGGTCAGATTAACAGTTTAGTAAAGCTACCCAGTACAGTGTTGTCTTCTGTTTAAGAGATAACCTGTTTAACAGCTCCTTCAATTTGTTTAACATTTTTTTTTCTGTCTGAATGTTTGGATTTTTTTAAAGTCAAACTTACTTGTTCAAGTTTTTTTGTGATCTGATTTTAAAAACAGCATTATGGAAGTATAATTTATATACTTATAAATTTAACTATTTACTCATTTTAAGTGTACAGCTTGATGATTTTTAGAATATTCATTCAGTTATACAACCATTACTACAATCCAATTTAGATATTTTATTGCTCTTAAAAATTTTTGTCATGTCCATTTTCAGTAAATCCTTGGGACTTTATTTGGATATATTTGTATCTTAAATTATTTAAGGTCTGGGATGAAGTTTCTTTGCTCATTGTGATCAGAGTGTTTGCATGATATAATTTCAAACCTTGAAAAATCTGTATTCTTTTTTATTGTGCTCATTCTTCAGGTGCAAAATTAAATTGCAAGTTAAGAACATTTTCTAAATTTTCTGCATGACTGACAGAGCAAGGCACCACAGACCAGCTCTGCTCTCCTAACTCCTAATTCAGCTTCCTCTGCATACTGGACCACACTCACAGAACTCTCTGGTGAGCTTGATTCCTCAAGTATAAAGTATAGCTGTTGAAGTGGATAATATTTCGTGTTTTTTTCAGCTTCAAACACTGGGTGATTTAAACTCATTTATGCTTAATTTCTATTGACTCAATAATTCTATTATGAAACAGGGAGCAGGTGATCTGTCTCAGTGGGACCAAACTCCACAAATAACAGCAATCTGAAATGCTCTGGATTGAGAGTTTCGCATCAAGTACAGCTGGACCTGGGATGGTCCAGCTCTGTTGAAGGAAGGGCGTCCGCCAATAGCGAGGCAGTCCACAATTACCGAGGCAGACTGCCATTACTGAGGCACTTCTAACTATACCACTATAAACAAAACTGCAAGAAAGTTCACACAGCAGCTGGGCACAGCCCATGGCAGCTCGGCAATGACTCTGCTGGCAGACTGTGACTACGTTAGCTCCTTGCTGGGCAGGGTAGCTCTGTAAAAAGACAACAGCACATCAGATTCTTATGAATAAAGCCCCACCTTCCCGGGACAGAAGACCTGGGAAAAAAGGCAGTTATGAGGTCCACTGCAGCAGACTTAAACATACCTACCCAGAAGCTCTGAACAGAAAAATGGAGCTCACAACTCAGCACTTGAGCTCCTATAAGGGACTGACTGCTTGCTCAAGCAGCTCCCTGACCCCTATAGATCCAGAGTCACCTCATAAAGGAGAGCTCAGACTGACATATGGTGGGTATCCTTCTGGGACAAAGATAACAGAAGAAGAAACTGGCACCAACCATTATAGTTCTGTAGCCACCACAGGTGATACACAGGCAAGGGACTGGAGTGAACTTCCAGCAGTCCTATAGCAGAGGGGCCTGACTATTAGAAGGAAAACTAAAAAACAGAAGGAAGTATAATCAACAAAAAGGACGTCCACTCAGAGACCCACATCTGAAAGTCCCCAACTACAAAGACCACAGGTAGATAAATCCACAGGTAGTGGAAGAAATCAGCACTAAATGGATGAAAACACCCAACACCAGAATGTCTCTCTTCCTCCAAGGGATCAAAACTCATCACTAGCGAGGGAAAAAAGCTGGACTGAGAATGAGTCTGATGAATTGACAGAAACAGGCTTCAGAAGGTGGGTAATAACAAACTTCTCTGAGCTATAAGAACATTTTTTAACCAATGCAAAGAAATGAAGAACATTGATAAAATGTTTGACTAAATGCTAACGAGAACAAACAGCTTAGAGAAAAATATAAATGACTTAATGGAGCTGAAAAACACTAGAACTTCGTGAAGCATACACGAGTTTCAATAGCTGAATTGACCAAGCAGAAGAAAGAATATCAGAGGTTGAAGATCAACTCAATGAAATAAAATGAGAAGGCAAGATTATAGAAAACAGAGTAAAAAGAAATGAACAAAGCCTCCAAGAAATATGGGATTATATGAAAAGACCTAATCTACGTTTGATAGGTGTACCTAAATGTGACAGAAAGAATGAATCAAAGCTGGAAAATACTCTTCAGGATATTATCCAGGAGAACTTCCCCCACCTAGGAAGCCAGGCCAATATTCAAGTCCAGGAAACAGTACACCACAAAGATATTCGACAAGAAGTGCAATCCCAAGGCACATACATAATCTTCAGATTCACCAGTGTTGAAATGAAGGAGGAAATGCTAAAGGCAGCCAGAGAGAAAGGTCAGGTTACCCACAAAGGGAAGCCTATCAGACTCCAAACAGGTCTCTCAGCAGAAACCCTGCAAGCCAGAAGAGAGTGGGTTCCAATATTCAACATCCTTAAAGAAAAAAACTTTCAACCTAGAATTTCATATCCAGCCAAACTAAGCTTCATAAGTGAAGGAGAAATAAAATCCTTCATAAACAAGCAATTGCTGAGAGATTTCGTCACCACCAGGCCTGCCTTACAGAGCTCCTGAAAGAAGCACTAAACATAGAAAGGAACAACCAGTACCGTCACTCCAAAAATGTACAAAATTCTAAAAAGCATTGACACAATGAAGAAACTGTGTCAACTCATGGGCAAAACAACCAGCTAGCATCAAAATGGCAGGATCAAATTCACACATAACAATATTAACCTTAAATGTAAGTGGGCTAAATGCCCCAATGAAATGACATAGACTGGCAAATTGGATAAAAAGTCAAAACCCATTGGTGTGCTGTATTCAGGAAACCCATCTCACATGCAAGGACACACATAGGCTTAAAATAAAGGGATGGAGGAAGATATACCAAGCAAATGGAAAGCAACAACAACAACAAAAAAACAGGAGTTGCAATCCTAGTCTCTAATAAAATAGGCTTTAAACCAACAAAGATCAAAAGAGACAAAGAAGGGCATTACATAATGGTAAAAGAACCAATGCAACAAGAAGAGCTAATGATCCTAAATATATACACACCCAATACAGGAGCATCCAGATACATATGGTAAGTTCTTAATGACCAATAAAGAGACTTAGACTCCCACACAATAATAGTGGGAGACTTTAACACTCCATTATCAATATTAGACAGATCAATAAGACAGAAAATTAACAAGGATATCCAGGACTTGAACAAAGGTCAGGACCAAGCAAACCTAATAGACATCTACAGAACTCTCCACCCCAAATCCACAGAATATACATTCTTCTCAGCTCCACATCACACCTACTCTAATTGATCACATAATGGGAAGTAAATCACTCCTCAGCAAATGCAAAAGAACAGAAATAATAACAAACAGTCTCTCAGACCACGGTGCCATCAAATTAGAAGTCAGGATTAAGAAACTAACTCAGGGCCGGGCGCGGTGGCTCACGCCTGTAATCCCAGCACTTTGGGAGGCCAAGGCGGGTGAATCACAAGGTCAAGAGATCGAGACCATTCTGGTCAACATGGTGAAACCCCGTCTCTACTAAAAAATACAAAAAATTAGCTGGGCATGGTGGTGCGTGCCTGTAATCCCAGCTACTCAGGAGGCTGAGGCAGGAGAATTGCCTGAACCCAGGAGGCGGAGGCATTGCACTCCAGCCTGGGTAACAAGAGCGAAACTCCATCTCAAAAAAGAAAAAAAAGAAACTAACTCAGAACCACACAGCTTCATGGAAACTGAAAAACTTCCTCTTGAATGTTGACTGGATAAACAATGAAATGAAGGCACAAATAAAGATGTTCTTCGAAACCAGCAAGAATGAAGATACAACATACTAGAATCTATGGGACACATTTAAAGCAGTGTCTAGAGGAAAATGTATAGCAATAAATGCCCACATGGGAAAGAAGGAAAGATCTAAAATTGACACCCTATTATCAGTATTGAAAGAGCTAGAGGAGCAAGATTAAAAAAAATGCAAAAGCTATCAGAAGACAAGAAATAACTAAGATGAGAACAGAACTGAAAGAGACAAAGAAAAAAAACCCTCCAAAAAATCAATAAATCCAAGAGCTGATTTTTAAAATGATCAACAAAATAAGCGGACCACTGTACAGATTAAAAAAAGAAAAGATGAATCAAATAGATGCAATAAAAAATGACAAAGGGGATATCAACACAGATTCCACAGGAATACAATCTACCATCAGAGTTTACTACGAAGAACTCTTTGCAGACAAACCAGTAAACCTGGAAGAAATGGATAGATTCCTGGATACTTGCACCCTCCCAAGCCTAAACCAGGAAGAATTCGAAACCCTGAATAGATCAGTAATGAAGGCTGAAGTTGAGGCAGCAATTAATAGCTTACCAACCAAAAAAAAAAAAACCACCAGGTCCAGATGGATTCACAGCCGAATTCCAAAAGACGTACAAAGAGGAGCTGGTACCAATCCTTCTGAAACTATTACAAACAGTACAAAAAGAGGGAATCCTTCCCAAATCATTTTATGAGACCAACATCATCCTGCTACCAAAACCCAGCAGAGACTCAACAAAAAAAAAGAAAACTTAAGGCCAATATCCATGATGAACATCAATGCAAATATCTTCAATAAAATACTGGCAAACTAATTGCAACCGCACATAAAAAGCTTATCCATCACGATCAAGTAGGCTTCATCCTGGGGATGCAAGGCTGGTTCAACATATGCAAGTCTATAAATGTAATTCACCACATAAACAGAACCAAAGACAAAAACCACATGATTATCTCAATAGATGTAGAGAAAGCCTTTGACAAAATTCAACAGCCCTCTATGCTAAAAACTCTCAATAAACTAGGTATCAATGGAATGTATCTCAAAATAATAAAAGCTATTTACGGCACACCCACAGCCAATATCATATTGAATGGGCAAAAACTGGAAGCATTCCCTTTGAAATTCGGCACCAGACAAGGATGCCCCCTCTCAGCACTCATATTCAATGTAGTATTGGAAGTTGTAGTCAGAGCAATCAGGCAAGAAAAAGAAATAAAGGGTATTCAATTAGGAAAGGAGGAAGTGAAATTGTCTCTATCTGTAGACAACATGATTGTATATTTAGATGACTCCATTGTCTGAGCCCCAAATCTCCTGAAACTGAAAAGCAACTTCAGCAAAGTCTCAGGATACAAAATCAAATGTGCAGAAATCACAAGCATTCCTATACACTAATAACAGACTTAAAGAGAGCCAAATCAAGAATGAACTGCCATTCACAATTGCTACAAAGAGAATAAAATACCTAGGAATACAACTAACAAGGAACACAAGGGACCTCTTCAAGGAGAACTACAAACCACTGCTCAACGAAATGAGAGGACACAAACAGATGGAGAAACATTCCATGTTCATGGTTAGGAAGAATCAATATTGTGAAAATGGCCATACTGCCCAAAGTAATTTATAGATTCAATATTATCCCCATCAAGCTACCTGTGACCCTCTTCACAGAACTGGAGAAAACCACCTTAAACTTCATATGAAACCCAAAGAGAGCCCGTATAGCCAAGACAATTCTAAGCAAAAAGAACAAAGATGGAGGCCTCATGCTACCTAACTTCAAACTGTACTACAAGGCTACAGTAATCAAAACAGCATGGTACTGGTACCAAAACAGAGACACAGACCAATGGAACAGAACAGAGGCCTCTGAGGTAATGCCACACATTTTTTTTTTAATAAAGTAAGGAATGGAGCATGAAAACCCTAGAACTGGGAGAAGAGTGTTCTAATTAGCAGGAAAGAAGGAAATGCAAAGACCCAAATGTGGGAATGGGCTCAGTACATCTTTTATTTTTTATTTTTATAAAGAAAAAAAAAGAGAGAAAGAAAGAAAAAAAAAGGAATGAAGTAGAGGAAGAAAGAGGAAGAGGAAGAGGGAGAGAGAACGGGAGTGTTGCTTTATTGCCCAGGCTAGAATGCAATCTAAAAATGGGTATTGAAAATCTCTTTTATGTATGGTAATGCCACACATTTACAACCATCTGATCTTTGACAAACCTGACAAAAAAAGTGATAAAAGTGATGGGGAAAGGATTCCCTGTTCAATAAATGGTGTTGGGAAAACTGGTTAGCCATGTGCAGGAAGCAGAAACTGGATCCCTTCCTGACACCTTATACTAAAATTAACTCCAGATGGATTAAAGACTTAAACACAAGGTGTAACACCATAAAAACCTTAGAAGAACACCTAGGCAAAACCATTCAGGACATAGGCATAGGCAAGGACTTCATGACCAAAACACCAAAAGCATTGGCAACAAAAACCAAAATAGACAAATGGGATCTTATTAAACTCCAGAGCTTCTATACAGCAAAAGAAACAATCATTAGAGTGTTTCTTTATGAAGAAACAGAATGGGAAACCAACAGAATGGGAAAAATTTTTCAATCTACCCATCTGACAAAGAGCTAATACCCAGAATCTATAAAGAACTAAAACAGATTTACAAGAAAAAAAACAAACACATTCAAAAGTCACCGAAGGACATGAATAGACACTTTTCAAAAGAAGATGCTTATGCGGCCAAAAAACATGAAAAATGCTCATCATCACTGGACATTAGAGAAATGCAAATCAAAACCACATTGAGATATCCTCTCACACTAGTTAGAAGGGCAATCATTAATAAATCTGGAGACAACAGATGCTGGAGAGGATGTGGAGGAATAGGAACACTTTTACACTGTAGGTGGGAGTGTAAATTAGTTCCACCATTGTGGAAGACAGTGTGGCGATTTCTCAAGGACCTAGAAATAAAAACTGTATTTGACCCAGCAATCCCATTACTGGGTATTTTCCAAAGGCTTTTAAATTGTTCTATTATAAAGACATATACACACGTAGGTTCATTGCAGCACTGTTTACAACAGCAAAGACCTGGAATCAAGCCAAATGACCATTGATGCTATACTGGACATTATACAAAAAATGAAAAGGACAAAAAAATGTGGCACATATACACCATAGAGTACTATGCAGTCATAAAAAATGATGAGTTCATGTCCTCTGTCAGGACATGGATGAATCTGGAAACCATCATTCTCAGCAAACTGACACAAGAACATAAAATCAAACACCACATGTTCTCACTCATAGGTGGGTGTTGAACAATGAGAAAACATGACCACAGGGAGGGGAGCATTACACACAATGAGAAAACATGGACACAGGGAGGGGAGCATCACACACTGGGGTTGCAGGGGAATAGGGGAGGGACAGCAGCGGGTAGGAAGGTTGGGGAGGGATAACAGGGAGAAATGCCATATATAGGTGATGTGGGATGAGGCAGCAAATCACATTGCCATATATTTACCTATGGAACAATCCTGCATGTTTTGTACAGGTACCCCAGAACCTAAAGTGCAATAATACACACACACACACACACACACACACACACACACACATATATGAAATCTTCCAGAAATTAATGGTAGACTCCATTGAGCCGGAAGGCCTTTTTTTAGAAATATGGTGTTCAAATTTTAAATATTAGTCAAAGAATTTATGAATCAATTCATTCCGAATTTTTAGAGCAACCATACTTCCATGAACATTCATACATGGCACTTATACATATATTACACACAAATATACACATACATATATGCATATATATTTATTTGCTGACATAATTTTCCTAATTAAGGGGTATAAATAGCCATTTTTTGAAACCATAAAGATAATTATTAAATACAATGTTATCAAAGCAGAAACTTTGTAAAGTTGCATTATAAATAAGTCTATTATTTTGATTAATGTGAGCAGTCAGTATCTTCAAATGCCAGAAAACCTTCCATGACATTACCTTTGACATCAGTGACATTTCAAATTGGAATGCATCATAAGTAATAGCTGAATTCATTAGATATTTGTATAAGTTGACTATGGAAATCTATTCAAATTTACTTATTGTTTGGGAAATACAGGTACTTGTAGAACAGAGCATGACTAAGAAACACAGCAAACCTCACCAAATTAATGGCAGAATTTAATTTTATTTTTCCAGCTTTGAAATTCATGTATCACATCATAAACAAAACAAAACAAAAATAAGTATAATGCAATAACTTTTTTTAATAAATAGCTTTAAGAAGGTCAAATATATTCTGATGATGCCTGTATGCTTCTCCACACATTTCCTCAAAGACACTTAATTAAGCCTGTTTTGTAATAAGATTGTGTTAGAGTCTTTTACTATTAATGAGGTGAAATGGAATAACAAAGGCCTATTTTAATAATCATCTCTATTTCATCTCAAAAAATAATTTTCCCTATTCTTTTGTTGTTACTGTTGTTGTGGTTGTGTTTTAGAGATAGGATCTCACTGTGTCAACCAGGGTGGAGTGCAGTGGTGAGATCATAGCTTACTGCAGCCTCATACTACTGGGTTCAAGCAAACCTCTGGCCTCAGCCTCCCAAGTAACTGGTACTAAAGGAGTGTACCATCAAGCCAAGATAATTCATTATTTTTTTTTTATTTTTTGTAGAGATACAGTCTTGCTATGTCTCCTATTCCTTTTAAAGATACTAGTTTTCCACATTACCAAACTTTAAAGATATTAATATATGCTGACATTCATGTATAACATATAAAACATGTAAACCAATTAATTTATTCGAGTCATTTCTTATCCCTTTAAGAATCATATCACAACTGAAATTACTTTGTTTCTTCTCTGAAATTTAGAAATACAATTTCTTTAATTCGATTTTGGAATTCTGATTTCTCAACAGATTATTATTTGCTAGGTGAATTTCCACATCTGTCATTTCACCTTAGTCAAGGAATCTTCTCTCTCTCTCACTTTCTGTTTCTCTGTCTCTCTTCCTTCTCCCCCACCTCCCTATCATGCCATATGCAGTTTTTGGCACCTAGAATAGTCTGTGTCAGATTCATCGGACACATTCACAAATTCCTTTCTCATTGCCAAGTTCTAAGAACTAGCTTATTAAAATGTAATCGTTATGGTCAGCTAGCTTTGATATTTTCTCTTTCTTTTACTTCAGAGATATTTTCTTTTTTTGCTCGAGAAAATCACATTTATATGAATTTGTAAGAAAATCTATAAATCTCATATCTATTAGTTTTTACACTAATACCCCACTTAATTAAAAAACTGTTTGAAGCAGTTAGGTGATTGGTATGGATTTCTGTGATAAGCAAATGCATGATACCTGTCAAACCCATTTGCAGTATTTATGGCTGATTTATTATTTCAACATGCATTTTGAAAATATAGTGTTTAATCAAACATAGCTCATATTTCTCCTGTAATACTGTATATTACTATAGATTATACTATTCCCAAACTTTTACAAATGTGGTTGAGAATTTATTTCCTCTTTTCTTGTTTTTCTCATTGTCTTTTTCTAAGTAAGACTAAGGTAAAACCTATATGTTAGCACAGGTTATAGTATAAAATTCCGTGTCAAGAGAAACTGTTCAAGAGAAACTGTTTAAGTGATTCTGATATAAAGATTGTCTGATGTGATAATAAAACCCTAGAATATGTCTGCTATGCTCTGTTTTTGTGTACCTCACCTCCAAAATTCATGCATTAAAATTTTGACACTTAAGGTGATGATATTAAGAGATGTGGCTTTTGGGAGGTGATCAGGTTACGAAGGCAAGCCTTCATCATAAAATTAGTTCCTTTATAAAAGAACTTGTTTGACTCTTCCACTAGGTGAAGACAGTGAGAAGACATCATCTATGAAACAGAAAGCAGGATCTCAGCAGACACCGAGTCAGCCGGCACCTTGATCTTGGACTTTCCAGGTTCCAGAACCGTGAGAAATAAATTTCTATTGTTTATGAGCCATCCATTGTATGGCATTTTGTTGTAGCAGTTTAGACTAAGGCAGTGTCCAAAGAGTCAAACCACTGAATCTGACAGCTGATTATCTATTTCTACTGATTCTTTAACAAACATAGTTTAGTTTTGATTTGCTGATGACAGAATACTTAGAAAAAAATTGTGCATAATTTTGATTCTTTGGTTCTATCTCTATATCTCCATTTCAACTTTTCAAATTAAAATGGGGGCAGAGCCAGCATTATAGAGAACATGCTATGAAGGTAAAAGGACATAAAATGACTTAAGTGTATTTTGAAATGAGACGAAATGTCATCTACATTTTCTAGGATCAATGAGACAAATAATCCTCTAAGAGATTTGGCTGCTATCCACCTCTGCTTGGCCTTCTGTGGGACATAGCTATGGATTGATGGTAATGCATGCATCTCTGGATGCAATTTTGTTAGACAGTCTATAATAATCATGCTATATGTTTTGATGCTTTATGTTTTAATCACCAATTTAAAGGAGATCTTATGGACTATTTAAATAAATACTTGTCAGTTTCCTAAAGCCATTTTACTCTTTGCATTTTTTATATCCATTCAGATACACAGATTTTATTATTTTGTTACTAATTTTTACAAAAAGATCTCTAGACCTACTATGCATATGTCTTAATTTGCTCCTATTGGTACCTGAGAGGTATTTAGAAAAACTGTTATTGCTAAACTTGAAAACAGAAATTATATTTTTATATTTTAATATTTCAGGCCAGGCATGGTGGTTCATACCTGTAATCCCAGCACTTTGGGAGGCTGAGGCAGTGAATCACGAAGTCAAGAAATCGAGACCATCCTGGCCAACATGGTGAAACCCCGTCTCTACTAAAAAAATACAAAAATTAGCTGGGTGTGGTAGTGCGGACCTATAGTCCCAGTTACTTGGGAGGCTGAGGCAGAATTGCTATAACCAACTGCAGAGGTTGCAGTGAGCTGAGATTGCAACACTGTACTCCAGCCTGGCGCCTGGCAACAGAGCAAGACTGTCTCAAAAAAATATTTTTTTTGAAAGTAGTTATATTAGTAATTTTGGTTTAATGATCTGTGGTAAATGAAATTATCACATCATAAATGATGTATAAGTAATTTAGCTTAATGCATTTGTCTGCCAAACGTTCTCAACTTCTTTAAGTCTTTGCCAAAGAATAGCCAGACAGGGCCGGGTGCGGTGGCTCAAGCCTGTAATCCCAGCACTTTGGGAGGCTGAGTAGGGTGGATCACGAGGTCAACAGTTCGAGACCATCCCGGTCAACATGGTGAAACCCCATCTCTACTAAAAATACAAAAAATTAGCTGGGCATGGTGGCGCGTGCCTGTATTCCCAGCTACTCAGGAGGCTGAGGCAGGAGAATTGCCTGAACCCAGGAGGCGGAGGTTGCAGTGAGCCGAGATCACTCAATTGCACTCCAGCCTGGGTAACAAGAGTGAAACTCCGTCTCAAAAAAAAAAAAAAAAATAGCCAGACAGCAAATAGATACTGCAGGCTGCAGGGTGAATGAATTCTACCCTCCATTATCTTGATGAGGACACTAGCTTTGCTCTTTTCAAAGGAACCTGCATTTATTGATAGAGAGTAAAATATCTTTTCCTTCTAAAGTATGTCTAGTAAGCCAGCATGCATGTTCTTCCTTTTCTCAAAAATATTTATCTGTTAACATGGCATCTTTGTTTTTAATTCAAAATCTGGTTATAGTGTTTTAATATCAACAAAATGCAGTGATGTCATGGTCAAAATGTCAAACATGGTTCAACAATGACTGTGAAATCACATGGTTCCAATTCACTCTGGGGCTTTAACCTAAGTAAATATCTCTTTTAAAATATGCCTGTGGCCCCTATTATTAAAGCATGTGAAAGCTTCATAAATTGTTTTACATTTAATAATGTTTCTTCCTAACATTAATGAGCACAATTTAACATATCCGACACATAAATGACAGGTTTTGTTTCTTTACTCCCTTATTCCTTTCTGATACAGTTTGCTGTGTTCCCACTCAAATCTCATCTTGAATTGTAGCTCCCATAATCCCCACGTGTCCTGGGAGGGACCCCGTGGGAGGTAATTGAATCATCTGGGCAGGTCTTTCCCATGCTGTTCTAGTGATAGTGAATAACTATCATAGATCTGATGGTTTTATAAAGTGGAGTTCTCCTGCACATGCTCTCTTGCCTGCTGCCATGAAAGACATGGCTTTGCTCCCCATTCACCTTCTGCCATAATTGTGAGGCCTCCCCAGCCACGTGGAACTGTGAGTCCATTAAGCCTCTATTTTTTATAAATTACCCAGCCTTGGGTATGTCTTTATGAGCAACACAGAGAACAGACTAATACACCTTCCTTCCTTTCTTTCTTTTTTTCTCTGTCTTATATAACTTTGCATTTTATGAAGTCAAAACAAGACCTGGTTGAATGACTTATCTCAAACTACAGAATATGAATGAAATATAATTTATAATTCAGTTATACAAAATTACATACATGCTATACTTAAACAGGATACTTTGATAACCACATTAACCCACAGAATATGAGATAATGTATTTATATATATACATGAGTCCTTACATAGGAATTGACTAAGGAATGTTTCTATGCCAGTCCAATCTGACTTTCTCTTGCTTTGTCACCTAGATTCCGCTAACTCTGCTGTCGTTGCTCTATGTTGTTTTCTCTTTAGCCTAGTTGCACTGCTATTTTAGTAGAGGAAAATCCAATTTGGATGTCAGTAATGAATCGACATTCTATATAAAATTAGATTCTACATTAGCTATATTGATAAGAAGCCACGCTTCCCTCCTGTACTTTGTAAACAGCAGACAGCTTGTTATGAATTGTTATTTATTTCCGTTTGCATGGATCTGAAGTTCTGTTCAGCATCTCTCTTCCTTAGATGTATCTGTGTGTGTCCTGCCTCTCTGTTCTGCATGTTTTTCTTTTCCTCTATTATAATGGAATGGCATTTTAAAATTCAGCTGTTTTTGTGCTGGGATACTATTTAGAAACTGGATGAAAGCTGAAAGCCAGTCTCCCATGTTTCTGTCATTATAGTCCTTGTGTGATATTATTAAATGTTCTTGGCCAGAGCAACACAGTGTTTTACTATTTTAGTATTACAAATAAACTCTGCATGGACTACAGATTCACCAGTGTTATTTCACAGACATTTTAACAACTAGTTGTGGTATTATTACCCTCATTGAATAGCTAAATATATCTCAGAGAAGCTTCCTTGAATTTCTAACAGAATTATAAAGACACTATGTACAAGATACTGATATAGAGACAAAGAAGACATGATCCCTTCTCTCAAGAAACTAGTCTTTGAGTGCAGGCCTAACCTTTCTATTATATTATAATAATGCCAAAAGAAGAGAAAAAATATTTGTTCTTTAGTGTTTCTTTAAAAATATGGACATGTCACCATGTGATGAATATAATAAAATCCTCATGATTTTTTAATATCCTCATTTAAAATTCAAAGGAAATTATATTGAATAACAAAAAGCCAATCAGAGCAAGAAGATCATTCTACTTTATTTTCAAGTTATGCATTTTCTGTAAGTCCACAGATTCTTTTAAAATCCACAACTTTGTCTACCCCAGATCTAACATATGCATGGAATGCTTTCATAATCAGAATTATTTCTTAGTAGAATTGTGTTATTTTCTTCTTTATTAACATTAAACCTAGCATAATTTTATTTTACTAAAACTACTTAATAAGGTCTTTGATGTAAGCAGAACATGAATTCCTAAACTTATTTGCCATATTAATATTCATTTGCCTATAATATTCCATAAACGTCTTGGACTTCTAGGGTACTACTTCATCTTATTATGAGAAGGTATCTTCTGTGACAGAAAGCATCAGTTATGTTTGTTCACATTACATATAAAATTTGGAGTACCTCAAAGGGTTTTTGCCAATGTTTTCCTTTGTTCCCCATTTGTCAGTCTGTGCATGGTAAGGTATTAACTTATTCAATAAAATTCCTCTCAATAAAGTTCAAAAAGTATTGATTATTTTTTTGTCATTAGTGTCACACCCAAGAACATAGTACACATATACACATGCCTTCTCTTAAAACATGTGGGAAGAAATTTATGACTTTTAAGTTACTCCCTATTTGGAACTTTAGTTTTTTCAGCTTGGTTATTTCCACCAATCTAGAGAAAGGAAAATGTCATATTTGTTGCATGCCTTTGTGTGATTTGTGCCATAGTGTTTCCCTGGTAGTATAGATAACTAAGATGCATTGTTCATATATCTTATTAGGAAAGAATCTAGTTCTGTCTAAAATTTGTGTTATGCTATACTACTCATTATTTCAACATACAGACATATTTGAATTTTAGATACTTTTTATCTGTAGTATTTGCATAAATTCACATTCCAAATAAGTCAGGATTGCAGAAAATAACCTTGATGCAATAAAGCACATAATAATATTGGGAGTTTTATTTTCTTTACCACACTGAAATAAATTAGAATTCCCAACATCTGGCTTTGAGACCACTAACTTGCATATATATCTATGACTAATGTTTCTAATCATTGAAAACAACTTTGTTCTCTCATCTCTTCTTTTGGAACACATATTATACTTTGAGTACATTTTCCAACCTCTCTTGCATTTGGACATGGACATGAGTCTGAGTTCTAGTCAATGGAATAAGAACTAAAATGATATACATCACTTCCAATTTTAGACCATAAAAATCTTTCTTTGCTCTTCTGCCAGCTGGATACTGATGTCAGAGAAACTGTGGAATCCTGTAGATGTTTAAGTCTCTACCCTCCTGGTCCATTAATAACTACATAGAGCAGCCACTTATCACCATACCCTCTCCCCACTGAACTGGGCCCATCTTGTTATGTGAGTTAGAAATACATTTCTATTACATTTAAATCATTGTTATAGTTTTAATTGATTTTTTATAATAGCTTACTGTCACTAAAGCACTTCCTCTAATGACTGCAGTTATACGAGAAAAACAAATTTATGTATATTAACATACCACAATTTGGCCACTTGCAGAATACTGCAAATATTGCAAATAAAGACATGCAGAATGTGCAGTCATTAAATTATAAAATTTCACCAATCTGTCCACTTGTCCAAAACTAAGGTTATGAAAGAAAATTTCATGATTTGTAAAATACTTAAAATAATTGCAAAATTATCAGCACCATAGGAAAGGGGAAAATAAATAAAAATTAAAACATAACAAAATCAAAATAATTACAAGTTAAAATGTAATGCATAGTTGAATGTTCTTAATGTGGTGCACAGCATTAGTGCTGAAGTCAAAAATCAAAAGCATTCAATTTGATGAGTTTGGACATATACATACACTCATGATACTCTCGCCACAATCAAGGTACTAAACATCTCTATCACTTACAAAAACTTTTTTGTATATATTAAATATGTATAGTTTTTGTACATTAATTATATCTCAATGAAGCTGAAAAAAATTTAAAATATTTATTCTTACTAAGAAGGCATGTAAGTTAACTTGCCTTCAATACTTCAATGCTTTATATCAAGATACTGATACAGAGGATCTTGCTTATTATGGTTTTTCTTTGCTTTTTTAATTGTAATAAACAGTGGCTTCCTTTAAATCAAAGTATCTCTGACTGTTCCTATTTTGTTCATTTAACAAACATTTCTCGAGTAGTTACTATGTACTATGCACAGTTCTAAGCATTTAGTATGCATGAGTGAATAAACTAGACAGAGATATTTACCTTTTTAGAGCTTATATTCTTTCAGGGAAGTAGAAGAAAAATTATAAATAAGCAAATACAGGATATATTAGGCAATGATAAATATTATTAAAACATAGGTGGACATGATGTTATATTTCAGGATGCGAATTTAAATAATGTAGTCAAGGTAGGCTTTTGAGGAGGTGACAATATTAGTTATCAGAATATCTAGAAGAGCCTTCCAGATAGATGGAAGAGCCACTTCGGTAAATCAGGAATGCACCTTACAGCTTCAAGGATAAGGAAGGCACCAGTGTACTGATGAGGGAAGAATGAGGGGAAGAGTTGTAAGAGATGAAGTCAGGGAGTTAATAAAAAAAGGAGGCAAATGCTGTAATGTCGTATGGACCACCATAAGCACCTTGGCCTTTGTTCTGTGAAAAATGCAGAGACATTGTTGGTTTTTTCACAGAGAAATGATAGGATGTGACATATTTTAAAGAACCACTTTGGCTACTAGAAAGGATTGGGAAAGAAAAAGGGAAATCTCAGAGACCAGATAAAATGTTATTGCATACTCCAGGTCAGTGAATGATGTTAGCACAGCCTAGAGTGGAGATGTGGACATGGTGAGAAGTGATGGAAATTTTCATTAAAATGATAGAAACCAGACTTATTTCCTGGTGTCTACCTCTATAAATGTAGAATACCAAAGTATAGAAACATACATACCTGTATCTGTAGAAACCTCTATACTTTGGTATTCTATATTTATAGAGGTAGACACCAGGAAATCAGTTTGGTTTTTACCATTTTATAACCAGTCACCTCTTCTTACTATTTTATATTCCATACTTAATATGGAAGTAAATGTGGAATGTACAATAAAAGGAAGAGTTAGATTAAAGTTTTATACCCGGGCAACTGAAAAATGGAGTTTCCATGAATCAAGCTGGGAAAAGCTGTAGCAGAATAGGCTTTGGGACAAGGATCAGGAATTCAGTTTTGGATATGCTGAGTTTGGATTATCCATTAGATCTATAAATGGAGATGACAAGTAGCCTGTTGAATACATGAGTCTGGATTTGGGGATAAGATCTGAGCTAGACATGAAAGTCTTGGAGTCTCTGTCATCTAGATGACATGAAATTCAGCAGACTACATAAGATTACCAAGGGACTAAGTGCAGCTATAGAAGAAAAACATATCAAGAACAAAGTCTTGGGACACTTAAACAATCAGAGATTGGAGAGAGTAGGAGGAACTAGAAAAGGAAACTAGAAGTAAGAACATCAGGAGGGTTTGGCATTTCTGTAACCAAATGAAGAAAACGTAGTCCAATAATAATAGGTTAACCTATTATAGGCTGTGGATAGATCAAACAAAGGGAAGATGGAGAATTACCATAGGATCTAGCAACATGAGGCCATTGGCATCCTTAGCAAGAGCAGTGAAAGTGCAATGAGGGAGGCCTCATTTAAGTATTTTCAAGAGAGAAATTCAGGAGAGAAACTGGAGACAGAGAATATACAAAATTTTTTGACAAGTTTTGCTGCAAAACATCAAAGGAATGAAGCCACAACTAGTGGAGGAATAAATCAATCATGCTATGAGTTTGTTATTGTTGCAGTGGAAAAGCTATTTCATAAATGCTAAGAAATCACAAAGTATAGGCATAAAAATCCATAAAGTTAAAACGGAATAAATAATAGTTTATTTAAGAATAACTTTCTTTGTTATTCTAATGAAGACCAAGAATAACTTTCTTTGGTCTTCATTAGAAATTGACAAGTAGACAGCAACGGAAAAAGTGCATTTGAGGACATCTATTTTTTTGGATTAGATTAAAAACACACTTTTATACAGCTAGAAAAGACTCAAAAATAGTTCTTCACTCTACTATTCATGCCTTGAAATAACAACAAAGAATGGATTTATAAACATGACAATTATTTTATGCATGTCTAGAGGCAAATATTCAGGAACTATGAGTGACAATATAGCTCCCTCCTGTTATTTAGAGATTGTCAAGAAAAAAAAATGTGTTCCTCATTATTATTTCAACAGAATTTTATTACTAATCCCTCATGGAGAACTACTGAAACATCCTCAAGAATTTTTGAAAAAACATTTCTTACGTAGAATTATTTAAAGTTTTATTGCTTATAGACGTACGTAATTTTTAAAAGAATTTAAAGTTTTCTCTAAAACATTTACTAAGATTATTTGTTACATATTTATATCTATAAATTATGAAATAATTTATAAATATATTTCTTATCCTTTTTATTTTATCTCCCTTACTTTTTTCTCTTTTAGCTATGAAAAGTTATCTATAATACTTATACAAACAGTACAACTTGATTTATGTGATCAAGTATCTAGCACATTATAGCACACAGCATATTCTAGCACCAATTTTATAGTTATCAATTACTGAGCACCAATATGCCTGGAACTATTCTACTTTATATTAATTATCTGTTTAATTTCATTAAAACTTCCACAGTATAAATTATGATTATTTTCATTTTACAAATTAGGAAACAACTTTAGAGATAAATATATTCAATATTGTACAGTCTCAGAGCTCTAACAGGCATAGTGATATCCTGCCATTTATTTATTTATTTTACTTTAAGTTCTGGAATACATGTGCTGAATGTGCAGGTTTGTTACATAGATGTACATGTGCCATGGTGGTCTGCTGCACCTATCAACTCATCATTTAGGTATTAAGCCCAGAACGCATTAGGTGTTTGTCATAATGCCCTCCCTCCCCTTGTCCCTAACACTGCGACAGGCCCTGTGTATGATGTGCTCCTCCCTGTGTCCATGTGTTCTCATTGTTCAACTCCCACTTATGAGTGAGAACATGTGGTGTTTGTTTTTCTGTTCCTGTGTTAGTTTGCTGAGGATGGTGCTTTCCAGCTGCATCCATGTCCCTGCAAAGAACATGAACTCATTCTTATTTTTGGTTGCATAGTATTCCATGGTGTATATGTGCCACATTTTCTTTACCCAGTCTATCAATGGGCATTTGGGTTGGTTCCAAGTCATTGTTGTTGGAAATAGTGCTGCAATATGTCACAACATTGCCTGACTCATATACACTAAGGAACAATTAAAATATTTCATAAATTTATTTCATACATATTTCATAAATTGCAAAGTTTACCATTTTGGCCTTCTAATCTGAGGCATTTTGGATGTAGTATACATGAGGCATTCAAAGTTGCTATCATGTTGAGGCTCACTGAGAATGTCACCAGGAAGGATGTACAACTAGTTCAATCTCTTTCAAATATTCTTTGCAACCTATTACTCTCCATATGTACTTATATTCATACTTAATCACTTAACAAACACATTACCCTTTAACTTCCTGCTGCACATACTACCATGTGGTGCTTGCATGGAATTCTCTATACTGAGAAGCAATTACAAATAAAGTCTGGGAGTTAATGGCTCCTAATACATGACTTTTTATGGAGTTGCACAATATGTGCTATGGTACTGTACCATGGACTATCCTTTATTAGTTCTGATGCTATGCAGAAGGGGAATCTTCTTATTAATGGAAGCCAAAATGACCCTCATTGTCACAATATTCATGTCACTTTCTTTTTCTAGAAAAATTATCACTCATGACAATGAGCCTAGACAGTAAAAACCCAATAAAGAGAGAAAATTACATGAGTTCTATTCTATTATTTAGTAAAATGGATGACTCACATTTAAACAGATTACTGTAGACAAGTAGACTTCCATAAATAAGCACATCATGGCACAATATCCAAAGGTTAGCCTTTAATCAGGGACATATTAAAATTCATATTCCATTGCTTTTTCACACAAAATTATGAACTTACTGAGAGCAGAGTCATTGTTTTATTCTACAAATGTCTAGAATCAAGTAGAATCACAACATAAATGATATTTAAAGAGATTCTGAAACTTTTCTGCAGTTAGTGCTAACAAAAATAAACAAAAGCCAGAGGCAACGAAAGCTTGCCATAAAAATAAGCAAATAAACATTGAAGCAAGAGAGATATCTCAGTTTGAGGTCCTCAGTTGATCTAGCCTGGCTACAACATGTCCCTTAGTCACACTATGAATAATTTACGTATGAGAAGGAGTTAGACAGACACAAAACTCACAGCACATCCTTTACAGTGTGCAACAGAATTATGTCTGTTAAAATGCATGTCATCCTCACTTCTCATTGCAATTTTAGTCATACCACGAACTCTTTTTTGTTAACTTCATGGAGCTTCAATGTGAAAGTCACTCCAGAAATGTTTATGGACAGAAGCTTAAGTTTGTAGAACTATTATACTATTGTAAAAAAAATCAGCATCCCAGGTGCCTCATATTATACTAAATATATTAAAAGTTGCAAAGACATTACAAGGCAGGTGATGTCTTTGAAAGAAAGAAATATCAAATGCCTAATAAATTATAGCTAAAATAATCATATTGAATAAAGCAGTTTCTGTGTCACAAGCACTCTGCTCATTGCCTCATATACATGATCACACTTTATCCTCACAGTGAACTTAGGAGGTAAACATTATTATCACCAAAGCTTACAGCCAGAAAGATCCATGCCAGGACTGGGACCTAGGTCACTTTGGTTTGAAAGTCTGGTCTTTAATCAACAGGATGTTAGATAACATATAACATATTAGAGTTATTTTCTAGAAAAAAAATTGTCAATATTCATTAAATTCATTTGTCTTTGAATAACACACTTAACCACAAAGTTATGTCTCTCTCTCTCTCTCTCTCTCACACACACACACACACACACACACACACACACACTCTATAAAGTTGCATAATACATATACCACCCTATCATTCATACAATAGTAAAAACAAAATTCTCAAGGGCTAAAAAGACAATTAATTAATTTCATAGTAAAACTTCTGATATGAAGAAAATAAATACAAAAATTCCCTATGGCTTGACGACAAATCTTGTATAAAACTGCTACTTTAAAAAAATTTTAATAATCCTCTAAGACATTAAATGATTATGTGATTATGAAAATAATCATCTTTAATTAAAAATGTTGATGACTCTGGACAATACTATTGAGAATTGGAAATCCCTACGTTGTGTACTTCCTAATGTGGGCATAATCTTCCTCCTTTGTCACATAAATTTATTTGTTTAGCCCATGTATCAGAGAATAATAAAAACATGTAAGAATTTTAATATTAGATGTTATATCAGTTGGCTATTGCCACAATGACACTGTGTAATGAACTACTCCAAAATGCATTCACCTACAATAGCAAGCATTCATTTTCTAGGTCATAAGCCTGCAGGATGATTGCAATTTGGATGATCTAGGTAGGATTCGGCTATCTCCTCCACCTCAGGCTGTGGGTTGACTTAGCTTGGTTCCCCACTGTAGGATGGGTTCAGATCTGCTCCATATGTGAAGGTTTTGGAGCTCAGACCAAAGGAGCAGACAGTTGTCATTCAAGGTACCGAAGCCAAGTCACAGGATACCAGTTCATGTAAGGCCCTGCTAGGTTATGTCTGTTAACATTCCAGTAGTCAGAACAAGTTACATTGGCCAAGCCCTGCATCAATGTAGGAGAAAAGTGCATTATTCCTCAATGAGAAGGTAAGATAAATGTATATTGCTGAACATAGAAGAAGCTGAATGTAATGCAAACATTCTTGAAAATAACCTTTAACCTAAAAAAAGTTTTAATTTTTAAATTTTAAATATAAATAAAAGAACCAATAAATGAAATACATCACCTAACTTGATTTGGCGTGGTGAAAACTTTGCTATATGGTCTTAACAACTGTTGTCTGTTTGCTTGTACATTAGATAAAGAGATTAAGACAATTGTAAACAATGCAAAATGTTCAGCACAGAAGGATTAATGATGATCAGTCGAGTGAAGCTGCTGACTACATCTGAAAGTCATAGAGGCATTTTTAAGTGGCACAAAAATGAAACAGACTAAAAAAACCTGGAGTAATTTTTCACACTTTAAGCTTCATTCTCAACTGTAGCCGTGGTGAGAAACTTTATCTTCATGGATCAAATGCATGGGCACAGTTTTAATTATTGCTGTAGCATTTATATTCTAAGTAACTGCTAAAAACAAACACAACAGAATGGTAAGTTTCCACTTGATACTTTCTTCTAAAAGATAGAGAAGCAACACACAAAAAGCCAAGAACTGTCTAGGGATAGAAAAACAATGGTAATATCTTTTTAAATTTAAATTTTAATCAATTATTTATTTATTACTATTTTTTATGGGGAACAGGGTCTCATTCTGTCACCTATGCTGGTGTGCAGTGGTGCAATCTCAGCTTACTGCAACCTCTGCCTCCTGGGTTCAAGCAATTCTCTTGCCTCAACTTCCTGAGTAGCTGAAATCACAGGCATGTGCCACCCCATTCAGCTAATTTTTGTATTTTTAGTAGAGACAGAGTTCTGCCATATTGTCCAGACTGGTCTCAAACTACCAACCTCAGATGATCTGTCCACTTTGGCCTCCCAATGTGCTAGAATTTCAGGCTTGAGCCACCATGCCTGGCTAACAATCCCACAGTATCTAATTCTGTGGAACTCTGAAAAGCCTGCAGAGATTGAATTCAAACGTCTCAGATCACGACAGAGCATGAGATACCTAGTATATCTAGAATATTCTTATTCCCTACAATATCTACTTCTCATAATTTCTCCTGAATACATGATATTGCCCTGTCATCATCATCAGACATGACCATTCTCTGAAGAAGTCATCTTGGCAGAGGATACCTGGAGAAATGTGTACAGCCAAACTCACCCAGGTAAAGTAGACAAAATGGCATTCATATTTCACTTACATAGCATCATGCATTCATTACTTTCTTTTGGTATAAACATTCAAAATGGCCTTTTCTGATTTCCTCCCAACCTTAGCCTCTATTCTTGTCTTTTCTCACAGGTTTTTAAACTTGCTCATTCCCAGATCTTTTCAATTTAAAAGATCCTAATGGAAGTGATTTAAAAATATCATACTTAAAAATAATAAGTCAAGCATTGAAAAGTCTCCAGTTAATAGTATATCTATAAATTATTTTTTAATTAAATATACACACTAAAATTAAATGATATTATTTAAATATTTACCCAGGAGGAATGCAAGCATCATGGTTAAGATTTATAGAAATCTTTTGAAACTGACATCTGGATTTTACTCCTTTGAGAAGAGACGTACAAGAATGCACCTTTTTGTCTCACTGAAGTAACATCTGCTTGTAGAGGCAAATTGAGTGTTAATGAGAAATCAATGCAAAATTACAGCATAGAAACAGATTAAACCTAGTTATAATCTAAGTGGTCAAAGTAGTTCCAGGTGTTGGAAACAGAAGTGGACAATTTGGGTTGCAGGCAGTAGAAGAGGAATGACATTCTAATCAGGCATATGTTTGACAGGCAGTTCTTGAAGTTCTTCATAAGCAGTATATCTATCATCCAAGAAGGTTGTCTTAGTGACAGATATTAGGAATCTAGCCAAAGACTGTAGACCTCAGAGGAAGAAGCATCATCTATCCAAAGTTTAAACAAACAAATTAAGAATTTTTGTTTGAAAACAGATATTTAACAGGGTCTAGTAACAAACTGAGGTCTTATGCTTGAAATCTGTGCATACATTCCCTTGGAGAATGAAGACCATAGATTGTTTTCGTTGGATAGTGAAGTGGGTCTTTGAAAGAAATAAACAAAAAGAACAGTTACATTTTTAAAAATATATTTTTTCCATTATAAAAGGATATTGGTTCAAACACAAGCACATAAAGCAACAGAAGGAGAATCAGAGTCAGAAATGACCGAGTTTTTAGGCAGTAATAAGGTTTCTCACTTTTTTGTATACTTTTTCTATAAAGACAATTATGAGAAAAGTCAGATTTATATAATCCTCTTGATTGATTACCTAGGGCAGTTTTTATTCATGAAATTACAATCAGTGACTGCAAACAATTATAAGCTTATAAACCATGGACTGAAACCTTTATGGTAGAATATAAAACACAAGCTTATGAATTTTTAGGAAACAATTACCCTGTTTTTATAGAAGTTTTTAATTTCTGTGAAATAAGACAATGACAAAAAGAAATTAAATGTGAAAGGAGACTCATTTTTAAATTAAATGTTTTGTTCTCAAGTGTCATCAGCTACTCTTTAAACCACATTTATATTACTATGATCATATCTACTTTTAAAGGTTTATTACCTTAATTAAAATACTCATTATAGGAAAAAATGTTCATTCCAAGTTATCTTGTATATACTTTTTATATATTTAAGTCTAATGTGAATTAAAATACTCTTTTCATATCAATAAAAAGTACCAGTAAATATTTAGGATCGTGAACTCTTCTTGTTGTATTGATCCTTTTACCATTATGTAATGTCCTTCCTAGGCGGGTGATGAACAATGGGAACACATGGACATAGGGAGGGGAGCACCACACACTGAGGTCTATTGGGGGAAATAGGGGAGGGACAGCGGGGGGGGG
>CM052650.1:158844943-158861755 GCA_028533165.1 Leontopithecus rosalia | reverse complement strand
AAAACAAATGTTTGGCACATATAAATATCCTTGATTTTAGCCATTCTTACAGAAAATGTGGGGACTTCTCACTTAATTTACAAATATATACACTTAGATATGAAAAATATATACACTTAGAGTGAAAAACTGAATATGGTAATGGTCATTGTATTAGTTTCTCTCTTCTAAAATATGCAATTGAAAGAATATCTTACTGCACTATTTTTATGCAGTATTTCATATGACAAGAAGACACAGATGTTGAGATATAAGCTGGAATTCACTGAAAAGTTAGACTGCATTTGAATCAGTTTTGAAGATTGTTACTCCTTGATAATTCAGAAATCTTCTCTTTTCCTAATTTAAAATCCATTTAAGCTAAAGGTATTGGCGTTCCTATACTAATATGGTCATTTCTTCACCTACTCTGAATGTTGTACTTTCTGAGTCTGTACTCTAAATGTCTGATTCTTCAAAAATCTTTTAAAGCAAAAATTCTTTGAGCTTTTATTGAACCATATCCCCATGTATTTCCAGACCTTCAAACAAATTGATTTGGGTGAATGTGGCAAAGACAAAAGTCCTCACAGAATATTCTGTGAGTGTTGCTTTTCCTTGACAGGGTATCTTTGGATTAACTTTGAGCCATATAACCATTCAGGGCAAAAAGCCATGAGAACTTAATCCAGAGCTACATGGCATCACAAGGGGCAGAAGAGCCTCCCTCAGACTGGAGCTCTGAGTGGTTGTGTGAAACAGAATTCCTCACTGGGCTGTGTTGGACATAGAACATGAAGAGAAAATGAATATTTGTGTGATAAGCTCCTGGCCACTGAGATTTGGGTATTATTAATTGTGTAACTAGTACTGAAAGTGATTCAGAGAGAAAGTAAGACTCTACTAAAATTTCAAGACAAAACTGCATTGCCTTAGCAGTTGAGTCATGAGTTGTGAACAAATTACTTTTGGATTTTGGAAAGTTGCTCAGCCATGTAAACGGATAGCAGAATATTTGGTCAAAGTGTTGTCTGCAATTATTTTAGGACAGAAAGTTCATTTCTTAGAGAAAAGTCTGGAAACAGAAAATAGCAAACAAAGGTTGCTATTGATAATATCTATTTTATTATTGATAATCTCTAATATTGACAGTCAACAAGCCTAAATGAAAGGAAACAGAAATCAGAAATAGGTGACCTTGCCAAATGGAAAAAAGGATGAGATCCTAAAAGTGTTTTATTGACTAAGACTCAATAATACCTTCACATTAATTAAAACGCAAATTAGCAGCCAGTTTAAGGCAGTGATACACGATTTAGCAACAAGAACAACAAAACTTTTTCAGCTGACTAAAGTGCCTCAGAGTAAAACCAGATGATGTGTAAAGTCTTCCTACCTAAATCCGGGAGCTTCAAGATAGCCTCAGAAGGTGACAGACTTAAGTTTTAGATAACAAAGACACAAAGATTCAAGAACTTCTAGGAAAGCACTTTGGTTGTGGTGACTGTCAATTGGAAAACATGATTGTTTTTTAAAACCTAGGAAACAACAGACAATTGAATCCCACAGTGTGCCACTAAGAGCAGTGTGCTGTCTGTATTTGACAATAAACCTACAGATCAATCTTGTGCATGAAATACAATAGAAAATTCAAACCAAATTATACTTCATTCTATATATAAAGAAATGCTACAGTGAATATTTAGCATCTAGAGATGCTAAATATTATCTATTACATTGAGCATACTGGGTTTAGAGGTATAAATCATTTCATAATTATATCAAATATGCCTGCATATACACATATAAGTTGGAAATATGTGTAATTTGGAAAATATAATTGTACATTTTAGATGATGGCAATTCTGTATGAAAAGCAGGAAAGACAGCATCATCTTATTTTTGTAAATGAGACAGCTGAGATCCAGAGATTCTAAATGACATTCTGTTAGCAGAGCTAATCAATGATAAGCCACTATTAAATCTCGATCTTATGACTACTAGTTTGGATGCTTCTAGCATATCAATACCTCACCTTGTGATCAGGTAAGAAAATCAAAATTTGGGTTATTTGTGAGGAAAAAATAGAATAAGAAATAATAAACACCTTTAACATGTCCTATAAATTAACAATCATTTTTGTAAGACACAAAACCTCCCTGTGATTCAGTTTCCAAATCAACAGGCTCATAAAGTTCGTTCACAGTTCAGAAAACTGATGTAGATAAAGTCTGTCTTCCATGCAGGCTATGAAAGGAAGACATGCTTTTCAGATTCTTAGACATTTGGGGAAAGACCAGGAAATAAAGATAAATGGAAAGGGAATCTTTAAAAAATAGTGAAAGTTTTCTGATGTGTCAAACAAACCAATGGCAATTTAACGCATGTAATTTATCGAGCACTTTGGAAACGGAGCACTTTTCCTTCTCAAGTAATCTATATGATCTCTACAAGGATGGGAATGTTATTCCAGTTTTACAGAGAGCAAAGAAACTAATACAAAGAAGATAAATTACACCCTTTAATGTCAAGTAGAGTTACTAGCACATACATTTTTGGTCATCATAAAAGCCTAATTCCTATGCCTAACCTCAGTTCATGCTGCCACGTAGAAATATACTTGGCTGTAAAACAGACCCATCTGAATCTCTTTTCATTTATTTTGAAACCTACAGGGGAATATTTGTTATCATGGCATATGCTTATGAACAATTGGTTTCAAGTATTATGCATTGATAGACCCAATTTTTGTTACCTTAGAATTGCCTCTAGGGCAATGTTATAATATTAGTTGCCAGAGTGTAAATGCAATTTCAAAATCAAGATGCTGTAATTGAAAGTGGAGCTACGTCTGTTATAGTGTCTACTTGTGGTAGATATTCTTAGTTGCCAATATAGTAACTTTTTTTTCCTTTCTTTGGAGTGACAGACACTTACTTTTATTTAGGGTGGCAGAAACCCAGTTCCATGTGATGAATCCTGTTTAAGTCACTCAGAATTTCCCTGTTCTTTGTGTTGCCAGTTTGACTCAGCTCTGAATAGTTACGTGATTCATGTCTGGCTAATGAGAACTAAGTGGGAGTCTTCTGAGGCTGGGGACAGAGGAACTTGTGAAAAATGTTTCCTGATGAAAGATTTGAAATGACAGGCACTGCTGCTTCCTTCTCTGTCTTTCTGCTGAGAACGTGGCTCTATTTCTGGAGCTGTAATAGTTTTGACTCGGAGACAGTCAGCATTAGGCAGAGACTAGGAAAATCTGGAGGTATCAGTTTAACATTATTGGTCCACATACCTTCTGATTTTGTTATATGAGCGAAAAAAAATTAAGACTATGAGGTTGAATTTTTTGTTACTTGCTGTTAAAAACAATCTTAATACATACGTTTTCTAAATGATGTCTCTAAGAATCATAGGAGTGTGAAATAATTAATTTCCAGGTTTCACAAGTAACGAAGAACTTTCTATTTAGCACTGAGCTGTATTATTTTTGTTTACACTGTGCCCATCTACGATTTCATTTGGAAAAAGAAAGTTTAGCTATCAGAATATTTCAAAACTAAACTCTAAAAAACCTATGTAATGTGACTTATCTAAGCATCTATATGTACCTGGATTTCTATATATATATTTTAAGAGTTTTATTATATCATCATTTCTTAATGTTATACATTTTTATAGTAATTTAAAACATATCATAATCTGAGTCATTTGGATAACTTTCTTATAATAACAGACTACTTTTCAGAGACATTTGTTTTTAAGATTGAGTGGTATTCAGTGACAGTTTTAGAATGACACCATTTAACATTTTATGTGTTAGCAAACATGTCTAGTTACCTTAGGATTAGCATGTCTTAATGTCAAAATCACATGTTTGGGCTGCTTTGCTCATATTTAATTTACTCTAAACTTCTTATAAATAAAAATTTCTCATTTGAAAATATTTCTTAATTAAAAGATAATTTCATAAAGTGAATCACACAGCGCATGTAATATGATCATATGAAAATGCCAAAAATCTGTTGGTGACATCTCTCAGATTGTATAGTTTCTATCTTGGTAGCTGCTAACTTTGTCACAGTTCTTTAGGTAATAATAACAGAGATGATGGTGTGTTTTCCCAACCTATTGTCAATACGCAATTTGTTTGGAAACTGAGTACAGTGGATGGTGGCAGAAGTGATGTGTGCTATTTCCAAAGTTGGCCCACCAAAATATATTTCTCCATTCTCTTTCTTCTACTGGTCTTCCATTCCTGACATCAGGTAATTTAAAAGCTTCAGGATGATGGAGTCACAAGATGTGAGTAGCCTGAATTCTAGAGTCACCACTTCAGCCACAGTGATCCAGGAAAGCTACCTGATATGGTTTAGGCTTTGTGTCCCACCTGGATTAGTCCATTCTCAGGCTTCTAATAAAGACATATCAGAGACTGTGTAACTTATAAAGGAAAGAAGTTTAACTGACTCACAGTTCAGCATGGCTGGGAGGCCTCAGGAGTCTTATAATTATGGCAGAAGGGGAAGGAAAACTGCCCTTCTTCACATGGCAACAGCAAGGAGAAGTGCTGAGCAAAAGGGGGAAAAGCTCCTTATAAAACCATCAGAACTCTTGAGAACTCACTCACTAACATAAGAACAGCATCAGGGTAACTTTCCCCAATGATTAAGTTACCTCCCCAATGGACTCCTCTCAGGACACATAGGATTATGGGAACTACAATTTAGGATGAGATTTGAGTTGGGTCACAGTAAAACCAAATCACCACCCAAATATCATCTTGAATTATAATCCCCATAATCCCCAAATGTCAAAGAAGAGACTAGGTGAAGTTAATTGGGTCATAGTGGTGGTTTATCCCATGCTGTTCTCATGATAGAGCGTTCTCATGGGATCTGATGGTTTTATAAGTGTTTGTTAGTTCCTCTAGCATTCATCCTCTTTCCTACCACCTTGTGAACAAGGTGCCTTGCTTTCCCTTCCCTGAGGCCTCCCCAGCCACGCTGAACTGTGAGTCAATCAAACCTTTTTCCTTTATAAATTACTCAGTCTTGTACAGTTATTTGCAGCAGTGTGAAAACAAACTAATACACTATCCAAGCAAATATATATAGACAATGCACATTATGTGAGTAATAAACATTTTTTAACATGTGAATCTGCTGAGAATTGAGGTTTTTTTCCCAAGGAACTAACTGTATTAGTTATCTATTACTGCATAAGAAATTGTCCCAAAACTTCATAGCTCAAAACAACAAACATTTATTATCTCACAGATTAGTAACCTTGGCCTCGTTTAGCTGGGTGGTTCTGGCACAGAGAACCTCATGAGGTCAGAATTGTGGTGTCATCTGGGGATACAGTTATCAGAGCCCACCCTGGAGGTAAAAGTTTCTAGCACAAGTATATGTCTGGTGGCTAGAAGTCTCAGTTCCTCACCATGAGGGCCTTTACAGGGTAGGGATGCTTAATACATAGAATCTGGGAATCTGGGTTTCCCCAGAGTTAGTGATCTGAGACAGAAAGAGAGGGAGAGAGGAGGAATGGGAAAGAGACAGATATATATATATATATATATATATATATATATATATATATATATACATTCATCTACTCAAGATGAAAGCCATAGTTTTTATAATTTTATCTCTGAAGTGATACAACATAACTTCTGCTATATGCTACGAAGCACACAGACCAGTTTTGGTATAATGTCGTAGGATACTATACAAGTGTATATGTTCTAGAAGGCAGAAAGTATCTGTAGTCATTTTGGAGGTTGGCCCCTCATTGATATTGTATATTTAGTTTAATAAGAATAGCAACAAATGTTAAAAAAAAAAAAGCCCGAGATTATCCTGAAATAAAGAACAAAGTAGTAGCTGGTTTTCTATTATCATAATACCAATTCAAATTTCAAATTTCATGATTTTTTTCTATTTTCTCACTTCATTGTTATTAAAATTAATATCTCAAAGTTTAATTTTAAAGGAACTTAGAAATGTGATATGATTTTTAGAGCAAATGATAAAGCTTGATCAGAACAGCAAAACATTGCTTATTCAGCTGACATTTATCTACTAAGTGTGTAACTTGAGTATTTCTGTAAAGAATTCGGCATGTAAATAACATTGTCAGATCTCGTTAGGTCTCAGGTTCAGATGTTTGCATGTGCATTTGCTCAGAACAGTGGTGAGGTATAGTCAGAGTCTTCTATTCCTACCCTCCCTTTGCTCTTGGTTTCTTTAGTCATATCTGAAGCTTCCTGATATATGGCAAAAGCCATTCATTCTCACTTTTGCCTTATGGCACAGAAACTGTAATAAAATGTTGAGGTAAGAGACTCTCCCCAGCTGCCACTCAATGAATTATTGATTTGGAAGTGGCCACCATGTATACTACCCAGAGAAAATTTTGGAAGGTATCTGCTGACCATCATTGTCCATACGGCAGCAATTTTCTAGGGAAGACCACCATACTCTCCATTTCTATAGTTAATGATGATATATTATCATTGATGATGTATTCTTGAATAATGTAAAGAGAGAGGATGCTACACGCTCTTACGACAAAAGTAATTACTATATGAGGTAATGCATTTGTTAATTAGCTAGATTTAGCTATTCCACAATGTATATGTACTTCAAATCATCATGTACATAATAAAATGTATGGTATCTGTCATTAAAATAAATAAATAAGAAAAATACCCCCATTTCTGTGTTTTATGAGTTGTGCTCCACAGCAACACTGGCCTGGTTTCCAAAGGCAGCCCTCAGCAGATTCACTCGCACTGTAGCAACTCTGCAGATGCACTTAGTAAGAAGTGTTTCTATGTTCAGCATGACACCGTTGGGTTATGATATCTGTGGTTTCTGCTAATGCTGATTCTGGTGCACAGCCCTGCTCCTGGCATAAATGATGCTTTGAGATAAAAGAACCACAGACCGCCTCATTACTATTAACAAAGATAATGTGTTAGGCACAGTGGCTTGCACCTGTCATTTCAGCTACTCAGGAGGACTCAGTTTTTTTTGTTGTTATTTTTCTGGGACCTCTTTGGGGGGATCAAATAAGTAATGCTATATTTCTAAAGATTCCTGGTTAGAAAATTCCTGATCTCATTATCTAAAGTATTTCCATCAGGTTGGTGGCTCGCCCCTATAATCCCAGTACTTTGGAAGGCCCAGGTGAGTGAATCGCTTGAGGGCAGAAGTTCTAGATCAGCCTGATTGACAAGGCAAAACACTGCCTCTTTTAAAAACAGGAAAAATTAACCAAGAGAGATGCCATACACTACTTGGGAGGCTGAGGTAGGAGGATCATCTGAGTCCTGAACGGGAGAGGCTGCAGGGAGCCATGATCGTGCCACTGCACTCCAGCCTCAGTGATAGAGTGAGATCTTATTTCTTAAACAATAAAAATAAAAAGAAATAAATATATAATAAATAAATGAAATATATTTCCAGTTCTCTGCTCCTTTTTTCCTTCTTAAGAGTATCACCATGAAATGTGCTATATTTCCTTATTTAACTTGCTGCTTTTCTAATTTCCCCTCAGAATATAAACTCCAAGAAAAGAGAGATTTTTGTCTGATTTTCTTACCATTTTATCCCCATGGCCTACAATGCAACCAGCACATCGTAGGTACTAAAGAAGTATAAGTTATATGGATCAATGAATGCTGTATACATTTCGGTTTCTCAATCTATGACCCATAGCATCCTGGTGTATCCCAGGAAGGTTGCAGCTAAGCCAAGATTTTGTCCCTTCAGCCCTGAGGATAACTGTAACCTATAGCTACAAAAAGCCTCTGCTGTATATTCCAGTGTGCTGTACTTCTTTTTTCCCCCAATAGGTGCAGTGAGGCAAAAAAGCTTAGAAAGCACTGGCAAAGTTTTTTGCCATCAGCATTGTTTTCAAACTTCTGCTCTTCCATGGAATACATGAAAAGACAATTTCACTGAAAACCTTTTTAACATGGGAAACTTAGTGACAATTATCATTACTCAAGGTCAAATAAATGTCTCATTGGAGTTTATTTTGCAGGTGAAAACCAGATTCTAACTACATGCTAATGCAGCAATTGCATTACCAGCTTCCTCTGATATTTCTAAACCACTCAAATTCTGCATTAGTGGCTTATGACATCATCAATATCCATTAATTTAATCTTGCTTTTTTTTTCCTTTTAGTAAAGAGGCATGTATCATGTGCCATAACAAGAGGCCATTCCATAGTGCTCATATAAATCTTCACCAATTTCTTACTCCATTAAAAGCCCTTTTCCCCTAATGTAACTGCTTCATCAGCAAACACATATTCATGTTTGCTGACTAAACATACTCATGTTGACATATTAAAGACAAACAATTAAAATTCAGAAAAAAATCAAAATAGATGTTCCTTTTTACATGGGGTTACCATAGTTCATTTAATCAGAAATTATTTTGTGAATTGACATAACTGTGACCTTTTAACCCCCAGAGTCTCTTCAAATGTGGCTTGCTTTGCCTAAAACGAAAAGCTACTCTTTCATTTATTTAGTTCCATAATAAATGTGAAGCCTGCTGTGCTGTTATGTAACAATAAAGATATTTTATTTTCTATAGACTTTGTTGAAATGAGGGGGTAGGAGGGAAAATCAATGTGTCACAACATCATAAAGCAACCCAGAAAATAAAGTGAGAAATAAAAAAGCCAATAAAAAAGCCCAGTACAATTAACTGATGGTGTCTGAATTTCTACACCTACCAAAGTAAACTTAAAAAATCAGATGCATTTGTATGTTTCTTTTTTTTTCTTTTTGGTTATTTTTCTGGGACTTCTTTGGGGGGATCAAAGAAATAAAGTTATATTTCTATTAATTTCTTTTTAGAAAATTATTTCATTGAATAACTTTGCAGACTACAAGGGATGACGTGACTTACCCAAATATGAAGGCTGTTAGCTAATTGGTAAGTCACATTTCCGATGTAAAGCCAGTGTCAAAAACTAAATCTCTCTGCAATGCAATGTTATGGCATTGCTTGCCTCATATAAATACCAATAATATTTTAAGAGATATTTTAAGAGCAATTACCAAGATTATGAGCCTGTTTTATTCCTTAAATTTATTTCTATTCAGGTGTTGAATTAAAACATTACAGAGTTCTGGAGATTTGTTGCACAACAATGTGAATATACTTAATATTGCTGAACTGCATATATGTGGTTAAGACAGTAAATTTTATTTATATTTGATATAACCAAAAAGTAAATTTTTTATGGAAAAACACATAGTAAAATAAGCTTCATACTATGTGTAAGTTATTTAACAGTAATAAAAATACCAGAATATTGCTATTTCAAATAACAAAAAATTAGAAAAATTTAATTTAAATTTTGCAAGTTATTGTGGTATTTTGTTTTTAAAACATAAAGATTTATTCTTGTGAGTATTCTAGAATAATTGCCATAACATGTAAAAGTAGAAAAATCTGAAAATAAAATTTTCTCACATTTATAAACCTTGTAATCTTGAGTAGAACAAAACATCACATCTCTCTAAGTCTCATTTTCTGTTTCACAGAGTAAATGTGTTGATTAATCAAAGTAGTCTACAGAAAGTATCGAACACAATACTTAGCACATTATAGATGTTCAACAAATGTGAAGTTCTTTCTTTTTGGTTAAAATATGGGTTCAAAAAGTTATACCTGGCCATGCTGAATTAATAGACAAAGGATTACGATGCCTGCAGTTCTGGTTACTAACAGTAATTGATTTAATTATATCCAAAAAGTTGTTAATTATTGTTTTAGCCTTCACCAACATCAGGAAATGTATATGGAAATATGGAATATAACCTCCACTAAAATTTTTGTACACTGTATTTTATAGTAACTTTTCCTCACTAAACATTCTCATTAGTATATATCAGAAGTTCTCTATTTTGACATTCATGAGATTTGACATATGCAAATTCAGAATTATATGTCATGTGACTGTAAACTCATTAGACTAATATCAGTGAACTACTATTGTCAAGGCAACACTAGACAAAACAGTATAGAGGCTAATAATCCATAAAATACAATTATTGTTTTATGTAGTAGCATGCATGTACCTCTGGAACAAAAAGTTAGATAATTGATTAGTCAGTATAATAATTAGTGTTAATTATTTTAAGTCCTATGAGCTATATATTGATAATGGGGACCTTACAAAATCTATTACCAAACTTTGTGTAACTGTTGACTATTCGGGTTAGAAGTAGCATCAATAATAATTGCTGGTTAATTGGAATATGTTACTTGGGATATAAGTCACCAGTTGGCTGCTTTAAACATTGATTTAGTCTTCAACTGAAAGACATTTTTTGTAAACAATTTAGTAGGAATTTTAGCTAATGATCACCTATTTTAAAGATAGTTATAGCAGACATTATTTTCAAATATTATTTTCTTTTTAAGTAGCAATAACATTTTAAAGATTTCTGCTCTTATTAAAATATTTTATAACTGAAAATATTCAACATCTTTTAATTTAGAAAGGCTTATGAAAAATTCAACATCTTTTAAATTAAAAAGGCTTAATAATACTAAGGAACAGTGTACTGTGTAAAGTAAATGATTTCTAGTATTTGCTATTAACTTCGAAATAATGAACATAATATGCTGATGCATTTCAGTGTTTAGTTTCTGAATATTTTTGTTGGTAAAAATACACTTCTGGCTGAGAGAAACTGTTGGTGTAAATCTTAAAGTCATATCCTTAGAGTGGAAACATCCAGTGGAGAACAAGTGGACAGAAGTCAGCAAATCATTGAAGCAGTGGTCCTCCCACCACGGTTTCTACTAAAGTAACAACAGAGAAGTATTTCCTCCCTTACGAACAGCATCAATTGAATTCAACAAATGATTAGGGTTTACCTCAAATAGTTTATGGATTCAGGTTGAGCAATGAGGGTACAATCTGAAAAAAGTGAGAAGAAAAGCAGAGGGAAGGCATGATAATGTACATGTGTAGAGTTGCTTCTATTTCAGATATATAATTTATTTTTATACATTTTATGTTTATGTCACACATATGTAAATATGTAATAAACTATGTTTACCTGTATATACACACAGATCTAGATTTTTAAAATTTATTTTGCTTTTATGCTAATATAGTTTGGGACTCCTTCAAATCCCAAACAGGTATTTTTCATTCTTTACAAGTCCATATTATACAATCTGTTATATCTGTACACGTACAGATATAGATGAAAATAACAAATTAAGTATACAATCATTCTTGAGAGGAAATTCATAGGGAAGACAAATGGCACTCAAATGGATTCTGTATATTGCTTAATAATGGAATACTTTTCCACTATTCTCACATAATAATATATTATAATAGATTTTCAAGTTCATGGGTCAATAAAAATAAGGGATGCTAAGGAACATTCTGAAGGAGGTATTTTACCCATATCCCCAAAGGTTGTGGCAAAAAAAAAAAATGATTACAATTTATATATTAGCAAGCAAAAGGTAGAGTTTCCTAAAGTGGCCTTCTATATATTTTCCATAGTTTCAATAATCCTTTTTAAAATGTTTGGCAAAATAATATACTGGCAAATTATACTCGTAGAAGAAAGACTTGGTTTGTATTCCATGCAGTAATCTTGAAGAAAAAAATTATATTCTTAGGCTACCCACTGCTTATAAATTATACAGTAGTATAGCAATTGTATGGAATTAGCTAAACATTTTCTCTTTATTGAGGCTAATTCTGAATAGAACAAAGAACAGTATGTGTTTTAATGAGGTATATGGTTACTTTAAGTAAAGTCAAATATAATCATTTAGCCCACAAAGTCAATAGACCTTGTGCCTGAGTCATCAAATAAAGCAAATATTCATTTTATGTTTTGTTGTGTAGACATAATCTAAAAATGAATTCATTATACAATGATTGATCCTTTTCCCCAATAGGAAGTTCAATATCTTACAAAGAGTTATTCAAATAGATTTTAAACAAATCAAAACACAGAAGCATTGATAGATGAAATGACAGTAATGCCCAGGAAAGAAATGCTACATTTGCACATAGACATTAATATAAGTTTGTACCTTTGTTGCCATAGAATCTGTCACATGCCTGAATAATTTTACATCTTCATGAATTTTTTATCACTAAGTTCAGCTTACTTCATTGCTGTGATTTTTGAATAAATGTTGCTTTCTACATGGACCAAATCATTAATCACTGGTCTACTGCCATTCACTTAGTTTTCCTGCTTACACCCTCAATCAGATTATTGATTCTGTGAAGTTCATATTGGATAACATGATAAGCAATCATAAACATGAAAATTAGAAGACTGATTTGAAGCATGAATATGGAGCAATGATAACATGTGTACATGAATAGAAGAATTCGATTATATACATTTTAGATGATCCTGAAAGATCTTGAAAGCCCTATAAATTTTGCTGTAAATGTAGTAATAAATTTAAACACACATATTCTAAATAAAATTGACCCATTTAAAATGATTTTTAAAAAGAGATAGTGATAGATATCAGATGATTTTTATAATTATTTACTGGGAGAAGATAGAGGACAAGATAAACTGGACATTAATCCACATTTAAACACACAACAGCTATTTAATATTTGGTTCTCATCTTGAATTCTTGAAACTAGGAATAAAGTTAAAAATATAAATAGACTTTTTAAAGTTAAAGGATACAATAATATTCTGTTTGATGTAAAATTTGAAAAGTATTGATATTTATTTTAGCAATAACCTAAGATAAAAAATTAGATAGAGGCACAATATACGACATATTTAGCCTAATGAACTAAGAAAAGTGGGCTGACCATCAGAAAACAAATATCTCCAGTTCTGCTCTGCCACTAATTAATTGTAAGAACTCAGGCAACTAACTTGTTTTACGGTTAGGTCTTTAGAAACAGCAGAATAGCTATCTGATATTCAATTCAATAGTCTTATTTTTTTTCTTTTGAAGGCAATATTTTTTTGTGTAGCTATTAAAGCCATTAGTTCTCAGCACAAAAGGGACAATGAGTATGTTTGTATATACAATCATTTATCTATATATATATTATTTAAATTTTCTAGTTAGCATGCATATGCATTTTTCATTTTATAATTTATCCACTAAGATATATTTCTGATTTATTTTTTAGAATTAAAATTTATTTTTTAGAATGTATTATACATCTAAAAAATATGTATTTCTGCTCGGTGTAATGGCACATGCCTTTCGTCCCAGCCACTTGGCTGAGGAAGAAGATTTGAGCCCAGGAGTTTGAGTTCATCCTGAAGAACACTGCAAGATCCCATCTCAAACAAACAAATAAGAAAGAAAAAACATAGAGACAGAGAATGAAATGTGTATGTATTAATACATACATAATACTCATACCAATTAGCCTACATTGAAATTTTGCATATCTGCTTATTTATGATTTTTTCTTATTAGGAGAGAGAAGCAAAGTGTATAGACATCGATAAGACTAGATTTAGATTTGAGAGCATAGCAACTGAATATTCAATAATATTACTTAAAAATATATTTGATAGTGCTTTGAAAATTAATTAATATAACGTTAGTTGTAGACACAGTACTTTTAATATCTTTGGAAGAAGGCTCTTCCATAAATGTGTTACTAAAGTTTATGAAGCAATGTACTGAACTGTTAAGGATTCTGGAAAAATCTGCATCTTAAAGTTCCATGTTAGGATAATACAGAATAAACTTTGTGATGAAAAAAGTCAATAAAAAGAAGAGATTAATGAGCAGTTTGGGTTACTCTGAAGGTGAAGGTATGGAAATGGCATGAGGGCCATCTGAAGACCAACTGGCTCAACTGAACAGCCTAGTTTATAAAAGCCAGCTACATGGGGTAGGGGGCTGTTTCAAAACACAAAGCTCAGGTATTCCCACTTCATTAGAAGAAAAATCCCCAGACATTAGGATGTGAGAGACCATGGAAATATGTGTAGCTGCTAACCCTTTGTTTTGTTTATCTAACAGGAGCTTCATTAACTCATCTCACTTCAATGCAAGGAGAATATATATATTCAGGAATTAGGAATATGTATACATATTTACATGTAAGTATTAAGGATACACATATTTATATATACTTACAATAAGTATTAAGTATATATTTATATATACTTATATATAAGTATGAAGTAAATATGTTGAAGTACATATAAGTATGTATTTCTTTTAAGTAATACATTTCATTTGGATGATTAAATGAGAGAATTCAATGGTCAAGAATGGCCTACTGTCTAGAAGAGGCTCTTATTAAACTCGGTTTCCAGGACACACCTGGTGAAATGAAGCACCAATTAAGCTTGACAAGAAGGCTTTCCAAATCATTTCGGTTTGCTCTAAAAATGTCTTTTAGTTCTTTTTAAAAATTTGACAAAACCTAAATCAAACACCATTTTCTTAGTAATTACACGTTGAAGGATGTAATCATTGCAGCTTCTGAAACAGAGAGATCGGTAGCCCTGCTTGGGAATTTTCCCACAGTTGCTTTTGCTAATGCACTAATGAGCCATTGTCACAATGGAGCCAACCTGGCATTAGCACTTACAATAAATTTACTGCAAGAACACTGCTGTTTGTAATTAGCTCTTCATTACACAATCAGGCTGATTTAGAGAAACCCTCATATGATTTGCTCAGCAAATGAAGCAATATAATTACACTTCACTTGAAATCAACAAATTAGACTGCTGTTTGCAATTGGCTATATTATGTACTATTAGTGCCCAGGCAATCGCAGGCCTGTTGCTTCCTTTAACACTGGAGTAAGCTTAATTAAAACACTGAATATTTCTGCATATACAAGAACAGCTACATAATGGTCACTTTTTTTATAATTAAAGAAGAAAGCCAAGATTTATGTTCAGAATATTTTACACTGAGCTCAAGCCATGACCATTTAAGGCTCTTATGATAGAAATCAGAAGTTAAACCATAACAGGAGGAAATGAAAAATTTATTTTTGAATCAAATTATTTTCTAGCTAGGGCACAGGAGAATTGAGTAAGACTCCAATTAGGTTAAGACGGAGTAATAAGCTCTTCATGCAGTTTGGGTGTTTCTCAGCACTAGGTATTTAGTACTTGTCAGCTATTATAATGGCTGGTGTTCATCACTCCTCACTGGGTTTTGACTCCGGAGAACTCTACCCTACAGAGTTGTAATAATCACTGCGGGGAGTAGTTGGTAGGAGTTTTAGAGAAGGGTTGCCTGATGTGGCAAATAAAAATACAAGACATTTAGTTAAACATAGGCATCCTGTATTTTATCTGGCAACCTTACTTTAAGTCATTTAGGGTGTGCTTCTCTGTGTTAAGCTGAGGATATGTATATATACATGCAGAGAGAGAGAGACAGGGAGAGAGAGGGAGAGAGGGGGAGAGAGAGAGAAATAGATAAAAGTTCATCCAGATAATAAGCCTACCCCTGGGCTGTGCATGTAATAAATTTGTAATAGAATTAATTCCTTTAAAGACAACAGATTAAAAAATAATTTCCAATGGATCAATGAGTTTTGGGTAGTATTGTGCCTCTCCACTATGTATATTGTATATACATATATATGTAGGTGCCTCTCCACAATGTATATTTCTTTAATTCCGGGACTGTCACTTTGTTTCTATATTCCAAATAGTTGGCATTTAATAAATACATTAAACATTTTTGAATAAATTAACAAAAGAAGATTCAGTGACTTACAATAGACTGATAAAATATTCTATGGTAGAGTTAATACTTCCATTCAAAGATCCATTGCTTTAGAAACCTAATGTAAATTCTTCTTCCTGTGACTATATGCAATTAATAAAAAAGTGATATATGTGTATATGTGTCTATGAAAATATATGCTCCTTCAGTTAGTTTTTTGATATACTAAATGATGTATACTGTACATATTTGTGATATTCAGTTTTAATGTATTTTCATGAAATCTAGTTATTTAAGACAATTTTTGGCTGATAAGAAAAAGACTTCGATCTCCTTGCCAAACCCTAAATCATTTTATTAAAAAAATTATTTCATAAGTTAGTTCATGAAAGATTTAAAACTTCTTAAATGTGTTCAATGAGTTCCCTTCATGACATGTATGGTCAAACATACCTATGTTCTATCTCATTTACTACCTCAATTGTTCCTCATTCTCAAAGGGAAGAACTCTGGAAGAAATGGATAAACTCATGGACACTTTTGTCCTCACAAGCCTAAACCAGGAGAAAGCTGAAACTATGAATAGAACAATAACAAGGTCTGAAATTGAGGCATCAACTAAGAGCCTACCACACAAAAAAAGCCCAGGTCCAGATGGGTTCACAGCCCAATTCTACCAGATACACAAAGAGGAACTGTTACCATTCCTTCTGAAACTATTCCAAATAATCCAAGAAGAGGGAATCCTTCCCAAATCATTTAATGAGACCAACATCATCCTGATACCAAAACACAGCAGAAACTCAACAAGAAAAGAAAACTTCAGGCCAATATCCATGATGAACATAGACGCAAAAATCTTCAATAAAATATCAGCAGGCCGATTGCAACAGCACATCAAAAAGCTTATCCATTATGATCAAGTAGGATTCATCCCGGGGATGCAAGGCGGGTTCAACATACGCAAGTCTATAAACGTAATTCACCACATAAACAGAACCAAAAACAAAAACCACTTGATTATCTCAATTGACGCAGAGAAGGCCTTTGACAAAATTCAACAGTTCTTTATGCTAAAAACCCTCAATAAACTTGGTATTGATGGAACGTATCTCAAAAT
>CM052650.1:158806348-158844843 GCA_028533165.1 Leontopithecus rosalia | reverse complement strand
GAGGAAGCCAAATTGTCTCTATTTGCAGACGACATGATAGTATACCTAGAAGACCCCATCGCCTCAGCCCAAAAACTCCTGAAACTGATAATCAACTTCAGCAAAGTCTCAGGATATAAAATCAATGTGCAAAAATCACAAGCATTCCTATACACCAATAACAGACTTAAAGAGAGCCAAATCAAGAACAAACTGCCATTCACAATTGCTACAAAGAGAATGAAATACCTAGGAATACAACTAAAAAGGAACGTAAGGGACTTCTTCAAGGAGAACTACAAACCACTGCTCAACGAAGTAAGAGAGGACACAAACAGAAGGAGAAACATTCCATGTTCATGGTTAGAAAAAATCAATGTCATGAAAATGGCGATACTGCCCAAAGTAATTTACAGACTCAACATTATTCCCATCAAGCTACCATTGACTTTCTTCACAGAACTGGAAGAAAACACCTTGAACTTCATATGGAACCAAAAGAGAGCCTGCATAGCCAAGTCAATTCTAAGCAAAATGAACACAGCAGGAGGCATCACACTACCAGACTTCAAACTATACTACAAGGCTACAGTAATCAAAACAGCATGGTACTGGTATCAAAACAGAGATACAGACCAATGGAACAGAGCAGAGGCATTGGAGGCAACACAGTATATCTACAACCATACAATATTTGATAAACCTGACTAACAAGCAATGGGGAAAGAATTCCCTGTTTAATAAATGGTATTAGGAAAACTGGCTAGCCATGTGCAGAAAGCAGAAACTGGAACCCTTCCTGACACCTTACACTAAAATTAACTCCAGATGGATTAAAGACTTAAACATAAGACCAGGCACCATAAAAACCCTAGAAGAAAATCTAGGCAAAACCATTCAGGACATAGGAGTAGGCAAGGACTTCATGACCAAAACACCAAATGCATTGGCAACAAAAGCCAAAATAGGCAAATGGGACCTAATCAAAATCCACAGCTTCTGCACGGCAAAAGGAACAGTCACTAGAGTGAATCAGCAACCAACAACATGGGAAAAAAATTTTGCAGTTTACCCATCTGACAAAGGGCTAATATCCAGAATTTACAAAGAACTCAAACAGATCTACAAGAAAAAAACAAACAAAGCTATTCAAAAATGGGCAAAGGATATGAACAGACACTTTACAAAAGAGGACATACATGAGGCCAACTAACATGAAAAAATGCTCATCATCACTGGTCATTAGAGAAATGCAAATCAAAACCACATTGAGATACCATCTCACACCAGTTAGAGTGGCAATCATTAAAAAATCTGGAGACAACAGATGCTGGAGAGGATGCGGAGAAATAGGAACACTTTTACACTGCTGGTGGGAGTGTAAATTAGTTCAACCATTGTGGAAGACAGTGTGGCGATTCCTCAAGGACCTAGAAATAGAAATTCCATTTGACCCAGCAGTTCCATTACTGGGTATATATATGCAAAGGACTATAAATCATTCTACTATAAGGACACATGCACATGAATGTTCACTGCAGCACTGTTTACAAAGCAAAGACCTGGATCCAACCCAAATGTCTATCGATGATAGACTAGACTGGGAAAATGTGGCACATATACATCATGGAATATTATGCAGCAATCAAAAATGATGAGTTCATGTCCTTTGTAGAGACATGGATGAATCTGAAGAACATCATTCTCAGCAAACTGACATAAGAACAGAAAATGAAATACTACATGTTCTCACTCATAGGCAGGTGATGAACAATGAGAGCACATGGACACAGGGAAGGGAGCACCACACACTGGGGTCTATTGGGGGGAATAGGGGAGGGACAGAGGGGGACAGCTGGGGAGGAATAGCATGGGGAGAAATGCCAGATGTGGGTGAAGCGGAGGAAGACAGAAAATCACACTGCCACGTGTGTACCTATGCAACTATCTTGCCTGTTCTGCACATGTACCCCAAAACCTAAAATCAATTAAAAAAAGATTTATGGTTTGTATAACCCTTTGCTAAAGTTTCAGAATGAGTGTGCATATTGAGTTGGGACAAGAAGATCCCATTCTGCAGTTTTCTGATGCACTTTGCTTTGAGGTAAAGAGGAAGTTTGAAAGTTCATTGGATTTCGAGCATAACCCTGGACTATGCTGGCTCTGAGATGTGTTCCCAGGTCAGACACTGGGAAATGAACAATGCCATATCTTTGAACAAACTACTAGACTTTAGCTTTGTAATTTCTAATTTGAGTAGTATTTCATTATATCATTCCTTTCTAAAATTATGTGAATACACCAACTAATCAAGAACTTTAGAGCACTAGACGTAAGAAAGTTAATTCCAAAAAATGAATTAAATATAGGAGAATTGTGCTACAAGTTTAAATGTTGGAGAATTGGGCTACAATATTAAGTATAATGACCTGAAATACTTTCCAAGATGTGCTGAGCTGGATTCATTCGTTTGTTTGTTTCTATAGTAAAAATCAGACACTTTAAATTTATTCCTTTTCACCCTTGACTTCTATTTATCTTATTTTGAATATTCCAATATCTAGTTAAATGACCAAACAGCTCAGTTTTAGTGAATGTGTCCCCTTTGCTTTGTGGCAGATGTGTGTTCATTTGTATTCTGATCATGTTAAGGAGAAGTAAGCTTTTTTTCACTAGATTTGTCAAAAAAAAATCTTTCTAAAACAATTTAAAGCAACCGTCTTTTTGAAATCCTTTCTGTTTCTGATGGCATATTACTCTTCAATGCAAAAGCAGTGTTTTACTGAAGAATTTAAGAAACATTTCAAAAATGAAATTGTTTCTCTTTAAAATTGTATCTTTTACCTTTCCAACAATGGCAGTTAACTGCTTTGCATTTTAAATTATGCTTTAAGTTTATTCCAGTAGTAGAAATTATGTTACTGAAAGGTAGCAGTGCCATTGACCTCATTGAGAGATTTCTTCATGTTATCTTTCAAAATAACAAGTGTATAAATCATTTTGTAGAGAATTCTGAGCCTATCAGTTGAACACAGATTCAATTTCAAGAATATAAGGAAAAAATCATTTTAGGAATCATGGGGACATCACAGTATTAAGTTCATTGCACTAAGCCAGACAGACAGCATAGAACAAAGCCTAAAGCTCCCAAATAAAAGAGAGTTGGAAAAATTTACCCTTCCTGGAGACTTACAGACTACAATGAAATAGTACCATTTATTGAAGATATTTCACATGAAGTAGAAGTATCATTTCAAAGTATTTTCACTAAACAAAGTAGGAAGTATGGTGAACACAGATGTTGATGTCTGGAAAGTCTTTCTTTTAGAAGGGGAGTTCTTTGTTAGTAAAAATCTTTTTCTCTTTCTGCCTCTTTCTTTCACCGGTCCCCCTCCCTTCCTCCTCCAGAAGTCAGGGACGGTATAGTGCTACTGGCAAATAGCTTAAAATATTCTTCACTGGATTTTATCATCACTAATAAATAAAAACTTCAGCTGTCTATTGTTATTTTAATTTCTGTGGATTTGCTTCTGAAGTATACATTTCATATCTACAGTATAACTTAATTTAGCCACAAACGCAATAAAACAAATTTCTAGAAGCACAGTTCCTCTTATAAAATATGTTAAAGAGTATGTATATACTTAAATAAAGTCATAAATTTATAGGAAGAAAATAAAAGTTAACAACTGACTTGAAAGTTATTTTTTTTAAATAGAGAAAGTATAAATGAGAAAAGTAGTTCAACTTTTTTTTCCAATTTAAAAACATTTGTAGTGACTGGGAAATTTTACATGGTGAGATATAAATCCTTAATAAATCCTTCAGAAAGTTAAAACAAAGTGAGATTTAACTCTTATAAAAATGGCCATAACAGAGCTAACAGCTTGAAAACTAGATACGTAATGTCATGTAGAGTATTAAATTTAGCTTTATTTTCTCCTTTACTGGAATTAAAATTAATTTTAAAAATGACACTAATAGACAATACAATTCACTATTTGTGAATTTTAAGCAGCAAAACTTTATAGAAGCCAAGACTATTTTTAAGAAAAGAAGGATAAAGCTCTTTGTGATTTTTGTACATTTCCCAATTGGATGTGTGTGTGTGTGTGTGTGTGTGTGTGTGTGTGTTTCATATACAATTTATTGTTCCTCTAAAAGAAACAACACAAATGAAAGAATATTAAAGCTAACATGGAAGAATGAAACTTTGCAAAAGGACAGAGAATTACCTGAGCACAGTCACCTTTCAGTATGTCACTAACAAAACAAAAGGATGATTTGGATTTGCTTTTTTTCTGTCTTCTCTGTGCTAGATGATTTAGTCTCCAATTGTCTCCTTTATCAACTGTTGTGAAATGTTTTGCACTTAAGTTTCATTTCACAAAAACAAAACTTCTCCTGTGAAACATCTATTACTCTTAGTAAACAAACATACAGTCAAGGACGTCAATAGGGTGGTCATGTCTAGTAGACACAATCTTTAAAGGTCTGACTTCACATGGAGGCTCTTCCAGAAGGAAACATTGTCAGAATCCCTCATGCTGTGCTCTTATGTGGTCTGCTTTCCTCTCTAACCTTTGGTGTCATCATGCTAACACTAACTTACTCTTGCCTTTTTTTTTTTTTTGAGATGCAGTCTTGCTCTGTCTCCCAGGCTGGAGTGCAATGGCACAATCTCAGTTCCCTGCAACCTCTGCCTCCTGGGTTCAAATGATTCTCCTGCCTCAGCTCCCCTGAGCAGCTGGGATTACAGGTGGCTACCACCATGCCCAGCTAATTTTTTAGTAGAGACAGTGTTTCGCCATGGTGGTCGGGCTGGTCTCGAACTACTGACCTCAGGTGATCCACTCACCTCGGCCTCCCAAAGTGCTGGGATTACAGGCGTGAGCCATGATGCCCAGCCTACTCTTGCCCTTTCTATGAGTCTTGCTCTCCTCCCATCTCCATCCCTTAGCTTCTGCTGCTCTTATGTTTAGGACGTGCCACACCACCTTCAAGAAGGGGTCATGAGTTCATGCCAAGTCTTTCAACTCCTAAACTCTCTAGAGTCTCCTGTGGCTTTTACAGTCTAACATGGATTTTTGACATATGCCACAGCTATAGGCTTTGCTCATCTATGACTGTAAGTATTTCTTATCCTCTATTTATCATTATATAATGCTTGGGATTCATTATCAATACAGTTTTGATGGTTTTCTGTTAGATCCTTGTCTATATTGACAAAAATATGGTGCCAAATCAATTTTGCAAAATTAAAATTTATTAGAACTCATTTTCCTTAAAGGTTAATAGTATTGTAATGCAAGTACTAAGTAAGTGCCAGAGAAACTTCTGTTAATCTTTGAGCTTTATGTAGCACTTACTAATCCTATTAATAATCTCAAAACACCAAAGTATGTATTTGTTAGATACAAAGGACACAAAGAAAGCAAGTAGGTGATAATTGAGGGCTTAGAGTCCTAATTAGCACACTTGAGATTTTTCTAAAATTTTAAAAGGGCACAAATCTAAAACTGAAAAATCTGGTGTAAGGGTGTTTTGGCTGTTATAAATTTCAGGAAAAATAAATGGCTAAACTACCTAGAACTGGTTTATGCTTAGATGTCTGAGAAAAGAATGACATAGGAGTAGATGAGAGGAGCAAGCTTTTAAATACCTATATGAAGACAGAAAGAAAATTTTCTCGTTTGAAGTAAAACTATCTTGACAAATAGTAACTTTAGGGAAAAATAATTTTTTTAAAAGAAAATAAAATAAGTCTGCATTTAAGCATCAAGCTTTAATTTTTTGGTTACATTCTATTTTGCTGGTGAATGAGAAAAATTCATTGATTAACACAAAAAGTTTTATTTTTTGGCACAATGAGTAAAGCAGGATAACAAAATCATATGGAGATTGAAGTGATACATACATAGGACTCCTGTCATGTGGAGTAGGAATAGATCAGAAATAATATTTATTTTAAAATACCTTAAACAATAAATTTATTTAAAGTAGACTGTTAGAATGTAGTATAGGAGCCTGAAAATGATTTCTTGGATCTTTGAGTTCTTCACATGAATGCATAATTCTCAGTGGCCACTGAAATTTTGAAATTCAAAGAAAAAAAAATTTTTGATAATTCAGTAATATTAATGAAGACAGTTTGTACCAAAAGCATATATCATGCAAATCAAGTGTTCTCTGTTTACTCTGCATATAGTTATTTTCTTACTATACAAATTTTAGAAAATAAAGGCTAGCCAAAAACAAAAATTCATGCAATACTTTGACTAGAGTTAAACACTGTCAACTTTTTATAACACATATTTGTGGTTACATATGTCTATGTAAATCTATACATGCAGAGCTATTTTACTGCTAAAATCAATTGCTCTATTTAATGTATGATGATATAATTTTGATATAATTATTTCATATTAACTCCACATGGGAAACAATATCTGTTTCACATGCTCTATGATCCAGAAGGCTGATTATATGTTCTGACCAGGTAAAAAGTAGTGGTAACAAAATATATATTTTAACATATTTACATTAATTTTTCAGTAAAATATAGATGCTATCATCAAGAGACAACATACTGATATTTCATGTACTAATTTCAGTAATGTTTGATTTAAGTCTCTGTAGAGGTGGGTACTATAACATTTCAGTGTCCACGGTCTTTATGTTTTTGGTCAGCTTGTCCATAAGAAACAAAAGAAACATTGGCAAGGGCAGGGTAGTGGCAAAAGAGCCTCCAAAAAACACTTAAAATTAAGCCCATAAATACAAATTAACATAACTCTATTTCTGTGTCACTAAATATACTTTACAAAATTATTTTTAGGATTGAATATATTTGTAGAGTTGATATATTATACTTAAAGAATCAAAATCTTCTTATGGATGTTCAGGTAGTTTCCTATTATCAAGAAACCATTTCACAGGTTACCTTAATGCAATAAGGAATACATACTCTTTAACTTAGTACTGTCATTTTCTTTCTTTTATCTCAACACATAACTCAAGCAATAAATGTTTGCAAAGCTTGTCTTACTTTGAGGGTAAGTGCCAGCCTCTAATGGATCAAATCTAATAGCACTGCTCCTGCTTCCTGCTTATTGGACAAGGATGCCCTTAATGAGATATGAAAAAGAATAGCACTAATTTCATCATCAGTCATTGTTTTCATAAATGTCACTGAATATATGTTTATCAAAGAAAGATCAGTAGCCCTCACGTCTTGTTATTTTGACAGTCCTTTTTAACATTGGACCATCAAGATCACTTCTTAAGTCAGCACTGACTAATCTTTTTAATAAACATTTGCTCCTTTTGTTCCTGTTCAATTGTCATAATTTAAGAATGTGTAATTGTTTTCCTAATTTTCTATCCATAAAATATGTAATGTTGACAGCTAGAATTTTGTTAATGTGAAATTATTTTGTCATCATACTAAGAGTATATGATAAAGAAACTTTACAAAATATATTCTACTTTAGAAATAGAAGAGACAATTGCCTGATGGTTGGGATGCAGTTAGGGAAGACAGTAGAAAGAGTTAAGAATAATAAAGAATCCAAAGAAGGATAGAAGAATCTAAAAGTAAAATGAAAGAAAGAGTTTTAGTCTGTACTATACTGACAACTATTATATTTAGAAGATAAAAATAAGAGATATTTCTAAGACAGTTAAATCCATTTTTATTATGACAATAAATGTAGAGCTCACGTAAGGTGAGTGATTTGCTATATGGCTATGACTACTCAACTCAAAAGGTCCTTGAATGTGTAAGAAATTAGCATGTGGCTCTCAGTGTTTCAGTGATTACACACTCTAACATCATAACTGTAAGGCAAAATATTACTTCTAAATCATGCCCTCCAATTCCAGTAATGCTTTTACCATTTAATCATTTCACGGGTGTCAAGGAGATAATGGATTTCTATTAGCATCTAATGTGAACTCTAATATGAAAGAATTAACATTAATACCCCAAATAAATTTATATGTAACATGAAGACTCCTAAAAGAGTTTATATCTATCATAGACCCATTATATACTGTAATTTCTAAGGTTCGCACACAAGCTCAAAGACCCACATGAACAGACACATGTATATATACACCTAGGTAGCTTCCCATCATGTAGCAGCTCCATCTCAAATTTACATCTTGATGCTTACCAAAGTTTTCTAGCTTTGTTAGTCACTGTAAGATATAATGGTAGAAAAAGTCTGCATTAACAATATAAATTTCAAGGACAGATTATGCATGATTTTAAAATTCATAAAGAACATTTCTAATGATGGATGCTTTGTAATTAGTCCCCAAATTAAGCAAACAAAATGTACTGGATGACTTATTTAACTCTTGCATTCAACAAAATGTGCCAAATTAAAATTGTCTTTTAATTGGAACATACTGGTAATTATATAACAATAAAGTGACATCCATGCAATTCTCTGAATACTTTCTATTTCTTTTTTAACTCAAGCCCTGACAATATGTTTTCATCAACAAACCTCACATATCCTAGAAGTTAGGACTACAAGTTTGTTGAAACCGAGCTAGGGTTGTAGTCAAAGGTGTCACAAACATAACTGTACAGATAAGTGGTTTTATTAAGGACGGTCTTAAGGAGAAAAATATCATTGAGTTTAGGCACTGAATGGAAACCATCTCTGATTTTCAGAAACCCCTCACTTGGCTTGTATTTCCATAAACATTATTGGAAGCTACAGATATGGGTTGCTGAGATTTTTTTCTTGCCATAAGAAGTGTTAATCAACTCCAAAATAAACAATAGATCTCACATTAAATGTCTTTGCTGCAGTGAGAAAAATGGTAAATAAAAACATGTGGAATACAAAGGCTTAGAGTAAAAAAATAATAAATGGTAATTGCAGTTACACAGCCTTTAGAGTGGAAGAAGCCAGGTTTCCTGGCAATATGAAGAGTAACAGGGAAGACACTTTCAAACTCCAGCTGCCTGAAGAAGGGCTTAGGTCAAGGAGAAAAAGAAACTAATGACAGTGTTTTATAGTCAGTACAAGGAAAAATACACATTTTTGACACATACAGTTTTTGGTTATCAGGGAAGGAGTCTTTTCTGAAGTTGACAAAATGTGGGTATGCTGGAGTGTTTCTATGACTTTTATTCTAATGGAATGGTGGGAGGAGGACTAGTTTGATTTAACCACTTACTGCTTCTGTACAGGTTGATTTAGCTTATTGAGTTGGTTTATCTATACATGAAGTCAGAGAAAGAAGTGGTGAATTCCAAAAGTTTACAGACTCATTTTTGCTCTCAGGGAGGCTGTATCAGGTTTATATTAATTATATATTAATTTTGCCGATTGATTTCCACTAAAATTGTATTCATGTTTAAATGTTTGAAACGAATTTTTGTCCCTATTAAAAACGTTTGCTATTTACTCTTCTTTAAATCTGTAATATTTCACCTCTTGTATCAATAATTATCTTGGGAAATTGGAGTTCAGGTATTATTCTTTTTCTTTACTGAACTACATTAAGTCAGACTTCTACAGATAACACAATATACATGGTCAATTTGTTTTTCAAAGGTCTGATATCTCAGAATATATTTTATTTTAGGAAAAACATCTAAACTTGTTATATACTCCTGTGCCATTAACTCAAAAATAATAGATTCTAGAGAAAATCATTGTATATTGACAATAGCAAGAAAGACTAAAGATCACAAGGTAACAATAAAAATATAATATTAATGATTGTCCAAAGAATTCTGATTAAGATAAAAAATGAAAACATACAAAAAGCAGAGATTTACAACTTTTCTGTTTGACCCTGAAAAATAAAATTATATAGGTATTTTGGACATAAGTTGATTAATAATCATTTCATAAATATAGAATGCTCCTGAGGCTAGTGAAAGCCTGTCAATTTATAATTTGGGGCAATTCTATCATCAGGTGCTTTGCAGTTTCAATAATCCTGAAAAATGAAGATTGAAAACATATAAAGAAACTGCTGTTTATCCTAGCACCTTCTGATGAAGTAACAGAAGATATCTGAAACACAGCTGATGAGTATAATTTAATATAAATGATAGTAATAGCTGCAATTTATGTGTGGCAGGTAGCATAGAAGCAGCCAAAACAGACCAAATACATCATGCTAAAACCATTTCATATACAAGGGCTCTCCATTAGCAAACACTCGCTTGTCAGGAAAGCTGTCAGCATGCTAGAAGAAAATGTAACTGCCTCAGCTTTCTTCTTTTCCAAGTGATAAAAGAAGAAAAAATTGCAGGCCTACTGCTAATTTCTGAATATATGGCTTTTTTTTTGAAGTTGGGAACACATACATATGTATTGTATCAAAGAAACTCCTTGGCCCTCACGTTATGTTACGTGAATAAAAAAAAAATTTTATGGTTATAATTCACTTTTGTTATATGTTTGAAAACACTTTCCAATAAAGAGAAAAATATAGAAACAAAGTTTAATGTTAGTCAATTATTACATACTTAAATTAGCAAGTATAAAGTTATTATAATTAGTAAGAAAGTTGTGGTATAAAGAAATTCACCAAAATTTAGAAATTTTATAGACTTATAAAAGCCAGATTACCTGTGTACAGGTTTGTAAAATAATATTAGACATTAATCAACTATCTATATCTTTGTTATTTAACACATTTTTTATGAAACTTTTATGTGTGGTTTCTTTAGTCATAAACAGTGGGAATAATATATATTCTGTTTATCAATTTATTTATGCCTACAATGTAAACGACTGAATTAAAATTGTGGTAAAAATTGAACACAAATATAAAATCAACACCATTTTTTTGAATTCTAAGCAGAAACCTGAATAAATTAGCACAAAAATATAGTTAGAATAATTAAGGCATTACAGAAGTAAAAATTAAGCATGTAATGAAAGTAGTTACATAAAGCCCAGTAGTCAGATATTCATTACCATATTTAATTGAATATAACAGCATCACCGGTGGGGCTGTCACAGGGAAATCTTGAAGACAAAATATATGTCATTCGTACTCTCAAAATATTTTTGTATGCTATATAAAGATTTTATATATTAGAAATGTTCAATTAAGCAAAAGATGGGATTTTTAAGAGAGACATTAAGCTTCACCATTTAGTGTGTCATTAATGAACACATATGATGTTCCCTGAAAATGAAATTTAAGTTAATAATCTGCTACTCAAGAGTAGTTGGAGTCTCTCTATTGTCTCTATTTTGTTTAATAGCAAATTTGGCCTAGGATAGTTACGCTTGAGCTCCAGAGAAGCTTGAGAGCTTCATGGGAAAGAAGCAGAGAAGGCACTTTGTGACAATCCTGGGACAGATATGCGGAGAGGTTATGTTGCCCAGTTTGTAGAATGTTACCTTATTCTCATTTTTCTCATAATGTTTTCTCCTGAGGGGTAGACACTCACATGTTCTATTACAAAGTCATCATACTCACCTCTGCTGTGTTCATATATAGCAGCAGTCCCCTTTTTGACATCAGGGATCGGTTTCATGGAAGACAATTTTTCCAGCAGGGAAGGTGGATGGTTTGGGGATGAAACTGTTCCATCTCAGATCATTGGCATTAGATTCTCATAAGGGTGGTGTAACCTAGATCCCCAGCGTGCACAGTTCACAATAGGGCTTGTGCTCCAATGAGAGCCTAATGCCACTGCTGATCTAACAGGAGGTGGAGCTCAGGCAGCCCACTTACATCCTGCTGCGTGTCCCTGTTCCTAACAGGCCTCTGACTGATACAAGTCCATAGCCTGGGGGTCATGGATCCCTGAAAAATTAGTCATCCTCATTAGATGAAAACAAGGGTGAAGAGAACTTGCTCTGTTTCCCAAAGGTCAAAAACCCAATAAGCTAAGCAGGAGAGATTCAAACCCACAAAGAACCAGGACAATTTTTAATGTTATTTTGTGTTTGCTAGAGCTAGAAACACAGATATTTTACACAAATTCATTCATTAAACAGTTATGTTTTTCTGTAAAAGAAAATCTTTCAGCCAGAGCAACTCTTTCTTTAAATACTGTAAACTGGCCAGGAATGGTGGCTCATGCCCACAATCCCGGTACTTTGGGAGACAGAGGAAGGAGGATTCCTTGAATCCACAAAGCGAGACGGCTCTATATTTAAAAATAAATAAATAAATGGATAAGAAATACTTTAAATACTTCTGAGAGAAGTTTTGACTTCTCTAAGAGAAACTGAGGATATGACATTTTATATTTTTTCAAAGCTAGATTTGTCCTTATACTGTAATGAGAATTTTTCTAAAAATTCTGGTATCTGTAAAGAACAATTTTTAATTAAAATACCTATTTCGGCTGGATGTGGTGGCTCACGTCTATAATCCCAGCACTTGGGGATGCCAAGGAGGCCAGATCACCTGGGCTCAGGCATGTGAGACCAACCTGACCAATATGGTGAAACCTGGTCTCTACTAAATATAAAAAATTAGCTGGGTGTGGTGGCTACTCTGGAGGCTGAGGCAGGAGAATCGCTTGAACCTGAGAGGTAGAGTTTGCAGCCAACTGAGATTGTGCCACTGAACTCCAGCCTGGGCAACAGAGCAAGATTCTGTCTCAAAAAAAATAAACCCTAAAAAATTATTTAAAATTCTTTAAGATAAACAAGTTGATTAGCATTTTCTTAGTTTATTTTTCTCATTAGTGTGTACTTTCAGTCAATATTTGAAATCAATTGGAAAAGGAACTTACTTTACTTCCTTTAAGACTTTGTAGAGTGAAATTCTTGAAGTAATTACATATTCCTTCTGTCCACCAATAGGCAATGTGTATTATCTGATGAATCAGTACAAAATCCTTTCTATGTGTTTGGCAAAACAAAGTTCACAGATAAACAGTAGTGAGAGATCAGTTGTTTTAAAAATTATGTTTGTCATTTTATTTTTTTTAAGACGGAGTTTCGCTCTTGTTACAGAGGGTAGAGTGCAATGGCGTGATCTCGGCTCACCACAACCTCCGCCTCCTGGGTTCAGGCAATTCTCCTGCCTCAGCCTCCTGAGTAGCTGGGACCACAGGCACGCGCCACCATGCCCAGCCAATTTTCCATACTTTTAGTAGAGACGGTGTTTCACCATGTTGACCAGGATGGTCTCGATCTCTTGACCTCGTGATCCACCCACCTCGGCCTCCCAAAGTGCTGGGATTATAGGTGTGAGCCACCACGCCTGGCTGTTTGTCATCTTATAAACATTTCCAGTGTCACTAGAGGCCTCTTAGTTGATGCTACGGTTTGAATGTGTCCCTTCAAAATTCAGATGTTGAAATGGATTTGGCGATTTGATGGTATTAACAGGGTCCTGCCTTTAAGAGGTAATGAAGTCATAAAGCCTCCTCCACTTGTGAATGAGATTAAAGCCCTTATGAAGGAGGCTTCTGAGCCAGGCACAGTGGCTCACCCCTGTAATTTCAGCAACTCCAGAGGCTGAGATGAGAGGATTGCTTGAGCCCAAGAGTTCAAGGCAGCAGTGAATTATGATCTTGACACTGACTTTCACCTCTAGGCAACAGAGCAAGACGCTGTCTCTATTAAAAACTGAAATGAAAAGAATGGAAGTGGCTTCTCACAGTGTGCATCCCTCTTTGTTCTTCTTTCTGCAAGATGAGGACACAGCGTTCCTCTCCTCTGACAGATGCTCTTCAAGGAACTGTCTTGAAAGCAGAGACGAGACCCTTAGCAAACAGCAAACATGCTAGCACCTAGATCTTGGACTTTCCAGCCTCTAGAACTGTTAGAAATAAATTTCTATTCCTTATAAATTATTCAGTCTGTAGTATTTTGTTATAGCATCACAAATGGATCAAGACAGTTGCCCACATCCACATTGATACTGAGCTTATTAAAATTTGAGTATGATGGCTCTCGTTTACCTAGTCTATAAATTAGGTTTTATAACACTGAAGTAATTTAACTTATTTAAAATATAAAAAATATTGACTTGTTTTTAATACAACTAACCACTCTTCTGTATTCTTTTCATAAGAGTCCTTTAACTCACTATATGACTTATTTAGAAATGTCAAGATTTCTGATTTACATGCCCTGTTTGTAATCAAAGCTCCCAGGAGCCTCAGTGTAAAGTCTTTTTGCATTTTGTCTTACTCTGTGTTTAAACTTGGCACTATTAATTAAAACCTTTTTTGCTTTATGCCTCTCATTTGAACAAAATATCACATTTTAAGTCATAATTTGTTACATTCATTCTTTTCCAGAAATACAGTAGTCTCCTCTTATCCATGAGGGATATGTATCAAGACCCCCAGTAGATACCCAAAACCATAGACAGCACTGAATTTTGTATAAACTATGCTTTTCTTTCTAATAACCAGGACGACTACTAAGTGGCTACTGGCCAGGTAGCACATGCTGCATAGACATGCTGGACAAAGGGATGATTCATATCCTGGGCAGGACTGAGTAGGTAGGTGTGATATTTTACCACACTACTCAGAGTGGTACATAATTTTAAACTTATGAATTGTTTATTTCTGAAATTTTCCATTTAATATTTTCAGACTGCAGATGACTATGAGTAACTGAAACTGCAGAGAGCAGAAGCATGAGTAAGGGAACATTACTGTAACATGGTTTTTGTTCTGTCAATTAAATTTTACACAGTCCATAGTGGCTCAGTTTCATAGACAACCCATGACAACCCAAGAGTATGTTAAAATCATCAATTGGAAACATAGCTATTAGATTACAATGTTTGAAAAAGAAACCAATTTTTAAAATAGTAAATGAGAGGCCCCTAAAATATTTTATGTTATATTCTTAGGGTTAAAAAGGTAATGACCTTTATTTTGCTAAAGAAAATTTAAATAGGAAGAGAAAAACAAAATTTAAATAGCAGAAATTGTTCCATTGGCAGTTTTTTTGCATTCAGTTACAACACAAATGTGAGAAAGTGTATCATTCATCACTTGCAAGCAATTTGTCATAGAGCATGATCTGTCACTAAATTAAATTCAGATGGTCAAATAGGAACACAAAGCTATAATTTTTAAAGGAAAACTAGAAAGCATTATTTTTAAAAATCATGAACTAAAGTGATTTTCTTTTTTAGTAACATCTTACTTTTATTGCCTTCCAGAAGCCCTTTACTCAACTAATTTGATATATTATTGTGAGGAATTATGAAGCATATAAAATGCTATGTATCCACCATCTGGCTTTGTCAAATACTGTTACTTAAGCCATATTTGTTGTACATACTTTTTTTATTGTTTAAGAAATGAAACTTAAAATACAGCTGAAGACTGAAGCCATATAGTTCTCTATGATTTTATTTACCTCCTACCTTCCTCAGATGTAGCCCATATACTCAGCTTGGATTTTAGCATTAATTTATGTGTCGTATATGTCTATTCATTTGATTTCAATGCTACACAAACAGAAGTTATTATAATTTTCAACTTTACTTTTATTTATATTCACTACTTTATTTCTAACCTTTCAATAAATATGCATGCTCACAATTTCTACAATAAATATTGGGAAAGTTTGATCATTCATTAATCCTTTGAAAAAACAAAAATACTCATTTGTTAAAATGCACCATTGAGCACATTTTTTTCTACATCAATGATTTCTACTCTTATTTTAAGTATATCTTTCTTTTTTTCTCTTTTTTTTCTGCTGTTATTTTTAAGACATTTTGAATTAGACAGAGCTGATAAATTTCATCCTAGTTGTGAACATTTAATAAATTAATTTTTATTACTAAATGTGTCAGAAAAACCTTTAAATATGTATTAAAATATGAAGTAGGTAGAGATGTCTTATCCCATACATTCCTAAAAAATTTCATGTGAACACAAACTAAAATGTAGGTCATAGCTCTTGAAATTATGTCTTGTCTAATATAATCATATAAAGACACATTTCTGAATTTTAAATTTGGAGGATGATTTTTAAAAATTTAAGCTATTAGAAATATTAGGAACTGGAAAAACCAAGAAAATAAAGTTCACCAAGGATATGAATACACACACAGACACACACACACACATATATATTGCACAGCTTTCCCAGTTGCTTATTTCTAAATAGCTAATAACACAGATCATGATTTCATTTATTGAGTGGGTATGTTACATAAGTATGGTATCCCGCTACCCCCAAAGCGGGTTGCTAACATTAAATATAGTGTGCATAACATTAAATATTCTACATAAGATGCAAGTTATTTCTTCAATTTTTTTTCTCATCAACATAATGATGTTAGTTTTAGGACAAAGGCATCTCTTTAACAGGATGAATGTGAATTCCAGAAAGTACTCAAAAGGGGAGTGTATACACTGATACAGCAAATTATAACTTAGGCGAAGCAGATGAAATGCTAATGCCAAATCTCAGTGAAATAAGCTAGGTTCCACTTGAAAAGACCTCCTTTTGAATATGTAATGTCTCTTGGATGTTGAAGTAAACACTTTCCCAAGGTTACCATAATTTTATAAACAACTTTCCTAATAAATGTATTTATCCTTTGACAAAAATACTTTCTGTGGCTCATATATGTAAACTTTATCTTACACTAAAAGAAGCATCAAAACGAAGATTAGCAACTTTGAAGGGACAACTAGAATTGATTCAAATATTCAAAGCACTAGAGCATTGCATTCTATCGTTTTAAATTGACCAATGTATGCTATTTCTAAAACAAATGAACAAATAGAAACAACAGCAGACAGATGCTCCAACTACATTAAACTCTCCTACTGTACTGACAAATCTTAGAGCCAAGTGGTTGAACTCATGAGCTCTGGAATAAGCAAAACTGGGGCTTAATAATGTATTTTGATTGTTAAAATAGGATTTCTTTATTTGTTAAATGGAGATAACAGAGTAACACTTGGAGTAGTTAGGAGAAGTAAAAAACAGAGCACATCAAAGTAGTGCCTAATGTGATTGTAGTTGGCATGCAAGTGAATAACTAGACTTCATGGTGAAAGGTGTGACTGCTTTTTGGTACATTTTTATTAGATTGTGGAGTGAAAATGCATTTGAGAGGAAAGCAATGTTTATGATAAAGATGAAGTTTGAAGAACAAATATAAGTTGTGGGAAAATGTCACAGAATGAGGATACGGCATAAGCCAAAAAAAAAAGGCAGGATAGTTAAAACAATGTTCAGTAATAGGAAGAATATTTTAGCGAATAAAAACTGAAGAAAATGTAGACTTGGCAGAAAAATATGAAGAAAGAGAGGGCAGGATTTTGGACTTCTTAGAGGGCATTCGAAGAAAGAATTACCAATATGTTCTAAATTTGATTAAAAAATCAATCTACATATACAAGAAGCACAGGGAATTATAAGTAAGAAAATCTCAAAAAGTCACATTTAGATACATCATATACCAACTGTCAGAGGCAAAGACAAAAAGAGAAGATTGAAAGCAACAAGAGAAAAATGACTCATTGGGTATAAGGTATCTTCAATAAGATTAACAGCTGACTTCTAACCCAAAAGGATAGAGTGTAGGAGGTAGTAGTATATTCAAAGTGTAAAAAGAAAATAAAGTCAACCAAAAAGTTCATATTCAGAAAATCAACTTTTCAAAAATGAAACAGAAAATAAAACATTTTCAGATGAACACAAATGTAGTGAATTCATTTCTGGCATATCTGTACTACTGAAAATACCAAGGAAAAAGCTTTAGGCTGAAATAAAAAGACAATAGATAAAAAAAAAAAAACATGACATCACAGGAAGAAATAAAAGGTACTATTATTAAAGACTACTACATAGGTGCTATAAACTATATGTTTGTGTACACTCTGTCCAAAATTTCTATGTTAAAACCATACTCCCCATGGAATGGTATTTGGAGGTAGGCCCTTTGGGAGATAATAAAATCATGAGGGTAGGGCCCCCAGGATGATATTAGTGCATGTGATCATTAATTTTGGCTGTGAACTTGACTGAATTAAACTATACACAGATATCTGGTAAAACATTACTTATTTATTTTTGGAGACAGAGTCTTGCTCTGTTTCTCAGGCTGGAGTGCAATGGTGCAATCTCAACTCACTGCAACCTCCATCTCCCAGGTTCAAGCAATTCTGTCTCAGCCTTCCGGGCAGCAGGACTACAGGTTCATGCTGCCATGCCCAACTAATTTTTTTTGTATTTTAGTAGAAATGGGGTTTCATAGTGTTAGGCAGGCTGGTCTCAAACTCCTGAGCTCAGGCAATCTGCCTGCCTCAGCCTCCCAAAGTGCTAAGATTACAGGCAGAAGCCACCTTGCCCGGCCAACATTAATTATTTTTAATGCTTCAGTAGACATTGAGCCAGTCTCTTCTCTGTTGAAAAGGAAATTAATATGGTTTGATGTTTGATTGGAATAATTAGGCTTCTCCAGGTGTATCTATGAGGGTATTTCTGGAGTAGTTTGGCCTTTGAGTTGGTAGACTGAGTGGGAAGATCTGCATTAAATGTGGGTAGAAACTATCCAGTTGGCTGAGGGCAAGATTGGAACAAAAAAGCAGAGGGTAAATTTTTCTCTCTCTTCTGAAAATGGGACACCTTTCTTCTATCTGTTGATGTCAGAACTCCACATTCTTCAGCCTCTGAAACTTGCATCAGCAGTTGGGCCTTCAGCCTTAGATTGAGAGTTATTCCATCAGCTTCCCTGGTTCTGAGGCTTTCAGACTTAGACTGAGCCATAATGCTTATTTCCCTGCTTCTTCAGTTTGCAGCTTATCATGGAGCTTCTCAATCTCCATAACTGAGTGAGAGAGTTACCCTAATAAATCTGTTCTTGCCTCTCTCTCTCTCTCTCTCCTCCTCTCTCCCTCCTATTAGTTCTGTCTCTTTGTAGAATGATAAAAACAGTACTCTTATGAAGAAGTAAGAGAGAGCTTGCTTCTTCTCTGCCCTCTACCATGTGCGAGTACAATGAGAAGATAGTCATCTGAAAACCAGGGAAAGTGTCCTCAGCAGACACCAGATCTGCCAGAACTTTGATCTTGGACTTTCCAGACTCTAGAACTGTGAAGAATAAATGTATGCTCTTTAGCCACACAGTCTTTGTAGTTTTGTTATAGCAATCTGAATTGACTAAGGCAATAGATAAATATAGAAATTAGTATAAATGTATTTTTTATATTTTTTCTTCTCTTATCTAATTTAAAAGGCATTGAATAATGCTATAATTATAAAACTGTTTTTAGCTTATAATGAATGAAGATATAATTTGGGAGTAAATAATATCACAAAGAAGGAGTACCTACAACAAAGCTGTTTTATAGCAGATTTTTGTATAATATTGAATTTAGTTGGTATTAATGTAAATTAGATTGTTTTAAGCTAATTGTAATTTCTACATTGTAATTTCTACCATAACCTTTAGAAAATATATATATATTTGTGTGTGTATATAAACAATAAATGTAATAAGTAGTAAACTTGAAAATATGTATATGTAACCCAAAGGAAAACACTAATGAAAGAACAGAGGAACAAAGAAGCAAAAAACATGTTAAAAATAAATAATGCACAAATTCTTACAAGTATTACAGAAAAACAATTAAGCAATAAAGTAAAACTCCAGTGAAAAGAAAGGCATTGGGAGAATAAATTTTATAAAAATGATCCAATGATACGTTGTTCACAAGATTCAAAGACACAATAGGTTGATAGAAAAAGGATGAAAATGATATATACTATACAAGCAATAACTAAAAAAGAGCTGTTACTAATATTTAAAAAAATAGATTGTAAAACAAAAACTGATATAAAAACAAAAATGTATATTTTATCATGAAAAAAGTCAGTTATGTGAACCCCAAGAAAAAGTCTCAAAGTACACACAGCAAAAACAGAAAATTGAAGGACTAATTGACAATTCAACAAAAAATATTGAAGATTTCAATGTTGCACTTTCAACAGTGAATAGAACATGTAGGCGGAAGATTATAAAGAAAGCAGAAGAGTTAAACAGCACTAGAAACCATGTATAATCATAATATATAGAACGCACAATCATAGCAGAATATATTAAGACATTTTTGTCAGGTACTCATGAGTTCCTTGATAAACCATAGGCGAGGATATAAAATAAGCCTCAATAAATTTAAAGTTATTAAATTGTTCATCATCTCTTTTCCAAACACAATAAAAAGAAAAACAAAAATCAGTAACAGAAGAATAATTAGAAAATTTAAAAATGTATGAAAATGGAAGAAAATACTTCTAAAGAAGCAATGGGCAAAAAAACACAAAAAACAAACAACAAAAAAAAGCACAAGAAAAAATACAACATAATTGCAATGAATGAAAGTTAAAACACAACACAACAAACCCTAGCCAGTCATGGTGGCCCATGCCTATTTCAGCTACTCAGAGGCTGCAACAGAAAGAACAATTGAGTCCAGGAGTTCAAGGTCAGGCTGGTCAACATAGTGAGGCCCTGTCTCCAATAAAATGAACAAGCAAACCTCTTGAGATGCAGCTAAAGCATTCTTTAAAAAGAAATTTACGTCTGTAAATGCTAGTATAAAGCAAGAAGTATTTCAAATTAGTAACCTAACCTTCCATCTAAAGAAACTAGAAAAAGTAAAAATGCAAACTAAACATAAAGCTATGAGAAAGAAGGAAATAATAGCATTAAGGGTAGAAATAAATGAATAGACAATAGAAAAAAATAAAGAAACCAACAAAACCAAAAGTTTAACAAAATTGCCTGATTTTAGCTAGATGAAACAAGATGAAACGAGAGAAAATGTAAATTACTAAATCAGGTATGAAATAAGAAACATTGTTATTGAACTTAGAGAAATTAAAAAAAATTAAGAGAGAATAGTATGAACTACTTACAAATTAGATAACCTACATTAAAATGACAAATTTTTAGACAAACACAAACTACTGAAGCTGACTCAAGAATAAATAGAAAATCTGAAAAGATCTATAATAAGTAAAGAGATTGAAAGAGTAATTAGGAAAACTACTCACAAAGAAAAGTTTCAGCTCTACTTCACTTGCTTCACTGATGAACTCTATCGAACATTTAATTAATACCAGTGTTTAACGAATGCTTGCAAAAAGTAGAAGAGGAAGGAACACTTTCAACTCATTTTACATGTTACCTTGATACCAAAACCAGACAACTATCACAAAAAAAGAAAACTATACATTAACATCTTTTATAAATATACACATAAAAATCTTCAACAAAATACTAACAAATTAAATGCAGTCCCATGTTAAATGAATTACACTCCATTGCCTAGTGGTTATTACAGTAGGAATGCAAGGTTGATATTACCTCCAAAAACCAATCAATATAACACATCATGTCAATAAAGGACAAAAACCACATGAGCATTTTCATAGAAGTAGAAAGGTATTTGACACATCCATCATTCTTACATGGTAAAAGCTTTTAAGAAATAAGAATAGAGGGAACTCCTGGACCCAATGAAAAGCATCTACCAAATAGAAGGGGACTTCCTGAACCTGATTATCCACAGCTAATGTCACACTTAAGCAGGAAAGACTACATGTTTTCCATCTTAGATCAGAAACAGGACAAGGATGTCTACTTTCATCTTTTTATTCAACATTCTAGCCAGAACAATTAAGCAAGGAAAGGAAGTAAGTATTCAGATTGGAAAGAGGTAAAATCGTGACCTCTCACAGATGGCGTGCTCTTGTATATAGAGAATCCTGAGAACAAACAAATTTAGAACTAATAATTACAGCAAGGTTGCAGAATACAAGTCAATATCCAAAATCAATTGGTTGTCTATATATTAGTAATGAAACATCTAAAAATAAAATGAAGAAAACAATTTTATTTATAATAGCACAAAATAATTAAATACTTATAAATAAACAACAAAAGTTTAATACATTTACACTGAATGCTACAAAATGTTGTTGAAAATATTAAAGAGAATATAAATAAATGAAAAGAACTGGAAGACAATATTGTTAAGATGGCAATACTCTCCAATTTGGTACAATGGATTCAATGTAATCTCTACCAAAAGAAATCAATTACCTTTTTTTAAAAAAATTAACAAGCTGATTCTAAAATATACTTGAGAATGTAATGACTCCAGAATAGCCAAAATAACATTTTAAAAAGAACATCAAAGTTGCAAGATTCATACTTCCCAATAACCAGATTTATTATAGAACTATGATAATCAATACAGTGTGTACTACATAAGAAAAAATAAATAAATAAATAGAATAGACTTGATTGTTCAGAAATATAGCTTACATTTATGATTATTTGATTTTAGGTTTGAATTCCAAAAATATTTGGTGGGGAAATAAGAGTCTTTTTTGTTTTTCTGGAGACAGAGTCTTGCTCTGTTGCCTGGCTGGAGTGTAGAGTGCAGTGGCGTGATCTCTGCTCACTGCAACCTCCACTTCCTGGGTTCAAGCAATTCTCCTGCCCCAGCCTCCCAAATAGCTGGGACTACAGGCACATGCCACCATGCCCAGCTATTTTTTTTAATAGTTTTCTTAGTAGAGACGGAGTTTCATCATGTTAGCCAGGATGGTCTCCATCTCCTGACCTTATGGTCTGCCTGCCTTGACCTTCCAAGTGTTGGAATTACATGCATGAGCCACTGTACCCAGCTGGGAAATAATAGTCTTTTTAAAATTGTGTGAAAATAGTCTTTTCACAATTGTCTTTTCAACCCAATTATGTGTTGAAAAGACTAGTCTTTTCAACATTCTTCATGCAAAGAATGAATTTGGACCTCTTATTTCACACAATAGGCAAAATGAACCTAAATTGGATTTAAATCTAAATGTAAAACCCCTAATTACAAAACTTACAAGAGAGAACACAGGGGAAACTTTTCACAACCTTTTGCTAGGAAGTGGTTTCTTAGACATAACACCAAAAACATAAGAGACAAAAACATTTAGAAAATTGAACTTTATCAAAATTTAACAACTGTTGTATCAACATATAAAGAAATGAAAAAGCAATACACGCAATAGGAGAATATGCTTACAAATTATATACATTACTTGTACTCAGAATATATTAAGATTTATTACAACTCAACAATAAAATAACAAATTCAAAAACTGGCAAAAGACTGGAGTACATATTTTTCCCAAGAGGAAAGAATAAAGACTGACAAGTACATAAAATGATGCCCAACAGCATTAGTCATTAGGCAAATGTAAACAAAAACCTCAATGAGATACTATTGCATACCTAATAGAATAACAAAACTTAAAAAAAATAAGACAATATTGGCTGGGTGCTATGGCTCACGCCTGTAATCCCAGCACTTTGGGAAGCCAAGGTGGATGGATCACCTGAGATCAATAGTTTGAGACCAGCCTTGCCAACATGCTGAAACCCGGTCTCTGCTAAAAATCCAAAAATGAGCCAGGCATGGTGGTGCGTGCCTGTAGTCCCAGCCAGGAGGTGGAGGTTACAGTGACCCAAGATCATGCTATAGCACTCCAGCATGGGTGACAAAAGTGAAACTCTGTCTCAAAAAAAAAAAAAGAATCAAGTGCAGATGACGTGAAAAAAATGGGAATTCTCATAAATTTCTGGTTCTAAAACAAAGCAGTTATTTTGCAAAGTTGTTTGGCCGTTCCTGAAAATATTACACATAAAATTACCATGTGCTGCAGCAATTTGACTCTTATACACCCAAGTATAATAAAAATATCTGTCTCTATAACTTACACATCAATGTTCACATTTGCATTATTGATAATAGTCTAAAAGTGAAAACAATCTAAAGATCCGTCAACTTATAAATCGATAAATATAGATGTGATATATCCATAAAATATTTTTGTCATAACTCATAAAAAGGAATGAAATATTGATACATGCTATCATATGGACAGACCTCAGAATAATATATAATAAAGGAAAGAAGCAAGCCAGAAAAGACTACATATTTAATCATTCTATTTATATAAAATGTCCAGAACAGGCAAATCCGAAGAGACAGAGGTAAATTATTGGCTACCAGAAAACTGGGAGTAGGGAGGAATGGGGAGTGAGTCCTAATGGATGTGAAATTCTTTTGGGGGGTGATGAAAATATAAAATTGGATAGTGATGATGGTTGCACAACTCTGTAAATACTGTAAAAACCACTGAATTGTACACTTTAATATAGTCAGCTTCATGCTGTGTGAATTACATATCAATAAGCCTTTCACTATAGAAAGAAATAAGAAAATAGATTTAAAGGAAATCAATTGTGTTTCACCCCCAAGCATAGGTCTTAACTTCTTTGTCCAAAATTCTTAAAGAAAATAACAAATAATAAAAAATAAGTATAATCTTCACAGTTTTTAAAGGTTTATTCTACTTCACTGTATTGTTTTTGTTACAATGCCTTCAGCAAGTTGCAGGAATTCATAAAGCTTGCCTGATGGAGGGCAGTTGAATAAAATTCACAGTTCAAAGTATGACAGAAGCACAAACTGTTAAAATAAGATTCAGATTTATCAGATTATCTCCTTAATTTAACTGCTACAAAAATAAATTTATTTTCACACAAAACAAAATTTATTCTCATTATCATTCTATTGCAAAAAGGAAAAGAAATAAATCTGAGAAGTTGAAAATCAGCAAAGCAACTGAAATTACTTTAGGAAAAGATGTTCTAAATGTCTATTGTAATAAACAAAACAAAAAAATGAATATGACTGTATTAGACTGCCACTTCTTTTTCATAGTAAATTATATGGAATGTGTTTTCAGATTTCAATTACGTTGAAATCTTTAAGAGCTCTTTTTTGTTGTTCTGAAATAGCATTAAAATAGATTATTTATGTTAATTGATACATAATAAACAGTGACAGTGTTCTGTTTTTCTCCTAGTAAGCTTAAATGTATATCTTTGCACATTAAAAACAAGAATATATAAACTAGAAGTTAGAGACCAAAGGCCAAACTTGGGACCTGACAAGAAGTCTGGGCTGCCCCACAGAATCATCAGGGAAACCCAGCATTTGTTGGTAGAACCAGATCCTGGCCTTAAAGCAGAACCAGATGAGACCAACACCCAGGATTCCCCTTTTGAAGGAGGGACTTTTAAACCTGAACTGTTCTTTCCAGAAGAATATCCAATGGCAGCCCCTAAAGTGCATTTCACGACCAAAATTTATCATCCTAATGTAGACAAGTTGGGAAGAATATGTTTAGATAATCTGAAAGATAAGTGGTCCCCAGCATTGCGGATCCACACAGTTCTGCTACTGATCTAGGCCCTGTTAAGTGCTCCCAATCCAGATGTTCCATTAGCAAATGATATAGAGGAGCATTGGAAGACCAACGAAGCCCGAGACATAGAAACAGCTAGACCAGGCACTAGGCTGTATGCCATGAATAATATTTAAATTGGTTTGATCATCAAGTGTGCACCACTTCCCCCGTTCTGCCAAGACAGAGTTCTTTCTTTTTGTTTGCATTTACTGGACACAGTCTTAGAAACATTACATAATAAACGCCCAGACATCTTCAGTCCTTTGGTGATTAAATGCACATTAGCAAATCTATGTCTTGTCCTGATTCACTGTTTTAAAACATGAGCAGAGGCTAGAAGTATCATTCGGACAGTTGTGAAATGTTTAAAAGCAGTGGCCCCTCTCTGCTTTCATTCATTTCTCCCATCTTGGATTAAGTATAAAGCACTGTGAATGAAAGTAGTTGTTAGGTTAGCTGCAGGGGCGTGGGTGTTTTTCTTTACTTTATTTAAATTTAATTCCTCCCCCCACTTTTTTTGAGTGGGGCAATAGTTTTAATTTACAAGCTCCTTTCTTGCCTTTTTTTGGTGATCTAATTGCATTGGTTAAAAGCAGCTAACCAGTTCTTTAGAATACATTCTCTAGCCAAGTCTCACTTTTTAACACTGTAAGATGGACAAGCTTGATTGTCTGAACCAGAAGGGGAACATTAACCAGCCCTCACTAATAACACTGTGACTTTGCTGTCAAGTGTTCATTCCCCCGTAAAAAAAAAAAAAGCTTGTGACCATTTTGTATGGCTTGTCTGGTAACTTCTGTAAATCTTACGTTTTAGTAAAAATTTTTTGTTATTCCAAAAAAATAAATGAAAATAAAAATAAGCTAAAAAACTAAATTCTACCATAATAACATACATCTTACACTGATTCCTTCTGATGTTGAATATTGAAAGGATTTATATGAAATCTTGAATATAAAACAATAAAACAAAATTATATAATCATATTCATATAAATTGTAAATATAAACTTCATCGAGTTTTTAATATACAGTCTTTCAAAGATATATTTCTCAACAATTTTGGCTGATAATGGGTACATGTTATAAATCAATGTATATGCAGTATATTTTTTCACATTGTATGTTATTACTGATAATTTATGTTACTACTGAGCATTAAAGTCTTAGGATAAAAGAAAAACTTCTAGAGTAGTAACTATAAATTATAATAATTTTATTCATCTGAATATATATCAATTTTTAAAAAACAACAAAACCAAACATCTTTCTAATTTATCTTAAAGTTTGGTTAATTTGAATTTTATCAAATTACTGGTATTTTAATAGTTGCATGTTTATTTTTATGCATTTTTAAGAAAAATACACAATTACTGTTATCAAGTTAATTAACATTAATTTTGTGGTTAATGGTTTCCAACCTAAGCGGGAAATATCTTTTTACTCTCCCAGCAACCTTACTGTGCTGGTAACCGTGTTATATTCCTTTTTCTGAACAAAAAAATAGAGGCTGAAGCAAGGTCCTTTTCCCCTGACTCGGCTTTCCTGCTTTCAAACATCAGGGTCTATTCCTGAGGGGTCTACTCGGGCTCTGGAACTGCCAAGTGTTTCCTTCACATGCAGCAAGGAGTTATCTCAGAACTATAACTTCAATATTAGAACTCTGTATCAGAATTTTATATAGCAGACAACTCAGGCAGCTCTTTTAGTTAAAGGTGACTGGAAAAGTACCATAGTCACAGCACTAGACAACATCCTTGCTGGTTTTTTTTTTTTTTTTTTTTTTTGAGACGGAATTTTGCTCTTGTTACCCAGGCTGGAGTGCAATGGCGCGATCTCGACTCACCGCAACCTCCGCCTCCTGGGTTCAGGCAATTCTCCTGCCTCAGCCTCCTGAGTAGCTGGGATTACAGGCACGCGCCACCATGCCCAGCTAATTTTTTTGTATCTTTTTTTAGTAGAGACGGGGTTTCACCATTTTGACCAGGATGGTCTCCATCTCTTGACCTCGTGATCCACCCGCCTCGGGCTCCCAAAGTGCTGGGATTACAGGCTTGAGCCACCGCGCCTGGCCATCCTTGCTGTTTTATGTGAGCTTTGTGATCTGTTATTTTAGAACTATCTCTAGACCCATTTATGTGAGAGGGCAGCAGAGCTTAAGGGTGAGGTGGGGTATTGAAAACTTAGTGGTGTATCACATAAACCACTGCAAGGCTCCAGATAATATTCTACTATTATAATAAGTATTTATAGATACTATTTCCCTGGTACTTTTTAAAGTTTCATAATAAAAGAATTTTTGAGATACACTTTGAATGTCATTTTGTCTTCAGTTAATATTGAATAAAAATTTTAAAAACTCGTATTTATCATTTTGTGTAGCATTAAGGGTATTAACACTCAAGTCTGGAGAATAGTAAATTTATATTAACCTCATGAGCTATGTTAATGAGACATATACATACTTTTGTCCCAAAAGACTGTTTCTTTGGAAGAATCCGTATGCACAGTAAGCTTTATACAGTATAACTTAATTCATGAAGACTTTGTTTATTTGTAGATGTACAAAATGATAAACTTATCTGCATTACTAATATGTCTATTAAAAAATAGCACAATTCCTACCCTAATTTCTGATACATGACAGATACTGAGATATTCTAAGAAGTGAATGAGATTAATTAAGCTATATTCAATGCCAGATAGAGGCAACGGTGTTTTTTTACATGGTTTAAAACAATTTTCCAAATATAAACTGTATACAGAAATTCAAATAAGAACAAAATTACATTCTTGGCCACATGGGATTATCAGTACACCTCAAAAAACTTGTCTGTCTAGGGGCCTTATGAAGTCATTCATTATCTTGGTAAATGTATCAAAGTATCCCTGAGCCATGCAACTTCTGAAACCTGATCTGTCAGCAGATCTCAGCAAAAGACACAAGTTAATCATGAATGATGGTGAACACATGAAAATGAAACTGCTTCCATCCTCATAAGCAACATTTTCATCCTTGTAGTAAGACCAACGTGGGAAGAGAATAACCAGCATATCCGTGAGTTAACATAGAAACAAAGGCCAGCAAGATCAAGACGCATGATGCCTATGTGAATACTCTCCCTGCGCATTACTTTTATTTTCTGTTTATACTTAAATTTATCTAAAGGAAAGACATGCCTATCTGGTTACACTCAGGTAGGCCATCTCACAGGTTGGGGACCACCATCACTCTTTCAAAGTGCTTTGCATATTCCTGCTGGGATTCACCGTGTATTAATTTTACAACTTAAATCTCAGAAACAAATTCAGATTTCTTAGTGAAAATCACAAGAAAAATACACAATTGATGTTACCTAATTAATTAGCATTAATTTTGTGCTTAACTGTTTAGAGACTAAAAAGGTGATACTCTTTCATGCTCCCAGCAACTTCTGAATCCTGGTAGCATTATTATATTCACTTTTTTTTGGACAAAGTCAAAGTCTGAGTCAAAGTCTCTTTCCACTGACTCTACTCAGTGATATCTGAGTGGAACCAGACAAGCATATCTTTTCTTTAGATAAATTTAACTGTAAGAGAAAAATAAAGGTTGGAGGAGGGGAAGAGAACAGTGGTTGTTATTTTTTCCCCATGTTGATCTTACTACAGGATGTTAGCTTTCATATGCTGAATGTTTACTTGAGAAGACTCTTCATAAGTCTCTTCAATTCATCTGTTTGGTAATCAGTCAGTAACATCTATAGGTGACAAGGCACTAATATTTTAATTCTAAGAGAAGCAATAAAATTATGTATCTTATATAAAATGACATATAAAAATATGTCAATGTGGTGATTACAAATGAAATTATTTATTTACATTCCTAAGATTACACTGACATGACCACATCTGCTTTTGTAGTTTGTATTTATACAGATCTACAGAGATTTGCCAGATTTAGAAAATACAAAGATAGGAAACTAGTTCAATTAAAATTTTTATCTGAAATGTTTATTTAACTAATGAACTAGTTTTTATCTGTCAACTAGATCTATATTAAAAAACATGTATCAGAAAACTATTTTTTGATAAACTGCAAAAACTATGCAGTTTTTTATTACCTTTAGTAATGTAGAATGTGGGACTATAATCTTTGTAATAAAAAGTGAAAAAAAGAATATTATAAAGTCTCCCATAAGCCGTAACAACCACCAAAACACATACTGTCAAATTATCTAATTCATATCTTCTACCAGCAGGTTTCAAGTTAAAATGAATGCAGATGAATTGCTGCTTTTTACAGTTATATAAGAATTATCTCATTTTTTTTTCTGTTTTGACAGGGTCTGCACATAACAAAGGTCTTAATGGAAGTTGAAATTGTCTTCAATTACACTGGGTGTCTAAAGGTGGGTCAGCCTAGCTTTTTAAGCTCTTTAAATGTCTTTGATTTTTGTGAAGGTTACCAAATTAACAGGATTCTATGACCTTTTGTCCTTACTTAAAAGTTAAAACTTGGAGGCTTGCACTACATACATTTTGATTTTTTTTTTAAGATTTCTCAAATTGGATTTAGAGATAAACTCACAAATTTATGCATAAGAAGGGCTCTGAAGACAGCAAGGCAAGGACTGAAGCTGAGGTCCCTTGCAGTGATGAGTGCTAGGAGAGCATGGTCTCTGATTTCAGAAATGGCGAAAAACTTTATTTTCATCTATGATTTATTAATTTCTTTAGCAAATATTAATGAAGCATCCTGACAGAGCAGGAGCATCACCATCTTGGATCAGAACCATCATTTAAAAGTTCCCGTTGATTAAAAACTGGCTAAATCCAACCCAAAGGGCATCAGCATGATAGGACTAATGTCAGCATGACCACGAACCACAAATGACATCTCCAACCAGAAACATTCCAATCTTAAGATAAACCCCTCCCCTACCAGAGCCATGCCAGCCCTGAGATAACCTCCCCTCTGACTGGGAAGATGTCAGCTCCAAGATAACCTCCTCTCCGACCAGGGACATTCCAATTCCACAATAAACTTCTCCACACAGAAACATTCCAAGTCTGTGATAATATCTTACCCTAAACCCGTAAATACTCTTGGTCTGTAAGAGAGAGTGCACCTGACCAGAAGCCCCTTTCAGGTTTATTCTCCAAAATAAACCTGTCTTTGACTGTTGAGCCACTTTTCATGTTTTTCTTTTAACTCTTACACATCCTATTATTGTATATTCTAGGCATTGGAGAAATAGCAGTGACAAAAACAAGCACCTATGTCTGCCTTTATGGAACTTATAGTCTTATGTGGGGACACAGGCCACACATTTGTGGTTTTAACTTTAATAAAAATTGTAAAATTTGCTTTGAGAGAAAAAAGTTCTCTGTTTCTTTTTCTGCTATGCATCTACGTATCCATCCATTCAGCTACCTAGCAAGTCTATCTTACTCTGTCCACAAGTTGAGCATTCTTATTGTATCTTTTTAGGTACACTTTGATTAGGGACAGATAGGAGACAGATTCCTCTACACACTCTTTGTTTAAAGTTCTGAATCATTTGTAAATGACAATGGATCAAACAGTTCAATAAATATTTATCTTCCCAACCCATGCCATTCTGCTACTGACACTCAGTGTTAAGAAAAGAATCGTTATCTTTTTTCAAATGTTAGTAGTTCATGCTCTTGGAACTCAAAATTCCCAGTGATCAAAGGATTTTTCAATTGAAGTAAATAGAACGTTTACTGTATTACACATAAGAGTCCCCTGACATGGATGCTAGGTAAGTTATGATACTCATTTTGTTTTTGTTTGTTTATTTTAGAGACAGGGTCTTACTCTGTGGCCCAGGCTGAAGTGCAGTGATGCAATCACAGCTCACTGTAACCTCTTAATTATAAGCTCAAGCCACACTCTCACAGCCTCCAGAGTAGCTAGGACTACTAGTGCCAACAGAATGGGCTAACTTTTTTACTTTTTTGTTGGGAAGGGTCTTATTGTTTTGGCTAAGCTAGACTCCAACTCCTGGTCTGAAAGGATCCTCCTGCCTTGGCCCCCCACAGAGGGCTGAAATTACAGGCATGAGCTACCATGCCCAGTTTTAATTTTATTAAATCTACCATGGTCTGCTTTACTGAATTTTTTTTCTCAGAAAAATCAAATAAGTTAACATAATTAATACCACATCTTGTGACTTACTCTGTCAAATGTGAATAACCTAACAGATCATGGGCTTGCAACCTTTGGAAACAATTATTCCAAAGAAGTGTAGTTTGTCTCTGTGAGCTTCGTTATTTCTGACATACATCATTAGTATGCAGTGATAAAACATTCTATTTGTAGAATCTCTCAACCACTTTAATTAATTAAAGAAACTAAAGGCATAAACTCTTCTAATGACTGAAATTTATTTTTATACATTTTGTTTTGAAGTGAAATATTTCTATTTCCAGGGATGAACAAATGGGTGAATATGTACATTGATTCAACCTATAATAATTTTTTATGACCCAGATACTTCCCTTCTTCTAAGTTAATTGGTAGTAAAGATAGATATAAACTCACAGTCAAATCATATGAAAATTGCAATGATATTGATCCAGGGTACTATAGTAGTAATGAAGAATGATTCCAAAGGTAGAAACCAAAAATAGTTAATAGCTTCTGTATGCAAGTGACTGTGTAAGCATTTTCTATGCATTTTCCTTAATACCCACAACCATTCTGTGAGACTATTATCATTCTTCTCATTTTACTATTAGGGAAACTGAATTATGTTGTGTGTGTGTGTGTTTTTTTTAAAGTAACTTGTTCCAGGTCACACAGTAAATAGCATAGCCTGATGTGGCAGGGTTTCAGGGAAAGCGGGCTGAAGATGTTATTCCCTTTGAGCCTTAGTGATTGATTAGAAGAAAAATACACAGAAAGAAGGAAAGTGTTATAGAGATACAGTTCAGATAGTGAAAACATTATTTAATAAAACATAGGGGTGATAAATATATGCCATGTGAAGGAAAATTTGGCATCTTGGTTTTATTATGATAAAAGTTGCCATACGGACTATGGGGAAAGATGAACTAGAGAACTCATCAAGGACCTCTTCAGGGAAGATGAACTTTGACATGTTGTGCATGAGAAAAAAGTTATAAATAGAGAGGTTAGATTGCCAGTTTTGATTGTTACAAATATTATTTTGGTAATGGATTTGATTAGACAAAAGTGGGACAGAACAGAACAACAAGCTACAAGGACCTTTCAGTAACTTAGGCAAGTGAATTAAAGTCTCAGTTGAATGGAATGAGAAGCAAAAAATGACTCTACAAAGTACTTTGGAGGTCAATTTGGAAAGATTTGTTCATTGACTGGATGAGGGATATGACAAAGAAAGAGGAATCATAAGAGTAACTCGTAGATGTCTAGTTTTGATGGATGATGATGTTTTCAAGTGAGGAAGTGAATTTTTCAAAATGAGATAATTTAAAATCAGGAGATGTGGACGCACTGAGTTTGAAATATCAGTGTGTCTTCTAGCTCCAGATGTCCAGCAGGTTGTTGAATGTTCAGGTCAGAAGCATGAGAAGTGTTTAACTGTACAGAGTGAGAAACTGGTCAGCCAGGTATCGTGTGCACTATTATGAGTTGTAGGTAATAACTGGAACCCTGACGATCATCAGTATTTAATAAAAATGTAGCAGAAGAGAAACCCAAGGAGAAGCCCATAGAGGAAACAATGAGAAAAGCACACCCCAGATGAGAAGAATCGAGCAATACCAAATGAAGCAGAGAGGGTCCAATATTAAATTATTCCATTAAATAAATTCACTGAGTTTAATAACATTATTTAATTAATGTGAACAAATACATTTATAAATTACTTAAATTTTCAAATTAATTATTAAATCCTCATACAAAAAATTCATTGGGTTCTGTAATTGAGTCATTCTTTGAAATGCTAGTTGTACAACTTCAGAATTAACTCTATAAATTCACAGGGACACCAGAGAGAGGCCTCTGAAGATAGTGCCTCTGCTCCTTGTAAAGGTATGAAAGGAGGTTCCCAACAATATGCTGCACCTATTCATAAGCAGGAGGGTTGAAGGAAATAAATATTTTTAAGTTGTTTTATAATCTATAAACTATAAATAAATTTTATAAAGTTGTTGCTTGAGATATTAGTATGTCTCATCTACTTCAACTATATAATATTATAGCCAGAATAATAATGTCCAAAATTTATTGAGTGCTTACTTTATACCAAGCCGAGATCTAATAGCTTTACATGTAGAAACTGAATTTCCTAAGAATACATAAGAAGTGAGATACATAACTTATTCATGATCACACAACTAGTAAAGGAAAAGCCAGGAAACAAAGCTAGGAATATGCCCAATAACCTATTAACCACCATCACTCATTGCCAATGAGAAAAGGGAGTCCTGTAAATTGTGTCATTGGTTATTCAATTGGGGAGGCCCTTCCTCAACCAATAAGCCCCATTTTATGCCCCTTTTGACTTACTAATGAAAAAAGGGGTTGACCCCATTTGCAGACATTGAAAACAAATATAATAAGCTGATATTATTCACCATGAACTGTCTTAGAAAAGCTTATTATCTTGGATTCAGTTTTTAGGCTAAGTACAGACTGATAATCCATAAGCTTTTTCAAACCTTTGCATGTAAGGGGCCCAGTATTAGTGTGAAATGCTATGACGTTTGTTGTTGTTTTGTTTTGTTTTTGTTTTCCTATGTATGTTGGCCTTCAGCTTCCTTGTAGGACTTCCCTGATCCTCAAATGAGTGGACTGAAAACATTATTTGCATATCTGCTACTAATGATGCCTCGTAATTTCTCTAAGAAGAAAAGGACCTTTGTAGTACTAAACAGTAATCAGAAACAGTCCTGACCTACACTGGTAAGGACGGAGTTTACCATACAGTAATAACTATTGTATAGGATAAAGTGAGTTTTCATTAAAACCAGCAAAATAGACCACCTTTCTGAATGCTGAAACTGGCAAAAACAAATTTTACATATATTAAGTGGCTAACTTTTCTACAAGTTGAAGCATGTTTGTCATCATTCATTCATTTGTTGTACTCTTTTTCACACAATTCTTAATCATCAGGTGTTAACATATTAAACTAAGAGGGGATGTTGTTTCCTTTACACTTTTCAATTGCTGGGAGAGATAGAGGAAGCAAATTAGGGAGCAAGCTAAAGAAGCTGAATGAAAACTTCTGAAGGACTTGAAAGCAATTGCTTCTGGCCTTGAAATCTTGACTTGAGTTACAATATTTCACACATTGGACTTCCTTTCTTCTGGATGAACGTCTGCTATATTGAATATATAATGGAGTTGCATTTTAATTGAAAGCAGCCATTTTTAAATTTTCTTTCAACTTCTACCTACTAATCATACCTTACATTTTTCTAACAAGAACAGTACAATCACAAACAGTTCTGGTGCAGGTTATTCAGTCAAGTGCAACATCAACTGCATAGAAGTAGTCTTCCTCTACCATTATTTCCCTCATTTCCTGTCCAACATAAAGGGTGCACCATGATTCTTCTATGTGTGTTTATTCAAGTTTAGAAGCCAAACATGAGTTCCATGTTAACTACTAAATTGCCTTCATACAACTCAGCAATTCCTTAGGAGGAATGTTATCTGTACCCTAGAAATTAAAAGAGTTTACAGCATCTCTTTTAACATTTTTTATGTAAATAAGAAATTGTGTAAATAAAAAATATTTTTATTTTTATGTAAATAAAAAATAAAGAATTGTGGGACATTTTTGAAAGGTGTTATGCCACTGTAGATGAAAATATACTTTCATAGGTACAATATGACTAAAATCAAGGTAATAATTATTAAGTGGTTCTTATTTAATGATACTGTAGGCCAGCTGTGATAAAGCACTATCATAAGAATAAAGTATACATGTAAGAATGTACACGCCATTTATGATCTTATAGCTTTCAGTATCTCCATTTGGGCTTATTGCCTGCTACTTAGGAGCTGCAGATATTTAAATGTAGATGTGGATCTTGGGATTATATATCCCTGAATCTTTGCTCTTCAGTGTGACTTCTTTTGATTCATAAATCATTTTGCAATGAGAAATCCATGCAGCTTTATTAGATAACCATGTCACCTATAGTATTAAGTAAAACAGCAGGGCAGTTAAGACATTAGGCCCTCTTCTAGATTTTATACTTATGTTTAAGGGATCTGGAGTAAGGGAAAACACGTAAGTGCACATTTAGCAAAAACAGTAATTGCTCAGGGACTCCCAGCAGCTTACCATGCGACTGGGAGTCATATGTCAGGGCATATTTTGGACTCAGCCTAGGTTCTATTATACTAGATGTACCATTACTAATCATGCATGTCTTGCCTTTCACAGAGAAGTAGAATGAAGTGGTTTAGTTAGTGGGTGGATCGACAGGCTGATTGGTACCTGTATTCAATATGGGGTAACTGCAGATGCTTTTTTTACAGGAGTGGCCTGAGAAAGCTAAATGCCTTGTATATGGGATCTGTGGGGCTGTTTGTTGGGATCCTAGATCAAGATCACTCTTGGTGGTGTGGAAAGTCCCAGTTCAAAGGGAATCTGAGCTTGAAATTCATACCTCCAGCAGGGATAATGTTTGGTTAAGCTTAACAAATCAATTCTGATTCATAGTACTTATTTCTCTGATTATTTAAAAAATACTGATGCCATAATTTTATTTATTTTATTGTTTTAATAGAGATTATTATTATTATTATTATTATTATTATTGAGGTCAGGGTTTTCTGGGTTGTGAGATAGCCGCTAGTTTACCAAGCAGCTTAATTTATATATATTCCATACAGTCTTTTTCATGTGGGTTTTGAGAGGCCAGGCAAATTAAAAAAAAGAGAGAAAATAAAGGATGTGTATTTAGTTAGTATCTAATCCAATGCTAGGCATTTGCCCAGTAACTCCCCATGCCTCCTCTACTCTTAATCCAGCCTCTCTGTTCTAGAATGACCCTCATCTTCTAAAGACATTCGTACCAGCATGGCCCTGGGTAATGTCAAATGTACCTTGGTTTGGGTAAAGCAAAGCAGCCTTATAGGCTGCCTAATTCTTTTTCCAGGATAAAGACAGAATCAGATGTTCTACAAGGGTCCAACCCAAAATCCATTTACGTACCTCAACAAATTATACGGCAATCAGTATGTGAAGATACATAAAATATATTTAACTCTGTTTTATGACCTATTTTACTACTTTGAGAGCCTTTCCAAACATTAGAATCACTGTTTTTTCCAGGAGGAAGGCGCTGATTGGCCCCCTGCAGTCCTTAAAGGCAATTATGGATACTGGAATTGGTGTGCTCAAGTCATTATGATTCTCACGAATCCTCTATTTCAATACTTGTGTATACATATAGTGAAATAATGGTTTCTATTATTGTTGTGATCCTAAGGCAAAATGGGTAATAAATTAGATTCAATTATCTAGAATGTCTACGTAATTGTAGTACAATTTTGTTAAATTAATGATAGTTATCAGAATTGTTACAGTTTCTCAAAATAAAATATCTGGGAAAACTACAAAGAAAATAACCTTGGATACCTAAGCAGGAAAACTGTACATTTTAAATTAAACTAGCATTTATCTAAGCATATAAAATCAACCCACTGTGTGACTTTGGACTTCATCTTTATAAGTCTCTGTTTACTCATCTATAAATATTATAAACGTACCATGTCACCTACAAATCCCTCATCTCAAAGATCCTATCATTCTAATATGAATTTGCTCCTCATTGACATAAAACATTGAATTTCTTATTAAAAGAGAATTTTGTTAAGACACATTTCATAAAAATGGATGAATTTGATGTTCAAAACTTGTCAGCTTATCAAAAATCTTGAATGCTGAGAGACTAATATTTTTATTTTTTCAAGTAACTGTTAGGATAAAAGAGAAAATATTTGTGAGGTTTTTTTTTCTATTGTGTAGATGCAATAATTAAAAAAAGTTAGGAGCAGCTGGATATTTAGACATCAAAAAGAGCTGCTTGAATATACTGAACACTGTATTATTAAAGCTCACAAGCTGAGGTTTGCTGACAAGAGGAATAGTCATAAAACATAACCTTTTATTTCATCAAAGCAAGTTATGCCTGCCCAAGATCTGAAGCCCAACATCCATAAAATGGTTTCACACCAGTGACATTCTATTCAAAACAGCTGTCTGAAAGAAAAATAAATGGGATTTAATCCACCATAAAATGAATTGCACAATTTATTTTTCTTGAGGAAGTCATGCCTTTGTGACGTCGGTGAGCCGTAACAGTTTTGCTTCTAAAAGCAGCATCTCCTTCTATGCCAAACCCATATTAATTCAGCCATGTGGAATTTTCCTACAGAAAAAAGCAGTTGGAAAGTCAAAGCTGCTTATCCAACACCTGATGCTTTTCTCTACTTTAAAAAATACTTGTTTGAAACATGAGCCCAGGATAAACTTTTCATCCAGAGGCAGATAGATTTTAAGATGCTTGGTCATGAAGATTGAAATATATGAAACTGTCAAAGTCAACCATTAATGTCCTACAAAAATGGAATTTCTTTATTTTTTTTGGAGGGGAGAAAGGGAGGAAGGCTGGAAGGGAGGGAAGGAGGAAGGAAGGGAGGAAGGAAGGGATGAAGGAAGAAAGGAAGGGAGGAAGGGAGGGAGGGAGGGAAGGAAGGAAATCAAGCAATAAGAGAGATAGTGCCGACCTGGATCTAGAGGTTTACAAGTTGATTTCTTTTTTTTTTTTTGAGAGAAGGAAAGAAAGAAAAAAAATGAGTAAAGGAGAGGAAGAAAGAGGAAGAGAAAGAGGGAGGGTGAACAAAAATATTGCTTTATTCTGAAAAAAAATGGGTATTAATAATGACCAATCAATGTTTCATTTAAACCTATGAGTAGGTGTGATGTGGTATTGACAAGAAAGTATATTTTGTGTATTTGAAGAGGAGAGCTCTGTAAATATTTATTAAGTTTACTTTTTCCGGATGAGTTCGAGTTCTTGATATCCTTGTTAATTCTCTGTCTCATTGAATCTAAGTCTCTATGTATCTGGGTGTTAGGATCGTTAGCTCTTGTTGTTGCATTGATCCTTTTACCACTATATCTTTGTTGCTTTAAAATCTATTTTACCCAACACGAGAGTTGCATCTCCTGCTTTTTATTTATTTATTTATTTATTTATTTATTTATTTATTTATTTTTGCTCTCCCTATGGTTGG
>CM052650.1:158784521-158806248 GCA_028533165.1 Leontopithecus rosalia | reverse complement strand
TTAGGGTTACTGCCATTTGTTGTTGTTTTATCCATTTGTTGATGTAAATTCTTCTTTATGTTGGTTCTCTTTAGTTTTTGGTATATTTTTAGAAAGGCTAATACTGGTTGTTTCTTTCTACGTGTAATGTTTCTTTCAGAAGCTCTTGTAAAGCAGGCCTGGTGGTAATATAATCTCTGAGTTCTTACTTGTTCCTAAAAGATTTTATTTTTCCTTCAGTTGTGAAGCTTAGTTTGGCTGGATATGAAATTCTGGGCTGAAGGTTCTGTTTTTTGAGGATGTTGAATATTGGCCCCCACTCTCTTCTGGCTTGTAGAGTTTCTGCTGAGAGATCTGCTGTAAGTCTGATGGGCTTGCCTTTGTGGGTAATCTGACCTTTCTCTCTGGCTGCCCTTAGTATTTTCTCCTTCGTTTCAACCCTGGTGAATCTAATGATTATGTGCCTTGGGGTTGCTCTTCTTGAGGAATATCTTTGTGGTGTTCTCTGTATTACCTGGGGTTGTATACTGACCTGCTTTGCTAGTTTAGGAAAATTTTCCTGAATAGTATCCTGAAGGGTATCTGAAAAATTGAATTTTATATACTTCAAACTAATATTTGAGAAGAGAGTAAAACTCCAAAAGAGCAGAATGTGAGTTAGAAAAATGACAACTAAGTGAAATTCATCATCTCTTCAAAATAAAATATTTTAAAAATGTAAATGCTATTCATAGGGCGAATGTAAATATAAGCCCTAAATTGACTAAGTCAGAAAACTTTTCAATATAGACATTTTAAATACAATAGAGTAACAGTGGGTTTTGCTTATTTCACTCATGTATTATACATAATACCTTTTACAATAAACGAAAAGAAAGCAATCGTAAGATTTTTGTTTTGTACTGTGTAATTTGCTTTAATACTACATGTGATAGCTAAGATACAAACTAATATAGGCTAGACATTAAAACTTAGGTTGTCCCTTTCCATTCTATCACATATTTTCCAAAATTCTTATATATGTGTTCAAATTAGCCTACATGTATTTCATTTTAACGACATTCTCTCACACAACGTATATTGGAACACTTCTAACAGTTCTTTTTTGTTAAATCTAGCTACATACAAATGTCTATTTGCATGGTTCAGCAAATATATCTGTAAATTAAATGTGAATTCTAAAATAATTAAACTGAAAATAATTTTAACTGAGATATATTATTAGTTTCTTTATAACACATAAGATATTATCTCCATAACTTTTTGCAATGTTCTGATTACCAATGTCCATGTTATAAAAGCGAATTCATAACACAATTCATTAAGAAAAGTATATGTTTCTATAGTATCTCAAAATCTTTTATCTTAACTTACAAAATGAGCACCTGCTTAAAACATATTTTTACTAGAATGAATAAAGCACTGTAGTAGTAAACCTGAGGCTTGTGAATTTGGGCAGCATTCCCAAAAACTGAAGAGAGTATTCACATTCACACTTCAGGGGGAAAAGGAGACAATATGATGCTACTGTACACATGAAGGCAAAGGTGAGACTCAACAAGGATATACAACCATCATTATTTTTGTCAGATAAATTCTGTTGTTTCTGAAGACATTTACATCAGGTGAGATTGAATTTTTAATTTACAAGTAAGAGGGAGAGAAATCTCAAAAGTCATTTTCTTCTGAGACAGATTCTACTCAAAGCATATTCTGCTACTGATGGGTAACACTCATCTTTTATGAATGCACAAAGAGTTTTTATGAGTTAAGTTTTTATTTTGTAAGTTCCCAAACTTTTACTGCTTCATATTGTAGGATAATTTTCCCAACACTGATAACGCATTACTGTTGTATGTTCATACATCTGACCACAGAAAGCAATGTTGCTCAATGTCCCAGATTCCCTTACATTCACAAATGTTAGTCTGTTAACAGAGCTATTAAGACAATCTGCAGATTTAACGTTTATTGCAACATGATATACAAATGTCAGAAAGCAGGACAGCTACTTTCAATTCTTGGGCATATAATGCTGAATTTCTAAATATATTGTACTTTTAACATTTGCTTACTTTCTGCTACTAAACAGTATTTGGTTTGATACTGTAGTTTGATTTTTTTAAAAACGCAATTATCCTCAACATTTAAAATACAAATATTAAATCTAAATAACGCTAAGATTTATTTAGAGTGACTAGCTCTCAATAAATCTGAGATAAACATTGCTTGTCTCATAATCTAGTGGAATATCTGATGGAATACTGGCACTAAAACATTTTTGTTGGCTGTCATCTCAGAATCTTTAAATGCACTTTAGTGTTAGTATTGTATAATATAAAATAAAGATGCACTACCATTCTTCATCAATTTTACAACCTTTTTTACACTGCTGATATCTACCAACTTCGAACAGTTGTAAAACTTGTGCTGACTGATCTGTCTGCTTATGGAAACTTTTCCTAATGTATACTTAGAGACTGCGTGAAATAGAAATTGAATTCAAGACATGACATCATCATTTGTTAAATCATTAAAAGTATTACCGCTATTTTAAAGACTTAACAACACTTTCATCCATGTGAAGAGTCTAGGATTTTTAAATGATAATATAGATCATTATAGGTATTGCTTTGCTATTTCCATATGTATATTTATGTATATATATGTATATGGATACATGCATATTATATACATATATAAATATATGTATGTCTATATACATATCATATACATATTGATAGATATATATTAAAATATTTTTTCCTTGTAAACTTGGCATAAAAGTTATTGTCTGATTCCAAAACAAACTATACTTACAAAGTTTTGAAAGGCATTATTTGTTTAACAAAAAGGAAAAATTGTCAAGGGGATAAGTTATGACAGTAAACTAGAATTAAACATCAAATGCTATAAAATGAGTTTACAAGTAAGCAAGGCAAATATCTACAAATTGTGGGAAAATGGCAATATCTAGCAAGAAAATATAACAACTAATGTTATATAAAATTCTGTGGATGTCCTTTATAAACTTATATATCCAATGTTAATTGCACACTAAACAGTATAAACAAACAGCAAAATTTATTTTGTAATAACACACAAGAAACAGGAGATTTTTTGAGATTACTTATTGCAGCCCTGTGTACAATAGCAAAGACCTGGCACCAACCCAAATGCCTATCAATGATAGACTGGACAAAGAAAATGTGGCACATATACACCATGGAATACTATGCAAACATAAAAAATGGTGAGTCTGCGTCCTTTATAGGGACTTGGATGAATCTGGAAACTATCATTCTCAGCAAACTGACACAAAAACAGAAAACCAAACACTGTATTTTCTCACTCATAGGCAGGTGTTGAACAATGAGAACACATGGACACAGGGAGAGAAGCATCATACACCGGGGGAAGATGGGGGGATGCTAGGGGTGGGACAGCAGGGGGTGGGGAGGGATAACATGGGGAGGAATGCAAGTTATAATCAAAGGGGGAATACAGGTAGCAAACCACCTGGTTATGTATGCGCCTATGCAACAACCCTGCATGACCTGCACACATACCCCAGAACCTAAAGTAAAATAAAAATTAAAAAAGAAATTACTTATTGCATACATTGTAGTCACTGAAACTTAAACTCCAATTTTATTTTATTTTAGTTTATCTTTTTTGAGACAGTTTCACTCTGACACCCAAGCTGGAATGCAGTGGCACGATCTTGGCTCATTGCAATGTTCACCTCTCGGGTTCAAGTGATCATCCTATCTCAGCTTCCCAAACTGCTGGGATTACAGGTGTGAACCACTACTCCTGGCCATTCCACCCCAATTTTAAAATGCATGACAGTGATTTTGAAACTTTAATTTGTACAGAAAGTACACATAGATCTTGTTGAAATGCAGATTCTGATTCATCTGTTGAGGTCTGAGAGTCTGCATTTCTAGCAAGCTTCAAGATGCTGCTGCTGGTCTGGGCACCACACTTTGAATAGTAAGAGTCTGGGCTGTCTAAGGAAAAATAAGCTGGATTTCTTTAAAGTTGTTGGCATAGTTTCAAACCTGTTTTTCCCTCTAATGAGTACAGATAGGATAATAGATCTTCCTGAAACTCAAATATTCAACTACTTATGTTTTCTGCCCAGGAAGTTTTAAACAAGCAGGGGCAGAAATGAATGAGGGTGTGTATCTGTGCCTGTGTTTGTGTGTGTGTACTCGGGTATACAGTTGTGCCTCCATATTTGCATTAAAGAAAGTGTGTCAGCAACTCTCCTGCAACTATCCTCAATTTAGACTTGTATTCAACTAAGCATGCAAAGTTCAGAGAATTGTCAGGTTCAAATATACCCTATCTCTGAGGTTAAGCCCCAGCTTATTTCACACATTTCAACATTTTTCCATGTGGATGCTGTTAAGGGTGCCTGGAATTTGGAGATAAGCCCAGGATTAGTCCTGCTTTAATGTCACCATGAAGCCTTGTTATAGGCCTCAAGTTAAGTTGTTAAACGTATTTTTCAGAGCTTACTGGAAAAAAACATACCCACATTCACTAACTTTGGTAAGCTTCAGATAGCAAAACACAGTGGTGGTTGTTGAAAACTTACCTGCAGGCCTTTACCTTCATGTTGTTATAGATGGTGGACTTAAATTCTGAGGCTAAAACAACATTCTGTTACCAAGCTTGCTTTAGAAAAAATATCTAAACTGAGAACTGCGAGATGGAATATTTGCTTTTTTTTAAAAGCATTTTGAGAACTGGGTCAATCTTATTTAAGTAGATTTTTCAAAATCACTTGGTAATAGTTTAGAATTATTCTATAATTATCTAATATTTTAGTATTTTACTGTATTGATATGAAACCCACTATTACTGAATTGGCCAATTACTATATACTTGTATTTGTGTAAATATGAATTCCAAGTAATTAGCAAGTGACTCATGCTAATGACGTGTCTGAAATACTGGCTTTCCTATTTTTTTGGTCATGTATAGCTATTCTATTGACCTGGAGGATATAAAATATAAAGCAGTGATACTTTATTAAGTCTTGTTAAAGTTTAGTGATTTTGGCCAAAGGATCTTGCAGAATCTCTGAAAAAGGTAATAGTGAGAAGGTGTTAAGCTGCATACTGGACAGAACTGAAATCGAGATCTATTTCTAAAAATAAATTTAAAATGTAAAACAAAACAAAAAAATAACTTCCTAAAGGAAGCCAACAAAATTCCTATATCTTTCTGTACTTTAAAATTTATCTAGCCTACTTAATCTGATTTTGAAAGAGTTGCTGAAAAGAACTCTACACACTATAGGGTTATAGTTTTGAGGAATTTACTAAGAAAAGTATAAGTTAATTATAGCTTTTAAAAGCACAACTGTAGATGTATCAGAATAAAAGGGAATAGAAAAAGAACCCTGTAAATAACTGATGCCTTGGGGTAGCTTCCTTGTCTTGAAATAGTAAAAACAATCTTGCAAAGGATTCTGCTAAATACTCTTCTAAGGCCATGCACATAATTTTGATAGATAACATAATCTCCTTATTGATTAAATTCTCAGATTTTTATTTTACTTCAATGCTTGTAGTAGCTTATTGGCCATAAGGGAGATTTTTTTAAAATGTTAAAGCAGTCCTAATTTCTCCAAATGTAAATTGCCATGATTACTCCTTAAGTGGCTACTAAATGAATTCTTCTATTGATTCTGGAGATAGATAGATAGATAAATAGATAAATGGATAGATAGGTTATTGTGGATTATATTTGATTAAATGAACGGACTCTCTTCTCCAAAAGGTATAGACTGTTTATACTACAGTAGTAGGAAATATTTGATGAGTAGAAATCAATAGCCGAGAGCAATCACTTTCCCATGAACACGCAATTCACTCAACCATCCATGACAGCGCCCCTCATCATAACCTCTCCATGAGGAGTCACTATCATTTTCATTTTGATAAACAGAGATGCTCAGATAAAGTTAATTTACCAAGTATCATACAGATAGTAGTTGGTGTTGGGATTCTGACTTGTGCTCATTATGTTCATTCTTTATATTTCTCATAATTCAGAAAGCAGGAGTGAAGCTCCTATATCCATTCAGGTGCTAATATACATCAACCAACACTCTCAGATGAGATTTTCATAATCAAAGCAACACTTTAGAAGAAGAGTATTTTCTCTTATATATAATTTAAAAATATGACATAAAATATTACAGAAATATTTTATTACCCATTTCTTTCAGGATTTACTTTTGCATTTGACTACAAAATTAAACTTTCAACTTGATGGCTCATAAGAATAGAATATCTCAATGAAAGTTTCACCTAAGCATTAAATTAACAATTATCCTTCGAAATGTTCATTAAGGAATTCACAAATCACCATTATTGTTCCTAAATTATCCATTTTCTGTTATCCCCCTTCACTAATATTAATTATGTTGAGAGTCTTCTTTCTTCCCAACAGGACATGCAGAAACACAGTCCACCAAAGTTGCCACTGTACCAAAGGTGACAGAGATTTGGAATTAAGAAAATGTAGGTGCTAGTATTTTCAACCTTTTCAAAGGCTTTCAACTGAAAAATACCTCTGAGAAATATTTAACAAGAAATGGTCTACAAACCATAATTTTCTGCTACCAAGTGCTTCTCACTCTATTACCCCCCAGGTCAAAATTCTACTGTAATAAATAGTTTACCAAGATAATCAAAAGTTACACTGGCCTATTTCTCCTAGTACCTGTCAATCACAAAGACCATTCATTTGGCAATCTCCAAACTCAGATCTTTATCTCCTTTTTCACTTTTTGAAATCAATGATTTATTAACACATTAAGTACCTATTTTTAGCCTGAGGTCATAAGGACTGCTTTGAAATAGTAGCCTCAATTAGAATAAAAGGAAATGAATATCATATTTAAATTACTTTTAATTCTCTGAAAGTTTCAGTTTCAGACACTGGCTCTTAGTATTTAGTATTAAATGCATGCTACCTAAGCAACACGAGACAAAAACCTCTTTAAAATCAAGTCTAAATGACTATAACTACATATTAATAGCGTAGTATCAAACAACCTCATTTGTCATATAAGTCCCAGTACCTATTGATATTAGGTGACCCCTGAATCAGTATTTAAATGGAATACATAAAAGTCTATTTTTAAACACCATCTCTGTCAAAGAAGTTTCAAAATTAGCGCACTAAACAGTCTGTCGTTTGCAGAATTTTTGAATACTATGAAAAAACTGATGTTTTGTGACAAATAAAATTTCTAAAACTTCAAATTAACTTCAATTTAAACTTCCAAATCTTAATTGTCCCATGTGATCTCAAGCTGTATTCTCTTCTGAGGCATAAGAATAATATTTGATCAAAATATTTTACTGTCATTCTTTCTAACAGATAGTACAGTGCTGCTCCTTCATGCAATAAAATATAAGGCAAATTATAAAATTTACTTTATATTATATGTATACAATAGAAGGTAAATTATAAAAATTTTATAAGGTTAATATAAAATTATAAAAATATTAAAACGTTTGTTAAATTCGACAATATGCCATTACATTAGATTGTTTCTGTTGTTGTTCAGATAGATAAAATAGCTAGAATTACCAAGTAAAAATAGGTACCTGCATCTTTTATAATTTCTAATATTTATGAAATAACACAAGCACAGCTTGGAGTATGTGTCATACTGGTAAATAATAGAGTAGATACTTTTCAGAAATAGAAAAAGATTTTGTAGTTCTAACTCAAATATTTCACCATTTATATGTACTTATAATAATATATTTTGCAGTGCTTGCCCTGAAACTGAAAGTAGAATTTGAGGCATTTTGCCAACCCCTATCTAATTTGCAACAGAGATTGTAATGCAAATTTCTTATAGATTCCCAAATAATTCCTATAGCCTTTCATTAAGTTTCTTTTGCATTTGGCAATATTTTATGAAATAACAACATTGATAAAACTTCATAATCACCTTTCAGATGGAATCAGAAGCTCCCGTTATCTTTTTTTAAAAAGTTGTTAATGACTACGTGAATGGAAGCAGAATCAGATAAAATGTTATCAACTGTATCTTACCTCTCTCACTGAAGTCATCTACTAGAATGATTTCTGCTATCAGACTCTCCGGGGTGCGGTTAATTATACTGTGTATGGTCCTCAGGAGGGAAGTCCAACCTTCATTGTGAAATGGGATAATGATGCTGGTGTTTGGCAGCCTTTCCAGATACATCTTGTGCTTACAGCTGGAGATGAAGAGAAAAGAAATGGTGTATTAGCTGCAAAACTCTTGTAGATCTTATTCTGTTGTTCATTCATTGTGTTTTCAGACAATTGTGGAAACACGACTTGGTCTAAAACTTTCCAACCAGCGTTTGTGCAGCATAATTTTTATCCTGCTCCTTCATGGCCTGAATTAACGATCTCCTTTCACACTCACTCTTAATGAAACAACTGTTTTATCTTTGGAATCACGGTTTCAAATATGTCAGTGTGTTGAAATGTTGTGTTCTTGTTGACATACATTTTTCCTATTGTTATATAATAGAAATAAGGATAAATAATATGCATTAAAACGGTTTCCATGGAGCACATAATTAAGGCTTAGACAGATTTTCTGAAGAGAGTTAAAAAATCTAACTACTGTATTATTTATGTTTAATTAGTCAGTTTTAGTCATGGAGTATTTCAACTGCTGGACAGTATTTAAAGCCTGAAGGGAAAAACAACCATAGCCTCTAACAGAATAAATGAAAATTTAATTTGAAATAATTGTTAACTGAGCACAACTACATAATAAGATTACATTAAGATCCAATTCAAGACCTTATCACATTCCTAGTGAAAACTCTAAAATAAAATCTCAACTTCTTCATTTTTCATCTTTTAGAAGCATCTGAGAACATGAAAAAGAATTACTTTAAAAATTTTATCCCTTTATTCATTATTTAATCTAATAATTATTTCTAACAATATTTATTAAACAAGTAGATTTTGACATTTTCAGACAATTAAAAGTGTTTGAAAACCCATCAAAATTATACCATAATATGGGCATAAAAATGCTGTAAAAATATAAAATAATTCATTTTAGAACAACTTAAATATCAAAAATATGTATAATATGAAAAGGATCTGTCAGTAATTTCCATGTGTACTGAGACAGATGTTTTCGCTTATAATTCACAGATCTGGAAAACAGTGTTAATGAAATTCAGCATACCTGGTTATAATTATACAGAGCTATCGATTCTTCTGAACAAAGCCAATAAGCCCAACTAATTGTGCTTTGATATATCAATAGTCAGGTTGTTGCATCTACTTGTGAGAACCATCACACCTCACAATGTTTTTAGAATGAAGGTGATATTCCCAATGAAGCAAATGGCTCTTTAAACATTAAGACAAGCTATTGCACATACCACTTGCCTATTAATCAAACAGGAATTGCATTCAGAGTAATATCCTATAACCCATCAATAGGGGCTGAGCACACTGGCTCATGACTGTAAATCTCAGCAGTTTGGGAGGTGAGATGGGAGGATCGCTTGAGTCTAGGAGTTCAAGACCAGCCAGAGCAACATAGCAAAACCCAATTTCTACAAAAAATACAAATATTAGCCAGGTATAGTGGCACACTCTGTCATCCCAGTTACTCTGGTGGCTGAGGCAAAAGAATCCCTTGAATCTGGGAGGCAAAGGCAGTGAGATGAGATTGCACCACTGCACACTCTAGCATGAGTGACAGAGCGAGACTGTCTCAAAATCAAAACAAAAATCAATAGGCTCATGACTTCTCAGTCATATACAATCCAATCAGAGAAAGAGTAGACACAAAAGAATGCAAGACTAATCATGTGTGACAAAGGCTTTCTCTTTCAAAATGTTTTTGATAATTTCTATCTGCCTGAGCTCAAATCACTACCACACATGAAATATAAAATGATCCATTCTGCTCATTCATCCATCCATTCATTCATTCATTCATTCATTCATTCATGTCACAATAATTTACTGAAGGTTTGATATAGGCCAGGCTCCAAAGTTGAGATAAAACAATGAACAAAATCTAGGTCTTAACTTCAAGTTATTTATAATATAATCAGAGATACAGAATGAAAAATAATTACAATTTTAAAATGAAATGGATAGTGTAGAAGTTTAATAGAGAGCTATACAATTATTTGAGAGAGGCCCATAAGACACTTTGGAAAATGTTATAGAAATTCAAGTGAGAATTGAAGGTGGCCTGCAAAGGACAGGTTCAAGTTGTATGTAGGAAGAGAACTGACATGACTTGGTACCTAGGAGAAGTGATTAAAGAGGACTCATGTTTTGGACATGGGTAACTGATCCGATGAAATACAGAATGATAGGAGCCTGTGTGAGGGAAACACTGAGGGTTTCAACGATTGAGAGCAATGATGATGAATTCAAGTTTGAACATGTACTATTGAGATGTCAAAACGACATCCAGTTGGAACATAGCTTTCATATATCATATACACACCTATCTGTCAATTTATATGTCTGTGTGTGTGTGTGTGTGTGTGTGTGCGCGCACGCGCGCGCGTAGCTCAAGGTAAAAATCTATTTTGCTGGAAGAAGAGGCTCATGAGAGATAGGCTCTAGTAGATGAAGCTGGTGTATCAAGGTCTCCTTAGCACTCACTATTCCAGTATAAGCCAAGAGGGTCCTATTATACATCTCTGCAGATAGCAACATGAGTACTTCTCTCATCTCTGCACAAAGGGCAGATCAGAAGTTCTGGGAGAAATTAATGCCTCTAGCCCAGGTATCAACCAATGAATAATGGAAGTTAGAGAAGAAATGGTCACATGGTGGGATTAGCCTAGGGGTGGTCTACATTGTCTCCCGTAGTTTCTGAGCAGGATTACCCCTCAGTTGCCCACAGTGATCAGCAGTTTGACTTTTATTGGCCACTTTCCCTTTTCTGTTGAACTTTTTCCAGTTCCTCCCACTGCACCACTCTACATTCTGTTATTACCTCTTAAACACTTTTAAAGTCAAATTTTTGTTTCAGGGTCTGCTTCTAGAGGAACCCAAACTGAGACAGAGGCAAATAAGTTATAACTCATTTGGTGGGAACAGTCTATTGAATAAATGTGCTAGGCAAGATTCACATTGATCAATGTGCTAGTCAAATAGGTAACATTCTTTTTTTTGTGGAGTTAGAAAGCTTGCAGTTTGTTATACATGGAGATACTTTTAAATAAGTTTTTAAAAAACAATTATTACACATGCATTTCATTACTTCTTTCAGCTTTTGAATTATTACTGGCATTCAGAGTCATTTCTAGGCCTATGAAACACAACTATCAGGATTTTGCAGTGGATATATAAAAATGGCCTCATCCTAACTAGTAGACTATTAGTAGTAACGTTACCTTTTTACATTGATATCTGTAACTTATTTTTCAATTAGACTACATTATAAATTCCTTACTTTTCATGCCTGATGATTACATATCAAATATTGAAAAGTCACATCACACTTTATATATCAGACTATCTAGGTTCAAATGATAGCTTTGCCGCTTACTGCCTGTGTGACAATGGGCAAGTTATTACCCTCAATAAGATTAATTTTCTCATGTAGGATAATGGGGGAGCAAAAAAAAATACCTCTTCATAATGTGCTAAGGAGAATTTAATTGGGTCATCTATGTAAAAATTACTTCATACAGCATCACATCGAATAATAGCAAGGGTTTAATAAATACTGTCATTATTGTTTAAACTGTATTATTTTAGTTGTAAAATTCTCTATGGAAGAAGATGTGGAACTAGGAAAGACAGGAACTGCATGAGGGGGACAGTGAGAGACATTTAGGATACAAAGATGAATAAATTTCAATTTCTTCCCTTAAGGGTTCACAGACCAGTGAGCAGATATATAAAATGATTAGACTCAAATGAGACAAGTGATATAATAGATGACACATAGACATTGAGAGCCTGAAGGAAGTGTGACTAACTTTGTCTGATAGAATTAAGGAAGTCTTTATCAATGAGTCTGAATGTTGAGAACAGATCATGAAGAATCTTGAAAACGATTCTAAGGAATTTGGACGTTAGCCTGCAGTCAACATGAAGTACTTCAAATATTGTTAATCACAAGGAAGACCAGATTGTGTTTACATATTCCTCTGGCAGCAGGGCACACAATGCATTGCAGATGGCAAAGACTAGAAGCAGAAAAATTAGCCCTTGTAATAATTGTAGTAAAAAATAATGAGGGTGCAGATCTGATTTTCACTCTAAGGAATGCCAGCTCCTTTGTAACAGCATTTAATCTGATTGAATTATATTCAGTCATTCTAGCACTTAAGCTGCTCCAAAGAAAAACTGAATCTCCGCCAAGCTCAGGCATTGGAATCAAGAAGCTGTGATCCAGATGGCTGCCTTTTGGTATTACTAGAAATAGTGAAGCACATCGTCGCCTTTATTAAGGCTCTGAGCCTGCATATATTAGGTTTAATGTCAAGTCAGGTTGAGAATAAAGGTGTACAAACATGAAGATGATGTACCAGTGTGGAACTGAGTTTAATAAATAAGCAAAATAAAGTTAAAGACAATTTATATTCTTACTACAGTTACAAATGCGTAGCAAATTCACAAATAGAAGATGGAAATGGGGACAAACTAAAACATGTATTGCAATAGTTTTCTAATAAATTACTGCATTTCATATTGCTATATTATTTTCAGATAAGCATTTGCATTAAATTACCTTACAGTTTAGGAATGGCTCAGAGGTGAGGACATCTCTTTGTTGAGTTACATTTTATATAAATGTATAAAAACTCATTCTTCAAATTTTAAAAGCACCAAGAAGAAGACAAAAGAAATAGTTCAAATTATTTAAAATTTATTAAGAAATTATTTAAAAATGTACTTGGGAGAAATGGAAAATTGTGAAGGCATTTAAAAATCTGAAAACAAAACCTAAATTATTCTGTAAACATTCTGCTAATCCTTTCACAGTAGTGAAATTTCAATGGTAAATTTTCTCATATTCTTCTGTTTTTTTGTAAACAATACATAAACTTAGACAAAACAATACATAAATACATAAACAATACAAAAACTGATTTTTATATTGGCATTTACTAAACAGAGATTTAAAAATTTTAGTTAAATAGTATTGTTTAACGCATACTTAACATTTATTCCTTTCATGGTTACATTAATTTATCTTTATTATTTCATTGATTTTATTACAATAAGTGATTCTTTCAAGAATAAAGGCCAAAAAAATTTTTTCTAAATACAAATACTTGAAATAAATACCAGACTTATCAGTGACTTATTTTTTGTCTAAAAGAGATACTTCAGTATGTATGCACTAATGTCAATGTTTATATTGCAGACATTTACATTGACATTTCATTTGTAGTTCTTAAAACCTACATGTATTCTTCGCCATCAATTGGACATTACTTCTCACTGCCTGTTGTGTGTTTTGTATTGGAAAGAGTGTTAAAACTCACATTTAAAAAATTCTAAATCTGCGATTGCAGCTTCTGAATATCAAACTTTAGAGCTTTCTGTTAGTTTATTCAAAGTACAGCTTTATTTTTGTTTTGTTTTGGTTTTTATTACTTATATAATAACAATTCTCAGGATGTTGTGTGGTGGTAATAACTACCCACAAATTTCAGTGGCTTAAAACAATAACAATTTCCTTCTTGCTTCCTTTACCTGTTCGACCTTGGTTGGCAGGAGGGTTTCTGCTCACTGGAGTTAGCAGAAATAGCCAAGATCTTGACCACTGTCAATCATTGTGCCAGATAGAAATAAGAACACCGATGGGTATCAAGCTAGTAGTTAGATGATCTATCCCCAAAATGGCATGTTGCTGTCTGCTTACAGCTCATTGGTTAGAACTAGTCATGTAGGCCAGGGGCCCAGAATGTGCAGTCTTATATGGTACAGAAGAAATACAGTCAAAAGTATTTGTCAAATGACACTAGTGAAAATAACCAGTTTAGTCTTCTGCCTTCTTTAGAACAAATCAAGAAAATAACAATTTACTTGTTGGATGAAATTTAATGGAAAAATAAAAGAGATTCAGTTTCTTTACAGATGAAAAACATAATATTTACATTCCCATATCTATAGAAGCATGACTACAGAAGATATTAGAGCTCAACCATATTTATGAAATCATCCAGTTAAGCCCACCATCGAATTGAGAATTGAGACAGAGTTTTAGAGAGTTAAACATAAATTATTTTACAATCTAATTGGAAAGGTATCGTACTGGGTGAAAAAGTGATACAATGACAAGGCACTGTTCCTGAACTAAGAAGTTTATAATTTTTCTGCAAATTCAGTAATTACAGCTCACACAGGAGATAACATAAGCAATGAATAAGAATCCAGCATTCTTCATTTTTGATTACATAATCTTTTGGAAGTGCCATTCTATCATTGGTCCTTTAAGACATCTTTATACTAATTGAATTAATTTAATTATACAGATACTACAATATTTTAAGGAGGGACAGGCAATTACTTTATTAGCTCAAATGTTTTTGTGAGATGTACACTCTATCCTCCATAAATATTTTTGCAGATAAACCATTCAATAAAATGTATAACAAAATGTCCATCACAAAAATTTATGATGAACTATCATTTGAATAGAGGCCCTAAGATCCACTAACATTATATGATCAGATGGCTAAAATAAGTAGAAATAGTGTGCACTGTGCACAATATTCCTTTATTGGTTTTGTGTATTTAACTAATGATATAGATTTTTGCTACGTCTACCTAGTATTATTTCTAGGTAAAATTATCTTTGAAATTTTCTCTTTTAGTCAAATGTACTAACAAGGACCATCTTACATTTCTACTTGATCCAACTGTATTAGTCTGTTTCATGTTGCTGATAAAGGCATACCCGAGACTAGGCAATTTACAAAATAAAGAGGTTTAATGGGACTTACAGTTCCATATGGCTGGGGAAGCCTCACAATCATGGTGGGATGAAAGGAGGAGCAAGTTAACATCTTACGTGGATGACAGCATGCAAAAGGAGAGCTTGTGAAGAGAAACTCCTGTTTTTAAAGCCATCAGATCTCGTGAATCCCCTTCACTCTCTTGAGAACAGCATAAGAAAGAACCATCCCCATGATTCAATCATCTCCCACAAGGACCTTCCCATAACACGTGGGAATTATGGGAGCTATAAAATTAGATTTGGGTGGGTACACAGAGCCAAACCATATCACTAATTAAACAATTAGATTTTTTTATTGTACTTTAGGTTCTGGGGTACATGTGCAGATCATGCAGCATTGCTGCATAGGTACAAACATGCCAAGGTGGTTTGCTGCCTTCATCCCCCCTTCACCTAAATCTGGTATTTCTCCTCTCATTATGTCTCCCCATCATTCCCACCCCTGTCCTCCCAGACCCCCCTGCTACTGACCGCAGTGTGTGATGAACCCCTCCCTGTGTCCACCTGTTCTAATTGTTCAACACCTGCCTATGAGTTTAAATATGAAACAATTATTTTCAAGGCATTGAATATCAAGCAACAAACAACAGTGGTCTTTCAGAAATAGGATACAATTTCCCCTGCTATGCTCTAGCCTGAGATTGCAGGGTATGGTGAAGTTAAGAGAAATACAGACAGATCCAAATGATCTCCCTAAGATGAGAAAATGGAGCCAAGAGTCCCGGGGACCAAGGTGGCTAGGCTTTGCAGGATAAAGCACTCTAAAGGAATGAGCTGTAGCCCTTTGGGAGGCCAAGGTGGGTGGATTGCCTGAGCTCATGAGTTCCAGACCAGCCGGGGCAATAGTGAAACCCTGACTCTACTAAAATAAAATAAAAAAATTAGCCAGGCATGGTGGTGTGCACCTATAGTCCCAGCTACTTAGGAGGCTGAGGCAAGAGAATCACTTGAACCTGGGAAGCAGAGGTTGCAGTGATCTGAGATGGCACCACCGCACTCCAGCCTGGGCAACAGAGCGGGACTCTGTCTCCTAAATAAATAAAGGAATGAATAGAGAACTTAGGAGATCTGCAGCGTCCCCCTCACTTCTTCAGCTAAGCACTGATCAGTGCAAGCACATAAAGGAACAACCCTTATCTGAAGAATAAAACCCAAGAACAGATTAGAGGAAATGATACCTATCATTTGTACAATGTATAAAATAATGCTCATGGAGAATTAGGTGAACTGGAAACAGAGAGAGAGAGTGTGTGTGTGTGTGTGTGTGTGTGTGTGTGTGTGTGTGTGTGTGTGTGTGTGATTGCTGGGTGCCTCTCCAAGTTATAGAACATCCACTCTCCTGGATTAGGAATTTAAGCTGCCCTCCCTTCCTCCCTGTGCAGAGAAGTTACCACTCAGGAGGTTTCCTAGCTCCAGGCCTAGGCATATTTCTTGGTGCTTGGTGGCTGCCCAGTGGATTCTCCCTTGGTGCTGGTGTTTGTGCTGTAATCAGGGACTCTTTAGGCAGACCTGCCTGGCTTGGCCCTGTCCATCTTGGCTCACCTACTATGGCTGAGCAGGGAGGTCAGGCCACTGTGCATTCCAGAGATCAGTCCATTGCCTCAGGCAATATCTCACAGTAAACAAGGATCAAATATATATACTCAGCCACATTGGCCATAATCCACTCTTACCCAGAAGTGACATCTACTAGCCTCTAGTTTGAACCACACAGCTCAATATAAAACCATCCAACAGAAGTTGGATGAAGAAACAAAACTAAAAGAGCCCATCCAACATTCTTTACAGTCATACCTCCTAGGAAGGGGATAGAGGGAAAGAACAGAAATCAATAACATCATAGGAAAAGAGAGGGAAAAAATCCTATTCATACAAAAATAATTATAAAAATTAGAAGCACCAGGAGCTGCAGATGAAAAGGAGCATGAGAAGTATTGGCAAAAAAACAAACAAACAAAGAAAAAAAACAAAGTAAAGAAAAGAAAAAAATCAGTACCTTGTGACAGTATGAAAAAATCACCCTCGCTCTCCAGTAATAGTCCCTAAACAAAATAGAATCCCTATTCAATAAATGATGCTGGAAAAATTGGGTAGTCACATGCAGAAGAATAAAACTAGACCCCTATCTCTCTTTCTCACCATACACAAAAATAAACTCAAGATAAATTAAAGACTTAAGCATAAGTCCCCAAACTATAAAAAATATTAGAAGAAAACATTGGGAAAACACTCCTGGATGTTGGTCTAGGCAAACAATTGATGACTAAGACCTCCAAAGCACAGGCAACAAAACCAAGAATAGACAAGAGAGACTATTCTAAACTACAGCTCTTCGACACAGGAATAAAAATGAAACCAATTAACAGAAAAAAGAGACAAATCATTTAATGGGATAAATTATTTGCAAACTATTCATCCAACAGGAGACTAATATCAAGAATATACAAGAAAATCAACAATTCAACAAGAAAAAAATAAACGATTATATTAAAATGTGGGCAAAGAACATAAATGTACATGGGCCAACAGGTATATAAAAAAGATTTACAAGAAAAAAAACAAGCCCATTCAAAAGTGTGCAAAGGATATGAACAGACGCTTTACAAAAGAAGACATACATGAGGCCAACAAACATACGAAAAAATGCTCATCATCACTGGTCATTAGAGAAAGGCAAATCAAAACCACATTGAGATACCATCTCATGCCAGTTAGAATGGCAATCGTTAAAGGATCTGGAGACAACAGATGCTGGAGAGGATGTGGAAAAATAGAAACATTTTTACACTGTTGGTGGAAGTGTAAATTAGTTCAACCATTGTGGAAGACAGTGTGAATTTCTAGAAATAGAAATTCCATTTGACCCAGCAATCCCATTACTGGGCATATATCCAAAGGATTATAAATCATTCTACTATAAGGACAATGCATATGAATGATCACTGCAGCACTGTTTACAATAGCAAAGAACTGGAACCAACCCAAATGCCCATTGATGATAGACTGGACAGGGAAAATGTGGCACTTACACACCATGGAATATTATGCAGCCATCAAAAATGATGAGTTCATGTCCTTTGTAGGGACATGGATGAACCTGGAAACCATCATTCTCAGCAAACCGACACAGGGATAGAAAATCAAACAGCGCATATTCTCACTCATAGGCAGGTGTTGAACAATGAGAACACATGGACACAGGGAGGGGAGCACTACACACTAGGGTCTGGTGGGGGGAAATAGGGGAGGGACAGCAGGGGATGGGGAGTTGTGAAGAGAGAGAATGGGGAGAAGTGCCAGATATAGGTGAAGGGGAGGAAGGCAGCAAATCACACTGCCATGTGTGTACCTATGCAACAATCTTGCATGTTCTTCACATGTACCACCAAAACCGAAAATGCAATTTAAAAAAAGCCTTCATCAGGAGGTTGTGGTGAGCAAAGGTTCTACCACTGCACTCCAACCTGGGCAACAGAGCAACGCTCTGTTTCCAAAAAAAAAAAAAGATCCTCAACATCATTAATTATCAGAGAAATGCAACTCAAAACCACAATGAGATAACAACTTACCCTAGTTAGAATGGTGATTATTAAAAAGACAACACATAACAGCTGTTGGCAAGCATGCAAAGAAAAGGCAGCTTTTATACACCATTGGTGGGAGTGTAAACTAGTATAGTCAGCATGGGAAACAGTATGAATATTTCTCAAAAAATTAAAAATAGAATTACCATTTGATCTAACAACACCACTGCTGTGTGTCTTCCCAATGGAAAAGAAATCATATGAAAATGATACCTGGACTCACATGTTTATTGTAGCACTATTTACAACCGCAAAGATATTAAATCAACCAAAGTGCTCGTGAACAGATGACTGGATAAAGAAAATATAGTATATTACACAATGAAACATTTTTCAGCCAGAAAAAAATAAAATCATGTCATTTGCACCAGCACAGATAAAACTGATGGTCACTATCTTAACTAAAATAAGGTAGGTACAAAAGAAAAATATCACATGTTCTCACTTATATGTAGGAAGTAATTAAAAAAAAAACCTGATCACATGGAAATAAAGAGTGTAAAGATAGACAACAAAGACTAGGAAGGGTAAGTTGGGGACCAGGGGTAAGAGAGATGATGAAAAGAACTGGGTTAGAAAATAAAAACATAAAGTAAGATAAATAAATTCCATGTTTGATAGCAGAGTAGGGTGCCTATACTTGAAAATCTATTGCACTCAAGTGACCAACACTCTAAAAACTCTGACTAGATTATAATGCCTTATAAATATGTAGCAAGATTTCTCACCTATCCTATAAATCTTTACAGATTAAAAAACAGTAAATATTTAAAAAATAAATACACAGATTTTTAAATATGAGATAATTACTTAAACATTTCTCTAAGGAAGACACACAAATGGTCAACTGGTATATTAAAAAATGTTTAACATCACTAATTATTAGTAAAATCCAAATGAAAACCATGCTGAGATTTTTACCTAATGCCTGTCAGAAAGGTTATCATCAAAAAAAAGAAAGAAAAAAAAGAGAAGTGCCAGCAAGACTGTGGAGAAATTAGAAGCCTTACACTGTTTATTTTAGAGAATAAAGAATTGTGTAGCTGCTATGAAAAACTATATAGAGATTTCTCAAACAATTAATAATAGTACTAAAATATGATCCTGCAATCTCTCTTTTCAAGATGTATCAAGAACTAATCTTGGAGAGATATTAGCATTCTTTTCACTACTCACAACAGCCAAAGTGTGGAAGAAACCAAAATGTTTGTTGATGGATGAATGGATAAAGAAAATGTGATATATACATAAATAAAATACTAGTCAGCCTTAAAAAGATGAAAATTCTGCAACATGCGACATGGATGAAACTTAAGAACATTATGCCAAGTTATATAAGTCAGTCTCAGAAAAATAAATACTATGTCATTTCACTTAAATGAGGTACCAAAAAATAAATCTATAGAATAAAAGAGTGGAATAGTTGCCAGTGGAGAGAGGGAGGGAAGCTGGGGAACTATTAATCAGCCTAAAGTTTCAGCCAATTAAAATGAATATGTTCTAGAGATCTGTTGTTTGACATTGTACCTATAATTAGCAATAATTATCACATACTTAAAAATTTACTTTGGCCGGGCGCAGTGGCTCAAGCCTGTAATCCCAGCACTTTGGGAGGCCAAGGCGGGTGGATCACGAGGTCAAGAGATCGAGACCATCCTGGTCAACATGGTGAAACCCTGTCTCTACTAAAAACACAAAAAGAATTAGCAGGGCATGGTGGCGTGTGCCTGTAATCCCAGCTACTCAGGAGGCTGAGGCAGGAGAATTGCCTGAAGCCAGGAGGCGGAGGTTGCGGTGAGCCGAGATTGCGCCATTGCACTCCAGCCTGGGCAACAAGAGCGAAAACTCTGTCTCAAAAAAAAAAAATTACTTTGAAGATTAGGTCTCTTAGGCTGGGTTCAGTGGCTCACAACTGTAATCCCAGCACTTTGTGAGGCTGAAACAGGTGAATCATGAGGTCAGGAGTTCAAGACCAGTCTGACCAAGATGCTGAAACCCCATCTCTACTACAAATACAAACATTAACTGGATGTGGTGACATGCACCTGTAATTCCAGTTACTCGGGAGGCCAAGACAGGAGAATCGCTTGAACTCGGGCAGCAGAAGTTGCAGTGAGCCAAGATTGCACCACTGCACTCCAGCCTGGGTGACAGAACAAGACTCCATTAAAAAAAAGAGTATATCTCTTGAGGCAAGGGAATTGCTTGAACCTGGGAGGTGGAGGTTGCAGTGAGCTCAGATCGGGCCACTGTACTCCAGCCTGGATGAAAGAGTGAAACTCCATCTCATAAAAACAAAACAAACCAAAAACTCTTGTCTTTTTTTTTTACAAGATGTACAACATTTTGTAATAAGTATGTAATATCTACATACATATTAAATATTCCGATGAGAGTATAATAAAATAAATTTTTAAAATCAACAATTAAAAGAAGCAAAAGCTGCACTAATAATAAGAAAAAAATTAAGTGAAATAACACCGATGATAGAATAGGTAAAGATATTAAAAGAGTTATTACAGCTGTTTTCCTTATGTTTGAGAAGATAAAGAAAAATTGAACTTAAGATACATAAAAGATATTAAAAATATCCAAATGCAATTTTAAAGATGAAAATGAGTTGGTTAGAATTTAAGGCTGATTAGCAATCAGCCATCTTGGATCTCATCCATTTTTTTCTTTGGATGAGATCCAAGATGGCTGATCGCTGACAGCTCGGGATTGTAGCTCCCGGTGAAAGCCCAGAGAACAAGAGGACGCCACACTTTCAGACGAATTTTCGTGACTCACGGACCAGAAGATTCCCAGTGGAGGGGCCCCACGGGTCGCCAGCGTGACTCTCATGGCCGGCGCAGCAGTTTTGCCGATGTCTCGGTGCGGCAGCTCTTCGTGTAGAGTGGACAGGCTTGGTTCCCCTACGGACTAATGCTTGGAGCTCTGGGAAGGCAGAGCCGCTTGTTACGGACTCAATAAGGAAGCCAGACCGGAGATTCCCAGGCAGAGGAGCACCATCAGCCTTATCGCTGCTGTTTTGGCCGGCACAGTGGGTTGCTCGGATTCCAGCACTGGGAATCAATAAACTGGGCGTCCACTCAGAAACCTAATTAGAAAGGTGGTAACTGTAAAGACGACAGATGGATAAATTCATAATAAAGGG
>CM052650.1:158765099-158784021 GCA_028533165.1 Leontopithecus rosalia | reverse complement strand
CTGCAAAAGTTTTTTCCCATTCTGTTGGTTGCCGATTCACTCTAGTGACTGTTTCTTTTGCCGTGCAGAAGCTGTGGAGTTTGATTAGGTCCCATTTGTCTATTTTGGCTTTTGTTGCCAATGCTTTTGGTGTTTTGAACAGATACTTTTCATAAAAAGACATACATGCTGCCAACAATTATATATAAAATGCTCCATATCACTGATCAGTAGAGAAATGCAAATCAAAACGCAATAAGATACCATCTCACAACAGTCAGTATGACTATTAATAAAAAGTCAATAAAATAACAGATGCTGGAAAGTTTAATTAGAAAAGAGAACACTTATACATAGCTGGTGGGAGTGTGAATTATTTCAACCATTGTAGAAAGCAGTGTGGCTATTCCTCAAAGAGCTAAAATCAGAACTACCATTTGACCCAACAATCTTATTATCAGGTATATACCCAAAAAAGTATAAGTCATTCTACCATAGGGACACATGCACACATATGTTCATTGCAACACTGTTCTCAATAGCAAAGACATGGAATCAATCAAAATGCCCATCAGTGGCAGATTGGATAAAGGAAAGGTGGTATATATACACCACAGAATACAATGCAGCCATAAAAATGAATAAAATCATGTCCTTTGCAGAAACATGGTTGAAGCTGGAGGGCATTAAACTTAGTAAATTTACACATGAATGAAAACTAAATATTGCTTGTATTCACTTGTAAGCGGAAGCTAAATGATGGGCACACAAGGACACGAAGCGGGAAACAACAGACACTGGGCCCTCCTTGAGGGTGGAGAGAGAGGACTGGAAAAAAATAACTATGGGGTTCTAGACTTAATACCTCGGTGATGAAATAATCTGTACAACAAATCCCCATGACACAAATTTACCTATTAAAAAAAACCCTACACATGTACTTTTGAACTAAAAGTTAAAAAGTGATAAGTTAAAAGCAGTCAGAGAAAAGAGACATAGAAGTCCAGAGGAGCACAATAAGAATGACAGCAGACTTTTGTTAGAAATAATTCAAGATAGTAGGAGAGGCCGGGCGTGGTGGCTCACGCCTGTAATCCCAGCACTTTGGGAGGCCAAGGCGGGTGGATCACAAGGTCAAGAGATCGAGACCATCCTGGTCAACATGGTGAAACCCCGTCTCTAATAAAGATAGAAAAAATTAGCTGGGCATGGTGGTGCGTGCCTGTAATCCCAGCTACACAGGAGGCTGAGCCAGGAGAATTGCTTGAACCCAGGAGGTAGAGGTTGCAGTGAGCCAAGATCGCGCCACTGCACTCCAGCCTGGGTAACAAGAGTGGAACTCCATCTCAAAAAAAAAAAAATAGTAGGAGAGGGGAGCGACATTTTTCAGCACAGGAAATGGTTAAAAGAGAAAGGTCTATCCAAAGTTATTTAGCCAATGAAAATATTTTTCAAAAACAAAGGCAAAATTAAAAAAAAAAACAGACAGATGAATATTGAATGTATTAACTTGCCTGAAGAGGTAGACAAAAATAAATGTTACAAACTGTCCTTCAGAAAAATTATTCCAACCAGAAGTATGAATCTAGACCAAAAAAATAAAAACAAAAACATCAACAGAAAAGATTATTATGTTGGTAGTTATCAAAGTAAATTTATTATTATCTATTTACTTTAAAATAGTAATATAATTGATTAGCTTATAGCAAAAATGATAGTATTATATTTTTAGGCTTATAATATACTTAGAAGCAAAATGTTTCAAAATAATAGCCTAAAGGCCAGAACTGGAGACATGGATGTATACTTTTGTAAGTGCTTATACTATAAATAAAGTCAGGCAATATTGCTTAAAGATAGATCAAAATAAGTTAATTTCATATTTTATGTTCCCTAAAGCAACTTAAAATAGCACAAAAAGAATTATCTACTTTACCCCTCAAAAAAGATGAAATAGAATGATTAGAAATGGGCAATTAAACCAAACAAAGGCAAAGACAGAGAAAAGGTAGACCAAATGGCAACAATAGAAAGGCTATATTAATATGGTAAATTTGAGGCAACATATCAATAATCACACTGACTATAAGCAATCTAAACATACTCATAAAAGGCAGAGATTGCCAACTCCTGCCTCAAATAAACTTATTTTTAATAGAAAGACACAAATAAGTTCAAAAGTAAATGTACAGATGATATGTCATGCTAACACTAATTTAAAGAGGTAAATTGACTTTATTAATAGGTAATAAAATGAGTTTCAAAGCAAAGAATATCACCAGGATATAAATGTTTATCTCATGTTAAAGAAGTCAATTCCTCAAGACAATAATCCAAAATGTTTATGCACCTAATAACAAAGCTTTCAAACATATGAAGCACAAGTTGATATAAGTAAATACAGATAATTTCACAAATTTAGTCTTGGAATTAATTTTGCCCTTCTCTTTCTACTTTCTTAAACTAAAACTATAAATTACTGATTTCTCTTTTTATAAACATTGAATTATAAAACTTGTATTCTAAAAATTGCTTTATATACATAGATAACTTGCAGTATATATAATTTTATTTTTGTTCATTTCAAAATATTTTATAATTTTCTTTGAAACTTCCTTTTCAGTGCATGGATTACCTAAATATATGTTAGTTTCTAAGTTTTTAGAGATTGTTCTGTTTTCTTTCTGTTATTGATTTTTAGCTTAATTCTATGGTCAGAGATATATTTTGTAAGATTTCCATTAACATTTGTTTCATAACTTATGGTCTATTTCAATGAATATTTTATGGGGCACATGAGAACAATATAAACTCTGCTATTATAGAGGGAAGCGTTTTTCTTTTAGTTTTCTTTTTTATTCCCCCCAATGGTTCCCCTTTTCTGCTTTCTTTTGGTATTTATGTAATTTTAGTAAGCCATTTCTACGAATCCATTGTGATTTACATATGATTTTAGTGATTGTCCTAGGAAATAAAGAATACTTAATTTTCCAGTATATTTAAAATGAATATTTTACCATTTCACTTTGATCACTGATTCCTTTAAACTCCCCTAAGTGACAGCTGTCTCATGTATTTATGTACATTGAAAATCATAGGAAATATTGTTTTGCTTTAACTGGCAAATAATATTTTAAGGAATTCAGGCTCACAGCATCATTTCACTGGACTTTGAATTCTTCTGTCTTTCCCTTCTTCACCTATTGATATTTTTTTTCCAGGGCTTTCAACGGGCTGGGCCACACCTCTGGCTAATTTTTACATTTCAGTTCAATGAGACTGGGAGGGGCATTCTTTCTTCCATCTTATCCAGAAATCAGAACTTGTCTGGTAGTCTCTTAATTACAAATTTAATGTTTTATAGCTCTACACATATTTGAATTTTCTGCTTCATTTTGTGATAGCATCAGTAGGCATTTAAAGAAAATTTATTTTATATAAGTGCCAAATGTACTAGCATGATGTTTAGAATATTCCTTCATTATAATTTAAACATTTATTGAAAGTTTAACGATGCCTATTTTACATAAGTGATAATAACAACAGTTGTTTTATTTTTTCTTTAGAAAAACTTCTTGGGATTTCGAAATTTAATTAACCCGTTCAAAGCATTACATTTTGAATTATTATTTTTTCTTTTCTTTGACCAAGTCATTGATTTATTTCCTTCTTTATACTTACTTTAACTAAATGAAAATTTCTAAATCTACACATTTATTTATAAGGAGTACTTTATATGTAAAGCATATAAACAAACTTTGGGATATATATTCATTATCATTCTATTTGAAAAATTTTCTAAGTTATCTAGATTTATATTTGATTTATGAGTCCTTCATAAATGCTGTTTAATTTCTAAATATTTGCATTTTTTACATATATTATTTTTATTAATAATTTAAGAGAAGTTTGATCAAAGAAAATACTCTATTATTTCAATCAACTGAAGTTTATTGAGAGTTATTTATCCACTAGCATGTGTTCTATTTTGGTATATACTCCACGTACAACTGACAAAAGTATTTATTATGCAATCATTAAATATAGTGATCAATAAATGTAAATAAACATAAATTAAGCCTGTTTATTGGTGATTTTGTTTGACTTTCCTATATTCCAACTTAATTTTTTGGTCTTTTTTAGTCAATTACTGAGATGACTATTATATTTTCAAAAATATGTGTTTATAAAAAACTGCCCTTTCAAAAAGTAAAATTTAAGCTTAGTATTTAAAGTCACCATGCTTAGAGCTTTCAAAATTAAGTGAATTCATTTCTTTTTCTTTTTAAAGTACTATCAGAAAATACTTCTCATCTATATGATTGGCCTCAATATTCTTAATATTCACTAATCAGTTTGTTCAAGTAATATTGTCATCTATGTAATATTATTCAACATAATTTGCCTGATAATATAATTTGATGACTGAAGTGATAGCATACTTTTATATATCCCTTAATTATGTTAACATATTTCAGATTAAAATGAATATATACACTCATCATGTAAAATATGACATTTGGAACATTTCTAATATAATGATAAATTGGTTAACATATTATTGCATAGTAATAATCATCATAAACAGGCAGAAAGTTTTATTCTGATATTCCTTTAGGGCTTATAGTCTAAATGGTTATGGTTTTGTGCCATTTCGGAATAATCAAAGGAATTCCCTGAAATAGTGATGGAGTGTCAGCTCATTTCCAGTTAGTTTTATTAGGGTCTGTGTGGAAGGGAAACCAATTCAAAATATTATTACCATTTGTTTGACCTCATGGCTAGAGCAAACATGGTGTTCTAGATGCCTTTATAAATAACAGTACTATTAACTTAGATTCCATACTAATTTATTAATTTGTTAATTTGTTGTCTACTAGTCAATAAAAGCTTTGTAATATGGCTTTTAGGTAGATCAATTCTGTGAAATCCAGATTTCTTAAGCATACTTACAAGAATAGGTAATAATATTATATTTAACAAACCAACTGTTTAAAAAATCTATAGAAAGTGTCAGACACACTCAGAAAGGAAATTTCTTTATTTTCTTTCAACCTTTGTCATTGCACAATTTCTTGCAAATCTATTTTGGTTCAGTTAAGGTTGTCTTTTCCCGTTCTCAATAGAAGAAATAAAATGTCAACTTGGCACCTGGCTAGTGACAAGCATGTTATAAAGCATATCTGTATAAGTCATTTCCGAGCACCAATTTACATAGTAATTGTGTTAATGTCAGCATATTCAATTTTCAAGGGCTGGTTTTAGTCACACTGTTTTTCTATTCTAATCTTGCCCAAGTCAGTTAACTTTGATAAGGCATTGATATCTAGTAATTTATTTTACTTTTGACAGGTGTGAAAAATTAGTCTGGACTGCCAAGTATCTATGAGCTTGTTTGAAAGAGGGGGGCATCACTATTTATTTACCCATGCAGTTAGCCCTTTATTTGGTCACGTATTCTATAGAAACTTATTTGTAAATTGATATTTTATTTAGTAATCTAATTAAAAGTTTTTGTTTTATATTTTATGTCTTTACTAAAGGATGAAATAATTTGTTGTGTTTATGCAGCCAGCCATGTATTCATGAAGCATGACAGAAATATAGTCAACATAGAAGGAAGAGCAAAAGATGAGAGCAGAGATGGGCAGGGATCCAAATATGAAGGTGGTGTTGGTATTTTCTGAGCTATTAATTTTTCATGGAATGTGGAGATAAAGAAGGACCATTTTGCAAAGGAGATTGAAAAGACATAGGGAACAAAGGAAGAACAAGAGTTTTTTATTCCTTGAAGCAAAGGCAAGAATGCTCAAAAATATGAGAAAAGCCAGAGTGTCAAATGTTTCTGAAACATTTCTCAAGATAAAGACTATACAATATATTGGACTTTGGCAACATGGAAGTCATAGTGACTTGGGAAGAAAAAATTTTGATGGTACTGTAGAGTTTTGAATCAAATCAGAACTGCTAAAAAGTGAATGGAAGTTGAGGAAATCAATAACTATATAGACTTTGGGACTGATAGCTGGAGGGAAAGATGGGTTCAAGAGGGATTTTACAGAGGAAGAGGTGTTGATGTTACTGTCATATGTGGTTAAATTTAAGGCAGAATAATGACAAATATTTCTAAGTATGTGATTAATAACTAAATTATCTACTTCTGCAGAGAATACCAAACAATCTTTTTCACAGCAGGAGTTTCAGGTTTTTAATAGACTTTTATTAAAAAATTTCGAGCCAGGCGCGGTAGCTCAAGCCTGTAATCCCAGCACTTTGGGAGGCCGAGGCGGGGGAATCACGAGGTCAAGAGATTGAGACTATCCTGGTCAACATGGTGACACCCTGTCTCTAAAAAAATACAGAAAATTAGCTGGGCATAGTGGTGCACGCCTGTAATCCCAGCTACTCAGGAGGCTGAGGCAGGAGAATTGCCTGAACCCAGGAGGCGGAGGTTGCGATGAGCCGAGATTGTGCCATTGCACTCCAGCCTGGGTAACAAGAGCGAAACTCCGTCTCAGAAAAAAAAAGAAAATGTCATTGATGATACTGTGATACAGTTCAAAAATCATAGATACTACATATCAGTTACAAACCCCTAGTGATTAATATTTATAACATTGACTCGGATGATGAGGTTTACCAGAAGCAATAATCAGTTAATTTGGTATTTTTAAAAAGTATAATACCATTATTTGATTAGGAGCAAACTGAGAGTGATTTTTGCATATAATCTCTCCCTTCTCTTCCACCCTCTCTCTCTCTCTTTCTCTCTTTTTCTCTTTTCTTTCTTTCCCTTTCTTTTTCTGTTTTTCTCTTTCTTTTGCCTCGTTGCCTGAGATATAATCTATATACAATATGTTCTATGTTTAACAGAAGCAGGGATCTTTTGTTTTCCCTCTGATCTTAGAAGAAAAACTTTCAGTCTTTCACCACTAAGTACAATGTTATTAACAGTTGTGGTTTTCATGGTAGATACCACTTACCACATTAAAGGCCCCTTTTATTTCTAGTACATTCGATATTATGAAAGGCATTGTGATTTTATTGAATCTTTTCTGCATCTTTTGAGATAATTATTTGATTTCTGTTCTTTTCATCCGATTAATATTATGTATTACATCATTGACTGTTAGAGATTGAGTCAATCTTGCATTCCTCTGACTAATCCCACCTTTTCATAAAATTTAATTCTTTTTATATATTGCTGGATTGGGATTGCTGGATTTAGTGAGGGTTCTTACATCCTTATTCCTAAAAGGATTTAGTCTGTAGTTTTCTTGGCTTGTGACACAATTGACTGTTTTTTTATATCTAAAAAATACTAATATCATAAAATTTACCTTATTGAGGTTTCTTTAGTTGGTGCTCTAGTATTTGTCATACACAACTTAACTTACCAGAGTCAGCTTCAATTTACTTAATTTCAGTTATACAGAAAAAATTACTTCTATATGACTCTGGTTTTTCCTTTTTTGTGGTATTATTATTTATATTGCGTTTTAAACATTACAAACACAACAATATATTTTTATATATTATCCTACCATCTGTCACCATTTTATTAGCCCTACCCAACGTTTCTGCCACCTACTTCTTCTGTTCTGTTTTTAGAAAATACATTGCACATGTATTATATTTCTGTATGTTGTAAGCCCAATGTTACATCATATACACACTATTTTATACAATTGATTTTCATTCATTTTTATAATTACATACATACTTTCACTGAGTTTGTTTATTCTTGAGGAAATGAATTACCAATTGAAGTCATTTTCTTTCAGCCTAAAATAGCTTTGTTAGTTGGTGTTGTTAGGTAGATCTGCTAGAAACAAATTCCCTCAGTTTTTTTTTTCAGTTATGAAATTTTTATTTGGATTTCATTTTTGCAATGTAGGTTTGCTAGTTATATGATTCTTGATTGATTTTTTTCCCTGATCATTATGAATACATAACTCTAGTGCCTTCTGTCCTCCATCTTTCTGGTAATGAGTCAGATGTAACTCTTAATGTGGTTCCTTTTTAAGTGAGAAGTCATTTTTCTCTTGTTGCTTTCAAGATATTTTCTTCTATTTTACTTTTTGATGGTTTTTTTTTTTTTTTTTTTTTGAGAGAGAGTCTTAGTCTGTCACCCAGGCTGGAAGGCAGTGGCATAATTACAGTACTTTCAAAATTATTATAATATGTCTATTTATGGATCTCTTAGCATTTATGCAACATGAATTGTATTGAGCTTCCTGGATATGTAAGGTGTTGCTTTTAAAATAAATTTGAAAAGATTTCTGCCATTGTTTCTCAGAATAATTTTCTGCAATTAACTCTTCTCCCAAACCTCTGAAATGCCCTTTATATACATGTTGATTTGCTTGATGTTTTCCTGCATTTATCTAAGTCTGTGTTTATTTTTCTTCATTCTTTTCTTATTCTCCATTGATATGGTTTGGCACTGCGTCACCACCCAAATCTTATGTAGAATTATAATCTCCAATATTGAAGGGGGACTGGTGGGAGGTGACTGGATCATGGGTTGGTTTTTAACAGTTTAGCACCATCTCCCTAGTGCTAGCTCATAGAATTCTCATGAGATCTGGTTGTTTAAATGTGTGTAGCCCCTCCACCTTCATTTTCTCTCCTGCTCTGCCATGTGAAGAAAGTGCCTGCTTCCCCGTCCACCATGATGTGAGTTTCCTGAGGCCTCCCCAGCCATGCTTCCTGTACCTCCTGCAGAATGATGAGCCAATAAAAACTTTATGAGTTACCCAGTCTCAGGCAGTTCTTCACAGTAATGGGAGAACAAATTAAGACATTCATATTCCATAATCTCTATTTGTCTTCAATGTTGCTGTTACAGGTGGTGAATCTGTATGGGTCTGTAGCAACCATAATTCTTGCCTCCTCAGAAGAAAGAATTCGACCAAGGGGGCATAAGGTAGAGTAAAAGACCAAGGCAAGTTTTACAGCAGAAGTGAAAGTTCATTAAAAAGCTTTAGAGTAGGAATGAATAGAAGTGAACAACACATGGAAGAGGGCCAAGTGCATGACTTGAGCGATCAAGTGAGTGGTTTGACCTTTTGACTTGGGGATTCATATGCTGGCATGTTTCTAGGGTCTTGCATTACTTCTCCCCTGATTCTTCCCTTGGGTGGGCTGTCCATGTGCAATGTGTTTACTGGAGTTCTATGAATGCTTATTTAAGGCATTCTTCTTTTGCTAATCTGAATGTTCCTAAAAGGTCATATCCCAGTGAAACTCCACCATTTTGCCTCTGTGTACATGCTTGAGCCTACTTGCCCAGCTCCTGAGATCTTATCAGGAAGCTGCTGATCACCAGTTGCAGATGTTCCTCTCTATTAGTAGACTGCCTTTCCTTGGTGCCAGCTGTGAACAATTATTATTTTAGAAAGACAGTTTAATAACTGCCTTCCCATTGCCTGATGATTGCCTGACATTTCTGGTGGTGAGAGACCCTCTCCTGCCCTGCTCATGTCTGCCTGACTACCTATTGTAACATTGCTATTTCTTCTTTCGATCAGTTGCAACCTTCCCTTAAGCCACTCAAAATAAGTTTTTATTTTAGCTATTGCAGCTTTCAACTCTAGAAGTTTTATTTGATCTGTTTTATTGTTTTCTAATTTCTCTCTTTACTGATGTTTTACATTTAATGAAACATTATCATAATACCTTTCTTTGTTTCTTTTATTATATTTCCTTTAGTTCAGTAGAGAGATTGATAATGGCTAGTTTGAAGTCTTTTTCTGTTATAGTTAATCTCTAATAGCTCTCACAGTTTGTATTAACTGCCTTTTTTATTTTGGGGGTCACGCTTCACTCTTTCTTGGCATAGCTGATAAATTTTTGTTGGAAACAGGATATTTCAGAGGATGTATTTTAGCAACTCTAAGTACTGATTCTTCTACCTTCTACTTGGACTTGTTATTGGCTTACTTATTTTTTAGTAGCTAACCTGATTACAGTAGCCCCACCCCCTAACCCTCACATTCATGGGGAATACCTTCAACGACGCCTAGTGGATGCCCAAAACGGCAGATAGTATCTAACTCTATTTTACTATTATTTTCTGGTACATACACAGCTATGAAAAGGTTTAATTCATAAATTTGGCAAAGTAAGATATTAACAACAACAATAATAAAATAGAACAATTATAACAATATACTTAAATAAAAATTATTTTACTGTTCTCGCTCTCCAAATATCTTATTGTACTGAACTCACTTTTTTTCTGTCTATGATTGGCCATAGGTAAATAAAGCCTCAAAAAGTGAAATCACAGATAAAAGAAAATGACGTATTTTAGTGAAGTCTTACTTTTTTTCATTGCATGGTTAAGTCTTCAATGTTGCTGCTTAGGGAGGTGTGGCTTTGAGTATGCCCACATCCAGCCTGAGATGAGGTGGTATTGGTAGGGCTTTCTTTCTCTTTTTTCTGACTGCATCCTGCTGTTAAACACCATGAACTGCTGGTTGATTGCTTTCTTGTTTTTAACAATGCCCTGGAATATAAATTGCTCTACAAAAATATCTGTTCAGGGCCGGGCGCGGTGGCTCAAGCCTGTAATCCCAGCACTTTGGGAGGCCGAGGCTGGTGGATCACGAGGTCAACAGATCGAGACCATCCTGGTCAACATAGTGAAACCCCGTCTCTACTAAAGATAAAAAAATGAGCTGGGCCTGGTGGTGCGTGCCTGTAATCCCAGCTACTCGGGAGGCTGAGGCGGGAGAATTGCCTGAACCCAGGAGGCGGAGGTTGCGGTGAGCCGAGATCGCGCCATTGCACTCCAGCCTGGGTAACAAGAGCGAAACTCTGTCTCAAAAAAAAAAAAAAATATCTGTTCAAATTGTGGCTCGTTTGAAGAGTTACTTTTTGAAGTCTCTCTGTGGTATTTGTTCTGACACCAGGAGGGATCCTCCCAAGTTTCTCATTCTTTAATTCCCACCTGCAAAATGGCTGGCTAACAGTCTAGGCTGTATCTTCATAAATACACAGACCACCACCGTCCAGTTACTTTTCACCACAATCTTTGCTCTTTTACAGAGTGTCCATATGCTTGAACTTCTCTATGCAATGTTGCAAATAAGTCAGTTTCTTTGAGAAGATATTTGGTGCTATATGTTTTGTGCCTTGCTTCTCTTTCAGGCAAAATCTCTGAATCAAAGCTCTGGAGATAAGGGTGGAGACAAGGCCAAGATGCCTTGAAAGACACCCTGCTCTAGAAGCTGAGCCCACAAGGAGAGGGGACCAGTAGTCTGCAAACCTCTGCTTGCATCACTCATGTGAAACCACCACATCACAAACTGGGCAAAGTGCAATAAGGGCCTGAAGTAGTCTCAGCATGCTATACCCCACATAGAGCCTCTGCTTCATATGTGGTGGCTAAGAGGAAGAAGACATGCCACTTCTGTACTGTGATTACCCAAGATTTTCTAATAGCAACAGAAAACAAGAAGCAAGATAGAAATACTGAAGTCCTTCTCCTCCTATGTAAAAGGCTCTTTGATTGGGAGTGAGGCCAAGAGAAGCCCTGTGTTCTTGGTTCAACTTTCTGAAGTAGTGTCACTGACTTGCTGAGCTGGTTGAGAAGGATGGAATGGTCTTCATTCAGATACCACAGATTCTTTCCATTCTTACCAGATTTTCATAAATTATCCTGAATAGATGCTTCTTCCCTTACTATTTGCCTTTAGGACCATTTCCAGATACTTACATATTTTTAAAGAAATAATTTTCATCAGCTTCACCAGGAGCAAGTCAGGAGAGTACCTTATGCTGACATGCCAGAAGTCAACTTTTGGGTGACTTATTTATAAACTCATCTAACTGCTTGTCACTCATATGCTTAATAAATAATTGTCAGATAACTAAAAAGTTCAGGTAACAGCACATTTGTTATTGAAAAATATCAGAATTTCTAATCTTGATAAAGTATGTTTTAAGAGGATTTAAAATTTATAGAGACTTTTTTTATAAGATGAAGTACAATTATCTGTGAAGTGAATACTTGAGAATAAAGTTAATAGTTTTAAAGTATACATTTTAAATATTCAAATCAATAATGTTTATACCTGAGATAAATTAATTAAAAATTTAAATATTTTTTTTTCTGTACTGTGGCAACATGCACATTGACGGTCAACCAGTTGTGTTCATGATTAAGTTCAAGAGAATATGTGATATATCTAGTTTAATCTTTTAATTTGAATGAGCATTAGATTTATAAATTATCCTTTGGCCACAATCACATTTATTAATACCACTATTTGGCCTCACAATCTAACTGCTGGTGATTACTTTAACAATAGTTTAAGATTACATGGCTTGCTGATTTGGAAAGGAAGCTCCAGCATTCTCTTCAAAATTAATCAATTTTCTCACTGACTCATATTCTTTGTTATATATAACCTAAAATCTTAAATCACTGCCTCTCCTTTCAGTAAACTTTTGTGGGTAGGAGTAAAATGAGGAAGGGGAAAATTTAGAAATCCAGTTGTTAGATAAACCTTACAGAGCAATGTATATTATTATATCAAATTTTCAGTTTCCTTAAAGAGTTAAAATTCTGAATCTATTTCTCAGACTTATGCTTTTAGTTTTATTTATTTGATCCTTATCATAAGATTACAAAGGCTGTTCTTTTATATTCAATATACATTATTTTGAAGCAGCTACAGTTTATTTTTAGATTTTTTTTTGCATGTTCACTATTTTCCCATTATTACTCTTTTAGAGTCCAGCTCCCTTATTCTCGTCCTCATTCAGCCTTTCAAAGCCTCAGCCTCAGGGTCACTCCAAAACCTTAACGTCTGACAAGGCTTAAACTGTTACCTCTTCAGGGAAGATTTGCATTTCAACGGGAACACACCTCTTAGTTACAGTGATAAACTTCTGTCTCTTTCAGGCTTTATTCCAGAATGAGATTTATATCTAAATTTTTGTTGATGTTATTTCATTATGGCTTTCTGTAATGACTCTTAGAACTTATGTACTAATGTCTGTGTTACTGTACATACAATTGGTTTTTAAAAAGTAATGAAGAATACTCACTTAAACAACAGTTTTGAAAGATGACTTCTACTTGATTCTAGCCATTCCTTCTTTCAATCTGCTGCTTATCATTTAATTGCTTTTTTAAAAGTAATATTTAGATGTAACTTCAGCTGGAACAGAGTCTAATTTAAAGGATATATTTCCCATCTCTTTCTCTGTGGCAACATTCACACCTAATTGGAGTATAGTCATTTTAGTTTGTTTTGCTTCTGAATTCACTGGTAAATTTGTTGAATGAAGGTAATTAATCAAGTTCACAAGGATACCATAATAAAAATGGAAAAGGAAATCAACCAGGGCTATTCACTTTTTTATGTTGCTTTTGAAATTGAGAAATATAAAAAATTATTCTTGCACATTTTAAAATGGTTAAACTCAAATATGTTTGCCACTGAGCTCTAGAATTACACAGACAAGAGTCAAAACAGATCACATTTTTCTACTATGTATAAAAATAAAATAAATACTACTCACAGTATATTTACTAAATCTTAGTTGAAAGAAATTGAATACATAATTATTCTTTCTAATAAACTCAGAATTGACTCATAATATCTAATTATGTATTTACAATTGAAATTTTGAAGTTAGAATATACTAGGTCTCCTTATATTTTATATCTCCATGATATGATAAGTAAGTAAAAAAGAGAATCAGAAGAATCATCATCAGAAGACAAAGAAATAGCTGAATAGATCATGGTATCACTCATTTGGTAAACCTGATCCCAATTATAATAATCTTAGTACATGGTGAGGAACCTGAAGATACTTGCATCCCCACTCACAGAAATGGGCACATAAAAATAAAAAATGCAATTTGACTTGTTCAGTATCACAGTGCAAGTCATGTAAGTCAATATATTTAGGATCATTATTTAATATGTTTCCTGGAAGGCAGGAGTATTTAGAATATAAGGCACTGAAAAATCAAGAATTTGCTCCAAACTCCGTATATGTTGAGAAATAGCACACAGTGCTTACTTTGTAAGTACTTCATGTAAGTACTGTGTAAGTACTATATACTAGTTATCACAGAAGGAGACTCCTTTTCTCCATAGGTGTTCCCGTATGGCAGGGCAGTCATTAGACAAAAACTCCTGGCCTTTCTCCACTTTTTCAGACTTTCCAGGAGAAAGAGATTTGTGAGTTTGGATGACAAAGCTTACTCTACTTGGCCAGCTCCTTCTTTGTTTTTTTTCTGCTTTGGAACCTGCTAGCCTGCAGAGATCAGTCATCTTATTCTGCCATCCATGATGTACCTTTGACAATTTTGTGTATTTTATCCAGTAATGTCTCTGACTTGAAGGTTGACTGTGCCTCATTCTGAACTTCAGTATTGAGTATAATACTTGGCCTACATCTAAACCATGCTCAGCAATAGAATTGCAACAATAATAAAGAGAATGTTTTGATAGCATATAATTTCTGGGACCATCTCTCAAATGGTTCTGAAACTACAGGAAACAGGGCCATGATACATTAGTCTGATATAACTGGAACACTACTGAAAGCAATCCTATTATCCAAGAGACTGTAAACATTCTCTTAGATAGAAATAGTTTTATCTTCATGACTTTGATAATAAATGGAGTATTGAGTATTGGGAGAAAACTCTGTGATATCACATACTCAAGTTACTTTCAAAGGCATGAACCTAAAACTATTTATATCTGGGCAATATTAGTGACATAAAAAAGAAATGATAAGTCACAATACAAAGTAAGACTATACTAATTTTAAAATATCTCGGCTACACAGCAACCTTAGTAGTCTATCTCAGGTAACATTTATGTGCGTAAATATTTATCTACATAAACACATACACTTTTTTTTTTTGAGACAGAGTCTCACCCTGTCATGCAGGCTGGAGTGCAAATGGCATGATCTTGGGTCACTGCAACCTCCTCCTCTCAGGTTCAAATGATTATCTAGCCTCAGCCTCCCAAGTAGCTGGGATTACAGGCACCCACCACCATTTCCAGTTAATCTTTGTATTTTTAGTAGAGACAGGATTTCACTATGTTGGCCAGGCTGGTCTCAAACTCCTGACCTCGTGATCTGCCTTCCTCAGCCTCCCAAAGTTCTGGGATGATTACAGGCGTGAGTCATCATGCCCGGCCCACTCACATACATTTATAACAGCCCTCCCCAAAATGGAACTCATATCAAGGATGCATTTAACGGAAATTGCTGTGGAGTCTACCTCAACTCTCCTGACAGAATGGTTCTTACGTTTCTTCATCTCAATTATTTTATTTTTTCATAGATATGAATTTTTCCATATCCAGGGAGTAATACTTGCTTAAAAATCTTCAATTTTATCTTAGTAACAACATACGCATAAATTTATCAGAGCTTCTTTTCTATATAGGCCATTCTTACATAGTTATCCATTTCCGTTCCATATGTGTATTTCAAAAGATGTCTTATGTCTCCCATCCTGAAATATAAGCTAAATAAGGTGTTCCATAGCATGGAAAGAATATATGTGACATCTCAGGTAGGTGACTGAACACAAAGACATGGCAAAAACAATACCCAAGTGGAGAAAAACTTAAAGTGTGGCAAAACCAAGGCAGGCCAGTAAGATATTGACTAACTGGACATTTGTAAATGCTCATTGTAAATTTGTAAATTGCTCATGGAAAAATTCTTATCAACATTGCATTAAATAAAATATAAAGATAAGATGTTCTAAGGACAGATTCCAGGCTGATCACAGGCACTATGAATAGACATAACATGACACAAACAGAAGAAGGGAGTGAGTATTTAAAATACATCAAGTATATGCTAAAAAAAATCAATCAAAAATGAAGGACTAGGAGTATATAAAAAAAAGATTAAAAAGTTGATATACCGAAGAATAGATAGTGTAAGAAGCTAAAACAATCTGTAAGACAGAGAGCTGCTAAGGACATTTGGAAATAATATAAAAAAATTAAAAACAGAAGTAAAAAGCTTGAAATTTATTCTTTGGATAAAGAAAAGACTGATCAAGTTATTGCACACAGGCCAATCATCCTTCATCCATGGCTCCTAATTATGGAAATCTGTTACTGATTCTAATAAAGTCAGAAAAGCAGTCTGTTTTTATACTAGTGAAGAAGAAATGAAGAGGAAAATGTCTTTTTAAAATGCCTATGCATTAGGATTTCTGAAATAACTTGTCTTCAATATTCGTCAGAGTGAACTAGAATGTGCACTTTATATCAAAACATATAAAACAATGATTTTTTTAAACTAAATGTGAGAATATGAGAGAGTACAGAGCACTTGAATATATAGGGAGTGACCAGTAGTGTAGCACCGTGGCATAAGTCTCGCTAGTATGGTTTAGAATAAGATCGAGTTTAGTTAAATCTCAAGATAGGAGTCCCCATATCTTCCCTTGCAAAATCCTAGAATAAAGAAAAATAAACTCTTCCTTCCCAGAGCTCCGAGACTGTAGTTTCAGTTGGCTTACTGAAAAGGAAAATTTCTTAGAACTTTTATGTTTTATTTTAAAAGTCATACACAGTTTGCATTCTATTCTATAGATTGTGTCAATATAAAAAAACTATAGTCCAATACTTTCAGCCTAAATTGATAATTCCGAAATATGTTACAATTTGATTTATAATTTCAATAAATTTACACTTACACAGAGCTGCATACTCTTGTGGTTAAATGTACCTGCCTTTGGTGAAGCACAGATGAAGTCAAAAACATAGTACTTTAAAGTGGGAACCTGTAAGACATTCTTTGGCTCTTGGCTTCTTGCACGTAGAGCACTGGCAAAATCAGAGGTGACATTGGACTTTTCTTCCAGCATTGCTGAGAGTCAAATGCTGACCTCACCAAGGTGAACCTTATTCCTGGTAGTATCATACTTAACACTTTCTCATTATCCATCTCAAACCTTCTCGAGGTTTTTCTTGTTGTTGTTATTTGTTTGTTTTTGCATTTTTTCCTTTCTTTTCTTTTCTTTCTTTCTTTCTTTTTTTTAATTTTAATTGCATTTTAGGTTTTGGGGTACATGTGCAGAACATGCAAGATAGTTGCATAGGTACACACGTGGCATCTTTTTTTTTTTTTAAGACAGAGTTTCACCATGTTAGTCAGGCTGGTCTTGAACTCCCGACCTCAGGTGATTGGTCCGCCTTGGCCTCCAAAGTGCTTGGATTACAGGCGTGAGCCACCATGCCCGGCCTCTTTTTTCCTTACTACATGACCACTTGTCCTGTTAAACATCCAGCCTTAGTAACTAAGTTGGAATATTATTACAGATTATATTTTGGCCATATTTTCTTCCTTAACATTTATAATAATGCTTTCTTCATACTGTAAATTCAGCAACTCTAATAAAAATTTCAAAAATTTTTCTTATATCTTTCCATTTTTCCCATTATTCCATAAGATATCTTTTCTTAAAAGGTGGTTACACTAAAAACACAGGTTTTGGGAAGAACGGGAATAACCACCTTCTTTTGGCTTCAGTGACTGTCTACACTCTTTCTAAACTTGTTATTCTTTCCACTTGAATAATACACACTAAGAGACTGAGATTAGAAGTGTGGGGAGGGAAAGAAGTGGATAGATAGGAATCATTCTCTGAGCATATTTATTATGCCAACAATGCAATTTAATGCATCTTTGATTATGTGCAATTAGGTATTAAAATTTCTCATAACTAGAAATGTTATTTGTCAGTGGGAATTACTGTAGATAATTTCAGGTAACCTGGGGATAATTTGGCTGGTTAAAAGGCTTGGGTCAATATTTAAAGCCCTCAATTTAGAAAAAAATTGATTTGATCTTCACATTAATCTTCTGCTTAACTATATTGGGAAATGCAAATTCACATAAAACCTGAGGAGAAAAACAGTAACTATTTCATAATTTTCAATACGTTTCTAAAGATACAGTATTACAACTGGAAAATAGTCCTTCACATCATAATGTACTGATATTTTTTTCTAAAGGGTCAATTATCTTTGCACAAAGGTATGGAGTTTTATTTACATTAAATGACTGGTTTAATTTAGATTCCTAATTCTTATTTTAATTAGTTGCCCTGATTTTTTTCCCCCAATTTTCTTACTCTTACACTGGTGTTTCCAAAGGGAAGTTGTCAGGTTGTTGTGGGTAGAAGGATCCAAGATGGCCGATCACTAACATCTCGGGATTGCAGCTCGCGGTTAAAGCTCATAGAACTAGGGGACGCCACACTTTCAGACAAATTCTGGTCGCTCAGGAGCAGAAGATTCCCAGTGGAGGAGCCATGCAGGGCAGTGGTCTTGCCAGCACCACGGCGCACCAGTATCGCCAGCACCTCCGCACGGCAGTTCTCGGAGCTGACTAGGCGGGGCTGGCTCCCCTTCTGACCAAGGTTTGGAGGAGCCGCGCGGGTTCCCAGCGCTGACTCCTGAGGCCGGCACAGAAGTTGTGCCAGCACCTCGGTGCAGAGTGAACACGACTGGTTCCCCTTCTGACCAAGGTTTGGAGCTCCGGGAAGGCAGACTCGCCTATTACGGACACAAGAAGGAAGCCAGACAGGAGAAGCCTGGGCAGAAAAGCACCATCAGTCTTAACACCGCTGTTTCTGGCCCTGGGAACTAACATCTTGGACGTCCACTCAAGAGACCTACTGAGAGCTGGTAATTTCAAAGACGACAGGAGGATAAATTTACAACGATGGGAAGAAACCAGCGTAAAAAGGCTGAGAATACTCAAAATCAGAACCCCTCTCCCTCTAAAGATGATCATAGTTCCTCATCAACAATGGAACAAGACTTGATGGAGGAAGAGTGCATCCCATTTACAGAATCAAACTTCACGTTATGGATAATAAAAAAAACTTCCGTGAGTTCAAAGAACATGTTGTAACCCAACGT
>CM052650.1:158748465-158764599 GCA_028533165.1 Leontopithecus rosalia | reverse complement strand
CTCCCTTGCTTCCTTCCTTCATCCCTTCCTTCCTCCCTCCCTTCCTCCTTCCCTCCCTTCCAGCCTTCCTCCCTTTCTCCCCCCCACAAAAAAAAGAAGGATAGCTGTACTGATACAGTTGGACAGATTTGCTAAATACATGTGCCAATACTACATTCCTAATTCTTATCACATTCCATGTTCTTGGTATCCTTTGATGTTTTTATGCTATTAAGAATACCATAACACATTAAAATGAAAAGTACAGTAAGTGATGTTAGAGGTAGATGGGTGTGGGTAAAGAAAGGATGGATTTTGGGTAAATATAATACTATCGTTTAAACTATAATATGTAGCTACAATTCAATACAAACTGTACTCACTGTCAATAGACAAGCCACAAGCAGTTCATAACGTGACAAGAAATTGAACCAGCAATCATTACCTTTGGATTACGGATGCATTCATTTAGGGCATTCTTTATGGAAATGCAACAACCATGGCACTACATATAGCTGGGGTGAGAATGGAGTTCATAGAAGACACGCACATGTAGACAGCTCTGGTAGCTCGAATAAACAATGAAAAATGCTTGCTTTGTAATTTACATGATCAAAAGTTAAACGTATGGATATTGTCTTAAAATATTTCCTTGTAATGAGTTAATACAGTCAACAAAAATGTGTACTGAATTTTTAGAGATTTAGTATTGTTTTGAAATTTTAATGGCGACTTCAATTTAGAGCAAGTATATTTAAGATGATGTACTATGAGTTTTTTATCAAAATGATTAGGATAAAATATTTGGTTACATATCTTACAGTGACAAACATTTAAAAAAATCAAAGGACAAAACAAACCAAAAAACCCCACCCCGATTGCTAATGTGCTGATACTCACTTAGCATGACGAATATCTGGCAGAGACCTCTCTAGAGCAATATTGTTGCTGACGAAAATATTGAAACCATTTTCCCTGTAGGCTGAGTCATCGTGGTCCTCTTCGGTAAGGGGGTAAGGTTTTCCATGTTCACCTTTCCCTAGCAGAAGAAAAAAGAATGAGATTACCGTCTCTATAAAAGCCATTTTATCTAGAACAGATATGAAGACTGAAATGTGTATCATCACCTATTGCTGTGCTCTGCAGAAGGAGCTGGTACTAAGACTTTATTACATTATTTTAATTGCCTTTAGGTAAATAAAATATACTCAATATAAAAAGCAAACAACACAACAGTAGAAAGTGTAATCTCGTATTGCAGAGAGAACCACTGCCAAGATTTTTAGTATGTTTATTAATATTTGTATGCAGATTCTAATACACATATTGATTTGCAATTTGACTTTTTCCAGAATAACTGCATATTTTTTATTTATTTGATTGTATACCAATTTATACCATTCCACTGAAAATATGCTATAAAGTTATTTCTAATTTTCCCATTACAAACAATGAGCATCTTTGCTTTCCAGTTATGCATTTTTGAAGGGGAAGCAGAAATTTGTAGAAATGGAATTACTGAGATACCTTTAACATATGCCTAACAGTTATCACACATCCTGAGAAACATTGTATATTTCCAACTTCATCGGTAAAATATATATTCCTCATATTATAATTTGGTATTTCTTGATTATTACAAATTAATAATTTCTTATATTATTTCTATTTCTTTTATTGTAAAATGATTGTTCAAGCATTTAAAAAAGCAATTTGTGTTCTTTATGTACTATATTCATTATATTTTTATTCACTACCTATGTTGCAAATATTTTATAAAATCTAATTAAGTTTTTCATCCAGATTTTATTTTTTCTTTCAAAAATTCTCATTTTATATTTTATATATATACAAAGAAGGCCATCCCCAGTCCAATATCATTTTTGGAATTCATTTATACATTCAGAGTTTTAGTAACATTCTATATTTATTTTACCTATTAAAATTTTTGAAACATCTGGAATATGTTTTGGTGTGAGAAGTGAGATATATGTAATTTTTATTTTTTTTTCGAAACATTATTTTTTTAAAAAACAAACATTCAGGAAGTTATAAAAATACCATTTATCGAGGCTGGTCACAGTGGCTCAGGTCTGTAATCCCAGCACTTCGGGAGGCCAAGGTAGGCTGATCACTTGAGACCTGGAGTTCGAGAGCAGCCTGGCTAAACTGGCGAAACACCATCTCTACTACAAATACAAAAATAGCCAGGCATGGTGGCACACAGCTGTAATCCCAGCTACTGGGGAGGCTGAGGAACAAAAATCGCTTGAACCCGGAAGGCAGAGGTTGCAATTAGCCAAGATTGGGCCACTGCACTCCAGCCTGGATGAAAGAATGAGACTTTGTCATAAACAAAACAAAACAAAAACAAATGAAAAACATGTATTGAGTGATTTGCTTTTTTCTTCGCTGCTTTAAAAGGCTATGTACAAAACTTTGCATACTTGTTTGGGTAACAAGAGTGAAACTCCATCTCAAAAAAAAAAAATTACCATGGGATTTCACTGTTATGCCAATCCTTGCATTGGAAACATCATAGTTGTAACACATTTTAATACATGTGAACCCTTTTCTTATCATATTCTTTTTCCAACTAATAACATGTTTATTTTTCAATGTGAACTGTTTAATAAAATGGCCTTCCTGAACTTTGTTTCTTAGATTACATTAGATTTTCTGTTCATCCTTGTACAGTTAATATTTTCATATATATTGGCTATTTTTCAAATGTTCGGCCCTGGGACCTCAGTAGCATCTCATGCAGTTTTCATTCTTTTAGTCCCATGCAATTTTTGGTAAATTTTTATAGGTGTTTTTTGTCTTCACTGTATTGTGTGTAGTATTCTTTCTTTCACTACATTTTTCTAAATAAAACACACTCAAGATATTTATTTTTATACTTCTTATTTAGTCACCATACTGAACTATTTTTTAAATAATTTAAAGAATCTCTAGTGTTTTACAGATACACAATATGTTTATTTCAAATAATAATATTTTTGCCTCCTCTTTATAACTAATATGATTTCTCATCTAATTAGACAGTTAACAGTACATTTTAACTGTCATTTATTCTGGTATTCATTTTAATACAATTGCTATTAAATATTATAGATTTAAGCTTAGCAATTAATATGTATTTCCCTGTGTATATATGTAATAATATATATTTATAATTCATCATTTAAGAAAGTATTTCTAGTGCACTTAAAAATAAGAATATTTCTAGTACCCTTTAAAAAAAGTAGTTATTAATAGACTATGAAAATTTAAAAAACAAATTTAAAAATATTTAGAGATTTTAATATTTTTCAGTTTAGTAACCTTGATTTACAAATATGTTCATTTTTTATTACCTGAATTCAAGATTTTGTTAGAAAGTTTGGTTACTATATCAGTGATTCCTCAAAAAAGAAAAAGCATCTTCTTTGTTTTACTTTCTTGTTACTACTGCCCTTAAATTCAGTAGCACTGACAGCCAAGACCAAGCATCTGGGGATTGATTAGAAATTATATTCTCAAAAAACAGACTGAAAACCTGTCCAATTAAAGGAAGAGAAGCAAAAATGTTTCAATGTGTCACATTTGGTGTCAAAAACAAAAACAAAAACAAAACTACTTTTTCTTTGCTTCCCTGTTTGATTTCTTAGGAGAAAATGTCACTTACTACTTTCCAACCAAAATGGAAAATAAACATTCAGTGAGAAATTTCATGTATTTAACAGCTAGTTACTGAGCATTCACGATGTACAAAGTATTGTGTTAAATTACTTTATATATATGATAAAGTAATTATACAGTTATGCCATAAAATAAGCATTGTTCTACCTAGTTACATGTAACTAAATAAAAGAGAGATTAATGTTCACTCGGCACTTCCATAGTTAGAAACTAACCATATAACACGGGGAAATGCTGGAAAGGCGTAAATCTTTCTCCCATTAATGACAAAATTAGCTATAAGTTCTATTGAACTTATATAGTCTCTTGTATTAATTAGATCTATGTCATTCCATAAATCATATTTTTTAAAAAATTGTATGCCGGGTGCAAGTCAATAAATGTGATATACCACACACATAGAATGAAAAAAAATCATATTATTATGTCAATAGATGTAGAAAAAGCATCTGACAAAATCCAGCCTCCCTTTATGATGAAAACCCTCAGTAAAATTGTTATAGAAGAGATATAACTCAAGGTAATAAAACACATTTATGACAAACCCACAGCCAACATTATGCTGAAAGGAGTCAGTGCAGTTGAAAGCATTCTCCTGAGAACTGGAACAAGACAAGGATGCCCACTTTCACCACTTCTGTTCAACCTAGTACTGGAAGTCCTAGCCAGAGTAATCAGACAAGGGAAAACAATACAGGGTATCCAAATTGGTGAAGAGGAAGTCAAACTGTCATGGTTCACCAATGATATAACAATGTACCATGAAAACGCCAAAGACTCATCCAAAAAGCCCCTAGTTTACTAGTTTACTGAATTCATTTATCAGTAGATGAAGTTACAGTATACAAAATCAATGAAAACAAATCAGTAACACTGCTAGGCACCAACAGTGACCAAGCTGAGAATCAAATCAACAACTTAACCCTGTTACAACAGTTGTAAAAAAAAAAAAAAAAAAAAAAAGCCAACGTAGAAATGTATCTAATCAAGGAAGTGAAATATTTCTACAAGGAAAACTAGAAAACATTGCTGAAAGAAATTACTGATGACACAAACAAATGAAAACACATCCCATGCTCATGGATGGATAGAATCAATATTGTAAAAATGACCATACTACTAAAAACAATCTATACATTTGATGAAATTTCCATTAAAATGCCATCATAATTTTTCACAGAACTAGAAAAAGCAATCCTAAAATTCATATGGAACCAAACAAGATCCCACATAACCAAAGCAAGACTAAGAAAAAAGAACAAATCTGGAGGCATCACATTACCTGACTTCAAAGTATACTACAAGGCTATAGTTACCAAAACACCATTATACCAGTACAAAAACAGGCAGGTACACCAGTGGAACACCATAGAGAATCCAGAAATAAAGGTAAATACTTATAGCCAACTGATGTTTTGATTAAGCAAACAAAAACACAAAGTGTAGAAAAGATATCCCATTCAAGAAATAGTGTTGAAATAATTGGAGAGTTACATACAGAAGAAAAAAACTGGATCTTCATCTCTCACTTAATACAAAAATCAACTCAAGGTGGATCAAATACTTAAATCTAAGACCTGAAATCTTAAAAATTCTAGGAGATAAAATCAGAAAAACTCTCGTAGACATTGGCTTAGGCAATGACTTCATGACCAAGAATCACTAAGCAAATGCAACAAAAACAAAGATAAATAGATGGGACATAATTAAATTCAAAAGTTACTGTGCATCAAAAGAAATAACCAGAAAACAGACAATGCACAAAGTGGGAGAACATCGTCACAAACTATGCATCTGACAAAGTACTAACATGCAGAATCTACAAGGAACTCAAACAAATCAGCCAGAAAAATAAACAAATAAATAATTCCATAAAAAAGTGGACTAAGGACATGAATAAACAATTCTCCAATCAAGATATACAAATGGACAATAAACATATGAAAAATGCTAAACATCAATAATTATGAAAGTAATCTGAATAAAAACCACAACATGATACCATCTTACTCCTGCAAGAATGGCCACAATTTAAATATTAAAAAATAGTTGATATTCATGTGGATGTGATTAAAAAGGAAAACTTTTACACTGCTGGTGGTAATGTAAACTAGTGCAACCACCATGGAAAACAGTATGGAGATTTTTCTTTTACTATACTTTAAGTTCTGGGGTACATGTGCAGAATGTGTAGGTTTGTTACATAGGTGTACATGTGCCATGGTGGTTTGCTGCATCCATTCCCCCGTCATCTACATGAGGTATTTCTCCTAATATTAACCCTCCACAGTTCCCTCTGCTATCCCTCCCCTAGCACCCTATCCTTTGACAGGTCCAGTGTGTGATGTTCCTCTCTCTGTGTCCATGTGTTCTCATTGTTCAACACCCACTTATGAGTGAGAACATACGGTGTTTGGTTTTCTGTTCTTGTGTCAGTTTGCTGAGAATGATGGTTTCCGGTTTTACCCGTGTCCCTGTAAAGGACATGAACTCATCCTTTTTTATGGCTGCATAGTATTCCATGGTATATATGTACCACATTTTCTTTATCCAGTCTATCATCGATGGTTATTTGGGTTGGTTCCAAGTCTTTGCTATTGTGAACAATACTGTAATAAACATACATGTGCAAGTGAAAGAACTAAAAATAGTTCTTTTCTCATTACTGGATATATATAGAACTAAAATAACTAAAAAAGAACTACCATTTGATTCACAAGCCTACTACTAGGCACACATTCAGAGGAAAAGAAGTCATTAAGTCAAAAAACACTTGCATGTACATGTTTATAGCAACACAATTTGCAATTGCAAAAATATGGAACCAGCCTAAATACCCATTAATCAATGAGTGGCTAAAGAAAATATGGCATATATGTATATTTTTACATATTTTATATACATATAAATATATATATAAATATTTATATATACATATATATACACATATATATACATATATATATACATACACATACACATATATATACATATATATATACATACACACACACACACACACACACACACACACACACACACCATGGAATACTACTCAGCCATAAAAAGAAATGTAATACTGGATTTGCAGAAACCTTAATGGAGCAGCAGACCACCGTTTTAAGTGAAGCAACTCAGAAATGGAAAAGCAAACATTGTATGTTCTCAGTTATAAGTGAGAGCTATGATATGAGGACACAAAGGCATAATAATATCATGGGCTCTGGGCACTCAGCGGGAAGGGGAAGGGATAAAAGACTACACCCTGGATTCAGTGTACACTGCTCATGTGATGGGACTCCCAAATCTCAGAAGTCACCACTAAACAATTTAAGCATAAACAGCAATCCCATTACTGGGTATATACCCAAAGGATTATAAATCATTCTATTTTAAAGACACATGCATACGTATGTTTATTGCAGCACTGTTCACAATAGCAAAGACTTGGAATCAACCCAAAAGCCCATCAATGATAGATTGGATAAAGAAAATGTGGCACATATACATCATGGAATACTATGCAACCATAAAAAAAGATGAATTTGTGTCCTTTGTAGGGACAAGGATGAATCTGGAAACCATCATTCTCAGCAAACTGACACAAGAACAGAAAACCAAATACCACATGTTCTCACTCACAGGTGGGTGTTGAACAATGAAAACACATGGACACAGGGAGAAGAGCATCACACACTGGGGTCTGTTGGTGGTGGCAGGGGGGTAAGGGTGGAACAGCGACAGGGTGGGGAGGTCGGTGAGAGATAATATGGGGAGAAATGCTGGGTGTAGTTGACAGGGGAATGGATGCAGCAAACTACATAGCTATGTGTGTACTTATACAACAATCCTGCATGATCTGCACATGTACTCCAGAACCTAAAGTACAATTAAAAAAACAAAAGGATGAGTTCATGTCTTTTACAGGGACATGGATGAAACTGGAAACTATCATTCTCAGCAAACTGACACAAGAACAGAAAACTAAACAATGCATGTTCTCACTCATAAGTGGGAGTTGAACAATGAGAACATGTGAACACAGAGAGGGGAACATCACACACCAGGGACTGTTGGAGGGTGGAAGAGCTAGAGGAGAGATAGCAGGGGGTGGGGGAATTGGGGAGGGCTAACATAAGGAAAAATACCTAATATAGATGACAGGGGGATGGATGCAGCAAACCACCATGGCATGTGTTTACCTATGTAACAATCCTGCACCATCTGCCCATGTACCCCAGAACTTAAAGTGTAATACAAAAAAAAAAATTATACATGTAAGCAACCACCACCGGTTTTCCCAAAACAATTGAAATAATAATAATAAAAAAGAAAATGATACTGTAAAGTAGCCTTTCCTTTTTTCAACTTATTTATTTATTTATGTTATTTTGGAGACGGAGTTTTGCTTTTGTTGCCCAGGCTGGAATGCAATGGCAGATTCAGGCTCACTGCAACCTCCACCTTTCAGGTTCAAGAGATTTTCCTGCTTCAGCCTCCAGAGTAGCTGGGATTACAGGTGCCTGCCAAACACGCCCAGCTAAGTTTTGTATTTTTCATAGAGATGGGATTTCATCCCATTGGTCAGGCTGGTCTTGAACTCCTTATCTCGGGCAATTCTCCTGCCTTGGCCTCCCAAAGTGCTCGGATTACAGGCATGAGCCACTACACCCGGCCAACATATTTTTATTTTTAAATTCATATGCCCTAAGTAAAATGCATATATCCACCTGAAGCCTGGTTTTAAAAATATTATACAGATATTTTTGGTGCTGAGCCTTTAGATTCAGTCACTTCTACAACTACAAAATGAACATTTAAAGCTATACAGTCATTAGAACGTCTGTCAATTGAAAAGAAATTTATTTTATTTATACATCCATTTGGTGTTCAGAGTGATGAATCTCATGAGATAAAGCTTTTTAAATGAATGAATGATTCACTAAAGGTACAGAACAAAATTGTGAGCCACTAAGTATGGCACACTAGACATTTCTTTGCAGTTGTTGGAATAGGATTTAAAATGGCATTTTTTATACACAGAGCAAGCAATTTTTACTGCAAATGTTATCAATTCATCTTAAGTTCTAATACATAGAGCCTCATGGTCTATATTGTCTCATACAGTTTTACATTACTTTTGCAAACAACTAAACAAAAATAAAGCATAAGACTCTAAACAAAAAGAAATTTTATTTTTGAATATTTATAATATTCAGAGCTTTTAATAGTGGTTATTTCTCTATTGCTATTCTTATTTCAACATCAAAATTTATAGCATAATTTACTATTATCAAATATAAAATCAATTCATCATCCTTTCTTTAAATATGAAAATTAGTATAGCATTTGCTATGTCAAAATAGTATGAAAGGTATGTGAGATGTTTTAAATAATCAAAATATACAAATTAAATATTATATTTATTTATTTTTTAATTTTTTTTTTGAGACGGAGTTTCGCTCTTGTTACCCAGACTGGAGTGCAATGACGCGATATCGGCTCACCGCAACCTCCGCCTCCTGGGTCCAGGCAATTCTCCTGCCTCTCAGCCTCCTGAGTAGCTGGGATTACAGGCATGCACCACCATGCCCAGCTAATTTTTTGTAATTTTAGTAGAGACGTGGTTTCACCATGTTGACCAGGATGGTCTCGATCTCTTGACCTCGTGATCCATCCGCCTCGGCCTCGCAAAATGCTGGGATTACAGGCATGAGCCACCGCGCCTGGCCCTAAATATTATATTTAAATGAATGAGTTTTAAGCAGAAAAATTGCTAGGTCTTACAAATGTGTCTTTGACACTATGTATACTCAAGGCAGATAGTAGATACTTAAGATAAAATTTATGTTAATTTTCTCATCACGCACCTGGCATTCTTCCCCCAGCTAACTGACATATTTAGCATGGCAGTTTTGTATATTGGCATGACTACCAATTTTTGATATGTTTATTGATTGTCTGCTATATGTACCAGTGGTTAGGGAAATTGAAAATATGAATAGAAAAACCCCAGGCCTGAAACAGCTAGAAACATTCTACGATTGAGAAGATATAGGGAAAACTTATAAACCTGCAATTGAGGGGAGGTAACGTACTTGTGGAATTGAATGAACTAAACAATTAGGCCTAGAAGAGTTTCAAAATTGTGGCAAATTAATGAAATTCGTATGGACTGGAAGCTGGAACTAGAGAAAGTGAGATTTCAGCTCAAATTGGAAGAAGAATAGAGAATTAAAATAGTTTTTGTTTTAAGTATGGGGCTAGGGAGACTTTACATAAGAAGAAATGTGGGTGAATGAATTTATACAGACAGGAATTTTGAAAATTCTGTTTGGAACATAATAAATCTATCTAAAATAGATCTCATAAGATGGAATACTGAGAGAGAAAGTAGATTTATGTCAGAGAGAAAAAAAAAACCCTGCTAGTGACACTTTGAAGTATTTTATCTATTTTTTTACAGGTAACTAGAATACAAGAAAAACATAAATCAGTGTTTTTACACTTTCTCTGAGGATTCTTGAGCATAAGCAGTTGAAACATTCAAGAATTTTTACTCAGACCTCTGCTCAAATATGATTTTTGGAGAGATTTTTCATAATTAACACAAACCAGCATCCCAGACATCATGACCTATTTCCCAAATTCGCTTTTTTTCCCCTTGTATTACTTACTATTCTACATTTATGTTTTCACCTATGAACTGACTAATTTTCCCATTGGGATGTAAGCTCCACAGAAGCAGGAACTTTTTGATTTTTGCCGTAATGTCTCCAGCAGCTAGAAGAGTGACTGCCACATAACAGGTATGCCATACATATTTTATGAGTGCCATACAAAAATGAGGTGCTAAGAATTTGGGCTAATGGCTCAGGGGAAATGAAGCAAGATATTCATTTATTTATTCAAAAGCACATACTAAGCATCTACTCTGTGATAGGGTCTAGGGATTAAACGATGAATATCATCTCTATTAACTTTGACATCAAGTTTGAGAGGAAAGAAACACCAGAATAGTGTGATTTAAAAAACATTTTAATAATCATTAAGAGCATTGAGAGCTGGGACTGTTATCTACGTCTTTCGGTGAGGAATCATTAGCACAGTGATTTGTTCCCCTGTGAAATGAATGGAGAGATGAATTAATGCACTTTGAACTGTAAGACAGACAAAGGTTGTATCACAATGAGGTGGACCCATAAACCAACAGTAACTACGGTTTCATTCTTGGGCAGGGGCAGGGGAATGAGGCGAGTAGGAAATGGGGAGATGTTAGTCAAAGGATATCAAACAGCATGTATGTAGGATAAACAAGTTTAGAGCTCTAATGTACATAGGAACTGAAGTTAATAAAATAGTATCATATTAGGGGGTTTTGTTAAATAAGTAGATTTTGTTTGCTGTTGTCACACAAACAAAAGCAACTGAGATAATCCATATGCTAATCTGTTTCACTATAGTAATCATTTTATTATCTATGTGTAACCCATAACATCATGTGTGAGCCTTAAACATACACAATACAATTTATTTTTTTAAAGGGATCAGGTAAGCAGGAAAAACAAGTATCACAGACATGATGCTGAGAGGTGAGTGCATATAGGGTGATTAGGAATCCCAGCGAGGGTTTGGTATGGCAAGAGTGTGGCTTTTTATAAGGTGGAGCACTAAGAGACATAACCAAAAAGGTAGTAAATTGTTGTTTTTGCCTTATTCTGGAAGTAGTACACCTTAATTGGAGTGAAGTGTAATAAGTTAAAAATCAATACTGAAATCTCTAGGGTAACGACTACAAATAGCATAAGAATGTTTAATATAAAACCTAACAATAAAGAGAAAAGAAGCAATAAAAATCCTTTCTGTAACAAAAAAGCAGAAAAAGGATGAATCAAGGATTATATAACAAATGAGACATAATGGCAAACAAACAGCCAAACTTAAATGAATATATTCCTTCTTTAAAAAGTTACCAAGATTGGCCAGGCGTGGTGGCTCAAGCCTGTAATCCTAGCACTTTGGGAGGCTGAGGCGGGTGGATCACGAGGTCAACAGATCAAGACCATCCTGGTCAACATGGTAAAACCCCGTCTCTACTAAAAATACAGAAAAGTAACTGGGCATGGTGGCAAATGCCTGTAATCCCAACTACTCGGGAGGCTGAGGCAGGTGAATTGCCTGAACCCAGGAGGCGGAGGTTGCGGTGAGCCGAGATCGCACCATTGCACTCCAGCCTGGGTAACAGGAGTGAAACTCCATCTCAAAAAAAAAAAGTTACCAAGATTAACAAGAAGAAACTTAATATCGAGACGGGAGAAGATGGCACTGTAGGACCAACTCAGGAAAGCACAGATGGTGAGTGGATGCTGCATTTCAATACGGATCTTTATTGCCCACAGAACAGGAGATTCCCAGGTGTAGGAGCCTCATGGGCCACAGCACAGCAGCACTCTGTACGAAATACACTGGTTTGGTTGCCCTGTTAAACTGGCAATTGGAGATTTCAGAAGGCAGAGTAGCACATTCATCTGATTAAATAGGACTTAAACAGAAAGCCAGGCAGGAGATTCCTGGGCAGCAATGTTGTTCCAGCCGGCACAGTGGGTTGCTGCATGGGAAATCACACAGATCCTGGTGCCCTTTCAGCAGGTGACTAGAACACCTGGGAGAGTCAACCGTTCAACTTAAAAAAAAGAAAAAAGGGCTCTGAGGCAGGGAGTCAGGTGATCAGGCTTGGCAGGTCCCACCTTCACAAAAACAAACAAAACAGCAATTGGAAATGCTCGTGGTTGAGGTTGAGAGTTTCACAGCTAGCACAGCTGAACCCAGGATGGTGCAGCTTGGAGGGGGAGGGGCGTTCACCATTACCAAGGCACTCAACGCCTATGGAGGTACTCTGCCATTGCTGATGCAGACTGCCATTGCCGAGGCAACCCGCCATAACAGAGAGAGTCTGCCACTACAGAGGTGGGCCACCATCACCACGGCAGCTCTAACCACACCCATATAAACAGGACTACAGGGAATTACACAAGGCAGCAGGGCAGAGCCCAGGACAGCAGGGCAGAGTCCACGGCAGCAGGGTGGAGCCCACGGCAGCTCAGCATAGCCACTACAGGCAGGCAGTGATTAGAATGCCTCCTCGCTGGACAGGACAGTGCAACAGATACTCATAAATAAAGCCCTAACTCCCTGGGACAGTGCACCTGGGGAAAAAAAGGGGCTTTATGAGTTCTGCTGCAGCAGACTTAAATGTACCTGCCTAGCAGCCCAGAATGAACAAAGGAGCTCACAGCTCAGCACTTGAGCTCCTATAAATTACAGACTGTCTCCTCAAGTATAAAGTACTTGAGGAGTACTTGAGTATTACAGACAGTCTCCTCAAGCAGCTCCCTGGCCCCTGTATATACAAAGAGTCACCTCACAAAGGACTGATCAGACTGACATTTGGCAGGCATCATACAGGGACAAAGATAGCAGAAGAAGAAACTGGTAGCAACCCTCATAGTTCCGCAGCTGCTACAGGTGTACCCCAGGCAAGCAGGGCCTGGAGTAGATCTCAGCAGTCCTACAGCAGAGGGGCCAGACTGTTAGAAGGAAAACTAAGAAACAGAAATACTTCATCATCAACAATCTGGATGTTCACTCAGATACCCAATCGGAAAATCAGCAACTACTCAGACAACAGGTGGATAAATCCACAAAGATGAGAAGAAACCAGTGCAAAAAGAAGGAAAACACCTGAAACCAGAACACCTCGCCTCCTACAAGGGACCATAACCCCTCATCAGCAAGGGAACAAAGCTGGATGGAGAATGAGTGTGATCAAATGACAGAATGAGACTTCAGAAGGTGGACAATGAGAAACTTCCGTGAGCTGGAAGAACATGTTCTAACTCAATGCAAAAAAACTAAGAACCCTTAAAAAAGATTTGAGGAAATGATAACAAGAATGGACAACTTAGAGAGGAATATGAGTGAATTGAAAGAGCTGAAAAACACAACACAAGAACTTTGCAAAGCAAGCACAAGTTTCAACAGCCGAATTGACCAAGCAGAAGAAAGGATATCAGAAGTCGAAGATCAACTCAATATTGGGGGCCAATATTCAACATCCTTAAAGAAAAGAACTTTCAACCCAGAATTTCATATCCAGCCAAACTGAGCTTCATAAGTGAAGGAAAAATAAAATCCTTTGCAAACAAGCAAGTAATCAAAGATTTTGTCACCACCAGGCCTGCTTTACGAGAGCTCCTGAAAGAGACACTATGCATAGAAAGGAACAACCAGTACCAGCCATTCCAAAAACATACCAAACGCTAAAGAGCATCCACAAAATGAAGAATCTGCATCAACTAATAGGCAAAACAGCCAGGTAGCATCAAAATGACAGTATCAAATTCACACATAACAATATTAACCCTAAATGTAAATGGGCTAAATGTACTAATCAAAAGACACAGACTGGCAAATTGGATAAAAAGCTGAAACACATTGGTGAGCTGTATCCAGGAAACCCATTTCACATGCAAGGATACACAAAGGCTCAAAATAAAGGGATGGAGGAAGATTTACCAAGCAAATGGAGAGCAAAAAAAAGCAGGAGTTGCAATTCTTGTCTCTGATAAAACAGACTTTAAAGCAACAAAGATCAAAAGAGACAAAGAAGGACATTACATAATGGTAAAGGATCAATACAACAAGAAGAGCTAATGATCCTAAATATATATGGACCCAATACAGGAGCACCCAGATGCATAAGGCAAGTTCTTAATGACTTACAAAGAGACTTAGACTCCCACACAATAATAGTGGAAGACTTTAACACTCCACTGTCAATATTAGATAAACCAGACAGGAAATTAACAAGGATATCCAGGACTTGAACTCAGACACGGAACAAGCAAACCTGATAGACATTTACAGACATTACAGACTCTCCACCCCAAATCCACAGAATATACATTCTTCTCAGCACTACATCAAACTTACTCGAAAATTGACCACAAATTGGAAGCAAATCACTCCTCAGTAAATGCAAAACAACTGAAATCAAAACAAACAGTCTCACAGACCATAATGTAATCAGGTTAGAACTCAGAATTCAGAAACTAACTCAGAACCACAGAGCTTCTTGGAAACTGAACAACTGGCTCTTGAATGTTGACTGGATAAGCAAAGAAATGAAGGCAGAAATAAAGAAGTTCTTTGAAACCAACGAGAACAAAGATACAACATACCAGAATCTCTGGGACACATTTAAAGCAGTCTCTAGAGGAAAACATATAGCAATAAATGCCCACATGAGAAGAGTGGAGAGATCCAAAATTGACACCCTATCATCAAAATTGAAAGAGCTGGAGGAGCAAGATAAAAAAAAAACCTCAAAACCTAGCAGAAGACGAGAAATAACTAAGATCAGAGCAGAACTGAAGGAGAGAAAGACATGAAAAACCATTCAAAAAAAATCAATAAATCCAAGAGCTCTTTTTTTGAAAAGATCAACAAAATAGGCCACAAGCCAGATTCATAAAAAATAAAAGAGAGAATAACCAAAAGATGCAATAAAAAATGATAAAGGGAAATCACCACAGATTCCACAGAAATTCAAATCATCATCAGAGAATATTACAAACAACTCTATGCACACAAACTAGTAAACCTAGAAGAAATGGATAAATTCCTGGACACCTGTGTCCTCCCAAGCCTAAACAAGGAGGAAGCTGAAACTATGAATAGAACAATAACAAGGTCCAAAGTCGAGGCAGCAATTAAGAGCCTACCACACAAAAAAAGCCCAGGTCCAGATGGGTTCACAGCCCAATTATACAAGACACACAAAGAAGAACTGTTAACATTCCTTCTGAAACTATTCCAAATAATCCAAAAAGAGGGAATCCTTCCCAAATCATTTAATGAGACCAACATCATCCTGATACCAAAACACGGCAGAGACTCAACAAGAAAAGAAAACTTAAGGCTAATATCCATGATGAACATAGACACAAAAATCTTCAATAAAATACTGGCAAGCTTATTGTAACAGCACATCAAAAAGCTTATCCACCATGATCAAGTAGGATTCACCCCGGGGATGCAAGGCTGGTTCAACATACGCAAGTCTATAAATGTAATTCGCCACATAAACAAAACCAAAACAAAAAACCACGTGATTATCTCAATTGATGCTGAAAAGGCCTTTGACAAAATTCAACAGCCCTTTATGCTAAAAACCCTCAATAAACTCGGTATTGATGGAACGTATCTCAAAATAATAAAAGCTATTTACGACAAAGCAACAGCCAATATCATACTGAATGGGCAAAAACTGGAAGTATTCCCTTTGAAATCTGGCACTAGGCAAGGATGCCCTCTCTCACCACTCCTATTCAATATAGTACTGGAAGTTCTAGCCAGAGCAATCAGGCAAGAAAAGAATAAAAGTTATTCAAATAGGAAAGGAGGAAGCCA
>CM052650.1:158674808-158747965 GCA_028533165.1 Leontopithecus rosalia | reverse complement strand
ACCCAGCAATCCCATTACTGGGTATATATCCAAAGGACTATAAATCGTTCTACTATAAGGACACATGCACACGAATGTTCATTGCAGCACTGTTTACAATAGCAAAGACCTGGAACCAACCCAAATGCCCATCGATGATAGACTGGACAGGGAAAATGTGGCACATATACACCATGGAATATTATGCAGCAATCAAAAAACGGTGAGTTTGTGTCCTTTGTAGGGACATGGATGAATCTGGAGAACATCATAGTCAGCAAACTGGCACAAGGACACAAAATGAAATACCACATATTCTCACTCATAGGTGGGTGATGAACAATTAGAACACATGGACACAGGGAGGGGAGCAATACACACTGGGTCTATTGAGGGGAATAGGGGAGGGACAGTAGAGCGGGGGAGCTGGGGAGGGATAGCTTGGGGAGAAATGCCAGATGTGGGTGAACGGGAGGAAGACAGCAAATCACACTGCCACATGTGTACCTATGCAGCTATCTTGCATGTTCTGTACATGTACCCCAAAACCTAAATGCAATAAAAAAATTTAATATCACAATAGTCCTATATCTATTTTTTTTTTTTGTGACGGAGTTTCACTCTTGTTACCCAGGCTGGAGTGCAATGGTGTGATCCTGGCTCACTGCAACCTCCACCTCCCGGGTTCAGGCAATTCTCCTGCCTCAGCCTCCTGAGTAGCTGGGATTACAGGCACGTGCCACCATGACCAGCTAATTTTTTGTATTTTTAGTAGAGACGGGGTTTCACCATGTTGACGAGGATGGTCTCGATCTCTTGACCTCGTGATCCACCCACCTCGGCCTCCCAAAGTGCTGGGATTACAGGCTTGAGCCACCGCGCCTGGCCTGAATGAAATATTTTGGATGTCATTTGAAGCATGAGAATTTGATACTAAAAACTATCAAAGAAAGTAAAAAGAACTATAAAGAAAATAAGCCATTGATAAAGTGGCAAAATGGATTAAGAACAGCAAAATAAAAAAAGATCAGAAAAGAAAACTCAAGAAAAGACAACATTTTGAGATATACTCCTTTTGATCAATTTGTCTCTTTCAATGAAGACAAATGAAAGTTATATTTATAATCTCTTGTAGCATTCTAAGAAGACAAATGAAACTGTGTTTTACTATATAATAAGGAAAATATAGAGGCTGTGATCCTAAATGAGTTCAAGAAAAAAAAATGACCATAGTTAAGTATTAACAGAGACCCTGGAATGATCATGCCTTTTAGATATCACAAATGTTGAAGGTAAGTTTAAGGAAATATATTATGTTGTGATTACTATTCTTGTGTTTAATCTATTTCAGTTTAATTTATGCACAATGTTTTGCATAGTAATATATTTATACTTTTAATTTACGCATGTGTCTTGCTAGTATTTTATATCCTGTGGAAGTGGGAATGGGAATAAGTAGGCATCTGAACCTCTTTCCCACATAGGCAATATGACCAACTCAGAACCGTGACTACACAGAACAGAGGTCAGAGCTGGTGTTTCCTGTGGTTTAACTAGGTCATTCCTATTAGTTCTAGTAAGATCTTTTATGACACAATTATTGGTGTTTGCTTGAGAAGAAATTTACATAAACTGAATAATATATTCTTCTCTCAAACTTGAGGTTTTTCATTGTATTGAGTCATTAATGCATATATACTCAGTTTTAAAATAGTTTCTGTAACAATTGCCATCTTATTTTCATCATGAGTGACCACAAATGTCTTATAAGAACATATGCCATTTATGATGTAACTGTACATGATGCTATAAGAAAGGTGCATTCTTATTCACTAGGGATCACAAAAAAGGGTGGGAGCATGAGAAAAAGTGAGAGGACAGAAAAGATGTCACTTATTCACTTGGTATCACAAAATAATGGGTGGGGACATGAGGAAAAATGAGAGGATAGAAAAGATGTCGCTTGCTATTGTCATTCAAGGATAGAAACATAAACATATTCTTCATCAGCGCTCAATGTGGCTGGAGGTGGGGTGGAGAGTAGGATGACTTAGAGTATCAAACGAATAAAAACAGGCAACTCATGAAAGCCTTATAATAAGAAGCATAAGTGATACGTAATTTTTGTTTTAAATATAATTGAATTTACAATTCTATGGAACCAGAAAAGACTTTCAACCTTCCCACCAAGGTATAAACATCTTTCTCTCTTGTATCAATAGAAATGGAATGAAAAATTATCAGCGATCTATGTCTCACAAACCTTCAGTTGTACCAGAAAATATACCATACAGAGAGCACAGACAAATGAAATATGCAAACTATTATTCTAGTAAAGTTTTTGAGTGAAGAGATCTTCCTGGGAGGTAGAAGGCCTTCAGTGAGAGTAATTTCTTAAAGGATAACTATTAACAAATCCAAATTCACCAACATTAGAAATATCTATATTTTACATTAACCAAATAGCTTTTCTACATTTATACCAACATTTTCTACTTTCGGCTATGTTTTATAAAATTTTCTTCATTCCTTTGGGTATCTAGTAACTATAGGTAATCAGCGGTATGATTTATAAAGGAGGTAAGCAACCATCATGCCAGTACACTTCCTGGTATGTAATCTGATCAGGCTTAGTCCCAGTTTCATGCTTCACTCACAGAATTCTCCTTGTCTGAATCTTCCTTTAATTATAACTGAATATCAGTTTTACAGAAATTGTGGATGGTATCAGTATAAATATCAATAAAACATATTCCTGCAATATTGTATTATTCTCTTGGAAATCTTGGAAGTCATTCATTTCTAAAACTGTCAGTGAACTGCCACTAAATTTGCTTTCAATAATTTTCTTATTTTCCGCTCAAAGAACAGACTTCTTTGCAGATGTCAGGAAGTTCTTTTCTTCATGCTGCAATTTCTCATCATATTAGTCATTCTTTCTCTGAAAAATAACATTGTCAGATCTCTCGAAAATCACATTTTTAAAAATACAGTATACATGAAAGTACCTGAGTATACCTAAGAGGTGTATGATTGTGATGAACACTGTGCCCATTAGAAACTATATACTCGATGCACAATACATGCTTGATATATGTTTGTAAAAATTAGAGAACTGATCGTCATTATTTTAAACAAGATTTTAATTTATACAATAAATGTATAATGAGTGAGTGTTGAACTCCAGCAGATAATTTGATGAACGACTGTTCTAAAATTTTGTTCTAAAATAGTTGGTTTTATATATGGCAACAGGTTTAGAAATCATTATTAACTATGATTATTTTTAATATTATCTTTTAAGTGCATATCTTAAATTGTTTTACTAAAACTTCCTCTCCTAAAATAACCATTGCTTTTACTAAAATATAATTTTGGCGGAATTTTTTAGCCTCTTGTATATTACAGCTATGAATGGGGATGCCAGAAAAAAATGTACATAAAAGAAGAGGGACATGTACATAAAATTCTCACAAAGACTTATTTGGGGGGCTGGATAAGTGTGATATGGCCTGCAAACTTGTGCATGCCTAATTAACCCTCATCAATTGTCTTTGGTTTTAGACTCCACAGAAAAACGCTACATGAATATTATGAATACATATTTCTAGGCATAAAATTCTAATTGAATTTATATTTTGAAAAAATAGATGTACATACTGAAAGAAATTGAGCTAACTTCTCTATAATAATCTGGTTCATTCAGATATGACTGTTCAGTATCATCCTAACAATTATAGTGTGAAGAATATAGTCTTTAAAAATCTTTAGAGTGTTACAATTAAAATCTTTAAGTATTATAAACAAAATGTTGATGTGAAACAGAGAAGGAATCCATGTGTAATTTATAAAGTACCAAAAGACTTGGTTTTTGGCTCCTATTCTTTTATTTGTAATGTATATTATCTTGTCACATATTTTAATCCCAAAAAGTCACTTTCTTAATATTGAAGTGGAACATTTATGGTTTTGGGCTACTGTTAGACTTTTACAATAAAACTATATAAAAATCTGAAAGTAATAGGAATCTCCCAAAACAAAGGATGTGATATTCATGGCTTTTAGCCTTATATATTATATTAGAAACAATTGGAAATCCTGGAATGCTTTTCACACTCTCGTAGATTTGTTTTATGAATGTTTTGAATAGTTTGATAAGCTTCTATTATTCCTTTTTTTTGTGGGAGTATTGGAAGTGGATGATGTTGCAATTTCAGATTGATCTTGTATAAATAAGCAGTGTGGCTCTCCTCCTCATTCTCCTATTTCTCTTTTTCTCCTCTTTCTTCTTTTGTTACCAGTTGTTTCTCATGTGGGTTTTAGGTCTTTGTTTTTTACATGGGTTTAAAAGATCTTTGTGTTAAAAATTAAATAATTCATAGTATTTGTTAGAAATTACATGAGTTTCTATCTTGTCTCTCCTTTTTTATATAGAATCCACTTTCCAAAATAGCAGATATGTATATAAATTATTACATGTATATAAACTATGATGAATATTTTATATCATGTTACATATTATATATTATATCCCACCAAATGCTACATTCTATTAGACATATACACATTTAAAAGCTAAACTTTAAAAATATTGTGAAGCTCTAGTACTTTAAAATATAAATTATCTTTAAAATATCTAGTACTTTTAAAAAATCAATGTAATTATCAATATTTTTAAAGGAAATACTATATAACATAGAACCAATCTATTAGAATATATGGGGGTTCACTGTGGAGCTAAGCTATAAGATCATTAAGGGCAAGCCTAAGGGCTAGGTGGGATTCAATTCATATTTGTTGCCTCCTACTTAGGATAAGAAATATAACTAAAGTTAAGGAAAGAGGGATAAACTATATTAAAGTGTAATGGGTTCTTGGCTAGCCACAAAAATGTTGATACTCTTTTTTGTTGTTATTGAAATCTATGCAGCTAGAGCAAATATGGTTCTGTCTCATACTGAGCTAAAGAAAATACTCCTAGTAGGAACCAAATACTAACTGAAAGTTTCCTCATAAAAGTTACAGTTCAATTAAAATTATTTCTATTCCTCAATCTCAGAGGAACTCATTAAAATTACTCTCTTCAGTTAAAGCAGACTAATCCCAAAGCAGAGATGAAAGAGAAAGCCACTAGACCCAAAGTTACAATAGTTTTTTTCCCAAATAAAGCAGATAAAATAATTAAGGATAATTCATTATAAAGGGCCAAATAGAAAAAAGAAAATTTTGATGAATCCTAGGAAAATAACTCAATGTTTTCCAGTTTGATTTAGATAAGGAAAGCCAGCTCCTATGAGTAATAAATGATCAGATGGTGCTCTGCTAACTACAGGAGTAATAATCAAGAATTCTAGAGAATAGATTAAGTCTCTTTCCAAAAGCATGATAAGCATCTGTGAAAGGAGGCATTCCCTTCCAGGAGAGTTGTGGAACCATACACTACTTCCTTACTGAGCTTTTAGCTGTGTAGAGCATGAGGGAATCTGAGTACATGGTCTCAGTTCTATTTTGATTAATAACTCATGCCAGTAGCAAATAGGTGACTTTTGTTGCAGTAGATCTTTTGAGAGTGAGTCTTTGCCAGGATCCTGCCAGCCCATAGAAGCTCTAGCTCCTCAGGACATTTTAAATGACAATTAGTTTTGAAAATACCAAAAGAAAAGGTTTGGAAAGATCACAGTTCTGTTATTCTCACATATATGTTCATTCCAAAATAATTGTTGTCATTAAGAAAATAAATGTAATATGATAAAAATACCATTTTATAATGCTGGTTGGAAAGGTAAATTGTTATAATTATCAGATAACAAGAAATAGAAAAATAATAACGAAAACACTATGATATTTTCAAATGTGAGGATGAACTAATCCTTGAAAGAGAAACTCATTATATAAGGTCACTTGGAGTGTAGTTAGAACACAATTAAATAATGATGAGGTGTTGATCATAATACTACTGCATAATAAGGATGAGTGTTCAGAAAAACACTGCAAAACAGAGTGGAAAAAATGTCTTAATTTTTCTTTAGTAGCAAACTTCATTCCTTCACAAATAATTTAAATTTTTGAATTTTAGAGGTTGGAAGTAAAAGCATCAAAAACAATGAAACTAAGCACGTATAGAAGCATTCATTCTTTTCAGAGCATGTTACACAAAGCAATATTTCCTGCAAATAAGATGATTCAAATATTTATCAAAGACAACAATGGAAAAGGAAATTTAAATAGTAGTTGAAATTGGCATTTTAGTGATTACTAATGTAATCCCTGTATTTTTATAAATAGCTCAATTAATGCTGGAGTGACAGAAAAATTTTATGTAAACTCTATGTCCAGTTCGCCAATAGTTGAGTTATAATTTACAGTTTAAAATAAACCACCATTGAGATAGGATCCAAGATGGACAATTAGGAGCAACTTTGATTGCAGCTCCCAGCGAAAGCACAGAGGGTGAGTGGACGCTGCATTTCTAGACAGATTTTTATTGCCCACAGACCAGGATATTCCCAGGCAGAGAAGCCCCATGAGTCACCAGCTTGGATGTTTTGGCTGGTGGGGCGGGTCTCTGCTCAAAATACTCACATGGGTCCTGGTGCCATTTCAGCTGGTGACTGAAGGACCTGGGATAGTTACCTGTTCAGCTATAAAAGAACTGAAACAGGGAGCCAGGCCAGGAGATTCCCAGTCAAAAAAACACCACGAATCTCCATGTGGCTGTTTCAGACAGTGCAGTGGGTCGCCATGTGGGAAGTCACACAAATCTGGGTACCTTTTCAACTGGTGACTGGAAAGCCTGGGAATTGCCCATTCAACTGATAAAAAGGGGGCTGAAACGGAGCCAGGCTAGGAGATTCCTGGGTGGAAAAGTACCACAAGTCCCCAATGTGGCTGTTTCATCTGCACAAAATCTCACACAAATCTGGGCGCCTTTTCAACCAGTGACTGGAACACCCAGGAGACAGATTGCCCATTCAGCTGAAAAAAAAAGGGGGTCTGAAGCAGGGAGCCAGGTGATCAGGCTCGGCCAGTCCCACTCCCACAAAGACGAGCAATCTGAAATGCTCTGGATTGAGAGTTTCACAGCAAACACAGCTGAACCCCGGATGGTCCAGCTCTGAGGGGGAGGTGCATCTGCCATTACTGAGGCAATCCACCACTACTGAGGTAGTCTGCTATTGCTGAGGCAGTCCACCATTACAGAGAGAGTCTGCCATTACAGAGGTGGGCCACCATTGCCGAGGCAGTTCTAAGTACACCCATATAAACAGGACTGCAGGGAAGTTCACAGGGCAGCTGGGCAGAGCACACAGCAGCTCAGCAAAGCCTCTGCAGGCAGACAGTGACTAGGCTGTCTCCTCACTGGGCAGGGCAGCCCTCAAAAAAGGCAGCAATGTGACCAAAACTTATAAATAAAGCCCCACCTTCCCAGGACAGAGAACCTGGGGACAAAAAATGTGGTTATGAGTTCTGCTGCAGCAGATTTAAATATACCTGCCCAGCACCTCTAAATGGAAAAAAAGGAACTCACAGCTCAGCAATTGAGCTCCTATAAAGCACAGACTGTCTGTTCAACCAGCTCCCTGGCCCCACTATATGCAAAGAGTCACCTCATAAAGGAGAGCTCAGACTAACATTTGGAGGGTATATTTCTGGGACAAAGATAGCAGAAGAAGAAACTGGCAGCAACCCTTACAGTTCTTCAGCCACTACAGGTGATCCCAAAGCAAGCAGGGCCTGGAGTGAACCTCCAGCAGTCCTACAGCAGAGGGGCCTGACTGTTAGAAGGAAAACTAAGAAACAGAAAGAAATAATTTCATCATCAACAAACTGGATATCCACTCAGAGACCCCATATGAAAATTGCCAACTACAAAGATGACAGGTAAATAAATCCACAAAGATGGGAAGAAACCAGCACAGAAAGGATGAAAACACCCAAAATCAGAACGCCTCTCCTCCTCCAAGCAAGGGAACAAGTCTGGATGGAGAATGAGTCTGATGAATTGACAGAAAGAGATGTCAGAAGGTGGGTAATAAGAAACTTCTCTGAGCTAAAAGAACATGTTCTAACACAACGCAAAGAAACTAAGAACCTTGAAAAATGGTTTGACGAAATGCTAATAAGAATAAACAGCTTAGAGAGGACTATAAGTGAAATGATGGATCTGAAAAAAACAACACAAGAAATTCATGAAGCATACACAAGTTTCAATAGCCAAATTGACCAAGCAGAAGAAAGGAACTCAGAGGTCGAAGATCAACTCAATGAAATAAAATAAGAAGGCAAGATTAGAGAAAAAAAGCACAAAAAGGAATGAACAAAGTCTTCAAGAAATATGGGACTATGTGAAAAGACCTAATCTACGTTTGATAGGTGTACCTGAATGTGACAGAGAGAATGAATCCAAGCTGGAAAACACTCTTCAGGATATTATACAGGAGAACTTCCCCAGCCTAGCAAGGCAGGCCAATATTCAAGTCCAGGAAATACAGAGAACACCACAAAGATATTCCTCAAGAAGAGCAACCCCAAGGCACATAATCGTCAGATTCACCAGAGTTGAAATGAAGGAGAAAATGCTAAGGGAAGTCAGAGAGAAAGGTTGGGTTATGCACAAAGGGAAGCCCCTCAGACTTACAGCAGATCTCTCAGCAGAAACCCTACTGAGAGAAGGAAGAGAAGAGAGAGAAAGAAAGCCAGAAGAAAGTGGGGGCCAACATTCAACATCCTTAAAGAAAAAAACTTTCAACCTAGAATTTCATATCCAGCCAAACTAAGCTTCCTAAGCGAAGGAGCAATAAAATCCTTTATGAACAAGCAATTGCTCAGAGAGTTTGGGACCACCAAGCCTGTCTTACAAGAGCTCCTGAAAAAAAGCACTAAACATAGAAAGGAACAACCAGTACCAGTCAGTCCAAAAACACACTAAATGGTAAAGAACATTGACACAATGAAGAAACTGCATCAACTAATGGGCAACAAAACCAGCTAGCATCAAAATGGCAGGATCAAATTCACATCCCTTATCATTGCTTGATAAATTGTCTTTGTTCTGCACTTGCAAGCCTGCTTTTGTGCCACTGTATACTTCATGAATAAAAATTCAAGACCTGTCTTTGTTCAGGGCTCAGGTTTTCTATGCCGCCGAGCTGGTGCGCCTAAATAACATCCTCCTGTTTCACTCATTGGTCTGTCTCCTGAATTCCCACAACAAACATACCACCTGAATATAGTTTTTAAAAATTTTCCTTTTTGGCCCTTTGCCTCACAATTTTCCTAGCCCCACTTATAAATAATTTCATAGTTGAAACACTGTTCACTATCAGAGTCTCTTCAGTGGCCTTCCAGGATTTAATAGTGTGCATCCTCCTACCCCAACCACCATCCCTGCCTTCCTCTGTCCTGTATGCTCCACTAAGTTATCTTTGTAAAATACTACTCTGGTTTCATCAAATTCTTTATATAGTTCCTGAGTCCTTCAGTGACATTTCTCCAAAATCATTAGTCCATCATCTGAATTGCTTAACTTCATCTATAAGGCTTTATCATTAGTCCATAACCTGAATTCCTCAACTTGATCTTACAAGGCTTTTGGAGATTTGCTGTCTTGGACTTTTAATTTTTAATAAGGCCCATGTCTTGGACTTTGAATTTATGCCTTCCTCTCCTTTCCTCTCACTGTCTCTCCATCCTCCCTCCCCATACTGTTTACTTGCATGACTCTAACAGTTTCTTCAGTTCTCAGTTTGGATTCTTTTCTTCAAGCAGCCACTGTGTTTCCTCCCATAGCATCATCACACAGGGATAAAGACCTTACTCATCACATTCTCTGTGTAGCACCTGGCTGATGCTTATTTAAAACAAAAATTAATATAAGACATGCTGAACTATTATGTAGACAATCTTGATAATCTGGGGTGAACAGCCAGATATTAGATATCATCAGCAGGTCTTCTCTGAGTTATAAACTTGCAAGAAAATGAAAACTAGCTAGAATAATATTGTGATACACTGCTTTTGGCCAGCTAAAACTAACTCTCCCTTTCCCAGACTAAAAGCTGTTCAGGCTTTATGTTAGCTTCTTGAGCTGGACAGACTCCATCTTGTCTTCTTCATTTTTGGTAATTTTCTCCTCATTAAGTATGTAACTATAGTATAAAGCAAGGTCAAGCTGACACTGGGCACCCAGGAATGCCTTTGTTGATAAGAGGCTAAGTGGTATCAACAGAGCCTAGAAATGCAGGTGCAGTGAACGCCCAGAGCCCCATTATCTATAAGTTGTATGTCTTTCATGACAGCTGTACTCCTCACACCAGCACTGTTTTATTTCTTAGGTATCAGTTTTTCTTTTAACTTTTTGCTTACTCTGCTTCTGGAAAAACTTTCTTTCAACCAGGTTCCCCACCTCCTGTTAAAACTAGCGTATAAAAGACCACCTAGGGCCGGGCGCAGTGGCTCACGCCTGTAATCCCAGCACTTTGGGAGGCCGAGTCTCATGGATCACGAGGTCAAGCGATAGAGACCATCCTGGTCAACATGGTGAAACCCCGTCTCTACTAAAAATACAAAAAATTAGCTGGGCATGGTGGCGCATGCCTGAAATCCCAGTTACTCAGGAAGCTGAGGCAGGAGAATTGCCTGAACCCAGGAGGCAGAGGTTGTGGTGAGCCGAGATTGCGCCATTGCACTCCAGCCTGGGTAACAAGAGTGAAACTCCGTCTCAAAGAAAAAAAAAAAAAAGAAAAAGACCACCTAACTTTTTCTTCAGGGCCGGAGGATTTTGAGCATTAGCCACTCTCAATTGTCGGCTTAATAAAAAACTCATAAATCAATCTCAGAGTGTGGAGCATTCCTTAACTTGCTTGGGTACAACAATAGTATCTATAATAATCTCAGAACAGGCACTGATTGAGGATATAAAATTTACAAAATGATAGAGTAAAAAAGTATTGAATTTGGATTCAGGAAGCTAAGCTTCTAATGCTTTAGACTCATAGCATCACCTGTGGTTTATGTAGTTTTTATTCTCAGCAAAATAATTTTGAGGTATTAATTTTGTATCACCCTTTTGTATTTTCCATGCAAGCACTCAGTCTCTTTGAATTTCCTGCCTCAGGGACTTGGACACTTGTTAAGGGCAATGTCTGCTGGATGTCTTTGTAACTGTTGCTAAAGCTTTAGGACGGGAAAGAAAGTAAACTAGGTTGGGTGCAGTGGCTCAGGCCTGTATTCCCAGCCCTTTGGGAGGGGGAGGTGGGTGGATCACGAGGTCAGGAGTTCAAGACCAGCCTGACCAACACGGAGAAACCCTGTCTCTACTAAAATACAAAAATTAGCCAGGCTTGGTAGTGCACACCTGTAATCCCAGCTACTCTGGAGGCTGAGGCAGGAGAATCACTTGAATCCAGGAGGCAGAGTTTGCAGTGAGCTGAGATTATGCCACTGCACTCCAGCCTGGGCAAAGAAGGAAGACTCCATCTCAAAAAATAAAATAAAAAGAATGTAAAATCTATTTGGCAATAAGAGAGAAAGAAGAGAGTGTCTACAATCACAAATGAAAGGAAAAGGAATAGGTTTGCAAAGAGACAGGACAGAGCTTGGCTTGTACATTAAGTGTCAGGGAAATGGCAAAGGTGTAGAAACTGCAGATTCTCCCTGAGTGGGCAGGAGCTCCCATCTTACCAAATAGTCCTGTCATTTAGCACAGCAGGGAGTCTTCTGAGCAATGGACTTGAGAGACTTACAAGACTCTGTCAGTTGGAACCCAGGGCACAATTTCCAGAGTATGGATAATAGAACAAAAAGGAGCCTTCTATAATTTATAGTCTGCATGAGACATCATACTTTCTTTTTTTTTTTTTTTTTTGAGACAGAGTCTCACTCTGTCACCCAGGCTTGACTGCAGTGGCAAGATCTCAGCTCCCTACAACTTCTGCCTCCCAGTTTCAAGGGATTTCCCTGCCTCAGCCTTCTAAATAGCTGGGATTATAGATGCGTACCACCATGCCCAGCTAATTTTTGTATTTTTAGTAGAGATGGGGTTTCACCATGTTGGTCAGGCTGATCTCGAACTCCTGACCTCGTGATCCCCTGCCTCAGCCTCCCAAAATGCTGGGATTACAGGCCTGGGACATTGTGCCTGACAGAGACATCATACTTTTACTAGATTCCTGGTTATGCTGTGAAAAGAGAAAACATGAACTATAACTGACTTTCCTACCTGGTGGGATGGGGATTAGGTATCCATATAATTTATTTTAGGCCAGGATATATATCTCATGCATATCAGAATCTGATCTAATAGTCAAATTATGTATATATTTTTAAATTTTATCAGCCATAAATTCAGAGTATGAAAAGCTTCTATAAATTCCCAAACAGACTTGTGAGAATTTACTAGCGTGTAAACAGAAATTTGCAGTGAGAAATCCCTTCAACAAATGCAAAGTAATAGTTCTCTAACTGAGGAAGTGAAAGATCTAAGGAGAACTGCAAAACACTGCTGAAAGAAATATAGATGGCACAGACAAATTGAAAAATATCACATGATAATGGATTAGAAGAATTAATATCATTACACTGACCATACTGTACAAAGCAATTTCAGATCAAATCATAATTCCTATTAAAATATCGACATCATTTTTTATAGAATTAGAATAAGCAATCCTAAAATTCATATGGAACCAAAAAGAGACCAAATAACCAAAGCAATCCTAAGCCAAATGCACAAAACTGGAGGTATCACATTTCCTGACTTCAAATTATACAAGACTGTAGGGGGCAGACCCCGTGGGAGACCCCGCAAGGGCCGAGGCAAGGGTCTAAAGCCTCAGCCTGTTCCCATATGAATATAGAACTAGAAAAGAATTAGAGATATAGTTACATAGTTATTCCTATATATAATCATAAATAATCACAGTTATTCATATTAATCACAGAAATATATATACCCAATATAACCTTTTAATTTTACTAATGATCATCATGTTCTGAAGCATGGAACTGAGGTGACATTGTGAACAAAGTGATCCTAAGGCAAGATGCTCTAAGCCCTCTGTCACGCCTGCATAAATGCTGCTGGCGGACACCTTGGCTGTGCGGCAGCAGCAGTGCTTGGAAAGCACCTGCTGTTTAGCCAGCTCTGCAAGGAAACATCCTAGATGCCTGAGACATCTCCTTCCTCAGGGGAGTTAGGAGAAAACTCTGTTCCTCCAAGCTCTTGCGGTAGGCCTGACAGCTGTCTCGGAGGCCCACAGATATATGGGAGCTTAACTATCTCTATGTGATGCTGTCCTTCAGTGGTCACGTTTCATGTCTACTTTCAAGTTCTGCTTCTGCACCTGATTCCTCTTTTCCTTAGAAGATAAGAATTAGTCATAGTAACATAAATCTTAATGTCTTTGTTCTTTCTTGACAAGTATAGAAAAGTGCTGATGCAGTAGGTTTTCTCTTCACCTTGGCTACTTGAAAGACCTGGGTCCCTATCTCCAAGTCACGTGATTTACCTGACCTATCACTGAACACCATCACCTCACCTTACCCACCCTGTCCCCTGCTTTGTACTCAAGAAAAGTCAGAGCATCCAGGCACTCGGGGCCACGGCCGGACTCCACGCTTTGGCTGGCAGTGGACCCCGGGGCCCAAACTCTGTTTTCTCTTTCTTGGTGTCTTGTGTCTGTTACTTCCACCATTTCTCATCTCTGCACTAGTAGAGAGGGACTCACAGGACTCTGTAGCGCTGGACCTACACAAGGCTATAATAACCACGACAGTGTGGTACTGGCATAAAAGCAGATACATAGATCAATGGAACAGAATAGAGAACCAAGAAACACAGCCACATATCTACAGCCAGCTGATCTTTGGCGAAGTCAGCAAGAACATACACTAGGGAAAGGAAATCCTTTTCAGTAAGTGGTGCTGTGAAAATTAAATAGCCACATGTAAAAGAATGAAAACAGACCCAAATCTCTTACCGTATACAAAATCGACACAAAATGGATTAAAGACTTAAGTGTAAGACCTAAAAATATAAAAATGCTAGAAGAAACCCTAGAAAAAGCCTGATGAAGACTCAATAGGCAAAGATTTATGACTAAGACTATAAAAGCTTAAGCAACAAAAAACAGTGGTGGATAAATAGGATTTGGACATAGAATGTGAAGCAATAAACAACAAAGACTCAGAAGGTAGGTGCAGGGCATGCACATGGTGTTTGTGGATGGCACAAAATTCAGGTGATAGATATACCAAAACTCAGACTTCACCACTATGTAACATATCCATGTAACAAAATTGAGCTTGCACTCCTTAAACGTATACAAAAAGGTAAGAAATCATTAAAATCTCTACTTTCTGCCTTAACTATTGCAAAAATAGGGTGAGGCAGTTGTAAAAGATTCATTGTACTGATATGAATTCCTAGCCCTTTTTTTTCTCTTTTAGCTCAATAATAGTTAGAAGTAAAGCTCAAGCCTGTAATCCCAGCACTTTGGGAGGCCGAGACAGGTGGATCACTAGGTCAAGAGATCAAGACCATGCTGGTCAACATGGTGAAACCCTGTCTCTATTAAAAATACAAAAACTTAGCTGGGCATGGTGGCATGTGCCTGTAATCCCAGCTACTCAGGAGGCTGAGGCAGGAGAATTCCCTGAACCCAGGAGGCGGAGGTTGCGGTGAGCCAAGATCACGTCCTTGCACTCCAGCCTGGGTAACAAGAGCAAAACTCCATCTCAAATAAATAAATAAATAAATAAATAAGTAAAGCAAAGTGCCTAGAATACTTCTTTTTAATGAAGAATCCCAGAGGATAGGTGAATAACATTTTTACAGCAAATTTAGCATTTCAAGTTCTACTTTAGTCATATTTTCCAAAGTTTGATTCAGACTGTGAAAGAGCCAAGGAAAAGGGGCTGGTGAGAACCAAAATTAGATTTCAGTTTATACGTTAATTTATTTAAATTTTCTGCTGATTTGAAAATCAGAATTTTCATACATTTTAATCGCTATAAATTATAAAAATGAAGTGCAGACATTCCCCTGAAGTTAATGAATGGTCTAAAATATTGTAACAAAATGTGCAACAGGTGAAAGCTAACATTTATGATAATTAACTTGGAAGTCGTAATCCAAATTATTTACATTCAGTATTTTTCCTGTATTTTTAATATATTTCCATAAGAAATATGGCATTATATTCAGTCTGTTTTTAATATTAATTACTATTAACATTAAATTGATCTGCCATATTATCCTGACCAAATATTTTTGAGCATAGCAAATAAAATTCAAGAGATATTTAAATAAAACAACATATTGCTTTGTGCTAGTTTCTATTTTTGTTAAAATCACTAATGTAGCATCTTTTCATTTAGGAAAGTGAGATAATTCACAGTGTACATTTCCCAAATTGACTATGAAGACAATTATTGTCTCAACAGACAAAGTGAAAGTCACTGGAATAATTAACTGCTATTTTCTCATATGACATATTACTTATTTCCTAAGAAATTAGTACATTTCACATTAAACCTATTAATGCATACAAATTTTTCCAGAACAATTCACTTAAAGCACAAATTAATTAAAAATCCAAAGCAAAATCTTTATTTTCAGTATTACACAGTTTGTTTTTTTCTAACGTCCTTACTATTCCTCTATAATATACTTCCTCATGAGATGATTAGCATAGGTTGTATATTGATAAAGTCAAATAAACATGAAGGATATTTTATCTGTTTATTTCATGTACACATTTGGAATTTCCTTCAATGACTAAATACTTGGAAATTCATGGATTACTTTAAAAATACCATAAATGTTTGCTTTTAATTTAAAATTATAAAAATAAGGTTCATTTTCACTTGTATTCAATAAATACAAAAAAGTTTTAATGCTATATTATTAAAATATCTGTCATGCCTGAGAAATAAAAGTAAAATCCTAATGACTAAAATAAAATTGAACAGACACCCTATTGGCCAAGGGGACCCCAGATAAACCTTGAAAACTGAGTTCCCAAACATGACAAGAATGGGATGGGGTGGTGGGGTGGTGGACATACCTCTTTATGCCCTCATCCCTTGCTAACTGCCATTAGGCTTTCTCTCCTAAGAGTTAAAAAAACAGAAACAGGCCCTCGAAAAGACTTATTCCACTGCTCCTTTACACAACAACTGACTAATATTTCTTCCTGATAAGTGACAACTGACCATGGATTGATTCTGGTGGTTTACAGAGGCTGCACACAGTATTTATCGGTTTCACCTTTTGACATATGAACCTAGTTTTAATGCATTTAAGTGTTAAGTGCATTAAATTCACCCCAAGCTAACATGGGATGGACGTAACATGCATGTTTGTTTACTATGCATGTGCACACTTCTCCATGAATATTCATAACAGTTCCTATAACTGAATATGTATACTCGGCCAATCTGTTCAGCCTAAGTTCCAGTCTCATTCTTCCCCCACTTAAAGTGCCTGTTTCTGGTTTCTGCCAGAGGCTGCACTTTCCAGTCAGGAACAGCCAACCAGCAGGGTGCAACCCTTTATACAAAATAAAGCTCTCCACTCTAAATTTATAAACCTCATGATTTTAGCTGGCAATCTAATGTCTGTGTTTAAAAAATAACCCTAAATATTTCTTTCTTGAAGTTGTTTAATTGAAGTTATTATGTTTCAGAGGAATAAAAGAGCACATAATGAATTAAGTGATAAAATAACACCCTTTAGGAATACATCTCAAATTCTTACATATTCAGAGAAACAAAGATATCCATATATGAATAATGTGTTCAGTACTTGATGCTTTGTCTAATATCTAGAGAAAAAGAACCCTTATTTTAATTGTTATTTTAATTGACCAATGTTGATTATAAAACATTTTGATCTAATGATGCACTTATATTTTAAAGCCAGGAAACTGTTGAATAGTAACTTTAAAATACATACATATATATACAAATGTACATATATATATGTACATTTGATATATATAATGAAATAATTATTTAAAATCTAGAACTCTGGATGGTTCAAAGGTCTGGATGTGACTTCTTTAAGATCAAAGAAATAATTAAATTTTTTAAAAAATTCTCTACTCCATACCAACTGTATAATAAAAAAGGCAAGATTCAATCTACATTTTTCAAATGTACATTTGAAAAATAAAAGAAATGGAGATACTAAGCAGTCCTAAGTCTGTAGTGATTTGGAAATAACATTAGGCCCACTGGGTGAATGTTTCCTCTTGGGACTGGGGAAAGTTGCTCCACTGGTCTCTGTCTCAGCAACCTAAACATTATCTTTAGAATTTTGTCTTCATTAAAACAAATTACTTGTGATAAAATACATATACTGTAAAATTTACCATATTAACTATTTTTAAGAATACAGCTCTACCGAGTGTAGTGGCTCATGCCTATAATCCCAGCACTTTGGGAGGCAGAGGCATACAGATCATGATGTCAGAAGATTGAGACCATCCTGGCCAACATGGTGAAAGCCCATCTCTACTGAAATACAAAAAATTAGCTGGACATGGTAGAGTGCACTTGTCCCAGCTACTTGTGAGGCTGAAGCAGGGGAATTGCTTGAACCTGGGAGACGGAGGTTGCAGTGAGCCATGATGATTATACTCCAGCCTAGTGACAGAGTGAGACTCTATCTCAAAAAACAAAGAAACAAAAAACAAACAAACAAACAAAAAGAATACAGCTCATTAGTGTTAAATATGTTCATGTTGCTGTGCACAAAACAAAAACTCTGTACCTGTTAAATAATAACTCGCCATTTCTTTCTCCCTCGGTACCTTACAACTACTATTCTGCTTTCTGTTTTTATGAATTTAACTACTCCAGATACATCATCTAGGTGTAGTGGGTTCCTACAGTATTTGTCTTTTTGTGACTTGCTTATTTCACTTAGCAAAATATACTCAAACTACATCCATGATGTAGCATGTGACAGGATGTGGGTTCCTATTCATAAGGATGAATAGCATTCTATTGTATGGATATACTACAATTTTTAGATACCTGTATCCTTTCATGGATATTTTTGTTGCTTTTACCTCTTGGCTATTGTGAATAATGCTACTATGAAAATGAGTATACAAATATCTTTTCAAGACCCTGCTTTCAATTCTTTTGTTTATATTCAGAAATGGAATTACTAGATTATATAGCAATCCCATTCTATTTTTTATTTTTTTAAGTTACTGAAATACTGTTTTGCATAGTGACTGTACCATTTTGCATTCCCAGCAACAGTACAATGCACAAGGATCCAATGTATCTTCATCTTCACCAACATCTGTTTTTTTTTTGCTATTTTTTTAATGGTAGCCATCCTAATGGGTGTAAGATGGTATTTCATTGTAGTTTTGGTTTGTATTACCCTGATGATTAGTGATGTAGGACATATTTTTGTATGCTTATTGACACTTTGCATATCTGCTTTGGAAAAAACATGTCTATCTAAGTTATTCATTCATTTTTAACTAGGCTATTCCATGGTTGTTGTTGAGTTGTAAGAATTTGTTATATGTTCTAGGTATTAACACCTTTTCAGATATTTGACTGAGAAAGATTCTCCCCCATTTCAATAGTTTGCCTTTTCACTTTGATGGTATCTTTTAACCAAGAGAAGTTTATAATTTTGATGTAGTCCAATTTATCTATTTTTTCTTTTGTTGCCTTTGCTTTTGGTGTCAAATCCAAGAAAGTATTGCAAAATTCAGTATCATGAAACTTTTCTCCTGTTGTCTTCTAAGAGTTTTATAGTTTTAGGGCTTACATTTAAGTCTTTGATATATTTTGAGTTAATTTTTATATATGGTGTAAAGTATGAGTTCAACTTCATTCTTTTGCAATGTATCTCAAGTTTTCTTAAAACCATTTGTTATAGAGATTGTCCTTTTCCCCATTGAATAGTCTTGGCACCCTCATTGAAAATCATTTGACCATATATGTGATGGTATATTTCTGGACTCTTTATTCTAGTCCATTGGCCTGTGTCTGTCTTTATGCCAATACTGCACTGTCTGATTATTGCAGATTTGTGATAAGTTTTGAAATTAGGAAAAGTAAAACTTTATTTTTTTTCTCTTTCAAATTGTTTCAGATATGTGGAGTTTTTAATTTTTTTAAACATGGAATTCTATATCTAGAATAATCATCAATCAATATGAATACTGAAAAATACATTTTTGTGGGGTAAAACTTTAAAATGTATCTTTTATATGCTCCTTCTCAGGAAGTTACTGGAAAAATACGGTAGTAGATCCAAAAGGATAACACAGGGTCCAGCTATCACAGGATCTAACAGATGATACAGGGAAAGGGAAGCCCAGGATGGTGACCAGGAGGAGACCAACGATGAAAGAGTAGGTTTAGAAGATAATCAGATCAAATTGGCGTGGGAGGCCCCAGTAAGGAAAATGGTAGGAACAAATAACTTATCATACAGGATAGATATTTTAAAGTTGTTTTTATTGGTAATTTATAGTTACTGGAATGGATATGTGAAGACTTAGCCAGAGATGCAAAGAAAACTATGCAAATTAAAAACATGTGATGTTCTTACTAAGCCCAAGTCAAACGTAAAGATTCATAAACAAAGAATATCTTATTAAACCTGTTGGCTCAACTTAAAAATTAAATAAGTACAATAAAGGGAAAGTATAATTAAAAATAAAGTAGAAATGTTGAGAAAATGGGAAGAAAGGACATAAAATATAAAATTCTCAACTTCAATAATAGGAAGTTAATAGGTGATAATATAAATCAATAAATGAGATAGAAGTACTCACTATTTTTTGTTAAATATAGAAAGAAACTGCAGTAGCAATAAAGAGAAGAGTGTCACCTATGGCAAACTGAGACAAAGTGGTATTAAGTAATATGTTTTAGTGTCATTAATCTACTACTCTTCTTTGTATTTTAATTATGTACATATATCCCATTTACAATTCGAAAAGCTTAACATATTCCGGATTTGCATTTCTATAATAAAATACGTTAAAAATTAATGAAGGCTGTTAAAAGCACCATGCATAAATAGGGTTTAACAAAACCACGACCTCCTAGGATAGAATTCCATTTTTTTCACTTTCAGAAAATAAGAGATAACCAAAGAAAGAAACCAAATATCATGCTGACTTTGCTCTAGGCAGGTGCAGCCATACAGAGCAAACATTAACATATGTCAGGGTGGAAAATTATGCAAAGTGACTTGGCTGAATTAATTGCTCATAATGTTATTATGAACAAAAAAGTTAACAATTTTTGACTTTTCATTTCCCCTCCAAGGTTGAATTATGTGAAACAAAGGGTGCTTACCTACTGACTCTAGATTATTCCACAGTTTGTTTTTCATTTACTGGTTATAATTTTTTCCCTAATATTCAGGAAAAAATCAGGTAAAACAATTTTGGGGGCTGCCAAGTGTTGCTAAGATTGAACTTGCTTCCACAACAACATATCTAGTATTAGGACAGCTCCTGGGCACCGGCAAAACAGCTTCAACCCATTAAATGGGATCCTGCAGGCAGGATGTCATAGAAACTTCCACTGCTGTGGAATATTTTTTTTCTTTTGCATTGTTTTATTTTCAAGCCTTAGAAACTATGAATCTACGTTCTTCTTCCACTCCTCACTGAGTATAAAATACTGCTCCTTTTACTTTGTATAAATACCCTGAGGAAGAATAGTGAGCAACAGCCACCAGGTAAAGAAAATAAAATTTAAAGGAAAGATGACTAAGTAGTATCAACATATAAGAGATAGCCAAAGAGGTGTCAAAATGGAGACTCAGAGTGAGCAAAAGAAAGAGAAAATCCAAGTAAGTTAATGTAAGGAAAAGGAACATTTCAAGATGGAATGATCAAAACTTTTAAACCTAGCTGAACTCAATTAAGATGAGGATCTAGTCCATTAAATAGTCTATTAAATAAATAAAATGGCATGTTTTTAAAAATAAACTTAATCTATATTTTAAATAAATTTTACTGTCTAAATTAATCAATAAGGTGATTGGTACCACTTGAAGTATACTATATAATAATATCTTACCACTGGAATAAAAAGGCTCTATAGTCTCTCTAAAAAAACCCTGCAATTCATTTTGTTTCAAAATCAGCATATAGTGTAATACAGGCAAATACCTAGTTAGTAGTGTGATTGAAAAAAAAGTTAAAGTGGTCATTGCAGCAACAATTATAGTGGTAACTTTTCATTTCCTCTTTATCACCAAATTGTGGTGCTAGTGGCATTATACCCCCTCCACTACAAGAGAACTTCAGTTATGTAGGTTGAGCAATTTTTAAAATTACAGGGTTAGCAACATGGCATCATATCATTTATAAATGTAAGTGCCAGGCAGTAAAATGAATTTTCAAATAGTTCACTCTCTTCAAGTACTAAAAAAGCAATAGATAGTTAGATAATCCTTGGCATTGATGCAGGTCCTTATAATGCTACCAAGATCTCAGTCATGCTGGTATTATTCAGTGTCTTATTGATGTATTTATTACCTTCTTGTCTTCATGCTGATCACCTCATGGTAACAGAGTGACTGCCACAGCTCCAGGATACACGTCCACATTCATGTAAGGAATATACAAAACAATTAGACGTTTCCTCTTCTGATACAAAAACCTTTTCTGTGAAGACTTCACCAGGCTTAACTTTTCAGTTCAATGGCCATAACTTTCCATGGCCATGCCTAGCTAGCTGCAAGATAATCTTGGAAATGATTATCTTACTTTTTGAGGATTCACAGTGTGATTTAAAGAAGATGAAGTTTAAAAATACTGTAACTATTGCATTAAGCAATTAGCATCTCTACCAAAGTGGGAACCATGTGAAGCAGAACTATGACTACAGCATAGTAATCTAATTTGTGCCTAGGGGGACAGAGTCTCACTGTGTTGCCCTGGCTAGAGTGCAGTGGAAAAACTGATCTGGGCTCACTGCAACATCTGCAGCCTGGGTTCAAGAGAATCTTCTGCCTCAGCCACCCAAGTAGCTAGAATTACAGACGTGCACCACCACACATGGGTAATTTTTGTATTTTTAGTAGAGGTGAGGTTTCACCATGTTGCCCAGGCTGGTCTTCAACTTTTTACCTCAAGTGATCTCCTGCCTCAGTCTCCCAAAGGGCTGGGATTAAAGGTGTGAGTCACCATGCCCAGTCAGGGATCTTAACTAGGGTCTCTTCCTTCTGTTCTTCTCTGTTGTCTACTAATATAGAAAGTCTTTTAATTGTAAGTAATTATAATTGTTAAAAGCTAACATGTATTGAGCATGTATTAGATGCCAACTTTAGTGCTTTACATGTATTAATGGATTGGATTCCATATAAACCCCTAAGGTAGGTACTATCATTATTTTTATTTTTCATTCTTAGAAACTGAAGTGCAGGTGTTAAGTGACTTTCTCAAGTTCACCCAATTAATAAGTGAATGAATCAGAATTCAAGCTGGGTAGTCCAGCTACAAAGTACATGTCCTTAACAATATTCTACAAAGAGATTTTATCTGGTAAGAATATTTACCCACATGACACCACAGAGTTAAGATTTCAGTGAATATCAAAGAAATAATTCATTAATCTGTTATCTGATTTCATTTAATATACCTTCTTATGGTCAAAACATCCACATTTCTTTTGTCCCTAGGTTTACAGGTCAGGACTTACCTGTAACTCTCAAAAAGGTAGAGAAAAAAGAATTGCGGAAAATATAGCCTCTAGTCTAACTAGATTTCTTAGTTTAATAGATCTGTTCTGGGAAAATGTCATAACCAGATCTTTCGCATACTTTCCAGGAAGAAATAATTCAATCAATACTTTAATTAGCTTTTGAAAAAATACCGTAGGACATCCAGGTAATCTCAGTTTTACAATGGTTTTTACACAAACGTAAAACATTCAACGTTATTATTTCTAGCCTCTTTTACCGAAAAAATGGCACTAGGCCGCATTTCAAAACCTTTGATCCGACATTAAAATGTAAGGCATTAAGAAGATTTCTGCCTCGGAAAAGTAATTCACTTTTATTCTTGAGAAACAATAATGACTATGAATTCTGAAAATTCTTAAGAAACAATCTCTTACAAATAACAATAAACAAAAGTCCATGAATCTGTAGCTACCCTTGTATTCTTTCCTTTCATCTTCCAAGCAAGGCCATCTCAGACACGTTATTATTTTTGAGCCTCTTTCAATCACTTTGTTCTCTATGAGGGCTTGGAGGAGAAAGATCAAACACTCTGATGCTCTGGGATGGGTAGAGAGAAAGATATGAACAACCACTCATTTACTATCTTGTCTTAACTTACACTTAGCTAACAAACATGGACTTTGAAGTCAAACGGATGCTCTAAGGATTGCCTGATTCCAGATATTTGCTGTGGGCAATTTACTTAAATTCTTCAAGTTTTTATTTTTTTTTAAGCTATCAGATAGAGGTAACTGTAACTACCTTAGCAACTCACTGTTAAGTATGAAATAAAAAATATATAAATCATTTAAATAGGCATAAACTCTTAAGACAGAGGCTGTTCTAGGTTTACAAGGTCTTATCCAATATTGTAAGCACTTAAAGTTTCACAGTTAGGTTTTGTCTTTTTGTCTCTTTTTTATACTTTAGAAATTTTAGTGCACGTTGTTGTGAATTAACACTCTCAAATTGTTCCAAGGAATCATCAAATCCATGACAGGATATATTAATATGTTTAAAAGAAACAATTTTCTACATAATGAGGAAAATAAAAAGTATAAATTGGTTCATGTATATATCGTGTCAGTGACAAAACTTTTTTGGTTTTCAGACCATTTTGGGTTTTGGAGTTCTGGATAAAAGTAGTAGTCCTGAGTATCGTCACCATGTGTACAGTCTCCTGATGCTTCTCTGGCTTCTGAAACAAGTCTGCTTAAAATGCAAATTGGACCCCATCAGCTAACTGCTGAAAGGTCCCCAATGCCTTCTTTTCTTTGCCCACAGGAGAAGCTCAAGCTGCTTAAACCATAAACCTCTTCAGCGACTTGTTGTCTTGCTAAGGCTCAAACCCTTCCATCCTACAGTTTGCCTTACAGCTCTCAACACAGGTCATTCTCATTTCATACCTCCAGTGACTCTGCTTTGCTATTCTTTCTTTATAATTTATTCACTTTCTCCTCCCTGTCGCAACTCCTCCTAGTTAACTCTACCTATCCGTTGAAGAAGCTCTCATTCTGATCCTCGAGGAAGTCTCTGTCTCCGCCTTTCCTACCCTGCTTCTGGGTTTCCATTGGATCATGTGCACTAGTGTTTCTCAGCATTAATGATTACTTCTATTGTCTTGCCCCAAAAGAGACTTTAAAATTTTCTTTCTCTGACTGCCCCTCCACCAATAAAATATGAGTGCTACAGAAGTTCTGTATATCTGGTCATGGCGCTGCATGCAAATTTATACAAAAAATGAGTCAGATATTTGACCCACTTTCCCAACCAATTTTGGTGGTACACACTATTGTATCTGTGGTTTGCACAGCTACTTAGTACGGCTTCAAGCACATATTGTATTTTTTAAAAAAATTTGTTGAAATGCATGGACTTTGCCTTTTTGTTCTAAGGTGCAAACAGGATTTATAATGTGTTTTTTCCTTTCCTATCCATAGGTTCTTGCCTTCAATAATTACATGTGTTTGGGGACAAGGAGTGTTAGTTTAAACAGTTTCTTGGAGGGACCTATGTTATTACATTAAAAAAATAAAGAACAAAAGCAAAAAGTTCTTGGATATTCTGTGTTCCTAAAAAGTGTTTTAGTTCTTAATAAGCGTATGCAGCAAATACCTCTTCTCCAACTTATTTGCATTGACAAATCTGTCTCTCTTCTTCCCTTCTCTTTTCCTTCCTTTTCTCTCACCTCCTCCCTTCTTTCTTTCTTCCATTATAGAAGAATATATGCAAATTTACCTCAGGAGGAATGTACAAATAATATTACTTTCACATGCTCTTTTGATATTTCTTACATACACTGGCTTTCTCTACTGTGAAGCACCTTTTTTCCATTTAAAATATATATTTTTGAGGAAATATTTTTCTTCTAGAACATAAAGTTTAGAGGTATAATTTTACACAGTATCAGGAAATGAAACATACTGAAGGAGATGCAGTCAGTCACCACATAACATTTTGGACTACACACTGCACAGACAACAGGGGTCCCATGAGATACCATATCATAGTTTGCTGAACCGTTTCTGTATTTGAATGTGTTTAGATCCACAAACACCATCATGTTACAGTTGCCTACAGTATTCAGTACAGTAACTTTCTGTACAGGTTTGTAACCTAGCAGCAATAGGCTATACCGTATGGCCTAGGTGTGTAGGACACCATACCATCTAGATTTGTGAAGACGTACTACTGTGTTCTCAAAACAAAATCGCCTAATGACACATTTTTCGGAACATACCTCTGTAGCTAAGCAAAGCACGACTGTACTAATAAATAGTATCCTCATTAAAATATGATGACCCCTATCTTCTCTAATACAGTATTTCAAAAAAGCAAACACAAATTTTAAAAGTATTAAATTATGTAATAGTTCATAAATAGCTAATGTACTTTGCTTATTACATTTTCCTCTTAGAGGATAGTTTCTTTCCTCATGCCTATCTGTGGGTTATCTCTGTATGCATGTATGACTATATATGTTTTTGTGGGTATATATGCATATATACATATTTACATATAATTACGCATATGTATTTCATGCATATGCATAAGCATACGTACTTCAACATGTGTATTACATAAATACATATACACATATAGACCTATCTTTAGGTGTGTATATATAACCAATAAATGCATACACATGCACAGGTGTGCAGATATCTGTGAATATATATGTGCTCAGAAGTTGGTACACATACATGCACATCACATGTATGTTTGTATATATAAGTATGCATGTAGGCAAAGATCAAACTATACAATGTATACGTATGCCTGTTTGTATATATGTGTGCACATATTCACGTGTGTATGAAATGCATCTTTATGTGTGTCTATATGTGGACATAAATACATATATAAAGAATGGATATTTCTTGAATTTCCCTATATTACTCTAACTATAGAGGCGAATACATTTAATCACAATGACATTTTATATTTCTAATCCCTTAAGCATCAGAATAATTTCTGATGAGACAATGTATATATGTCAAAATAGCATTTTATAACATGTAAAGATATTTTAACAATTGAAAGTCCATTATGACAATTTCTTATATTTGATGTATTCATTTCATGGGATCATAGATAGAATGAAAATACTTCATATGTATCCTAGTCAAATCTTCCCTGAAACATGAGAAATCCTTTAAAACATGCTTCAGATTGTCTGGGTTTTTAATCTGTGTAGCATCTATATTAATGTAGAGAAATCTTTTAAAAGAATATATTTTATTTCAATGAAATCTCAATAAATGGTAAACAATTCTTTGAATATTTAGTTATATGTTTTGTTTCATTTATCTTGGAGGAAATAAAGTAAAAATCTGATTATCCTGTTTTAATTCTGAGTTTTTACCTTTAAATAACAATACATCTATAAATAGCTCTATATGTAGAGATTATCTACTATCTGTCTGTCTATCTATCATCTACCTACCTATCAAGAAAGTATAGGCCTCATAGCAGCATAGCTAGTTTAACTGTCTTTGGTAGGATTCCAAGCACCATATGAGTAATTGAACCTTGTCCTATTCCCACAGCTCTGAGTCTAGGAAAGTGCTTGTCCCAGGATCTGTCAGGGCAGAGAAGCTGTAGGTGATAAATGAGGATTGTGTGCATTCCTGCACTCACTGTATCGTACAGTCTGTAGCCCTCACGTGTATTGAACAAGCCAAGATTGATGAGACATACCTGGCTTAGGTCCCCAGCACGCACACACACAAGCCTATGTTGAAAAACCAATCTCCTTTATGAATATACGACTGGGCTAAAAGAGGACTGTATAGCTTCTTGAATCTTAGTTTTCAGAAAGGTCTATGAAATTTTTTAAGAAAAGAATTGGACTTAAATATTTTGAATATATTATTGGATGAAAAAAAGCATATAATTGGTAGAAATAAAATGGGAGTGTTTCAAGAATATGGATGCATTAGAACCTGTCACATATACACACACATGCACATGCACACACACACACACAGTGGATACAGAAGTAAAAAAGGAGTGACAATCAGTAGACGCTAATATAGATAGAAAAATAATGGTGAGAGAATGTGGTAATTTATTTTTTTTTAACTTTTATAAGTCTTTAAAATCTGAAATAAGAGAAATATGTGGGCTGGGCATGGTGGCTCATGCCTATAATCCCAGCACTTTGGGAGGCCAAAGTGGGCGGATTACTTGAGCTCAGGAGTTTGAGGTCAATCTGCCCAACATAGCAAAACCCCAGCTCTATTAAAAATAGCACAAAAAATTAGCCTGGTGTGGTATCAGGCGACTATAATCCCAGCTACTTAGGAGGCTAGGGCAGGAGAATCTCTTGAAACCTGGAGGCAGTGGTGGCAGTGAGCCGAGATTGTGCCTCTGCATGCCTGCCTGGGCGACAGACCAAGACTCCATCTCAAGAAAAAAAGAGGTATGTAATACATAAAAACAAGACTTATATTTGTAAAAATGTAACATTTGTTGTTTTTGTTTAAACGAACTTATGTATTCCAAACATTTACTTCCTCTACAATGGAAAAGAGTCTTTCTAAATCAAGGTAACTTCCATTTTGAAGCTGTATCTTCTGGATAAACTCTGTTAACTTCCAGGCTTTTCCCCTGTGCTCTTTCCCAGGAGGATGTAGGCTCTTAACTGCTTCCATATCTTCCAGACACTGGAGGGAAAGGGTATGGTCTGGAACCCCTATTTGCTGTGGTCACTGCCGGAATAACTTGCCATCTGTTCTCTCAGTGTTGGTGAATTGTGGAAGTGCAGTGGTTTTTCTGGCAAGCTCATTCTGTGCTGTGCATCCCATCACTCCATATTCCTTATCCTTTAAGGATGCCATATACTGATTTTTACCTAACCTCTGAATTTTTTTTTTTTTTTTTTTTTTTTTTTTTTTTTTTTTTTGAGACGGAGTTTTCGCTCTTGTTACCCAGGCTGGAGTGCAATGGCGCGATCTCGGCTCACCGCAACCTCCGCTTCCTGGGTTCAGGCAATTCTCCTGCCTCAGCCTCCCAAGTAGCTGGGATTACAGGCATGCGCCACCATGCCCAGCTAATTTTTTGTATCTTTAGTAGAGACGGGGTTTCACCATTTTGACCAGGTTGGTCTCGATCTGATGACCTCGTGATCCACCCGCCTCGGCCTCCCAAAGTGCTGGGATGAATTTTTTTTATTCTCTCCATATTCTACAGTATTCAAGGAAGTATAGTGGAGTGGACATCAATCTCAAGACATTTCTCTGCTTAGACTTGCTCTGTTGTAATGTATAATCCAAAGCAGTGACTCCGTGTAGGCGAGCAGACAATTTATTTTTACTGGTCAGGCTCCAGATTTAGTACTAAAAATCTGGCGATGGGAGAGCGCCCACCAGTTGTTGCTCAGAGGAGAAAATGTGTGACTACCACAGAGGGTGTGATGGGCCCCGCTGATCCCCCTTCCTGACTAAAGGGCCACCTCTTAGTCTACTGGGGGGTTGCCGTAACAAAACACCATAGACTGCTTGGCTTACAAAACAGGAATTTATTTCTCACGGTTCTAGAGACTGAAGATTAAGATTGAACTGCTAGCCTATTTGGTTTCTCGGTGAGGACCCTTTTCCTGATTTGTAGAAGTTGCCTTTTCCCTGTGTTCTCACATGGAAGAGAGAGAGTAATCTCCTGTTTCTTTTCTTTTTTTTTTGAGACGGAGTTTCGCTCTTGTTACCCAGGCTGGAGTGCAGCGGCGCGATATCGGCTCACTGCAACCTCCGCCTCCTGGGTTCAGGCAATTCTCCTGCCTCAGCCTCCTGAATAGCTGGGATTACAGGCACGTGCCACCATGCCCAGCTAACGTTTTTTGTGTTTTTAGTAGAGATGGGGTTTCACCATGTTGACCAGGATTGTCTCGATCTCTTGACCTCGTGATCCATCCGCCTCGGCCTCCCAAAGTGCTGGGATTACAGGCTTGCGCCACTGTGCCCGGCCTCCTGTTTCTTTTCTTAACAAAGGTTATATTCCATTATAAGGCCCAACCCTCCTGACTTCATCTAAATCTAATTACTTCCCAAGCATCTCTCCTCCAGAGACTTTCACATTGGGTGTTGGGGCTTCCACATGTGAGTTTTGGTAGGACGTAAGTGTTCAGATTTATTTCCCCGTTTGCAGAAGGTATTAGCTACAGAGAGCACCCAGCTCTCAGCCTACACTGGGAATTGCCTTTGTTGAAGGGAAGTGCTTTGCTCAGGTCAAAAGCCTCGGTAGAAGCAACCAGCATCCAACTACTGGTCCACCTGTGACATAAAAGCCCAATTCCCTTGCTTCAGCAAGTAGCAACGCTGAAGGATTACCTCAGTTGGCCTGCGTGAATCTTTTGCTGAGATTACATAGCTGCCCAACTTTCTGCCTTCCCAATCCTGTTTCTTTTCCTTCTTATTCACATGTGGTGATCCCAAGAGCATTCCATAATAAACCGCCTGCCAATCTTTCAGTCAGCTTCCCAGATGAACCAACTTGAGATAGGTTCCAAAGGATTAAATAGAATGTAGGATTTGCTTTATTTGGCAATAGCATAGTAGACTTATTGTATAGTATAATTTGAAGATGTAAGAGTAAATTCTTTTTTTCAAACTGTTTTCTCACATGAAATTCATTGATGCATAAATCTTTAGAATTGCATATCCAGATATTTGGATTCTGCTACTTTTCTCATTCCTAAGAACACGTTATTAGGAAATTACCAGAAGGTAATATGACACTTAAAGACTCAACAACTGCATTTGTTGGTGTCAGCACAGTTACAGAAATGGAAAAGTAACATCTTGCCTTCTGTATCCTTTATTACTTTGCATTAGAGTTCCATTTTTTTTCCAAATGCCTTTCTTTTTGTTCTTTTCTTTTCTTTTGAGACAAAGTTTCACTCTTGTTGTCCAGGCTGGAGTGCAATGGCATGGTTTCGGCACACTGCAGCCTCCACCACCTGTATTCAAGCAATTCTCCTACCTCAGCCTCTTGAGTAGCTGCATCACCACACCCAGCTAATTTTTTTATTTTAGTAGATACAGGGTTTCAGCATGTTGGCCAGGCTGGTCTTGAACTCCTGACCTCAGGTGATCCACCCACCTCTCAAAGTGCTGGGATTACAGGTGTGAGCCACCACGCCCAGCTCTCCAAATGTATTTCAATAGCTCATTTTATTAATTCACCAGTGTTTAGATGTAGTTTTGCCTGGAACTCATATACTTCCAGGAACAAGACTACCCATAGCAGAAAAGAAATAATAAATGCTCCACTGTCTTAATATATTTTTGGACAAAGGGGAGAAATATGAGTAGTAGGTTGTTGATTTAAATGTCTTAAGATGTAGAGTCTTTCAAGGAGCACATGAGAGGAACCCAGCCTGAGGTAGTATTAGATATTTTTTTTTCATTTGTTAACCTTATTCACAGTGTTTCTTTGGCAAGTAGGAAAGAAAGAAATTCTACCTCCCTTGTGCTAGAGATACCACTACATCAACAGATGCTTCCATGATTCTCTGAGAAAAAAATAGATTTAAACAGTTAAGTTATTCCAGAGTCCTAAAAGAACCAATAAAAATTATTGAAAATAGGGCCCCTGCACTGGTAACGCTTGTTGTTCAATAAAACCTATGCACCATTTCCTCTACAAACTCTGGAGAGTCTTGTGCCTGAGCTTGTGCTCTTATTGTTTCATTTACCTAGAACCCTCTCTTTCGATCTTCTTCACTCTTCATGACTGTACACAAATAATTCTTCCTGGAAGAATCTTTTTTCAATCTCATTACGTTCCCTTAGAAATGTGTGTGTAGCTCTGTTACAGCATTTTTAATCATCAATCCTATTAAATGAACAAGTCTATTTAAAGGCAGGGTCCATTTCTGATCTATGTTTGTATTTTAAACCATATTACACAACATAGAACCTAAAAAAGGCTTATTATCTGAAACAATAAATATCACAGTTTTTTAAAGTGTCATCCAAGGGCCAACCGAATTGAAATTATCTGGAGTACTGTTAAAATAAAAATTCCCCTAACTCATCTTATATACACTCAATTAAACTTTCTGGAACCAATCTTGAGGAATGTGCATTTTAACAGGTATCTCAGACAATATTGTTTATGATTTGGGGATCGCTGACTCAGTTGATGAAAAGAGAGAAACAGAGGCAGAAAGAGATACAGAAAGAGAGACCAAGATTAGTGTTACCTATATTTGAATTTATATTAACAGATAACTTCAGAAAAGGAAAACATTTAAAAATCTCAAAATGCCATAAAAACAAAAATAATTAATCAACCTTTAAAAATATCTGTAGGGAAAGAAATAAAAATGAAATCATTTCAGTATTTATGGTAATAATATTTTTGCTGGTGTTAGGAAGCAGGGAATACTTGCTAACAGGTAAACTAGTACTTTATGGATGTTAGTGTATTTTAATAAATGTTTTATAGCTATAATGTTTTATAGTTATGAAAATTAAAATGTAATAAGAATTATTTAACCTAGTTATAAATATTCTTTACTTTGTAATCTGTTTTTAATTTTCTGAAATATAAGTGGAATCAATTTACTGTATAAACTGTACCTTCAGTTGCTTCTCAGGAGTAAACCTGAGGGAATTCAAAACCAATGTAACTGTAACTTGAAGCATTAATTACCTCAGGGCAAATCTCCCAAATGCTTTGTAAAGAACCAACAAGCTACATGTATGCCCTAAGCATACTTCCTCCAGCTACATGTATTCCCCAACAGCCTTCCTCTCAGCTTGGGAAGACATGATAAACTCCCTCCTTTCACTGCTCCTGCTCAGGCTTCAGAGCTCTGCTGTCCAGCTCATAACCACAGCAAATTCTCCATAGTCCTTATTCTAGTTACACAGTAAAATCATCTGATGGAACATTTATAATCATTCCAATGCTTGGGCCCCACTCTCCGAAGTTCGGATTTAACACTCTGGAATAAAAGCAGAACACAATTTTTCACTATTTTTTAAGTTCTTGCAAATGATCATAAAGTGTAGCCACGAATGAGAAACAGCAGAAGAGAAATTTTAATGTGGAGAATAATATGCAAGAACATATAAGGTTTATTTTTTTAATGTATCAAATTTTTTTTTTCATTTTTGAGCTGTAAATCACAACAGAGTCTCTAATATACCATAATATCCTCTTATCTGGAGGACAAGAGATTAATATACCATGTTTCATTAATCCATGTAACTGTTGTTATTTATAAATAAAAGAGGGGAAATTTCCTATTTTTTTCTAAGATATCTGCTTTTGTATGCTATTATGATAATCAAAACCTTCTGAATAGCAAAAGAAATAATCAGCAGAGTAAAAAGGTAATGCACAATGTAGGAGAAAATATTCACAAACTATGCATCTGACAAACTAATATCCAGAATCTACAAGGAACTCAAACAAATCAGCAAGAAAAAAAATCCCATCAAAAAGTGGGTAAAGGACATGAATAGAAAATTATCTAAAGAAGATATACAAATGGCAGACAAATATAAAAAAATGTTCAACAACATTAATTATTAGGGTAATGCAAATTAAAGCTACAATGACATAACACTTTACTCTTACAAGAATGGCATAAAAATTAAAAAAATAGATGTTGGCATGAATGTGATGATAAGAGAACACTTTTAGACTACTGGTGGGAATGTAAACTAGTAAAACCGCTATGGAAAACAGCACAGAGATTCATTAAAGTACTAATAGTAGAACTACCATTTGAGCCAGTAATTGACTTCTAGGTACCTTCCAGAAGAAAAGAAGTAGTTATATGTAACAGACATTTAAACATGAATCTTTATAGTAGCACATTTCAAAATTGCAAAAATATGGAACCAGTGTAAATGCCTATCAGCCAACAAGTAGATAATATGTAGTGCATATATATATAACACATACATATATATGCACACACACATATATTGTATTCAATCATATATATGTGTTTGTGTGTGTGTGTATATGCATGTGTGTGTGTGTATATATATATATATATGATGGAATACTACCTAGTCATAAAAAGGAATGAAAATGAAATAATGGCATTCACAGCAACGTGGATGGAGCTGAAGATCATTATTCCAAGTGAAGTAACTCAGAAATGGAAAACCAAATGTTGCATGTTCTTGCTTAGAAGTGAGAGCTAAGCTATTAGGACTCAGAGGCATCAAAATGATATAATGGACTTTGAGGACACAAAATAAATGATGGGTTGGAGATGAGAGATAAAAGGCTACATAATGAGTTCCACATACACTGGTCAGGTGATGGTGGACCAAAATCTCAGAAATCACTACTAAAGAACTTATTTGTGTAGACAAAAACCACCCGTTCTCCAAATACTATTGAAATAAAAGAAAATTTTAAAGCAGATTTCAAACAGCTTATAATTCTCTATGTGAGACCTGATATATGGAAACTGGAATTCCGGAAGGAAAGAGTGGAGGACAATAGTAATTGAAGTGATGATATAGGAGGGCCTCCGAGAATTGATGAAAAACAAATTCTCACATCAATTAATGAAAAACATTGTCTCACATGGGAACACAAGCTAATCTGAAGATCAGATAAAACCCTTTCTAGACCTAAACATGTTTTTGTGCAACTTCAGAATGCACAAACAACAGATAACCTACAAAAACAACATACTAATGAAAAATCAGGGAGTGAAGGCAGCACTCCTCAAAGCAACAGCGTAAAGAGAAGACACATTTTGCATTTGGCATTACAAATAATTGCAGGCTTAGTGTCAAAAAGTCTTTCCAATGAAGATGTACTAAGTGGCTCTATATCAAGTCAGTAAGATGTTTAAGAAGTGCTTTCTCTCCAGTATATTCCTGAGGCAAGGGAAGTGCTTTGATTTGGAGCTAAAATGATTATAGAATTTCAGCTTTAAAGTTCCTTAAAGGTAGGAATTGTCTTATTTGTGACTAAATCCTGAGATTGTTACACAGGGCCTGGATCTGGGGTTAGGGTGGTGGTGGTGATCAGTAAGTATTTACTGAATAAATGAATATGAACGGATGAAGTATAAGCTATATGAAGAAACCTTATGTTAGGCCTGATCTTATTAGGAAATCAACAGTACATACATTACTAAAGGATATCAGATAGGCTTCCCTGCATATCTTTAGTATGTAGTAATATTCTAAAAGGTAAAGCCTTCTACTAAGTTACGTATTTCAGGCTGAAAGAGACAGATGAAAGACCAAATTTCCTTTTTTATTATTTTTCTTTTTCATATACCTGTACTGAACTTCCAACATAGTCAATCTTGCACAAATGAGCACTTACTAAGTTCAAGTATTTCTGCTGAAATGCCAAACATCTATTACCAAAAACCTCTGCTTTCTACAAACCTACTCCTTAAATATAGGAAAAAGCAGGACTGTGAAAGACCACTCAAAACCTATGGAATTTTGTAGCTGGGGCACAAACCAAAGAATCACATTCTTAATAAAAATCCTGCCACGGTTAAATTGCTGTCACCATTTGCACGCAGCAACAATCAATTCTCGGCTGACTGAAGTCTTATAGCCCATTCTTCCCTCTTCAAAATGTACAAGCTTAGAGATGTTCACTCTTAATAAAGACCAATTTCATAAAAGGTAAAAATCCAAGTAGGACTGTAAACTTTTCAGTCAATCATTTTTTGTTTGGAGGGAGACAGTGATATATTTATAGCTATGTCATCTATATTCTTTCAGATAGCCAGTGATGGCAAAGTGTAGCAATCTTTGATGCCACAACACAATCCATTCTATGAAATAAAGGAAGATATCACTTTAGGATTATATTTTCAAATTAAGAACTGCACACATTTCTAGACTTTATCTTTAATTTTTGTAAGCTTGCCCAATTCACTTAAAATATAAATCTTCTAGATAAAAACTGTGAGCAGACAGACATTACTTCTGCATTATGCTGACGTCATTTCCTTACTTACCAACTGCATGTGAGCTGGCAGTGCTAAGGCAAATAGAACTGTAACTTTGCAGCACAGCAGAACAGAGCATGCTTTAGAATGTTTTTGGAACCTTACCAAGAGAAGAGCAGTTTTATTCCTTTGGGAATATAGAGGTGAATGAAGCAAATGCATCACTGCTTTCATAAAGAGTATGTTCTAGTGTGAGGAAAGGAACATTCTATCTAAAATCTATTGATTAATGTCTATTAGAAAAGTGTCCGGTGGCAACAAGTGCTCTGAAGAGAAATAGCATAAGAGTGACAGTTTGGCTAGAAGCTGGATAACAAGACAGGACAGATAGGAAGACAGGAGAAAATATTCTGGGAAGAGAAGAGAATTAGTAGAAAAACAAAAATTGGGAAAGAACAGAGTTTGAGGAAATGACACAAGTCTATGCCACTAGAATTTAGCGTTCCCCGGTGGGAGAGAAGAGAAAGAACAGAGGTAATACTTATTTAGAGCATTTAGAGGTTACCAGTTATTAATTGGAATAAAGGCCCGAGTTATGGTATATTTGGAAGTCAGGGGCACTGATTTTCCATAATCAAAATAGCATACATTTAAATATAGTTGCCTTCTATAGTTGATATTTTGGGAAACTATTATTATATTTAGCTTCTTCAAATAAATGGACAAGCTCTACTAATGATTTTTCTGTCTAATTAGCAGCAGAGTGATTTAAAAACAAATGTCAGTGAAACCTACAAAACAATTTGTGGTAATTCTAATGATTTGAAGCACTGGAGGGCTATCAAGTAAGTAAAGACCAAATTAAGCAGTATTCTAAGCATTTTTGTCAGAGATAGCATAATTGTACATTTGTAGAATTTTTGCAATTCAAATACCATCTGGGAAAAATGAATATTGTAGTCCTTTGTGACATTAAAATATTGCCTAAAATAAAAAATTATCTCTTAAGGACATAATCCCCTATAGCACAGCTGTTTGGGGATGTCTTATAACAACAAATTCCTTTATATTATGTTTGAATTTGTGCCATCCATTTTAGTTGTAATTTAGTTTAATAAATTTTAGGAAATGACCAAATAACTTTCAAAGTTGATCAAGAAAATGAACACATAAATAAATACACAACGACCCTATTATCCCATCTGAAACAGGGCAAAGGTTTAGAATGGAAGTTGAAGGTTAGAAAATATCTTAGCTAATAATTATTAAGCCATATGAGTAATTTAAGAGATGCCAGACTTACGGGGAGTTGATAATATTTATGTCTTCTCTTGCAGAATGAAAAACAAGTACACTCGAAAATATATGTCTGTTTAAAAGCAAGCTTGTAGAACAAATTGGCTATAAACCCTTTATACTCTTGTTATTCCTCTTCGGCTTTCTTTGATATTCTCCTGTTCTATACATAAAAAATTATGTTACACTTTTGGAAAGAGGGGACAATATTAAGTGGGTAATGAAAAGCAGAGATTTCCAGGTCCTGTGTATGAGTGTGTGGGCTTGGATGCGTGATATATGGAAGTGGAGTGTGTGTGTTTAAACTTCTAAAAGCAGAGAGAAAAAAAGTTTTCTGCAGCAGGACAAAAAGCAAGTACAGAAAACAAAGCAAAACGACTTGTATCATTACAATTTCAAAGGCAGAACTGAGTTAAAAAATGACCTCCCTCTTTATTAATATCTGTTTTTCATATCCACTAGTTTTCTGTTTCAGTTATACTGAGAGGTACATATTCATTTTCCTTTAGTGTAAGTTGTTCTAATTTTGGCACTTCTCATTTTTGAAAATTTTCAGCACAAATGAAAGGTTTCTTATTAAGGGGTAGCATTCCTTTTTGTATTAATGCAGCTATGATCCTATGTAAATTAATAGCTATTTTTAGCAGAATGTTAATTTCTTATCAAAAACCCTAGACTATCATTAGTAGTAAGATTCCTCAATTAACCTGTATTTTGCAGTTAGACTTGTTGACTTTCTTTGGCTGACAGGCTGTTTAGAATTTTCAGTTAAGTGGTCTGCAGATGTAACCGTATTTTAGTGTCCATCATTGTTTTGCTCCTGAGTTCATTAAACAGAAACTCATTCAAATAATTAAAGTGCTCTTCACCAATAAAACACATCTTCATTTAATGCCGATAGGAAATATCTCAGCTAGCTTCTAAAACAAATGAACAAACAGTTTAAAGAAAGCCAGAAAATAATCTTGTTTAGTGACATGTATTTTATTGATAACTGTGCTTCATGAATGGCGTATGCGAAATATATTTGATGTGCTGATTATATTATATTCTTGGAGTCCCAGAGAAAAGGAATTGATATGAACATCTATTATGATCACAGAGTGACCTTCTAGTCACATACAAGCTTGCAGAATGACGAGATGTCTCATTTCAGAAATGCCTCCCATCATACTGGTTGATATTCAGTACTAGCTATATGTAAAAGAATGACAGGGCTTATGCATTATTGTCATTTCTTTTTAGACTGCCTAAATGATTGTCATTGTGAAATGGACTATCTCAATCTAAAGCAGACTCTCATGTGGGAGTCCGATGTCTTACTAGTCTATGACACTACCCATCTTTATATTGGTCATGACATTCTGACGACAATCCGTCTCAACATTTAAAAGAGGTTTTTCCTTCTTTCTGCTTATGCTTTTCTCACTCCCAATCCGTGAATGTCTTTCTTCTTCCAGTCATCTTTCTAGGCTTAATGTAATTCCCCACTGGAATGCTTTCTCTGACTACGCTACTGCACTTATATCTCTTCATCTTTCCAACTTCTATGACATGTCTGATGAGTTTACATTTTTGCTGCCATTTTTAAATTAAAATTTAAAATACAACATCTTTATTCTGATTATATATAATACAAATAATGCTTATAATTTTATTAACAACCTGTCTTTTTTATCCCATTTTGAGACTTTTATTATCATACAAAGCATAAATATTAGCTTGAACTTTAGAAAAGTGCAGTTTTTTAGATCAAAAATTGTTAGATTTTACCAACTTCATGCAGTTTCAAAATCATATGAAGTGTTATGTTTTCCTTTATTAGTAGTAATGCCCCTCCTTATATTATTTAGTGTTTTTTTTTCCTTAATCTTTCATTGCTATACTATTCCTAGCACTCTTAACCATATGCCATTTCTCTATTACATGAACACAAGATAACAAGCACTTTCTTCCACTGCAGTGCTGACTCTAAGATGTTACATTGAGAAAGTTTCTTTTTCATACTTCATCCTTGTTTCACAAGAGACTGTTAGAACATTCTTACACTAGAAACCTCTCCAGCCTTGATAACATGTTATTTTAAACTCTTAATATTACCATGTTTTCCTTTAACATATAACTTTTACTTAAAAACTGCATATCTGTACAAAACATAAAGCTTTTTCCATTCTCTGTTTATCTAAATTTATCTTTAGCTATATAAAGCCCACAATTTTAAAAAACTTCCCTATCCTGCAGATTTTTATCATTGGTTAAACCTGTGGAAAAATCACTTATTTTTTCATTGGTTAAAATTTTTTGCAGACTATTTTATTCAGAAGAGGCAAGTGGATAATATATTCTGTCTCTCAACCTTGGATATGCTGAATGGTATATATATTGTCTCCTAATTCCCAGAGTTGTAGATGAGGATTTTAATGCCAGATTAATTACCTTTCCTTTACACATAACTTATTTCTTCCAAGAGCCTTGAAAAAGATGATTTTATCCTAAAAATTTAATTATTATCTGCTTAGCTGTGCCCTTTTAAAATCAGTATTTCCTGACATGCTTTCAATCTTTGGGCTGAAATCTTTCTGGAGATCCATGCAACTTTCTTTTAATATTTAATTATTTTCTCTTTTTTATTTTATTTTAGATTCATGCATCTATTCAGTTTTAACTTCTCGGTCAATAATTTCTGTCTTTAAATTTCTGCCTCGATTTGACATATTTCTACCCTAAATCTTCCTGTTCACTAATTTGTTTTTAAATTCTATAAATCGAAAGCCACATTTTTAGTTCTGGGGAGCCTCTTTTTATAGTTTCATTGATACCTGTAGAATGCTTTTTGGCTGTTGTTGTTAGGGTGTCTATTAGGGGTGTCTTCATGATGCTTCTGAAGTTCTGTTTCATCAGGTTTAAACTCTCCTGAGTACTCGTCTAGTAATCCTCTCTCTGGCTGTTGGCCTCAGGAGGTGAGTTTTGTTCTTGGTTTTGCTTTCGCTTTGAATCCAGGTTCACCTGTTCTTTCTTGGTAGCAATACCTGAATTGGTGAGAGGTCACTAAGTCATCTGTGCCTTTCTATCAGTAGAAAGCCCCTATGTCCATAGAATTGATCACTTCAAAGTCTAATGATCTCTTAGGACCAGATGTAGGAAGGAGTTAGCCAACTTATTCAGGATTTTGCAGCCTGGTATGCAGGGTTTCCCTGGCCGATAGAGAATTAACTTCTGGATCTGTGCAGGTTTGATTGAGACTGTGATGGTACATTTTATTAGCCAAGCGTCAAATTGGCTGAGCCCTAGTGCTAAAATATATGCTCAAACATTATTCTGGATATTTTTGTGAAAGAGTTCCTTTTGATGAGATTGACATTTAAATTGGTGGATTTTAGATAAAGCAAATTACTCCCGGCCCACCCCAATGTGGGTGGGCTTTATCTAATCAATCGAAGGCTTTAATATAAGAAAGACTAACCTCCCCAAGCAAAAAGGAATTCTTCCACCAAACTACCTTTAAATGCAAGCTGTAACTCTTCCCTGGGTCTCCTGCCTGCTAATCTCCACCATCAGATTTTGACTTAACCAAACCCTCACAATCATGTAAGCCAATTTCTTACAATAACTCTCTATATATACATATATACACATCCTGTTGGTTTTATTTTTTGGGACAACCCTGACTAATACAAACTTTGGTCACAACATCCTGGGCCCAACATGTCTGTATTTCAAAAGACGTACTTGGTATTTAGAATAATCAGAAGGCAATAAAAACTGACTAAGGTGTGCAGTGTGCTCCAGTGTATGCTATGTTTATTGATCCCTTCCAAATAATGACCAATAGTGATTCATAAAATAAGACTTGCTCTATTTTGTATCAAGGTCTCATTTTACTCTGGCCAAAGTTTTTGAACCATGGCTATATTAGTCAGTTCTCATGCTGCTATGAGAAAATAATTAATTGACTCAAAGTTCTGGAGGGCTGGGGAGGCCTCAGGAGACTTACGATCATGGTGGAAGGGAAAGCAAACATGTCCTCCTTCACATGGTGGCAGGAGAGAGAAGAATGAGCACTGAGTAAAGGGGGAAGCCTCTTACAAAACCATCAGACCTTGTGGAGTCCCTTCCATAACATGTGGGGATTATGAAAATTTTTATAATTCAAGATGAGATTTGGGTGGGGACACAGCAAAGCCATATCATTCTGCTCCTGGCCCCTCCCAAATCTCATGTCCTCACATTTTAAAAGACAATCATACATTTTCACCAGTTCCCCAAAGTCAACTGATTCTCACATTAACCCAAAAGTCCAAGTCCAAGATCTTATCTGAGACAAAGTAAGTCCTTTTTGCCTATGAGCCTATAAAAACAAACGCAAGTTTTATTCCTAGATAAAATGGAAATACAGACACTGAGCAAATACCCGCATTCCAAATGGGAGAAATTGGCCAAAACAGAGGGGACACAGGCCCCATGTAAGTCAGAAATATAATCAGTCATTAGACCTTAAAGTTCCAAAATGATCTCTGATTCTATGACTCACATGGAGTCGCACAGATGTAAGATCATGCTGACAAAAGAGGTAGGTTCCCACAGTCTCGGGCTGGACCCTGTAGCTTTGCAGGGAACAGCCCCACTCCTCACTACTTTCACAGGCTGGTGTTGAGTGCCTCTAGCTTTTCCAGGTGCACAGTGCAAAGTTGTCAGTGGATGTACCATTCTAGGGTCTGGAAGATGGTGGTCTTCTTCTCACAGCTCCATTCGGCAGAGCCCTAGAGGGGACCCTGTGTGGGGGCTCCAACCCTACATTTCCCATCTGAACTGTCCTAGCAAAGGTTATCAATGCAGGCTCCACTCACACAGCAAACTTCTGCCTGAATGTCCAGGCATTACCATACATCCTCTGAAATCTAGGTGTAGGATCCCAATTTTTGTCTTCTGTGCATCCATAGGAGCAGCACCGCCTGGAAGCTGCCAAGGCTTGGGACTTGCACACTCTGAAGCTGTATCTTAGCCTCTTTTAGCTACAGCTGGAGCTAAACAGCTGGGAGACAGGGCACCATGTCCTGGGGCTACGCAGAGTAGGGGAGGCCCTGGTCCCTGTCCAGGGAAGCATTTTTTTTTCCTAGGCCTCCAGGTCTGTGATGGGAGGGGCTGCAGTGAAGTTCTCTGACATACCCTGGAGACATTTTCCCTATTGTCTTGGTGATTAACATTCACCCTCTTGTTACTTATGGATATTTCTACACTGGGCTTAAATTTCTCTCCAGAAAATGGATTTTCCTTTTCTATCACATCATCAGTTTGCAAATTTTCCAATTTTGTATGCTCTGCTTCTTCTTGAATGCTTTGCCACTTAGAAATTTCTTCTGCCGATACCCTAAATCATTTCTCTTAAGTTCAAAGTTCCATTGCTTTCTAGGTCAGGGGCAAAATACCACCAGTATGTTTGCATAGCAAGAGTGACCTTTACTACAGTTCCTGACAAGTTCCTCATCTCCCTCTGGGACAACCTCAGCCTGGACTTGATTGTCCATATAACTATCAGCATTTCAGTCAAAGCCATTCAACAATCCTCTAGAAAGTTCCAAACTTTTCCACATTTTTCTGTCTTCTTCCGAGTCCTCCAAACTGTCCCAACCTCTGCCTGTTACCCAGTTCCAAAATCACTTTCATATTATCTTTACAGCAGCTCCCCACTCTCTGTGCTACCAATTTACTGAAATAGTTTGTTTTCATGCTGCTATGAAGAAATACCTGAGACATTTACAAAGGAAATAGGTTTAATTGACTCACAGTTCCACAGGGGTAGAGAGACCTCAGAAAACTTATAATCATGACAGAAGGAAAGCAAACACATCCTTCTTCACATAGTGGCAGGAAAGAGAAGAATGAGAATCGAGTGAAGGGGAAGCCCCTTTTAAACCATCAGATCTCATGAGAACTTACTATCACAAGAATATCACAGGAGAAATCATCCCAGTGATTCAATTAATTTTCACTGGGTCCCTTTCAGAACAATTGGGGATTATGGGAACTACAATTCAACATGAGTTTTGGGTGGGACATAGCCAAACCATATCAATGGCTTATTATTAGAACCAAATGGGGTTGACCAATAGCAGTCTGTTCTGCTGCTTTCCAGGGAGCCTGGCATGAGGATTTTACCTCCCTATGATAACTGAAAATATTGGTGACTGTTCTAGACAGTCACATGCTCACATCTAGTGTCGTTTTTGCCTAGAGATAAAATGAGAGTCATTAGGAACAGGGAGAACAGAAGCAGTAGAAACATTCTAAGACAGAAAAGAGCTACCTTCATGCTAGACAGAGTTCTGCTAAGGGGTGGTCCCTTACTGTGCATCTACAAAGCTGCTATGAGGTTACTAGTGCAGCCGGTGCAACTTCCAATTTCTAAAGTCCTAGAAAGTTGCTAATGAAAGTATTTTCTTTTTAGTATTTTCATGATCATCGTTAAATTTTCATTAGCTAACTGAGGTAATCTGATTGTATATTCATTCCTTTGAATATTCAGGAACTAATAATATATTGTTAATGTTTAAAAAATATTTGAAGGGATCTTAAACATGGAAAATATCATTCAATAAGCATTTATTACTTTTGCAATTCCATGATTTTGATTAAAAATAAATACAATTTATAATGATTTAAATTGCTTAAGAGGAATTTATGCATGACTACTTATTTTAACAAAAGTGTATATTGAAAAAGAAAAAAAGAATTATCTGTATCTACTGGGGTGGGGTGGAGGATCCTAGCTTGGGTCTGTTTACCTCTACTGGTGAGATTTAACTCCTCTAATGAACCAGCTTAAAGGCATCTGCTGGTTTAAATTTATTTTCCTGTGGGTTTTCACAGCTTTGTATTGTTCCCAGGGAACTAGTGGATTAGAGAAAGCAAGATGTAGAAGCCCATTCGTGTCTAATGGGCATTGGTTTCCAGTCTGATTTGAGAATCTTACAGCTGAGTTCTTTTAAGAAAACTGTTGGAAGGAGCTGTTTTGTATGAAGCTCTCCGTGTGAGAGAGAACTGCAAGCTTTGTATTAGTTGTATTAGTTCCTCGATGATGAAGTACAACACAAGGTAGAGGAGAGAGGTATTCTCCCACTTCTCTAAAAAACCATCAAGCATTAAAGAAGGCTGTGAAAAATATCGGATCATGCTTTAATGATGTGATGATGTGTGGCTTCAGGAGACCTGAAGATAGGGTCCCAGTGTTTGTGGTAGACAGATGCTGAATTTGGGTGTCTGTCAAATATCAATTGTCAGTGCAGCAGCCAGAGTAAAAGAATACTGACATTAGTATTTAGCAAACCTATATGTGACTTCCAATGGGCTCAGAAATATGGTGAGACTTTATAGAGAAGAGACTTGGGGGATTATATGTGGTAGAGATCAGAAGTCAGATTAACTGAATCATCAATGTTGATATGGTCTCATTACACCCATTATATAGATATATAATCACTGGCTTCATATATATGTAATATAAAACATGACTTTTCTGAATTTGTTCTCATGTTAAAATAGGATTAATATGGCTGGGCGCAGTGGCTCACACCTATAATCCCAGCATTTTGGGAGGCCAAGGCGGGTAGATCACAAGGTCAAGAGATCAAAACCATCCTGGTCAACATGGTAAAACCCCATCTCTACTAAAAATACAAAAATTAGCTGGGCATGGTGGCATGCACCTGTAGTCCCAGCTACTCGGGAGGCTGAGGCAGGAGAATTTTTTGAACCCCAGAGACGGATATTGTGGTAAGCCGAGATAGCGCCATTGCACTCCAGCCTGGGTAACAAGTGAAACTCCATCCCCCACCCCCCGCAAAAAATAGGATTAATATTTGACCATTTTCACCTTATAGAGATTTTGTGAAGAACACGGAAGCAGTGTGTAAGAAATTACTGTACCCATGTGAAATCATTTCACCCATGTTTAAAGCAGCATGCATGTGAAAACATTAAAATTAGATAAATTGTAGAAGAAAGCAAAGAATAAAGGATTTGCAGTAAACCATACAAGGTTTTTGTTGTTAAGTGTGACATTAAAATCCCAAGTTTGGATAATGCATTTAGTGCCTTTATTTAGATTATAAAAATATTTGTGATGTATTTGTCAGGTTTATAAAGTATTTTATTAAGTTGCATACATAAATTTCCATTATAAAATATAGTCACTAAAATTAAATATCAATCCAATAATTTCTTTGTAAACCTTAGCCACAATTTCAAAAGTTATTATTTAATGATTATTACTCAAAGCAAGAAAATTTTATATGCATAGATACTACTCACAATATTGATATCCCAATTAATATCTATGACCAAATATTATTAGATTGCTATGTAGGTCAATGTCTATTAAATTAATCTAGTCATTTTAGTCCAACAATTGATTTGGATCCCTAATGCTCAGTTGGGCATAATGGAAATGTAAATCATTATTAAATGAAATGCCTAGTAATGCTAATTCTATTGTGCTTTCCTGATCATTTCATATCAGTACACCAAACACTGTATTAAATTCTTTATCCATTACATCTCATTTTCTCATATTATAGCATCCATGTTTTATAAATAAAGGAAGTGTGTAGTGCATACATTTTGGCAGAGAAGTTTTCCTTTAAAATAGTATGATCTCAGTTCTGAGTTTCTAGCATTCTAGAGGACCCTCTATGTTATGTTTTTGTGATTACGAAGTCTCAGAAGGAACAGTTGTTTTTGCCTGGCATAAAAACTGCTTAAAACCGACTGCTACTCAGTCAAAGCGCATCAAGTCAAACTGGCATTTGTGGTTCTGAAGTCAGCCTCTGGAAAGTGTGGCTCTCAGGCTCCGGAGATGTCATTTTCCCTTCTCCAGTGGGTAAACACACACATTTCCTCTACAGCACTCATTAGGCAATGGAGCCAAGAAGGCCCATAACTCATCACTGACAAATTTGTGCCAGATCTTGGATATGAATTTTGGAGGATATTCAAGTACTCACTTGGATCTCTACAAAGTTATATCTAAAATGCAATGCTTTGCTTGAATGATAATCGAGGCTTGAGTGAATCACAGCCCCTCAAATCATGGGAGACTGTCTGTAAATACAGCATTAACAAGTTGCAAAACTTTGTTAATGTCATAATGGTGACATCACAGTCCCAGTCATCAAAATTTGTTATCTAGTTTTAGACCTTAGTTTTCTTCCCAGAACATGTTTATACACATGCCACATTAGTATGTAAACTATAATTCTAAATATAAGGATGACTTTACTCCTCCTATTAAGTCCATGGCAAATCCAACTTCATGCAATTTCAAGAGCAGAGCTACTGTTAGCAGAAAGATTAGCATTTGAACTGAGGTAAAAACATTAGATACAGTGGGTATTACAGTTTTCTGTGTGGCAAATTGCTAGAAAATACAAATTTACATTTTGGCCTTACGTAACAGCTATGCAGGAAAGAGCTAAACTAGGAAAAATACAACTGGGTAAAAGATTTCAGGAAAATAAATGGCAGGCACAACATCAATTAGCCTTAGTGTACTCAATCATTTAGATTCCAATCCTTTTTTTTACTAGATGTTTCTGATCTTTTTTTCTTGACTCTTACCAGATACTATGTCCCTTCAGCAGAATATTTTCCTGTTTCTTCATGGTCGAGGGTTATAATATACTCATATGACTCCTCACAAAGGTAGGGCATTTACAGAGTAATCACAACTACCACCATATGAAAGGGAGTTTTGCAAAAGCATAAATAAAATACTAAGAGGAAAAAGGGTTTAGGGCAGAAGCCCCCAAAATGTTTGTCTTATAATATAAATCCTGAAGCAAAACGAGATAGCTCTACTTGAAACACATTTATATATACCCTCCTACTGAAATTTTTTTCAAGAAAGTTTGTATCAATTGAATACATTTGAAGGCATGAGAAAACATATGATAGTTGATTCAAGTTATAGTCATATAGGCACAACAATCAGGGTTATGTGACTATATAAATATCCTTCATACTATATATGCTCAACAAACACTAAAGCCCAAGTAGTTTAATTAACAAATAAGTCTGTGACAGTTGCTATCATTCAACCACATTTTAACTAATAGGAAAAGTAAGGCTAAATAATCTTATGCATACTTGCCCACAGGAAGCCGATATTTCTAAAGAGAGATATTATGAGTTTTGTAACAAATTATTAAATTTAATTCTGTGTAAAAGCTGGCATTATTTATATCTTTTAATATAAACAGATTGGAGTTTAATACATCTCCTGAGATACTTCTACACTGCTACTTTTTATTCTAAGACCGAAGGGAGTTTTCCTCTAGAGCTACGTTGTGTTCTAATTTTAGACAGCTAAATGATGCATCTCAACAGAACTTACAGTCTCTTTTCACAACCATTTTACATTTTCATTATTATGCAATGACTGACATAGGAAATATTTCATTAAAAGTTAATTTTAACCTTATGAATAATAACAAATATTATTTTGGTAATACCTCCCAAAGTTGACCACTTCCCAACGAATCTCATTATGACATTTATTGAGAGCACATCCTAGAGGTTTAAATTATACTGAACTATTAGCAGTAAACAATGTGACATTGTTGATAGTAATAAAAAGGGTGCCAGAAAATATTCTTAAGAGACATGAGGCTTCAATAAAAGATGACCAGAAACCCATTGCAGCAATGGTGGCTATTTTTAGTTTCTGAAAGCAACATAGTCTCACCCAAATGATGTGCATTTCTGTTTCTCATTCTGTTTAGTTTGCAGTCTTGTTCAATTATGGAGAATAAAGACATTTAGGAGCAAAACAGGTCCCTGATCAGCACTAAAGTGAAATGTTGTTTAAAGGAACTAAAGAAAGCCTACCGTTAATCATTCAAAGCACGGTAAATTCCCACTTCTCAAATGGGGTTTCCATGCATATTCTTTAAATGTTTTGCCATGGCAATTTGCAGCAATTAGTAAAACTCCTTAGTGACTTTGATCATGAGATTTAAGAGGAAATGAGGAGCAGTCTCCAAAAGAGGAAAACAGTAAGCATGGTGCGCAGGTTTTCAGGATACTTCCCTAATGTAGGAGTGCTGTTATTCTAAAAGCCCAATTCAAATGATTCAACATCATGTTATGACTTAGAGCCCTTGGGCAAGTGGTTATATGTCATAAAATCATATTTTTAAACTCATTGAACATAAATACACATGTGTAAATACAGATAGGAAGATACTTTATAGAAAGAAAATGTAAGCAGAGTAAAAGGATAGAGAGTGAATAAAAGTAAACATATCCACATTTGATAATATGGTGATTGGCAGATCTTTCTAAACTGGGGACATATAATCTAGGGACCTTAAGGAAGGGGAAAGTAGGTTTATGAAGACATGTATGAAAAGTGTGCAAAGCAGCAAGAGCAGCAAGTGAAAAATTGCTGGAACATGTTTAGTATATTTGAGGAAGAACAAGGAGGCCATAGGAAGAACAAGGAGGCCATTGTGGCCAGTGGAGAGACTGAACACCAATCAGTAAGAATTGAGGTCAGAGACATGGGTCAGGCATACATCATGTTGGGCCTTATGGGTTGTAGAATAAACTTGGATTTGAATATGATTAATAGGCTTTGAAGGTATTTGAGTCAAGGATTGAAATGATCTGATTATATATATTCAGAAGATCATTCTGGCTTTTATTTGAAGAGCTCTGGAGAAAGATCAGGTAAGACACTTTTTGAAATAGTTCAGGCAGGTGACATTGGTGGTTTCCACCAGAATGGCCAAGGGCTTCTCTCACAGTATCTCATGGTTTTTCAAGAACCACTGTAGTTAATGTTTTTTTTTTTTTCAAAATTTCCTTTCAGAGCTTGGTGCAATATTTGGCATTTAAAAATATTTCTTGAATTAGTAAATGAATAAAATGACAGAAGACCCAATAAAACCTTGGATATTCAAACTTACCAGTATGACTAATTAAGAAAAATTGTAGTAGTGAAAAGTTTGACATAATTTCATAGAATTCCTGAGGCTTATAGTGGAATACGTACACGGATTAGATGAGACTATAAAGTGTTTCAACAAAATAGATCATATCAAAGGGTCAAAACCAGCTTTTTAAAAACATTGAGTTCACTCGTATTTTAATCCAAAAACAAGTGGCAAATGCAGTGACAATATTTTGAGTTAAAATAAAAAGAAAAAATTAAAGTTCAACTTTAAATTTAACAAACTAAACTTTAACAAAACTAAACTTTAACTAAAAATAAACCAAACAAGTGCTTTCTAGAAATATATACCAGTGATATAATGATTTCATAAAACACACATCACACGCACACGCACATGCACACACCTCTGAATGGATTATTTAAAATGTATGTTTTTACCACTTATGAAAGGAAGTTATGATAAATAGGAAACATCATATATTTAAGAAACAGTTATCTAAACAAATTGCATTTTTCTCCTCAACTCCCATCATAGTTTGTTAGATCTATAGTTCCATAAAATGCCATAGGCAGGGTTTTATTTCAGAAATATATTACTTAAAAAATTATATACGGAGAAATGTCAACTAGATGGCTCTTTACTATAATTATACTCAATGTATATCGAATAACGAATCAATATCAAATTGTACATTCACTCTCATAATGCACCAAGGAATTTGTATTGAAATTCTTTTCATTAAACTCTTATTAATAACTTAAATGATTAAAAACATGCTAATCAATTTTGTGATAATGTATAACTGAGAGGTATAGCTAAGCTGTTAAAAGAAAAAACATAGTGCCAGTAAATTCTCACAAAATATAAAACTAGTTAAGTGAACTGTAATGGTATCACACACAGAAAATGTCAGACAGAAAAAATAATAATGCCTAAAATATGACTAGGTTAATGGCTACTCATAAGAATGAGAAATCAGAGTTAAGTGGATAAAAGCATAACTCTTAGCTAATGTTAGCATATGCCTTAATCCCTTAACATTTAGCTTGCCTCTCTTCGGAAGCCTTCGAGACCCTGCAATGGTGGGTTGGATACCCTTCTTCTACCTGTAAATTGTTTTGGCCAATGCTATCACCAAAATAATAAGGTGTAAGATTATGAAATAATAAAAACTCGGAGTTTCTTTGAACATTAACAAATGTGAATAATCTTTATGGTGTGGATTAACTCTAAGGGCACAGATATGACAGAAGAGAATCTCCATTTCCTCAAAGGTGGAAATAATATACTTTCCTTATTACTTACCTCTAGTGTTTAACAACATGTCTCCCACTGCGTATGCCACCTATTTATTAAAAACAATTATTTAAAGTAAATGAAGGGGACTAACATGGCTACAAATGTGGGAAATACAGAAAAGCCTCAAGGTTGAAAAAGAGCCTACCTACCAGCCTACTGGCCATTACACTTAAGCGCCATCTACTGGATTACAGACCAGACTTCAAGACCAAAAACATTTTGCTAACACACACCCTGTGAAACCAAGGACAAGAATTCAGCTACACAAAATCTAGACCCTCTGAAAATGTCCAGAAATGAAATGAAGTGACTATACTCAAATTACACTACAGTTAAAGAAACTAAGTCCACACAGACGAAAAAGAACCAGCACAAGAACTTTGGCAAACTCAAAAAGCCAGTGTGTCTTTTTTTATTTCCTCCAAATTTCTACATAGTTCCCCAGCAAGGGTTCTTCACCAGCTAAAATGGCTGAAATGACAGACATAGAATTCAGAATATGAATAGGAATGAAGATTATCGAAATTAAGGAGAAACTCAGAACTCAATCCGAGGAATCTAAGGATTACAATAAAATGGAACAGGAACTGATAGGCAAATTAGCCATTTAACGAAAGAATCCAACTGATCTGATAGAGCTGAAAGACATACTATAAGAATTTTATAATACAATTGCAAATATTAACAGCAGAATAGACCAAACTGAGGAAGGAATCTCAGAGCTGTAAGACTGGTCCTCTGAACTAACTCAGTCAGACAAAAATAAATTTAAAAATAATAATAATAATAAAAACTTTAAAAAACATGGGATTATGTTTTCACGAAATCTATGACTTACTGGTGTACCAGAAAGAAAGGGAGAGAAAGCATGCAACTTGAACAACATATTTGAGGATGTTATCCATGAAAAATTCCCCAACCTCACATCAGAGATCAACATTCAAATTCAGGAAATGCAGAGAACTCCAAGACACATACTCATTAGATTCTCCAAGGTCAACATAAAAGCAAAAATATTAAAGGCAGCTAAAGAGAAGGAACAGGTCACCTACAAGTGAAGCCCCAGCAGGCTAACAGTCGACCTTTCAGCAGAAACCTTTTAAGACAGAGATTGGTTGCCTATTTTCAGCATTCTGAATTCAACGTTTGATCAAATGGATCTAACAGATATTTATAAAACTCACCTCTCAAAACCAAAGTAATATACATTCTTGACAGCACATGGCACATATTCTAAAATTAACCACACAATGCAGCATAAGAGGAAAGTTTATGACACTAAACAACCACATAAAAAAGATCTCAAATTAACAACTTAACATCACACCTTGAGGAAGTAGAAAAACAAAAGCAAGTGAACCCCAAAGCTAGCAAAATACAAGAAATAACAAAATCAGAGCAAAACTGAGTGAAGTTGAGACATAAAAAACCATACAAAAGGTCAATGAAAGCTGAAATTGGTTATTTGAAAGAATAAAAAAGATAGATCGGCCAGTAGCAAGATTAATAAAGAGAAAAAAGATAATACCCAAATAAACATTCAGAAATGGCACAGCTGATATTACAAACAATCTCACAGAAATGCAAAAAAACCTTCAGACACTACTACAAAGACCTCTATGCACACAAATTAAAAAACTTAGAAGAAGTGGATAAATTTCTGGAAATATACAACCTCTGAAAACTGCACCAGGAACAAACTGAAATTACGAATAGACCAATAATTAATTCTGAAATGGAATAAGAGAAAAGGCTACCAACCAGGGAAAGCCCATGTCCAGCTGGATTGACAGCCAAATTTGACCAGACATATAAAGAAGAATGGGTACATTCTTACTAAAACTTCCAAAAAATTGAGGAGGAGAGATTCTTCCCTAATTCATTCTATAAGATAAGCATCATCCTGATACCAAAACCCGCAGAGAGACACAATAAAAAAGAAAATTATAGGCTAATATATTTGATGAATGTAAATATAAAAATTATTAATAAAATACTAGCAAATCAAAATGTTAATCTATGATGATCAAGTAAGTTTTATCCTTGGGATACAAGTTTGGTTCAACACATGCAAGTCAATAAATGTGATTAATCAAATAAACAGAACTAAAAACCCATATACCAAAATCAATAAATCCAGAATGCTTCCAATAAAATTCAGCGTTCCTTTATATTAAACACCCTCAACAAACTAGGCATTGGAATGACATACCTCAAAATAATAAGAGCCATCTGTGTCAAACCCATAACCAATATCATACAGAACAGGGATAAACTGAAAGCATTACCCTTGAAACCTAGCACAAGACAAGGATAACTGCTCTCATCACTCCTATTCAATATAGTACTGAAAGTCCTAACCAGAGAAATTAGGCAAGAGAAAGAAAAACAACAACAGCAACAAAAACCATCTGAATAGAAAGAAAGTCAGACTATTCCTGTTTGCAGTCAATATAATTTTATAACTAGAAAACCTCTTATTCTCTGCCCAATGGCTCCTAGATCTTACAAACAACTTTAGCAAAGTTTCAGGACAAAAACTCAATGTAGAAAAATTAATAGCATTTCTATATACCAACAACATCCAAGCTGAGAACCAAATCAAGAATGCAGTCCTATCCACAATAGCCACAGAAAAGATAAAATATCTGGGAATACAGCTAACCAGGAAGGTGAATATCTCTACAATGAGAGTTACTAAATGTTGCTCAAAGAAATCAGAGATGAAATATGCAAATGGAAAAACACTCCATGCTTATAAAGAGGCAGAATGAATATTGTTAAAATGCCATACTGCCCAAAGCAGTTTACAGATTCAATGCTATTTTATCAAACAAACAATGACATTCTCACAGAACTAAAAAATGCTATTTTAAAATTCATGTGAAACCAAAAATGAGCCTGAATAGCCAAAGCAATTCTAAGCAAAAAGAACAAAGCTGGAGGCATCACAGTATCTGACTTCAAACAATATTACAAGTGTACAGTGATCAAAACAGCATGGTACTAATACAAAATAGATACTTAGACCAATGGAACAGTCTAGACAGCCCAGAAATAAAGACATATACCTACAACCATCTTATCTTTGACAAAGCTGACAAAAACAAGCAATGGGGAAAGGACTTCCTATTCAATAAATGGTGCTATGATAAACTGGTTAGTAATATACAGAAGATTGAAAGTAGACCGTTTCCTTACACCATATACAAAAATCAACTCAAGATGGATTAAAGGCTGAAATGTAAAACCTAAAGTTATAAAATCCTTGAAGAAAACCTAGGAAATATGATTTCAGACATAAGCTCTGGCAAATATTTCCTGAAGACATCAAAAACAACAGCAACAAAACAAAAATTGACAAATGGGACCAAATACAGCAAAAGAGCTTCTCACGCAAAGAAAACTATTAACACCGTAAATGGACAACACACACAATGGAAGAAAATATTTGTAAACTATGCATCTGACAAAGGTGTAATATCCAGAATCTATAAGGAACCTAATAATTTAACAAGCAAAAAATGAACAAACCTATTAAAAAGTGGGCAAAGGATATGAACACTTTTCAAAAGAAGATGTATACATGGCCAAAAAGCAAATGAAAAAATGTTCAACATCACTAATCATTGCTGGTGGGGATATAAATTAGTTCAGCCACGTGAAAAGAAGTTTGGAGATTTCTCAAATAACATAAAATTGAACTGCCACTCAACTCAGTGATCCTGCTATTGGGTATATACCCAAAAGAATATGAATCATTCTACCATAAAGATGCATGTGTATGTTCATTGCGGCACTATGCACAATAACAGATATGGAATCAACTTAGGTGCCAATAAATGTTAGAGTGGATAAATTAAATGTGGTACATATACACCATGGAATACTATGCAGCCATAATAAAGAATGAAATCATGTTTTCACAGCAACATGAATGGTGCTGGAGACCATTATCCTAAGTGAACTAACTCAGGAACAGGAAACCAAACAGTGCATGTTCTTATTATAAGTGAGAACTAAATGTTGAGTACACATAGACAAAGAAGGAAACAATAGACACTAGGACCAATGTGAGGATGGAGGGTAGGAGGAGGTTGAGGATAAAAAAATACCTACTGAGTACTATGCTTATTATCTAGGTGATGAAAAAACATGAAGAAATCCATAATGATCACTAAAGAAATAATTTTAGTATACAACAAACAATTGTGGTGTATAAAAACTAGCAAGTATTAAACAAGTCATTTTATGAAGCTGTCATTATACTGTTACCAAAACTTGACAAAGACTTCATAAGAATAGAAAAATTTTGACCAATATTAATTCATAAAGATTTGAAAATGCCAAATAAAATATTAACAAATCAAATATAGTTATCAATAAAAAGGCAGACTTAGTCCAGAATAACAAATTTGGTTTTCATTAGAAAAGCAATAGATATAATTTACCCAAATAACAGATTAAAGGAGAAAATTTGTCTTATCTATCTTAAGAAATGCAAATGAACAAAAATATTTTAATAAAATCAACACTCCTTCAGGTTAAAAGAAAGTCACAAACTCTCAGCAAAACAGATTCAGAAGTAAAATAAGTGTATTTGTTAAAGTGCATAGTGTATTTGTATTGTGTTAATAAACATGATAAAATGTATTTACATTAGGTAAATTGATTTAACAATATGCAAGAAGATAAAATCTCAAAATTATCATTTAAATTAATATTGTGAGAATCATAAAAATGCCAAGAGTAGCCATTATTACCACCTATTCAATGTTACACTGTTGCTCTCAGCAATTATAATAATAGGAAAAAACTATAACTAAAATTAGAAGATCTAGAATAGAATAAAACATTTTTAAAATCACGTCATTACTAGCAAATAAGAGTGTCTATATACTGAAAATCCAAAATAAACTATTAGTACATGATTTTAATTAACAGAAAACCTCAGAACATTTTCTGAAGTCTTGTAAATGTTGAAAGTTATTAACATTTCTATATTACAACTATAAACAATGAGGAATTTTAGTATAATCATGTGAAAAAATCAATATAATATTAGTTTTCTAGGATTAATATTAAACATAATCTGAGTACAAAATCACAAAGCCATCCCTAAATATAATAAAGAAGTAGCAAATAAATATAATGATGTACCATAAAATAGACTATTGTATGTTGGAAAATATCAATTATCCCCTATTTTATCCATAGGCTCAATACAATTTAAAAATTCCCATTTTTTTGGTGCATATCTGTGTCTGTTAATGTGAAATTTAAAAACCGAACATAAAATTTTAAGGCAGAGTATAATGTAAGAATGGCAACAAAAAGAAAGGCAAGAATGCAGCTCTTTTTTGGTGAGCTGTACCAGATATTAATAGTTTTAATAAAGATATAGTACATTAGCTATATGGTAATAGCACAGGGATTTTTACTCACAGAATAGAATTGAGAACCCAGAAAGAACATCCAAATATGGAAACTTAATTCATAATAGAATCAATAGTTCAGAGCAATGAAGGAAAAGACAAATTTCTTAATAAATGTTCTTGAGAATTGGTTAAGTGAATAAAAACTAAATAAATATTGGATGCCTACCTCACATTATATAAAAATGAAGCCCCAAGTGTAGAATGAAAAATTATCAAGCTTATTTATTTATTTATTTATTTAGATATAGGGTCTCCAGCCCAGGCTGGATAACTCACTGCAGCCTCGAATTCCCAGGCTCAAGTGATCCTCCTGCCTCACCCTTCAATGTATCTGAAACCACAGGTACACACCACCACACCTGGCTAATTTGTTTTTTTGTAGAGATGAGGTCTTACTTTGTTGCCCAGGCTGCTCTCAAACTCCTGGGCTCAAGCGATTCTCCCTCCACTGCCTCCAAGTAAGACACTACACCCAGCCAAAATTATCAAGCTTTTAAAAGACAATGCACACTTTGGGAGGCGGGTGGATCACGAGGTCAAGAGATCGAGACCATCCTGGTCAACATCGTGAAACCCTGTCTCTACTAAAAATACAAAAAATTAGCTTGGCATGGTGGCGTGCACCTGTAATCCCAGCTACTCAGGAGGCTGAGGCAGGAGAATTGCCTGAACCCAGGAGGCGGAGGTTGCGGTGAGCCGAGATCGTGCCATTGCACTCCAGCCTGGTTAACAAGAGTGAGACTCTGTCTCAGAAAAAAATAATAAATAAATAAATAAATAAATAAATAAATAAATAAATAAAAGACAATGCAGAACATCAGTATGATCTATTTTTAAAAAATGATTGCTGAATTTGGCTACCTTACAATAGAAAACTATTCATTAAACCATACATAGATTTTTTAAACTGTCTACAAGATGTAGGGTAAATTATTGTCATGTTATACAACCACCAAAGGTTGTCATTCAAAATAAATTAATAGCACTATGTGGATCAATGAAGAATAAAAAAAATTAAAAGGTGGAAATAGAAATGAATAGGACTTTTACCAAAAAATACAGAACAAATGGCCCAAAAGCATAAAAAGATATCAACCACATTTTAATGTTTTTATACTAATAAAATGCAAATCTAAGCGACAGTGAGAGACTATTTCCTATCACCAAATTGGGGGAAAAGTCAGACAATTTCAAATATTCACAATGATGTACTGCTACCATAATGAGGATTCCGTCCATTCTTGATCGAAATGAAACTGGTGTTATCAATTTTGGCAGCTTGTCATGACCTAATGAAGTTCAACTGTGCATTCTCTAGACATACAAATCTATTAAATATGTGCTTTAATAAAATATTGTCTCTACCCTAGAACCATGCACAAGAATACTTGTAGAAGCATTATACGCAACAACTGAAACTATTCAAAGGCCAACCAAAAGGAGAATGTTACAGAAAATTAACTACAGTAAAAATGAACCAACTATCATTGCACACATTGACCTAGATGAACCTCAAAAATATTTTTTAGTGAAAGAAGAAAGTCATGAAATAAGATGAAATTTTTCTATGAAGTTCCAACACTGGCAAAACTTAACAGTATTTTATTCAGGATAAATACACTGGCAGTAAAAACTACAGAGAAAAAGTGAGTAAACACAAAATTAAAGTAGTGGAAGGACACTATGGCAGAAATAATCCTTTTTCTTGGCCTGCAAATGAAGTACAGATATTTGATTTCAGTTCTGTACCCGAATGTGTGTGTACACATGTGTGTTTTAATACACTTTTATTTATATTTCATTGTATAAAAATAAAATTTAGTGTATGAGTTTATCATATATCCTCCAGTGAATAAAAAAAAAATCTAGCATTTAAAACTTTCAAATTACACAAAGAATTTGCAGTTAAAAACCTGTGATATTACCAATGTCTTTTGCAGATCAACTTTCCATTGGTCCAAGCAAAGATGAAGATAGAAAAGGCAAATTTACTCAGGAGGTGGAAAGGGTGGTATGGAGCAGATACAAATGTGAAGCACTGGATTTTTTATTCAAAACTCATTGATACAAGCAAAGAATAGGCACACCAACTCACGTAAAAGTAACTTAGATGAATTAATAATTACGGTTATAATTAGTTGAGTTTCCAATATGTCCAAATAATTGGACAATTACTGTAGGTATATTATCTTTAATCCTTAAAGAAATTCTACAAAGTAGAATATCAGAAACAGAAATTGATTTGACACAGCTCATGTATGAAAATGCTAGGATTTGAGCCTAGCTGTGTCTTTCTCCTGCTATGTCCTTGCCATTACTCCTTACCAAATACTATTAGTTGACAGTGGGGTATAATGGACCACGATAAGACCTGGGTTTTAATCCAAATTATTAGCTGCTTGAACTTGGATAAAAATTATAAATTTGTAGGAACTCAATTTTATTTTAATTTGGGATAATAATACCTATCAGAGTTCTTCTGAGGTTTAAATAAAATACATACATTAAGCACTTAGTACAAAACATCCATGCAATACATTTGGGCTATTTTATTATTAACTTGTGGAAGACTCAGTTGGTAAAATTATGAAAACATTTCCAAAAAACTTCAGCATCCTAGGGAGATGCTGTGTAAGGAGAAACAAGTGGTTGGAATAATAAAGAGTTAATCAAGCAAATAGAGTAAAAAGAAAGTACGAGAAAAGTGAGGATGCTGGTAAGGAACTCACTTTCACAACTATTCATGGGGTCACTGCCAAGGTGGAAAGATGATAGAACCTGGAAGAAGTTCATTCTCTGAAAACAGGGAACATCTTTGGAATAAGCTGCTTTAATGAAGTTGGGGGTGGGGCATGGGGGCAGGCCTTTATTTGAAGAAAAGAAATGGAAAAATGAAAGACTGTAATTAAGTCAGCCATACCTGACACAGAGCTAAAAAATATTTCACAGCTGAGAACAATTTTGTTACTAACTCTAGTTACCTTACAAGAATGAGTTATGGGGGAAATTGAGCAAGAGGACCTCACACCATGGCTAGTCACAATCCTGCTGCTGATTTGACCTGGAATGAAGTGTCTCTGGGCTTCTGAGATTTCTTTACCAAACTGTAGCTGAACTATTTCTGTGACATCCTCACAGTGAAAACAACTTATTTGGCTGAATAATAGAATATGGGCTTCCTATCATGAGTTACTCAATTTCACTGGATTTCTACTTTCTGAATTCCGACTTATATACCTTCCTGCCACTTTGTCCTTTAACTCTAGCACAAGACTGGAACTTTGCTACACATAAACAGACCTACTTGATTCCATTTAACTGCCTGATTGCTTTTCCAACTATTGCCAACCTTAGATCCCCAGCTGCTTGACCTGCTGGCTTGCTGTACATCCTGCCAGTGTCTAGAAACATTGGCAGAAATTAAATACTTTGCATTGCCAGTTACGTACACTTCAGCTCTAATGAATGAATCTTGCTCAAGATACATATCTATCAGGTCAAGTTCAGTTGATAAATCCCAGGATACGCCTAGAAACTATTAAGCAGTTTGGGAATATACAGTACTATATATTTCTCAAATTTCAATAACTTTTACTGCTGCTAATATTAGAGGGACTATTATTTGTTTCCTCTCTGAAATTTGAAATCATTTAGGTTCTGTCCAGTATTCACCTCCAATATCCCCATGAAACATACTTTACTGTGTGCAGAAGAAATACTAATTAGAGATCCTTTACATGACAAATGAGACACTGCTGTGAGTGAAGAAGCACTTTGGTGTATACTGGGCTTCATACCTGAGCGCATAGCCTCTTTCTGAATGCTTTCATAGTCATGCCAGTCCTTTCTTCTCAAACCATCTGTCCATGAATAGAATTGCCCATCTCCCAGGCCCAGTGGAAATGTCTGTGGAAAAGGAAAGTATTCAAGCATAAAAAGGAGGTATTTCCTTTTGCATGGTAGGTAAACACAGTCGGGCACATAATAGGCAATCAAAGAATATCTGCTGAATAAGTGAATCCTCTGGGTATAGTGAAAAGAAAGCTATTTCTAGTGACCAGATGTATACACATTTTAAATCTGTTTCTTTAACCTTTAAAATGAGAGCATGCCTCTCCTGCACCACCTACCATTTTCTATTTTATTTCATCCAGAGACATTAACATTTAGTGTCTTGCCTGTAAGCATAAATGACTAGCTGTTTTTATTTGCCCAAAGTGGAAATATTGGTAACACTACCAATCCTGGTGTTACATTGAATTACTTTTGCTTGTGATTGGTACAGTTTTATTCATTTTGATCAAACATATCTAAAACGGCTTTGTAGCAACATTGGCAACCATTCATTGAATGCTCACTATGTGCCAGGTTCTATGTTAAATACTATGTGTATTTAGGTATGTTTAATCTTTATCACAGCCTCGGGTTGTAAATCCCCATTTTTCTGCCGAGTGAACTGAGGCTCCGAAAACTAAAATAACTTGAAGTAAATCACAGTGGCAGAGCCAGGAATTGGACCAGTTCTGTTAAAACCAAAATTGTGATCTTAAAAACTATTCAATATTCTAATTTAGATTTCTGGAAACATAGTACATGTTTACACTTAGAGTTGAAATTATCACCCATTCATCAACTGTAGTCACAAAATTATAGTTTACGCTTTTCCAAAGTCCAATATGTTGTAATGTCAACTTGAAAATTATTTCTGTGTACATTGCTGAAGCTACTTCTTCTTTATGGTGTTTACTTTTGGTAATAAGAAACAATAATCATTTTGAATAAAATTTATCTTCACAATCTTATAGTCAAAGTCATATAAAATAAATGTTTTCACATTTACATACTATTTTTTCTTTTGTTCTTTTTTTGGAAATAAGTAATACATCTACTGAATGAAGAAAATAAAAATCTAGAAAGCAAAAAGAAAGTCAATTTAGTCAATAGATGACTAATTTCAGTGAGGTAATTTTATTCTAAGAGCCTTTTCAAGACATAAAATGTCTTACTTCTTAGCTTTAGATAATGCAGCCATTGTGCTTATGAAAAATTATCTACCTCTAGCCCATCTTCACAGCGTATAAAAGATATACTTGTTTTGAAAAGATACAAATGGGGCATAATATTCTTTTTTTAAAAAACGATAGTTAAAATCAGAGAGATTTTCCCTATCAGGTGACTATAATCTACATAGTTCAAAAAGATTGTTGCTCTTAATAGTGATGAGTTCAGAAAAAAAGAGGGACAAACATATAAAGATTATGGTGAGTCTATATAAAATATTAGAAATAATAATTTTTAAAAGGAAGATGAAATATAAGTTATGGAAAAGTAAATAGAAAATGACATAGAAAAAGTAGAAGAAAATGGAAAAGTACAGTTTTGGGGATATATAGCAAACATTTTTAAAAGCCAAGCATTTTTTTCAAATTGACGTTCACCTTGTAATTAGAAAGTTTAAAACTCATCTATGCATAGAAAGTATTAAAGAATAAAATGAATATGAAATACATAACCCATGTTTTGTCTCAGCCATGCATTTACAGTGATAAGTACTGAGCACTAATGAAAATCTCCTATGCTGATTTAGATAATACTAATTTACAAACATAACTTTCAGATTAAAATAGACAATTTTAAAATAAATTTTGACATGAAACATGGAGGTATTCTTGTGTAAATTCCAGTGTGCAGGCTCTCTCTGGTTATCAGGGATTCTCTATATTCCTTACTTTGAAATATGTAAGATAAAGAATTCTTAATAAGTGAAAATATAATGCAGATTGAACAAAAGTTAATTGAACACACAAGTTAAAGTTTACTCCCTCCAGAAGCCAAATGAAAATGACAGTAAAGCACCAGATACATCAAGAAAGCAGATAGAGCAAGATGGCCTAATAGGAACAGCTCTGGAGTGCAGTTCCCAGCAAGAACTGTGCAGAGTGTGAGTTATCTCTGCATTTCCAAATGAGGTACCAGCTGCATCTCAATGGGACTGGTGGCACAGTGAGTGTAGCCCAGGAAGGGTCAGCTGAGGCAAGGTGAGGCATTGCCTCACCTGGGAAGTGCAATCCCCAGAGTACCCTCCTCCCTACCCAATGGAGGCCATCTGGGACTTTTCCATCTACTCCAGCATTTCAGTTCAGAAATGGTACCTCTCCCACAGTTTTCACTGACCACAGACCAGGAGATTCCTGGGCCGAAAAGCCCCAAGAGTTTCCAGCAGGGCTGTTTCAGTTGGCACAGGTTTCTGCACAAAAACTCACACAACTCTGGGCAGCTGTTTCAACTATCACCTGGAAGGCCTGGGAGCTGCCCATTCAACTGAAAAAGAGGGGGCTGAAAGCAGGGAGCTAGGTGATCTGGCTTGGCAGGTCCCACCCCCACAAAGACCAGCAATCTGAAACGCTCTGAATTGAGAGTTTAACAGCAAGTGCAGCTGTACATAGACAGTTGAGCTCTGTGGGAGGAAGAGCATCTGCCATTACTGAGGCATTCCACTACTACTGAGGCAGTTCTAACAATACCTCTATAAACAAAACTTCAAGGTATTTCACACAGCAGCTAGGCAGGACCATCAGCAGCTCAGCAATGCCTCTGCTGGCAGACTGTGACTAGACTACCTCCTTGCTGGGCAGGGCAGCTCCACAAAAAGGCAGCAACACATCAGGTCCTTATAAATAAAGCCCCACCTTTCCAGGCAGAGCACCTGGGAAAAAAAGGTAGTTATGAGTTCCACTGCAGCAGATTTAAACATATCTGCCCAGCAGCACTGAACAGAACAATGGAGCTCACAACTCAGCACTTGAGCTTCTATAAGGGACAGACTGTCTCCTCAAGCAGCTCTCAGACCCCTGTATATCTGAAGAGTCACCTCATAAAGGAGAGCTCCGGCATCTGACAGGTACCCTTCTGGGACAAAGATAACAGAAGAAACTGGCAGCAACCCTTGCTTTCCTGCAGCCCCCATTGGTGATTCCCAGGCAAGCAGGGTCTGGAGTGGATCTCCAGCATTCCTGCAGCAAAGGGGCCTGTCTGTTAGAAGGAAAACTAAAAAACAGAAAGAAATAACTTCAACATCAACAAAAAGAACATGCACTCAGAGATCCCCATCGGAAAGTCACCAACTACAAAGACAACAGGTAGATAAATCCACAAAGATGGGAAGAAACTGGCACAAAAAGGGTGAAAACAACAAAAAACAGAATGGCTTTCCTCCCCCAAGGGATCACATCTCCTCACCAGCAAGGGGACAAAGCTGGATGGAGAATGAATTTGAAGAACTGACAAAAGCAGGCTTCAGAAGGTGGGTAACAACAAACTTCTCTGAGCTAAAAGTGCATGTTCTAATCTAATGCAAAGAAACTAAGAACCTAGAAAAAAGGTTAGATGGAATGCTAACTAGAATAACCAGCTGAGAGAAGAACATAAACAACTTGATGGAGCTGAAAAACACAGAACGAGAACTTTGTGAAGCATACACAAGTTTCAATAGCTGAATTAACCAAACAGAAGAAAGGATATCAGAGGTTCAAAATCAACTCAGTGAAATAAAATGAGAAGGCAAGATTAGAGAAAAGAGTGAAAAGAAATGAACAAAGCCTCCAAGAAATATGGGATTATGTGAAAAGACCTAACATACACTTGATCAGTGTACCTGAATGTGACAGGGAGAACGTATCCAAACTGGAAAACACTCTTCAGGATATTATCCAGGAGAACTTCCCCAAACTAGCAAGGCAGGCCAACATTCAAGTCCAGGAAATATCAAGACCACCACAAAGATATTCCTCAAGAAGAGCAACCCCAAAGCACACAATCATCATATTCACCAGGGTTGAAATGAAGGAAAAAATGCTAAGAGCAGCCAGAGAGAAAGGTTGGGTTACCCACAAAGGGAAGCCCATCAGACTCGCAGCAGATCTCTTGGCAGAAACCCTACAAGCAAGAAGAGGGTGGGGGCCAATAGTCAACGTCCTTAAAGAAATTAACTTTACCAGAATTTCATATCCAGCCAAACTAAGCTTTATAAGTAAAAGAGAAATAAAATCCTTTACAGACAAGCAAATGCTGAGAGATTTTGTCACCACCAAGCCTGCTTTACAAGAGATACTGAAAGAACCTCTAAACATGGAAAGGAAAAACCAGTACCAGCCACTCCAAAAATGTACCAAATGGTAAAGACCACTGACACAATGAAGAAACTGTGTCAACTAATGAGAAAAACAACCAGCTAGGATCAAAATGGTAGGATCAAATTGATGCTAGCTGGTTGCTTTGCCAGCTAGCAGTATTAACCTTAAATGTCAATGGACTAAATGCCCCAATCAAAAGACACAGACTGGCAAACTGGAAATAAAGTCAAGATCCATCAGTGTGCTGTATTCAGAAAACCCATCTCATGTGCAAGGACACACGTAGGCTCAAAATTAATGGATGGAAGAAGATTTATCAAGCAAATGGAGAGCAAAATGTCAGGGGTCACAATCCTAGTTTCTGATAAAGTGGACTTTAAACAAAGATCAAAAGAGACAAAGAAGGGTATTACATAATGGTAAAAGGATCAATGCAACAAGAAGAGCTAATGATCCTAAATATATACATACCCAATACAGGAGCACCCAGATACATAAAGTAAGTTCTTAACGATGGACAAAGAGACTTAGACTCCCACACAATAATAGTGGGAGACTTTAATACTCCACTCTCAATGTTAGACAGATCAATGAGACAGAAAATTAACAAGAATATACAGGACTTGAAATCGAATTTGAACCAAGAGAACCTAATAGACATCTACATACTTCTCCACCCCAAATTCACAGAATATACATTCTTCTCAGCACGACATCACACCTACTCTAATATTGACCACATAATTGGAAGTAAGCCACTCCTCAGCAAATGCAAAAGAACAGAAATTATAACAAACAGTCTCTAAGACCACAGTGCAATCAAATTAGAATTCATGATTAAGAAATTCACTAGGAACCACACAACTTCATGGAAACTAAACAATTGGCTCCTGAATGTCAACTGGATAGACAATGAAATGAAGGCAGAAATAAGGATGTTCTTTGAAACCAATGAGAACAAATATACAATGTACCAGAATCTCTGGGACACATTTAAAGCAGTGTCTAGAGGAAAATTTATAGCAATAAATGCCAACATGAGAAGCAAGGAAAGATAAAAAATCGACACCCTATCTTCAAAATTGAAGGAGCTAGAGGGGCAAGACAAAAAAAAAAATAAAACCACAAAAGCTAGCAGAAGACAAAAAGTAAGTAAGATCAGAGTAGAACTGAAGGAGATAGAGACACAAAAAACCCTTTAAAAAGTCAATAAATCCAGGAGCTGGTTTTCTGAAAAGATTAACAAAATAGACAAACCACTAGCCATATTAACAAAAAAGAAAAGAGAGAACAATCAAACAGATGCAATAAAAAAACCACAAAGGGGATATCACCACCAATTCCACAGAAATACAAACTACCATCAGAGATTACTATAAACAATCCTATACAGATAAACCCGTAAACCTGAAAAAATGGATAAATTCCTGAACACTTGCACTCTCCCAAGCCTAAATCAGAAAGAAGTTGAAACCTTGAATAGACGAGTAACAAGGGCTAAAGTTGAGGCAGCAATTAATACTGTACCAACCAAAGAAAGCCTGGGTCCAGATGGATTCACAGCCGCATTCTACCAGATGTACAAAGAGGAGCTGTTACCACTCATTTTGAAACTATTCCAAATAATACAAAAAGATGGAGTCCTTCCCAACTCATTTTATGAGACCAACATCATCTTGATACCAAAACCCAGCAGAGATTCAGCAAGAAAAGAAAACTTCAGGCCAATATCCATGATGAACACAGACGAAATAGTCTTCAATAAAATACTGGCAAACCAATTGCAACAGCACGTCAAAAAGCTTATCCATCATGATCAAGTAGGCTTCTTACTGGGGATGCAAGGCTGGTTCAACATACGCAAGTCGATAAACGTAATCCACCACAAAAACAGAAGCAAAGATAAAAACCATATGATTATCTCAATAGATGCAGAGAAGACCTTAGACAAAATTCAACAGCACTTATGGTAAAAACTCTCAATAAACTATGTATTGACGGAATGTACTCAAATAACAAAAGCTAGTTATGACAAACCCACAGCCAATATTATACTGAATGTGCAAAAACTAGAAGCATTCCCTTTGAAATCTGGCACTAGGCAAGGATGCCCTCTCTCAATACTCCTATGCAATATAGTATTCGGAGTTCTAACCAGAGCAATCAGGCAAGAAATAGATATAAAGGGTATTCAATTAGGAAAGGAGGAAGTTAAATTGACTCTACTGTAGACAACATGATTGTATATTTAGAAGACCCCATCATCTCAGCCCAAAATATGCTTAAACTGATAATCAACTTCAGCAAAGTATCAGCATACAAAATCAATGTGCAGAAATCACAAGCTTTCCTAAACACAAATTACACACTAACAGAGCCAAACCAAGAGGGAACTCCCATTGAAAATTGCTACAAAGAAAATAAAATACCTAGGAATACAGCTAACAAGGGATGTAAAGGACCTCTTCAAGGAGAACTACAAACCACTGCTCAAGGAAATAAGAGAGGACACAAACAGATGGAAAAAACATTCCATGCTTATGGTTAAGAGGAATCAGTATCGTGAAAATGGCCATACTGCCCAAAGTAATTTATAGATTCAACACTATCCCCATCAAGCTACCAATGACCTTCTTCACAGAACTGGAAAAAAACACCTTAAACTTCATATAGAACCAAAAGAGAGCCTGAATAGCCAAGACAATCCTAAACAAAAAGAACAAAGCTGGAGGCAACACACTACCTGACTTCAAATTATACTATAAGTCCACAGTAATCAAAAAAGCATAGTACTGGTATCAAAACACAGATATAGACCAATGGAACAGAACAGAGGCCTTGGAGGCAATGCCACATATCTACAACCATCTGATCTTTGACAAACCTGACAAAAACAAGCAATGTGGAAAGGATTCCCTGTTTAATAAATGATGTTGGGAAAACTGGCTAGCCATGGGCAGAAAGCAGAAGTTGGACCCCTTCCTGACACTTTACACTAAAATTAATTCCAGATGGATTAAAGACTTAAACATAAGACCTGCCACCATCAAAACCCTAGAAGAGAACCTAGGCAAAACCATTCAGGACATAGGAGTAGGCAAGGACTTCATGACCAAAACACCAAAAGCATTGGCAAAAAAATCCAAAATAGACAAATGGGACCTATTAAATTCCAGAGCTTCTGTATAGCAAAATAAACAATCATTAGAGTGAACTGGCAAGTAATGGAATGGGAAAAAATTTTGCAATCTACCCATCTGACAAAGAGCTAATATCCAGCATCTACTAAAAAGATTTACAAGAAAGAACTAAAACAGATTTACAAGAAAAAACAACCACATTCAAAAGTGGGTGAAGGATTTGAACACATACTTTTCAAAAGAAGACATACGAGGCCAACGAACATAAAAAATGCTCATCATCACTGGTCATTAGAGAAATGCAAATCAAACCACATTGAGATACCATCTTACACCAGTTAGAATGGTGATCATCAAAAAAATCTGTAGACAGCAGATGCTGGAGAGGATGTGGAGAAATAGGAACACTCTTACACAGTTGGTGGGAATGTAAATTAGTTCAACCATTGTGGAAGACAGTGTGGTGATACCTCAAGGATCTAGAAATAGAAATTCCATTTGACCCAGCAATCCCATTACTTGGTACATATCCAAAGCATCATAAATCATTTTATTATAAAGACACATGCACACGTATGTTCATTGCTGTACTGTTTACAATAATAATGACCTGGAACCAACTCAAATGCCCATCAATAACAGACTGGACAAGGAAAATGTGGCACATATACACCATGAAATACTACGCAGTCATAAGAAACGATGAGTTATTGTCCTTTGTAGGGACATGGATGAATCTGGAAACCATCATTCTCAGCAAACTGATACAAGAACAGAAAATCAAACACCACATGTTCTCACTCATAGGTGAGTGTTAAATGTTGAGAAACATGGACGCAGGGAGGGGAGCATCACACACCGGGGTCTGTTGGATGGGTAGGGGAGAGACAGTGGGGGGTGGGAAAGTTGGAAAGGGATAACATAGGGAGAAATGCCAGATATAGGTGATGGGGGGATGGAAGCAGCAAACCACCTTCCATGTAATTACCTATGCAATAATCCTGCATGATTTACACATGTATCCCAGAACCTAAAGTACAAAAAAAAATGTTGAATGGGAAAAAAAAGGAAGCATATATTAGAATTCACATAAACTTTGGTAATTTGATGGGAATTACCGGGAAGGAATTATTTTTTATGGCATGAATTTTCAAAATGTGTTAAAACTGGGGATATTATATATGTATCCAAGTGTCAGGTTAAAGGTGAAAAGATAAAGATTGACAGTTTTTAATAAGGGGCAGTTAAGACTCTTCTGGCTTGTCTCTTCAACACAAACAAGACAGTGATTTCTGAGGGGCATCCACTGTACTCCCCACCCATAGAAGACTGCACTGTGAATGGTATGTTCTCAGTCATTAGAAACAGTTTAATACAAGGTTGTCAAGCCACAGTGAGAATCAAGATTCCATGTTAGCCTATGCATCAAACATTGTTAATGAGGATATCTTCCCTCACTAGACTTCCGGAAAGCTGCCAGCTCACAGCTTACATCCTTAGATAAGAGATGGAGGAATTCATACCTGGATAATTGAAATTAACTGGAAGAGATACAAGTACTGACTCCCAGGTCCACACCCAGTAACCATGTGGGAAATCACCTCATTAGCAAGCCCTCCTCTACACAGAGAAGTTCACGTCACTAATTTCATGACTTCGCTCATGAATATGAATAGGCAGCCAAGGATTTCCAGGCAATTTGGAGAGCCTTAAACATATGATTTAGAGGCCAAGAAGAAACAAAGGCACAGGGAACTTAAAGGAAACACAGGCAATGTAAGGTACAGATAAAAGCTTCAAAAACTCTAAATTTAATTTCCTCAAAGAACTTTAAGTTTCTTCAGTGATACAGATATTTAAAAAGAAGCATTTAGAGTCACAGAGAGTTCTTGAAATGTAAAAATGTGATATCAGGGAAAGAAAAATGAAGAGACAGTTTGGAAAATGAAGGTCAAAGGATCCCTACTGAGAAACGGAAAAACAACAACAACAAAAATGAGAGACAGAGGGCAAAAGATGCAACACTGCAGAGAGGTTGCAAAATGGCAGCCAGTCCAGAGATCCTCCAGTCCCAAGGGAATGGAAAGAAGCCCAGAGAGGATGCCTCTGTGCGGGGGAGCAGGGAGTGAACACACAAACTTAACTTTTTTCTTTTTTAAAAAAAACATATTGAGAGTTACACTTCTTCCAAAGAGATTAGAGTGAATTAATAATATATAAAAACTAAGGACGTGAAAAGTGGGCCAACTGATAAGGCTACAAGAAACAAAAACAACGTCTAAAAAAAGAAACCTAGTTGCATTGTTGGATTCAGATATGAATAATCTAACCGGAATATTAGCTTAACTAACATAACTATACAGGAGGTTGAAGGAAAGACTGGAATAAGACAGTTATAAACATGTTATCTGTAAGTATGGAGTCATATAACAGAATAAAAATAAAAGACTGACATAGTTGCCCCTGAGTATCAGAAACTCCAAGTAGGGAGGTGGGAGTTTTTACTTTTTTACTTGCAAATAATTTTTCAAATGCAATTATACTATGAAGAGTATGGTGGTGACTAGCCATCCTCTTGCTCACCACCATACTCTTTATAGTATGATTGCGTTTTAAAAATTATTTGCAAGTAAAAAATAAATCTCAAATAAAAATTCTTAGGCATTCTCAGCCACTATTAGTGCTCCAGCAAGGTGTGTTAGCATCATGAGAACACTTTATAATGTTAGGGAAATCTGGTTCAATCAGACCATCTGAAACTGCTTTAATAAAGGCCATCTGGGGATTTGCTACACTAATACCTCTTTATCTGTATCAATGCTACCCAAAGACCAGCAGCATCAATATCACCTGGGGATTAGTTTTGTTTTGTTTTTAATTACTTTATTTTTATTTATTTATTTTTTGAGACAGGATCTCGCCCTGTGGCCCAAACTGAAGTGCAGTGGGGCAATCTTAGCTCATTGCAACCTCCACCTCCTCCGCTCAAGCAATTCTCATGCCTCAGTCATCCAAATAGCTGGGATTGCAGGTGGGAGCCACCACACCTGGCCAAACTGGGAACTTGTAAGAAATATAATTCCCTGTTCCCAACTCAGGTCTAATAAATCAGAACCTTAAGAGAGAGACAGAACTCTGTGTATTAACAAGTTCACCAAATGATTCTGAGGCTTACTATGGGCTGAGATCCTCTAATCCATATGAATTCGAAAGTGACACAATGGTCAACTTAATAAAATGGTCAAATTCATTAACATATAATGTACCACAATGTACTGAAGAATCTTCTTCATATTGAGAGTTGATGACCAATATAAAGACTAGGTATGCTTGCATACCTAATAAATAAATCTAAATCAATCCCAGTGCATTTGTATATAATTACATTGGTTTTGAAAGCTGAACCATCCAGTAGATGGTCCATAAGTATTCTGACCTTTCCTTTCACATGAGCAATCACCAGTGCCCAGACCCATTTGCTGCTTCTTAAGATTATGTCATGTGTCCTCTGTTTGATTACAATAGTGCAGATCCATTATCTATGAACTCATAAAATTATCATAAACAGTATTGTACCTTCATGAGGCATATATTTCAGACCCATCATTAGGTTGGCCATTTCCTTGTGAGCACTATTCCTGTTTTTCAACTTGAGGAGTTTTTATTCATTGTGATATTGCTACAAATAATTAACTTGAAAAATATCAGGGATGAAAGAGACAGAATCCATTAAGTAGAAATCACATGTAATAGTGACGGCTGGGATCCCAGAGTGCACTGAAACTAAACATCCTTTTAGATGAGTCGTAAGAAAACATTTCAAAGGATAAAACATTACTCACGGGCAATGTATTTACCAGAGGCAACAAATTTAAAAACTTTTTGGAGTCAGGGATATGACACAAACACCTTCTGGGGTCATACAGAAAGTGATACAAAGTCTTCACAGGGATGTGAAAAACAGAGTGTACTATTCTAGGGAATGAAGGCCATTGGTGGTGCCTGATACTATTAGAAACTTTTAGTAATCTTAAAGCACCTCCCAAGGACTGTTGTTTTGGAAACCCCTGGTGAATTAAAAAAAAAACAAAAAACAAAAAACAAAAAACAAAACAAAACAAAAAAAACCTTGTCTCTCTATCTCTAAATTAGAGCAATCTTATTTATTATAACTACCAATGGGGATGACAGTAAAAATATACATTTGTGAAACTCTGTGAAGAAAAGATTATCTGTATTCTAAAAGCTATCTTAGGTTTTATAAATCAATCAATAAACTTTTATTGTCACAATCAACCATATACCTATGATTCTATTTGTTCCTTGGAAGAAAATTCTAGGTAGTAGAAAAACTCTATATTCAAGGCCAGAAAATATAAATTACGGTTACTAACTATAGGTAAAAATGAACATGTCCTCTAGGTCTCTCAGCTCACATATGAAATTAGGGTAAGAAGAACGAAACCTACCTTATCCACTTCATAAGGTTTTTTGAGTAGTCAATCTTATATATTATAAAATATATGAAAGCCCTTGTTTAATCAAAACTTGATATATAAATGCCAATTATTTCATCATCCCTGCTATTTTTATAGATATTTGAGTTATTTCTATTGCCCTTGAAAAATCTTAACATAGTCACAGAGAAAAAAATTTAAATCATTAAACAAATTATAAATTATGTGGGAAAAACTCTGTTACAGTAGATGTTAACAATATTGTGAGGGGCATGATTCTTATATTAGGCATCATTAGGTTTTTACATAATGAAGACAGCTAGGAGTGTTTTAAGCAAATGGAACATTACCAAAAAAACTAACATAATGGGAGGGTTAGATGGGAAAAAGGAGAAAACAAACATGTATTCATATGTGATTTTATCCACATGAGAACTTAGAACCAGATGATAAACTAGAGTTTAGAAAGGTTTGGGTCATATCATTAATAAGTTCTTCAAGATCATGTAACTAATTATGTGGCAACCTAGAATTTGATCCAAGTACATCTGACTTTCAATCTTATGAATTAATAAAACCAAATAAACATGGAGACTTTTTCTGATTCTCTCATTATTCATTTATTCAAACTTTGTTTTATAAAGTCACTTAGAAAAATGTTAGGAAATGAACCGAGAAAGATAAGGTGAAGCCACACAAAAGAAATTCATACACAGGCCTCTGACTCTATGTATTCAGCAATGGGAAGTCATGGAAGGCTCTCTAAAAGAGTCATGGAATAAAATGCTATGTAGAAGTTAAGGTTTTTCTGTTTTTGTTCTAATATCTCTTTCCTTCCTGACTTTGAACTCAATTGCAGAAAATGCAATGCCTCAAAAATAATGTTCAGAGAAGTTTCTGCATTTTTGTATATGTATAAACATTGATGTTAGTGTCAGAACATAAATTTTGTTTTTGGTAGAAAGAATTATCTTGTTACTTGCATTCTGAATAAATTATCAGATGTGCCATTGTTAATAATTTTAAGATACTGACACAATAAAATAAGCCTTGAATTGATATCCATTGCTAAAATTTCTAGTCAGTCCATACTCTTGACTTTGTAAACTTATTGTCTGAAATAGGATCAGGATCTTAGATGTGTGAAGCAGGCAGAAAGATGTACTGTTCTAAGGAGTGCAGTTCTTATATTTAGATCTTAAAATTTTTCAATAGAATCTGAAAATAGGTGTTGTTATGTAAAATCTTGATTTAAAAATTTTAAATTTATTAAAGTATTTGCAAAACATGTTGTGCTGGATTATGTCTTGGGGACATATCAAATCTTCATTTACTAGGCTGAAAAATTGGGCCAGGCTTATGTTGCAGTCTTAATAATGACCCCCATTCACTCTGCTGATGAAATTGATGGCATTGCCTTTTACTGGTATGAACTTGATGAAGCTTACAAGACCTGGAACTCACAAATGTATCCTTTGTATTGATATCAGTATCTGAATAACCTGAGAGCACAGAATGATTTTCATGTACCCTTTTCATGATACATGTATATTAATTCCCCAAGGTGGCTATGTAGATCGTTATAGCTAGATAAACACTGACAACATAGGCTGGTAAAGAGAGTTGCAAAAGTGAAAAAGTCGGAATGGGATCCAAGATGGCTGATTGCTAACAGCTCGGGATTGTAGCTCCCAGTGAAAGCGCAGAGAATAAGAGGACGCCACACTTTCAGACAAATTTTCGTTGCTCACGGACCAGAAGATTCCCAGTGGAGGGGCCCCATGGGTCACCAGCATGACTTTTGAGGCTGGCGCAGTGGTTTTGCCAGCACCTCGGCATGGCAGCTCTTCATGCAGAGTAAATGGGAGGAGATTCCCGGGCAGAAGAGCACCATCAGTCTTATTGCTGCTGTTTTGGCCAGTGTAGTGGGTTGCTTGAATTCCAGTGCTGGGAATCAATAAACTGGGCGTCCACTCAGAAACCCAACTAGAAAGGTGGTAATCATAAAGACGACAGATGGATACATTTATAACAAAGGGAAGAAACCAGCCTAAAAAGGCTGAGAATACCCCAAATCAGAACCTATCTCCCTCTACAGGGGATTACAGTTCCTCATCAGCAATGGAACAAGCCCTGATGGAAAAGGACTGTGTGCCATTAACAGAAGTAGGCTTCAGAAGGTGGATGATAAGAAACTTCTTGGAGTTAAAAGAACTTGTTCTAACCCAATGAAAAGAAACTAAGAACTTTGAAAAAAGGTTTGATGAAATGCTAACAAGAATAGACAATACAGAGAGGAATATAAATGAACTAACAGAGTTGAAAAACACAACACAAAAACT
>CM052650.1:158613997-158674308 GCA_028533165.1 Leontopithecus rosalia | reverse complement strand
TAAAGAGATTTAGACTCAATGAGACAGAAAATTAATAAGGATATCCAGGACTTGAACTCAGATCCGGAACAAGTAAACTCAATAAATATTTATAGAGCTCTCCACTTTAAATACACAAAATATACATTCTCCACCTTAAATACACAAAATATTGATCGGCCATTATTAATACCCATTTTTAGAATAAAGCTACATTCCCATTCTCTCCCCCTCTATTTCTTCCTCTTTCTTCTTCTCCTTCACTCTTTTTTTCTTTCTTTCAAAAAAAAGGAAAAAGTCAGAGAGAGTCAGTTCTGGTAAATGGTAGTTGAATAATGCTTTTATTTAGAGGATAAAAAGAAAACTGAATGCCTTAATCTTCGGCATCCAGGATGAGATCATTCATCCAGATGACACATCTTTTACGTTGACCACACATATTACAGGGTGACATTTTATCATATAGTGGTATTTACTTTTATTATAGATATTTCCTTATGGGATTTATTTGCAAGAAAGGGTTGCTATCACACTCACACTAAACCCTATCACACTCACACTAACATTTGTTATTACATAACTATATTAATGTCAATAAAGAACACACAATTTGAGATTTCTGACATCTCTTGCTTCCTGCTTCCATCACCCTGAAACTAATTTTAATGAGATTTTCATTCTTTGGTCAATGGGGAGATTAAACATCACTTGTTTGCATAGGCAGAGGTCAGATAACCCTCATTTTATGATTTTTTTTTTGGTGTGCTTGTGAGAAATTTCTGAAGATGCCACCCTGTTTTGATTGGACTAATGTCTTGGTAGCTGTAAAGGAAAGAAAAAGCATTTTGTGTTGACTCCCTTTTCTACTATATCATTGCTTCTTAAGTTTCAGTAACATAGCCAGAATTAACTGTTAATAAACAAAAGCTTTTGTTAGTACGAAGTCAGAGAGATGACAAACTATTCTCATGTAAATAAAGCATAACATCAATAAGAGTAATTTTATTAAAGGAAATGAACTGAAAGTAGCTGGTAAAATACTCCTTGATATTAAGTAGGGTTAAGAACTCAGCAGTGGTTATAATACAGCTGAAATACAAAATTTCACCTAAGCATGTGATGTAGGATAGTTGTGTTACTGACCCTCAAAATTAGTATAAGTTTTACTTTTTTTCCATCACAACAGACACCTGTTAACTCAGCAGGAATGCCCTCTGTTTCCCGCTTGCTATGTAGCTGCATACCTTGTAGAAATAGTAAAGGGATCAGCATCATACAAAAAAGACAAATTTTCTGAGAACTTTTTTTTCAAAGTATTCTCTTTATGACTCCTAAGGGTGAAGGAAAAAAATACAAGAGAAAAACAAAAACCAAAAACTCCACAAGTTAGTATGAATGTGGATAGCATTTCTGTGGAAACGTAAAAGCAAATAAAGATTGTGTCAAAAGAGGCATATATTATAATTAACCTTCCAGAATCATCCATCCTATTGATGGTGAAGCGAACATTTGTGGATTTCTGGGTGTATTAAGCTTGGGTTTTATAACCTGTTGAATTTTTCTTAGAAGGATATTTTCTTTGCTATTGGAGGGTGGGGAGGGATAACATGGGGAGAAATGCCAGATATAGTATGCACCTAAAGCAAAAAAAAAAAAGTAATAATAATAAAAAATAAATAAATAAAAATCATCCCCTTCAACAAAACACTTTAGGTCAAAGAAAAAAAAAAGAAGGATATTGTACAGTGCCTCTAGAATTCTATTCTAACAATTAATCAAGGAAAATACAAACATTCTAGATTGTTCTCTAGAATCAATATTATCTTAAACTGTGACTCTATTTTCTTATTAGTCAGAGTTGACTGTGTTATGACTAAAGGGAAACAGATCACACAGAACAATGAAATGGGGATTAGGTAGAAAAAGCTATGACCTTGTTTCACAACAAGAGTAATAGTGACAAAGAAACCAAGAAAGAGTGTGAGTTTTCTCCAACTTGTAGATTACCCAGGTGCTTTCATTTATCTACTAACAAAAAAGACAGCTTGATAGCAGGAGACCCAGAATCACAACTGATTATATAAAATTATCTTGCAATTAAGAAATGATTGGATAATAGCATGGCTAAGTTGCCTATGTCATATTCCTAAAATATGACTATATAAATATGTTTAATTTGACTACAGTTATCATCATGGTCAGAATAACAAAATCATTATTGCATCAAATATATGTGTACAAATATAGAGAAGACCTCAACATTGTCCTCAATTAGTTCTCTTCTACTTTTAGTTTTGTTGGAATTTTAAATGGCTTTTAAAGTGAAGACTGTAAATTGTTATCTGAAGAAATTTTCCTTAATCGTGAAGACAATTGAAATACGCAAACTTTGTACTTGAACATCTCAGAGCAAACATCTTTGTGCCTGTCTGTCCTAATAGCTGAATTGGTGTTTTAAACTCATTCAATCTTTAGAAAAAATGAAAATATAAAACCATTATAAATCATAAAAAATGAACAAATTTTTTTTCAGGAGTATCATAACCTATCATGAAAATGGATCACTGGCAGATATGTTGCCTAGAGATATAGTGCAGAGGATATTTATACCATGTTTCCCTTCTAGTGCCAGTATTTTAGTGCTGGTATAATTTTATTCAATCCACCATTCAGCTGGTCAGTCAACAAATATTTATAGAATGCCTGCTCCCGTACTAGAGATATAGTTGTAAGTCAAATGAAATTGCAGTCCTGAGGGGCAGAATATTTGAGTAGAAGGAGACACTTATTCATATAACCAATATTAATTGAGTACCTCCTATGTGTCTGGCACTGGTTAGGCACTTGAGATTTATCAGTGATTGAAGCCCAGTGTCATAACCTTGAAGAGCTCACATTCTACAGGCATGCTATTAAAAACAAATAAACAGGGAAACTATACAACATTACCTTCAATGAGATCTTCTTATGTTATTTAATTATTGTGGAGGGATAGAAGACAACAGAATTGTACTGAGTTTGAGAGACAATAAATTTAAGATTTCTAAGACTTAGGAGAGATATCTAACAGAGAATTGGATTTACTGGCAGATGGAATAACATAATATTTTCCACAGAAAAATTTCATTCTAAAGAAGTATTACACAAATTATTTTACTTAAACATAGATATCAGTTTTTACTTGGGTAAACAAACATCTTTTTAGGCAGAACTGCCAATACTTTTAAATATCTAAACCAGGTTGCTTTGCATTATATTGGCTATCTAGCATAATTTGTCTACGTGGTTGGAGGAGGAAATAATCTCCATTTCCTTAAATACCAAATGATAAACTGTCAAGACTTGACAAGTAGAAGAAAAAGCACTTAAAATCTAAATCTTAAAAGGGTCTTGGACCGTGACTTTCACAGCTAATTATTTCAAATACTAGCAAAGATGTTTTTCAAGCTTTAATTTAGAGTATCTTGTTCAACAAATTGTAGACATGAGAGACAATATATCATTGTGTTTTCCTGGTATCTACTCTGCACTCCAAAAATAATTTACTTACAGGAAAGCAACTTCGATTATTATAATTATAGCTTGCAGTCAAAAAGTTTTTTAAATTTAAAGCACTCTGTTTTACAGAACATGGATTTGGGAATTGAATAGCATATTAATAAATGTTGGAAATGATTTATCTGCATTTGGCATAAAACAAAACAAAAATCTACATAGCATTTATCATTTCTGTGTTAAGGGTGTCATCTACATAACAATGCCATTTATTCTACTTTCTTGCCTTTGATGTCTTGAAAATATCAACAAGTGAAATAATTCATATTAATAATGAGAAACATAGATGCCAAGGAATAATTTTTTAAACAAAATTACTTAAAATAAGGGTTATTCTATTACCTATATTTTTTAGAAGGATGATACATATACTTGCTTTATCAGAGATACCATATTTTCTGATTGAAAAGTGATCTAGGTGATCTATCCATTTTAATTTGGCTAACTTTTTAAAACATATATTTATCTGCCATCCCAAATGTCTGAAATGGATGAAAATTTCATATTATTTTAGGAGGTAAAATAATTAGTGGTTAAGAACAAAAATTCTGGTCTCACTCTGTTAATCTATAAAATGGAAATTAAAAAATTTAATGTAGTATTAAGGTAAGAATTTGATTTGCTTGTAAAATATCCATTATAATTCTTTACTTATTACTTAACTGTTAATGTCCATGAATATATATATATATTCATATTCAATTGATGGCAAGTTTAGTTATATTTGTAATTTGAGTGTAATTTAACAATTATATATTTTTAAGCTAATACTTTGCTAAACATGGTAAATTAAAATTAAAGAATTAGATGCATGACAATTATAACCCTATATACCTAGGCAAATATATCACCATTCAAAATCCTGAACATTCTTACCTTTCCAATTGTTATTAACATTTAGATCTTTAAAATTATTTAATATAACTACTCTAGAAACAAAGTATAAAAAATGACTATAAAGAATTTCTGGTTTCAGTTCCATCTTATATAAAGTTTGAAGGTTGTCATTCCTGTCCTTAGAAGAATAAAGCTGAACAAACTGAAAATCCACAACTTTTCTTGGACCCATTAGAAAACTGAGATTTCAGAGCAAACCACTGTTCTGAATTTTAGAGAGGTATGAAAACCTAGAGAGTCCCAACCAAAGTCTCTTATCTTAGAGTAGAAGCCACAGGACCCATAAACAGGTAAAAACACTTAAATGATAATTTTAATGAATTGATGGAAACTGAGAGTCAGAAACTCCTGGCACTATACTCTCTGGGAGCCTCCATTCATTGCCGGGTTTTACCTACAGTAAGTATTCTAGGTCATCTTGAAGAAAATCCAAGAAAGATCTCTTATGATTCTGGCAAAGGGAGAGAAAAAGTAACCTGTGTAAATTATGCCTAGAGAGTTCTTCATAACAAAGGCCTACTGTCAAGAGGAAAAGACTTTACTGGAATCTTATCCAAGTTGTGGAAAGGGCATTTTCCTAAGGATTTCAGTCTACTCCAGCTCATCTGTCTCACCTAAGGGAGCTGGGATGGGCAAAGAGGGGAGGCTAAGAAACACTTATGAAGGTTACATTCCAGGAACAAAGCCCAGTAAAACACTAAGATTTAATCTTAAAATTATATAATGCCTCTTCAACATCTCTTACCATCATAGCAATAGGGTTCCAGTATAAAAACAGTGGATTAGAGCTGAAAGAGTTGAAAGTCATAGACTCTATATAAAGAAGAGTCCTTAGATAATCCCACATACAAAGGGGACATGAAAACCAAGATATTAGCACTGAGTCTTTGATGCCTATACCTACAGTAAACATTCAATACAGACCAATTCCCCCAGATAAACAAAACCTTACACAGAGATCTAATTATTAGTCAGTCAGTTCCTGTTACCTGATATATCCTAACTGGCTTTCAAAAAATTATAAAGCATGCTAGAAAAACGCAGTCTGAAGAGACAAATCAAGCATCAGAACTATATTCATATAGAAGAAAATGTTACAATTATTAGAGAGTGAATTTAAAGTAACTATAGCAGGATAAGGGCTCGAATGAGTCAACATAGGTAAAAAAATGGAGCATGTAAATAAAGCAGTGGAAAGTTTCACAATGAATTAAAGGGAAATGCTAGAAATTCTAAAATATTAAAACAGAAATGAAGAATTATTTTGATGGCTTTTTCAACAGAACAAACATGGCTGAGAAAAGAATCACTGGGCTTGAAGATCTGTCAACATGAACTTCCGAAGCTAAAATTAAAGTTAGAAGAAATTGAAGACTAAGCTCTGATTATTCTTTTATCTTAACCAAATTTCTAAGTGGTCCGGAGAGTCATGCCCTACATTCTCATCATGCCATAAATTCTCATCAGACGGGTTTATTGAACTCTACATATTGCGACTTACTTTCCAGTCTGACTCCTGCCTAACATTACGTAACAAAAAAGATATTAAAAATATTTTACCCGAAAACATATTTCTTTGCCATATTTTGAAATGGCCTTACTAAGCTGTCTTTTGTGGTGGCTATTTTGCTGCAAAGATCTCTATTAACATTGCTAGATATTTTTCTTCCCAGCCCTCCTAGTCCTGATGAGATTAAGAGTCCAGCACGTTTTAAGGTCTAATTAGAAAACACTTGCCATATACTGTGTCTAAGGGCAGCCACTATAATATTTCAAAAGAACCTTGGTCTCCTGGTCTCCAGAATTTTTTATCTTAACCTGAATATTTACTTTCTATGAGTCCCAGGCCTTTAGACAAACTCAAACAATTGTCAACCAGAAAATGTTTAAATTTACCTATAGCCTGGAAGCCCCCTCCCCTACTTCCCACTCCCTTCTTTGACTTGCCTCGCCTTTCTGGACCAAACCAATGTATTTCTTAAATGTATTTGATTGATGTCTCATGCTTTCTTAAAATGTATAAAATCAAGCTGCACTCCGACCAACTTGGGAACACGTTCTCAGGATCTCCTATGGGTTGTGTCATGCATGGGCCATCGTCACTCATATTTGGCTCAAAATAAGTCTCTTCAAATATTTTACAGTATTTGACTCTTTTTGTTGGTAAAATAATGGGGAAAAAAGAATATTCAAAACTGTGAGAGATTAAATATTTGAATTAGTAACTATAAATTTTTCAAAATTAATGACTGATACACAACCAATGATCCAAGAAAAACAGAGAATACCAATGAGAATAAACATAAAAAAAAACTACACTTAAGCACATCATATCAAACTGCAGAAAACAGAAGACAAGGAGAAAATCTCAAAAGAAGCCAAGGTGGGTGGGAAAGATTTTGATAATACTTTACCAGTAGATAAGCAGAGTAATTCTTGAAGTGGAAATCCTTTTAGAAACTGCTAGTAAAAAGAGTGTGGAATAAAATATTGAACATATTAAAAGGAAACTAAACAAAACACTGGTAACAGAGTTCTGTACTCAGTGAAATTATTTTTCAGAAGTGAAGAATCATAAAGACTTTCACGAACAAAAACTAAGAGAATTTATCTGCAGGAGACCTTTCTAACAATAAATATTAAAAGAAGATCTTCAGGGACAAGGATAATGATACAGTATAATTCAAAAACTCAGATTTATGAAAGTAAAGATCACTGGAAGCACGAATAAATGAAGATAAAATAGATTATTTTATTTTTCTTATTCTCAATTAACCTAAGAAATAATGGTTTGTTTAAAGTTGTATTAGTAACAACATATTGGGTGGATATAACATGAACAGATGAAATGAATGACAGCAATGTTGTACGGGACTGAAGGAAGAAAACTGGTACAGAGAAAGTAAGGTACTGTTATTTATTTTGGACCCAAATTAATTAGAAATGTATAACGCAAACTCTAGAGTTCAACTGTTGAAAATTTAAAAGGAAATATAATTGATGCCTATGAAAGGAGGCAAATTAAATTACATAAAATAATTAAAACTATACAAGGCCAAAAAGATAGTAACGAAGCAAAAATCTGCAACAGATATAAAACAGTTACAGATACAGTGGATATATTAATATATTTTAAATATGAATTGTCTTAATACAGCAGTTAAATGACAGATTTTTAGAGATAAAAACACATAATTCTCAACTAAATTTTGTTTACAAACCTACTCTAAATATAAAGACTAGTATAGAAGTAAAAAGACAGAGAAAGGTACTCCATGGTAACACTAATCAAGAAAAATGAAGTAGGTAAATTAATTTCAGACAAGTTAGACTTGAGGAGAAGAGAAGAAGATTAAAATGATAAAGTGGTTAGTTCTCCAAGAAGAGACAGTATCCTTAATGTGTATGCACCTAAAAGAATATAAAAAACTGATAGAATTGCAAGAAAATAGACAAATCCATTGTTACAGTTTGAAACCTCAAAACCTTTCTTTCATTAACTGAAAACATCAAGTAGGCAGAACATTAGTAAAGATAGAGTTGAACTGAACCACACTGTCAATCAACATTATCTAACTGATATTTTTAGAATATTCAATCCCCAAACAATAGAATATTCATTCTTTTCAAAAACAGTAACCAAGGTAAACCATATCATAAGCCACAAAACACACCAAATTTAAAGAATAAATAAGTATCATACAAGTAATTTTCTTGGGCCATAGTGGAATTAAACTAGAAATGATTAAGGGAAAGACAGATGTAAAATCTCCAAATACTTGAGAGATTATATAACACATTTCCATATTATACATGACTCCATAAATATCTCAGAGAAATTTGAACCAAATGAAAATAAAACATCAAAAATTGTGGTATGCTCTGGAGGTAAATTAATAGCAATTAATTCATACATTAGAAAAGAAACTTAGATTATATATAAAGTTAATAATCTAAGTTTCCACCTCAGGAAACAGAGAGAAGAACAATTAAAGCCTAAAGCAAGCAGAAGTAAATAAATAAAAACAACATAAATTAATGAAATAAAAAATAAAATTAATGGGATTAATGAAATTTAAAATCAATTAAATCAAAAGCTAGTTTTCTGAAAAATGATTGATGAAATTGATAAATCTCCAGTGAGGCTATTCAAGAAAAAAGGAGACTGGACTATATAATCCCACTCAGAATCCTGACAAGCTATTTTATAAATATTAACAAACTGTTTCTAATGGTTATATGGAAAGACAACAGACCTAGAATAAGTAACACAGTACTGAAGAAAAGGAACAGTCAGAGGATTCAAACTACCCCATTTCAAGACTTAAGATGTTACAATAATCAAGGCACATGGTATTGTGTGTCACGAGTATAGACACATAGGTCAACGGAACAGAATATAGATGCCAGAAATAAACATGCACAATCATAGTCCACTGCTCTCTACCAACGAAGGAAAGACAAGTAAGCAATGAAAGGATAGTCTTTATAACAAATGGATATCTGTTATATTAATACATGCAACAATACTGTATCAACATCTAGACACAAATTTCATATCGTTCACAAAATTAATCCAAAATAAATCAAACACCTAAATGCAAAATACAAAAATTATAAAAGCCCTAGAAGAAATCATAGGGTACTATCTAGGTGACCTTAGTTTTGGTGAATAGTTTTTAGATACAAAAGCACAGTCCATAAAATAAAATATTGTTAAGTAGGTCTTTATTTAAATTAAAAACAAATGCTTTACCAAAGACAACATTTTAAAAAATGAAAAGACAAGCTACAGAATGAGATAAAATGTTTACAAAATATATATCTGATAAGAGATTGTTCTCTAAAATACACAAAGAACTCTTAAAGTTTAATAATAAGTCAATTTCTAAATAGGCTAATCAACTGAAAAGACATCTCATAAAAGAAGATATACAAATATAAAATAAGCATATGCAGTGATCCTTAATTTCATATGCCATTAGAAAATTGCAAGTTTCAATTTCAATAAAAAACAATACATCTATTAGAACGGTTAACATTTCTAAAATTGACAATATCAATTGCTAGGCAGGACGTAAAGTAACAGGAATTCTCCTTTATTGCTGATAGGGATGAAAAAATGATATGACCACTTTGGAAGTTTCATAGCATTCAGTAACCATAATCTTAGCTATTTACCTAACTAGTTTGAAAATTTATGTTCACACATAAAACTCAGTGCAAATGTTTATAGCAGCTTTATTTACAATCCCCACAAATTTCAAGCAACCAAGATGTCCTTCAATAGCAAGTAGATAAATGAATTGGAACATCTATACAATGGAATATTATCTAGTGATTAATAAAAATGAACTATCAAACCACAAAAAAATATGAATGAAACTTAAATGTATTCTTTTCTGGTGTGAGAAGCCAACTTCAAAAGGCTGTGTAGTACTATGTGATTCCAACCATGTAATATTCTTGGATATGCAAGACTATGGTAATGATAAAAGAGCAGTGGTTGCCAGGGTTTCATGAAGGGGCAAGGAAGGGCTGAATAGGTAAAGCACAGGTAATTTCTTTTATGGTGATGAAATTATCCCATATGATACTGGCAGTCTGCATTTCTTGAAATCCATTATATTTTACAACAAAAAGAGTGAACCTTAATGTATGCTAATTAGAAAGATAATCATTGAGGAGGTCAGGGGAATTCCAGAATGGAATATGAGGAAATCCAACTAAACATATTAAGGTATTAAACAACCTCACTGAAGGGTGTAGGGGAAGAAGGTGCTAATCTAAGCAACTTTGGAAATGAGTGGAGAAAACTAAAGACAAACAAAACAAACTTGACATAAGCACTTGCTATAGTCTCTGAAAGTTGCTTTCCCCAAAAATTTGTATGTTGGCACCTAATACCAATGTAATAGTCTTGAGAAATAGGGCCTTTGGGGAATGATTAAGTCATGAGGATTCCACCCTTGGGAATGACATTAGCACCCTTATAAAAGAGGCTTGGGAAAGCTCTCCTGCCCTTTCTGCTACATGAGGACAAGAGAATACATTGTCTATAGGCAATGATGTTTCAACTGACACTAAATCTGCTGGCACCTTGATCTCAGACTTCACAGCTCCTAGAATATGAGAAATAAAATTCTGTTGTTCATAAATTACCCAGTGAAAGGCATTTTGTTATAGCAGCCCATACAGATAAAGACAGCACTCTACTCTAGTTGATAAGGGTGTAGCCCTTAGATATATGGCTTAACAAATCTGATGCTTCTATACATATATACTGGAATTTCACAATATTAATATGAGTAAATGGATAGTTGATGGTGGAAACCAGGTGTGTCATAATTAGTGTGGAAGTTTACAGATAAGGAAAGGAGGGAGGCTAGAATGATCCTTCTGATATGAATTAGACACCTAAGTATGAATTCATGTTTAACTTAATATAGCAACAGATTATTACATATAGAAATATTTATAGATATGTGTAAATACATGGTTAGTATACAAATAAACTTCCTGAGAGGGCCTAGGAGCAAGGACATCCCAGAAGTAGTGAACATATCTAGATCCCACATCAGTTTTTCAAAGTATTTGTCCAGTAAAAGAAACCAGGGATCCTTGGAGAAATGATTGATTATATGACTGAACTAGAAATGTGCAAGATGAAACTAGAGCATCTTATAATGTTGGAATGCAAGGAAGTGCTCAAAAAACAAATAAATACAATAATTCACAATTAAATATACAAATGAAAAATAACACCAACACCTACAAGGATGGGAATGATTCAAAGGAATGAGCCAACTGAAAGAGCTTTCAAATGGCTAAATATGGAATAACAATATACTGAAGAACATTCAAATTACAAATCTGGAATTTGAACAAGACAATTAAAAATATCTGGTAATAAACATATTAAATATATATCTGTGAGACTACACTGATATGAATAAATTATTGAGTAAATAAAGTGGGAAGAGACATAAATATTTCTTGCAGAAGAATTCCAATCAATTACATATGTATTCCACCCTCAGTAGGTGGAACGTAACTCTTTATTTCTTGAGTGTCAGAGTCATGGCTGCTCTCCAATGGGTACAGTATGACTGAGTGGAGCTGGCAATGAGAATAACTTTATAGTGGACAAACGTGATCAAGGTCGACATCGATACTGATAAGTTACAGTGATATGTACCCTGGATATGATGTAATGAAAATAGCCTTTACTTTAGTAGTCTTTCTCTCCCAAACACAAATCCAATCTAATCATCAGAAAATCAGCAAACAAATCCTAATAGAGGGACATTTTACAAAACACCTAACCAGTATTCCTAAAACCTATCAAGGTTATCAGTAACAAGGAATAGGCTAAACTATAATAGCTAAGGGAACCCTAGGGAGATATGATGATTAAGTTTAATGTGGTATCCTAGAGGTCATGTAAGAACAGAAAAAGGACACGAGGTAAAAACTAAAGATATATGAATACTACGGACTATATCAATATTGCTTTATTATTTGTAATACATGTATCCTGCTAAGGTAAGATATTAACAATAGAAAATGCTGGGTTTTGGGTTTACAAGGGCAATATTTCTGTAAATCTAAAACTAATAAAGATAAGGTGTTTTAAAAATGACTACAAATCTTTTTAGAAATAATCTTGGAATTTTAACAATAGTTACACTTTTTTATATGATTAAATGTATCCATATCCTGAAACATGTACTCGTCTTCGTAATTCATATCTTGTCGTCAACATTACTCATTCTTTACTATGATATGCATTAGCATAATTAATAACTGTTAAATAAATAATGGGGAACAATGGCACAGACTTTCTCTATGCTGTACTAGTTTGCATTTAGATGATGATAAACTATTCAATTATTGTTATTTACTGACTTGTTACTATTTAAAATTCTAATGCGCCAAGAAATCTTTTTGCCAGCTTGGCTGGGAAATAAAAATCTATTCAGCAAAATGAGTTTGTGGAAGGGCAAATATAAATTTCAATAAAAGGAAAATTAAAACAGCAGGGTCTAGCCTCAGTTTATTAAATCTGTGAGTAAGTATATGAGGCAGTCTTACTAAAATAATTATTTTGATCCTCTGTTATACTTATAAAAAATGAAAAAATAAAATATGCTGATTTCAATTGAGTTACAGTGGTGGACATCTGTTAAAAGATTGGAGGCTAATGTCAGTTTGCCTGTTTTTTCTTGTTTGTACTTGTTATGATTCAATAAAATATAACATTAAAATGAATAAGTATACATTATTTTGTAAGTTGTTGGTCTTTTAGAAGTACATCTTTTTTCTTTTTAACCAATGACCCTAGATCTTCTTTTCTTAGAAAGATAGAATTCATAGTACTTCAAATAGAGTCTTAAGTTATAATACATAAATGCCTTTTGTGGAGGGAAATATTAAATAACATCTATCTCTTAGTGAAGATAGATATCACTTACATACTCTGAACTTGTCATAGATAATTTCCAGAATGCTAAAATATCTCATAGAACCTTTGTGAGGAATTGTTTTCATCAGAATTTTTCTATGTAGTTTTATGACATTAATACTATGAAATTATTTGTGAGTTTTGACACATGTAGTGAAGAGTATGACATCAGTTTAACATCTTGAGCAAATACTATTCTTTTCAATTAGATGTTCTTGTAATTTGGCTTTTCTTCAGAATGGAGAGTAGAATCAAGAACAAAAGCACTTGAGAATTGAAAACCATAAAGAATTTGAGAACTCCTGCAGTTTAACCTTCCTCATACATTTTGTGCAATAATTTAGACTTTAAAAACCTTTTTATGTTTTCCTATAATTTTTGCCCAAAGATAAAAAGAATACTTTCATCTACATAATAACCCTTTAATTATTTGAAGATAAGTGTTCTTCAGTTTCTCACACAGACATGATTAAAGGAGACTTCAACATTCTTGTCAGGCTCAGAGGGTTAACCACCGTCCTCATGTGTAATGTTCACGTAGAATTTGACCAAACCAGGAAAAGGCAATCTTAGCTTTCTTGGTTTGTAACCAATACTTCTATTAAAAAATCACCAAAAATAGTGTAGTTTTTTATTTATAAAATGAGTTCATATTTGTTTTTAAATATATAATTCTCTTTGGTGGCCTTAGGAGTGAAATAATACACAAAGTCTCCCAGCTTTGTGGATTAGTAACAATATACCATCAAAATCCTCATTCATGCTCTTTAGAAAAATATCAAATGATACAAACGTGAGAAGGCCTTCAGCAGGTTTGCCTCTGTTGAATTCAGATATGTCTGGTTTATAAAAATTTTCTAATGTTTTCAGGTTCATAAATGATTTTCTCCTATTTAATTGTTTTAAGGACTCAATATACTTAGTAATACATTGGTTATACATCTATTTTTACATTAAATAATTCTAGTTTTGCTATATAATTGACTTCACATTTACAGTAATAATTGATTTAGTAAGAGAATTAAAATGAAAAGACAAAAAATAATACAGAGGCATGCTTTCAATAACTTTAAAGCTGCTGGGGAAAAAAGACAGTATCATTTGAATATCAGATGACAGCTCAACTTCCAACAGGTATGGGTCACAGGTTTCAATTTGCAGTGCTCCGGAGCTCACTGTATGACCTCCACAGGACACCAATAAGGATTCCACAAAGAACTAAAATATCACAATTCTACTGGCTAAATATAGCCTCCCACCAATATGTGTTTCCTCACTTGTCTTCTTTCATTGACTTAAACAGTGATTGCCCCTTTAAGAATTGAAGAATACTCTTAACAAACATGGAGTACAGGAAAGACACTATAAGTAATTTAGAATAAAAATATATTCTACATCAATTTTGGTAGAATACACTGTAGTTTAAGATTAATTGTAAGAAACAATGTGTTTCAAGTATCTACTGTACACACGTTATGAAGGCTTTACATTTATTAACTTATTTAGTCCTTAAAAACTCCATTAGAGAGAATTTGTAATTACTATTCTCCACAGTTGAAGAAATTGAGGCACAGAGAATTCAAGTAAGTACTAAAGGTCACATAGCTAGTAACAGGGAGAGCGAAGGGTTTATATGTCAGTAATCTGCTTCCAGATCTCATTTTAACAACTACCATGATGCAGCTTCTCAGAAAGAGGTGTTGTATTGGCTCTAAGGGTTTATTTAGAAAAATTTTATTTATTTGTTTAAATCTTCAGAAAAGGCTGCCCAAATAGTGACTGAAACTTAACATTTCAAAACAACTCTTGATGCTTCCTCTACTTGCTTGCATCAACTTCCTGTTCTTCTCTCAGGAAAGCGTACCACCATCCCTCTCACTCCTTTAGCATCTCTCTCCTGGCAATTACAAAAACATCCTATCTGGCTCATGCCTGTAATCCCAGCACTTTGGGAGGCCCAGGCAGGTGGATCACGAGGTCAAGAGATCGAGACCATCCTGGTCAACATGGTGAAACCCCGTCTCTACTCAAAATACAAAAAATTAGCTGGGCATGGTGGCGTGTGCCTGTAATCCCAGCTACTCAGGAGGCTGAGGCACGAGAATTGCCTGAACCCAGGAGGCAGAGGTTGTGGTGAGCCAAGATCGCGCCATTGCACTCCAGCCTGGGTAACAAGAGCGAAACTCCATTTAAAAAAAAAATCCTATCTTGTTCCCCAGTATTTTCTTTTGTCTTCCTATAATCCATTCTCCACAAAGATCCAAAGTAGGCTTTTCAAAACATAACTCAGATTGTGCACTTTTTACTTGAAGATGTTTAATGAGTTCATTTGTAATTAGAATAAAATCCAAGGTTCTTACTAAGGCTTAGGAGACCTTAGATGATTTGACTTTGCCCACCTCTATGACCTAACCTTGTAAGACTCTCCCATTTATTAAAACATGTTTCATCTGTCCAGACACATATTCTGTTCCAAAATTTTGTTCCCAGACTCAGGAACCTTGCATCTCCTCTCTCCTCTGCCTAGAATATTCTTTCCCCTACTGCGCATATGATTGGCTCTTTCTCATTAATCAGGTCTCTCTTCAATGTCATTGATTCATAAATGCCTACAACAATCTTCTCCAAAATAGGTACCCTCTGTCATTATCTATTGCATCACTGATTTATTTTCTTTGTATCACCTATCATTATCTGAAATAGCTTATCTTACTGGCATGAACAGCATCAATACAAATTACTAATGCAGTTATTTTAAAAAAGATACAATCACTCATCAAGGACTACCAAGAACATTCATTATAAGGAAATATGCTTTCTCATTAAGCACCATGAGCAGCTGGGGAGCATCTGTTCTTGTCTCTATCTCCCTGTATCCTTTTTTCTTTATGTTTTATGATCTCCTACTATCTCCCTGTATTCACATAATTTGGGAAATTTTTCTCAGATCACCAGTGTTGATGAGCTGAACAAATATGGATATTCTTATGGGGGTTAGAGTATTTAGAAGGATTTATCAAGGAGAATTAGGATACAGTTCTGCTGAGTCCCTGCAGAAAGAGTGAAGGGTATTTAAATGTTCTCTCACTAGAAGTTAGGTCATATTTTTTCTCTTTGTATAATAGATCTCCAGATAAACATCCATCCATCCATCCGTCTATGACACGCCATATGTACGTATTATTTCCCTGCTCTACAAACACCAGCTAGACCTCTATGTAGGTAGTGGAATAACATCTAATTCATTTTTCATCTAGTTTATAATTTTAATCCATTGATGGGAGACTTGATGGAGATGCCAAAATATCAAGGCATAGAACTTATTGCTGAGAGCTCAGAAAGGAAAGAAAAATCAGATGAGATCTCCAGAACAAAGACTTCAAAGTAAAGAACAAACATTACAGTAGCGTCACTGATAACATTGCCTATGCACTTCAGAGTATACTTCTGCCTGTAAGAATTGGACTGCAAATAGCAAGAGATTATGGAACAAAAGGATGAGAATGTTTCCTTTGTTAGAATTGTCTTTTAACCTAGCTTTCAACATCCTGGATCTAACAATACTGTGGTTTGCCAAGACATCATTTCAAAGACCGTGTGGTCTGGATTGGCCTCAGTCAGCTTTTAAGTTGCTTAGGACACCAAAAGGCCATAACTCTTCCAAAGAAGTGGACTCTAGCACATGTCCCAGTCTGTGTAAAGTTCACTTTTGTGTCCATGTCATTACATCTCACACCACTAGCTCAGGCTTTCATTTGGAGACTTTTCTATATCAACTATTAATGGAATTTTTCCTGATTAATTTTGCAAATCTTCGTTTAATTGATTTTATTGTTTATGCATCTATTTATCCATTTGTCAAACTTTTCAGATGTGTTTCCTTTATATTCGTTGCCAAAGATGCAAAGAATAAGATAATCTGTGTAATTAAGAAGTTCAAACTCTAATGTTGGGGAAAACACATAAAGCAACAATGCAGTGTATCTAGGGGTTCTTAACTAGCTGAATGTGCAAATTTGGTTTAGGAAAAAATAAATCTTAACTTTTAGAGAACTGAAAATTAGCATTTTCTTCAAAATAAATGCACACCATAAGCTACAGCGTAATTATTAATACCTGGGACTTCTTCATCAATAAAAATTGTAAATACTGTTACCTCACATTATAGTTGATACAATTGTATAGAAATATTTAGTTCATCTTTTCTTTATTAACTATCCACATATCTTGTTATTTAATTAGTTGGCCAAAAATCACATTGATTACTGCATCACAAATTTGAGTTTTAAAAATATTTTGATAACTCTATTATGTTTTCATCTCTTGTAATCACAAAGAATTATCCTCAAAAGGGTTTATACATTTCACCAGATTGTTATGTCTCTGTCCAAGAACTTCTGGTCTAAGGTGACAATCTAATTTATCATGCAAACTAAGACACTTTTGAAAATGAAAGGAAACACCCTTAATAATTATAGAATATATGACATTATTAAAATCTATTTTGGAGTTTACCTATTTTAGCTCCAAATTAAAATTATAATTGAAATAAAAGACATTATGATTTTTAGCATGGTTTTTAATGAATAAACATGAACAATAAGAAAAAGTGATAATGTGTGAACGGAAGGAGACCGCTGCACTCTCTCTGCACCCAGACTGCCATCTGCCCCTTTTCTCAGTATCAGACAGGTTGCATCAATGTGAACATAACGACTTTTTAAGGCTAGAAAAGAGGCTTACACTGTCGCAACGCACTGCAAACTTGAGCCAACCACCTTTCAGTTTATTATACTTATGCAATTTTTAAAAAGATCTATCATATATGGACATATTTTGAAATTCTCTTATTTTGATGTGTTTTGGATTTATATTTTAGTACCTATTTTACTACAGATAGTAAACAACCTAGTAAACTTCACAATTTCTGAATTCAAATAATATTAGGTCTCACATAAGTTTTAATAGTTAGAGGAATATATTGCAGAATCTTCACATTAACTTAGTTTAAAAAAAATCTGTCAAGATGCCAAACAATTACAGCTTCACAGAGGAGAAAAGATCACCAATTTTAGAGTAGATGGGTATGGGAATCAATTGCCAATGAGGTTGCATATTAGCAATAAAATCTTGGCAAAATGATGTAATATATTTGAACCTGATTCCTGCCTTGCCTCCCAGGTTAAAGATGGTGGAAGAGTTGGAAGGATTGAATGACATGCTATAGAAAAATTCCTTAGAATTATGTGCATCTTTTGGGTTATAGTGCGAGACTGCCACCCTATAACAAAGATCTGTAATATTTATAAAATACCACCATCATTTCTTAGATCTTCATGCTAAAAACCATAGAGATATATTTAGTTTTTAAGTTTCCTCTGCCAAATTTGACAAATATTTTTCCCCCTTTCTTGAAAAAGCTTACATATTCTTTTCTTTCTTTGAATTTTCTCAACAATAACTCAAATACAAATGCTCATGTCTTATAAATTATTGCAAACAATTCCTAATTTATCTTCTCCTATAACATAACCAATACAACTACATGCTCATATTTTGATGTCCTCATTCTATCATGTTAAAAAATGTTTACCCTTAATAATGCTGTTTAGTCTGAACTTCAGATCTCAAGATGAACACTGCCTATGTTTTATTTAGCCAAGTGTACATATTTTAATATTTACCAACTACATTGTCAAAGTAGAAGCAGGACTTTTTTTTGTTCCTAAACTCTATTATTTGTAATTAAATTCAACGTAAACATACTGTTTTCCTCTCAGCCTAATTTTGATTTTGCTATCCAAATTCAATTAAAATATTTTTTCATTAGCCTTATTTAAATCACTTTCATGTAGAAATTATCCATTTTGTAAAAATGTGTTTACAATATATAGGGATGTAGTTGCTGATGTTATATAATAATTCATTACATCAAGAAAATGGGTTGAATTCCCTTTGGGTTTCTTATTTGCACTGAGTATTTGCAATTCAAGGATGTTACCACTAGATGGTAATCACAGACCACACTGATTTCACAGGTATATTATCTAGATACCTATTTGGGGGATAATGCCCCACATGAAGCTATTTTTTTAATCTTTCTAACCAAAATAATTATCTATATATTCATCTCATCTACCTATATTTAAGTATGTATGTCAATATTTGTGTCTATATATACACACATATTTAAACATATGAAATTATTTCAATATGAAAATACTCTTTCAAAACTTAAGGAATAAACATATTGAAATATTCCTACATTTTTATTCTTTTTTCTTTATTTACTTACTCAACAAAAAATTTAATTTTGAAGACATTAATCTTCATCACACTAGTTTCAACTTTTTCTATTAGGAAGTATCATTTGCTTTAATCTCATGTTACAATTTCAAAGTACTGTGCTTATCATACCTAGAGACTCAGCAAAGTCCCTGCAATTACAAAGATACTGGCAAATTTTAAACCACAGTCTTGTTACAATTATGCTTTGAGGAATTGCTAGTATAGGAAGCACAACCTCTTTAAGTAAGTAAGCAAGATATCTACACTTATATGAGACTATATTTGTCACTAATGCCTCACTCCTTTCCCTCATGGTTTGAACTAAATGAGGGTGTTCTTCCATATAACTGCTGACATGCTTTTAAATTCTGGGAAGAGTGACAAGGCATTAAGGAGCAGGGCAAGTCTCATCACTTCTGCACTATTTCCCCATCCATTTCTTGGTGTTATTTCTAGCCTAGGTTGAATTGGCATCAAATTAGAACCTGCCACACCCCTATGTTTCTGCAGGAGAGTGCTGGTTGACAGCCGGAAAGCCAGACTAACATAGTAGCTGATTATTATTGCCCTTTGATAATTACCAGTACAATCAAGGCAACTAATGCCAATGTTTTGTCTTTTTTTTTCTGTAATTGCCATTTCATGCGCACTATTTTATTCCCTCAACTAGTTTGCAAATTCCACAACAAATAGTCTATCTTCCAGCTCCTATAGCAACTAGGGCAGTACTACAAAAATATTTTAACAAATCTGAAAATAACACAGTTTATCTGTGTTTTGTTTAATAACAACAATACCAATAGAGACTTTTATAAGTGCCAACCAATTATTCATATTTTAGAAAAGTAAACTAAACAATTAGGGAATCATTTTGTCCACTTCATTTCATAAAACCTGTTTTGTTTCCAATTGTTTCAGTGTTTAACAAAGACTTTTATCCTTATCTATTGTTTTTGAGGGAAAGAATGTGATGAGATAAAGTGAGCACTTTTCGGCTTCTCTTTCATAAAATATCCTATTAACTAACAACAATAAAGCTTGCTTTCCATTGGTAAATTTTGTTAAATCATCAGTTCATGAGTTACCCAGCATGGCATTGAGCCCTTTTTAAAGTGACAGTTTATTTTTGCAACACTTTGAAGTCTATATTATAATGTAATTACTAAATTATCTGATTAAGAAAGTATTTTGTAAAGTATACTTCACCCAGCAACAATTCACCTGTGACTACTTAAATTATTCTTCTCTAACAGAAAACAAAAGTGAAGGACAATCACTTACTGGCTATGGTTGACTGGTTACTTCTGTGCTTGTTTATTTAGATATAGTATTCAGAAATAAATGTAGCAAAATAAAATCATATTATCTACTACATCAAGTCCAAACTCTATGTAACCATCTACATCAGTGTGCAGTTTCAAATAGCATTTGGTTATAAAGAACACAATGGATTTTGCAGGCAATTGCAAAACATTTTCTGATGCCCCTTGTTTGTTTGTTTTATTTTACAACTTGCTTTTCATATTGCTGACATTTGCATTCATAGAAGTAATTAGTCCCAAACATCAGAAAAGCACGGTTTGTGATTTACAAATATATATAAATGATTCAAGGTAATAGAATTTACTTAATGCAAGTAAAATCAATGTGCAACCATGAGCAGCAGTCTTAAAGCTCCAACTTTAAATTAAAGATAATTAAACTAGAGTCTTTTAACAACAAGGGAAAAAGATTCAAGTTTTGGCGACTTTGTTATGTTCATTGTAACACGTATTAGTGAAACATCAATAAAATGTGATATAATTCAAGAAGACTTTCAATTAAACCCATACTGCATCTAGAATATATTGAATTGACAGTTTTGTCTAAATTACTGATGTTTTTGATGACCTTAACTATTGGGATAAATAGCTAGTGATTGCATTTCCCCAGATCTTTTATTGCCAATTAGAATTTCAAAGTTACTTAGCGTAATTCCTCATTTGTAAAATTAAAGAATTTGGACTGATGTTTTTTAAGGGTTCTTAGATTTCCCCCAAATCTACTGTCATCTGAATTACTTAAAAGTAATAATTCGAATGAGGTATATGGCTAGTTGCCTGCATTAGAAATTGAAGGAAAAGTTTCTGGAGTGTGTCAAAACTCTAAAATACTATTTTATTTTTGAATGCCTTAGGACTTCCCACTGTTTAAAACAAGCAAACAACAAAAATAATAAATAAATGATCTTTCAGAGTAAATATGATCTATTTACCAGGAGTTAAAAAAATAGTCATTGTCAACTTTCTCTTGCAATGAGAAACCCCACAATTATAGGTCTTCAGTCTTTAAATTTTCTTTAAATGTAAGACACTCCAGTGATGTTTTACTCAATGCTTGTGTTGTGTCAGTCATTGGAAAGCCACAGTGAATGAGATGAGAGTCTGTTATCAAGGAAGTCACAACTTACTGGGAAAGACAGATTTTTTTCCACTAATTACAAGTCAAATGGTGAGAGAATGATCTAAAACAGAAGCACAAAAATTGTGAGAGAAAATAGATCTGACTGAAAATGATGAGGAAAAAATTTGCAAAAAGATCATATTATGGATTGATCTAAGCATGAGGAATAATTGCTAAAATTTATTGAGATTGTCTTTTCATCAGATAATCATTAAGCATTTTTTCTGTATCTTGTACTACAAAAATCCTATTAAATAGGCACAATTCTTATTTTACCCATTTAATAATGAAGAACACAAAGAGAAGTGACAAGAAGAAAATATACTTGTTTATTTGCTCAGCAATACTGAATAAATGCTTATTTTATGGGACCTCTTTTTCCAGGAGTGGAGGATAAAATAGTGGCTACCATATTCTACTCTCAAGGAGTCCAGCAGGGGTCAGGGGTGGTAGCATGCAAAGAAACAAGCTTTGGTTACATCACACTATAATCAGTGAACCAAAGGGTAGAATGCCATCAGTAGAAAAAGTGGGGTTTTCCTGGAGGAAGTGACATCTAACGGACTGAAAGGTGATTAGGAGTTGGCTCTCATTAGTGAGAAGGGAAGTACTAAATACCCCAAATTTAAAAAAAATACATTTTGAGACTTATAGTAGTACATTATGGTTGGCTAGTACACGCACTAAATTAGGAAATTAGTGCACTGTGGTTTGGGTTTGATGCTGGGAGAGATAAGTAGGCATTGGATTTTAAAGCATCTCTAAGAAGGAGGATTATATGTTGCCTTGGTTGCCCAGAGCAGTCCTAACATCATTATTGATAGTGCTTCTTGTCCCCAGATAATTACTTAAAGGGACCACTTTTAACTCTCAAAATTTTCCTGCTAGATGCTAAAGTATATGTTTAGGTGATTTGACCTTTTTGTGAGGGCAGTGGAACACATTGACAGTATCTCATTGTGGTTTTGACTTGCATTTCTCTAATGATCAGGGATCTTGAACTTTTTTTCATATGTTTGTTGGCCACATAAATGTCTTCTTTTGAGAAGTGTCTTTTCATACCCTTCGTCCACTTTTTAATGGACAAAGGTTTTGTTTTCTTGTAAATTTAATTTCTTTGTAGATTCTGGACATTAGAACTTGTCAGATGAATAAATTGCAAATTTTTCTACCATTATATAGGTTTTCTGTTCACTCTGATGATACATTTTTGTTTATATGCAGATCTTTAGTTTAATTAGATCCCATTTGTTAATTTCTCCTTTTATTGCAATTGCTTTTGATATTTTTGTGACAAAATCTTTGCCTGTGCCTATATCTTGAATGGCATTACCTAAATTTTCTCTTAGGGTTTTTATAGTTTTAGGTTTCATATTTAAGTCTTTAATCCACCTTGACTTAATTTTTGTATAAGGTATAAAGAAGGGTGTCTGTTTCAATTTTCTGTAATGGCTAGCCAGATCTTCCAGAACCATTTATTAAATAGGGAATACTTTCCCCATTTCTTATTTTTGTCAAGTTTGTTAAAGATCAGATGGGTGTAGATATGCAATCTTACTTCCGACTTCTCTACTCTGTTCCATTGATCTATGTGTCTATTTTTGTACCAGTACCATGCTGTTTTGGTTACTAGCTTTATAGCATAGTTTGAAGTCAGGTTGCATGATGCCTCTTGCTTTGCTCTTTTTGCTTAGGATTTGCTGGCTATTTGGACTCTTTTTGGTTCCGTATGAATTTTATTTTTTTTCTAATTCTGTGAAGAATGTCAGTGGTAGTTTAATGGCAATAGCATTGCCTCTATGAATTACTTTGAGCAGTTTGGTCATTTTCACGATATAGACACTTCCTATCCATGGAAACATGGAATGTGTTTCCACTTGTTTTTGTTACATGCATTCTTAGGTATTTTATTCTTTTTGTAGCAATTGTAAATGGAATTCCATTCATGATTTGGCTCTCTGCTTGTTGGTTGTGGGTGTATAAGAATGCTTGTGAGTTTTGCACATTCATTTTGTATCCTAAAATTTTGGTGAAGATGCTTATCAGCTTAAGAAGCTTTTGGGATGAGATGATGGGGCTTTCTAGATATAGAATCATGTCATCTGCAAACAAAAACAATTTGCTTACAGTCTTCCTATAAGAAAACCTTCTATTTCTTTCTCTTGCCTGATTCCCCTGTCCAGAACTTACAATACTATGTTAAATAGGAGTGGTGAGAGAGGACATTCTCGTCTTGTGCCTGTTTTCAAAGGGAATGCTTCCAGCTTTTGCCCATTCAGTATGATATTGGCTGTGGGTTTATCATAAATGGCTATTATTTTGAAGTACATTCCTTCAAAACCTAGGTTTTTTTTTAGAATTCTTAATATAAAGGGATGTTGAATTTTATTGAAGGCTTTTTTCTGCATCTATTGAGATAATAATGTGGTTTTTGTCTTGAGTTCTGTTTGTAAGATGACTTACGTTTATTGATTTGTGTAAGTTGAACCAGCTTTGCATCAAGGATAAAGCTGACTTGATCATGGTGGACAAGCTTTTTAATGTGCTGCTGGATTCAGTTTGCCAGTAGTTTATTAAGGATATTTGCATCAATATCCATCAGAGATATTGGCCTGAAGTTTTCTTTTTTGGTTATATCTCTGCCAGGTGTTGGTATCAAGATGATTCTGGCCCCATAAAATGAATTAGGGAGGAGTCCCTCCTAATCAATAATTTGCAATCGTTTCAGAAGAAATGATACCAGCTCTTCTTTTTACCTCTTGTAGAATTCAGGTGTAAATCTCTCTGGTCCTGGGATTTTTTTGGTTGGTGGCTATTTGTTACAGCCTCAATTTCAGAATTTATTATTGGTCTATTCAGAGATTGAGTTTCTTCCTATTTCAGTCTTGGAAGGGCGTATATGTTCAGGAATTTATCAATTTCTTCTAGATTGTGTAGTTTATTTGCATAATGTTTATAGTATTCTCAGTTGTATTTCTGTGGAATCAGTGGTAATATCACCTTTATTACTTTTTATTGCGTCTGGTTCTTTTTTTTAACTAGTCTAGCTAGTGGTCTATTTTATTATTATTTTTTTTTCAAAAAACAGCTCCTGGATTCATTAATTTGTTGAACAGTTTTTTTGTGCCTCTGATTCCTTCGGTTCTGATCTGATCTTAATTATTTCTTGTCTTCTGCTAGCTTTGGGGTTTGTTTGCTCTTGATTCTCTGGTTAAGTTGTGATATTAGAATGTTGATTTGAGATCTAGCTTTTTGATGTGGGGATTTCTTGCTATAAATTTTCCTGTTACTACTGCTTTAGCTGTGTTCCAGAGATTCTGGTATGCTGTCTCTTTGTTCTAATTAGTTTCAAGTAACTTCTTGATTTCAGCCTTAATTTCATTATTCAACCAGGAGTCATTCAGGAGCAGGTTGTTCAGTCTCCGTGTAGTTGGGCGGTTCTGAGTGAGTTCCTTAATCTTGAGTTCTAATTTGATTGATTGTGATTTGTTCTGCTTGACTGTTAAGCTTTCAGTTCTTTTGCACTTGCTAAGGAATGTTTTACTTCCAATTATGTGATCAATTTTAGAGTAAGTACCATGTGGTACCAAGAAGAATTTATATTTTGTTGTTTTGGGTGGAGAGTTATGTAGGTATCTATTAGGTCCACTTGATTCAGAGCCGAGTTCAAGTTCTGAATATATTTGTTGATTTTCTGTCTCAGTGATGATCTAATATTGATAGTGGAGCCTTAAAGTCTCCCACTATTGTCGTGTGGGAGTCTAAGTCTTTTTGTAGGTCTCTAAGAACTTGTTTTATGAGCTCAGTCCCAGAGGGGCACCGACCTGATGCTGGCAGGAACATTCCTGTATAGGATGTTTTAGCGACCCCTGTTGGGGGGGGTCTCACACAGTCAGGAGGCACGGGATCAGTGACCCACTTAATAAAGCACTCTGGCTAGCTCTTGGCAGTGCACGTTCAATGCGCTGGGGGGAGTCCTTTTTGCAGGGACTGTCTGGACTCTTCAGAGCTAGCATGCAGGAAAGATTAATTCTCCAACTCCTGACCTCAAGCGATCCACTTGCCTTGGCCTCCCAAAGTGCCGAGATTGCAGGCATGATCCACTGCGCCAAGCCAGGAAAGACTAATTCTAAAGAACTTCAGAGACCGCCACTGCCCTTCCACCCAGGGGCTTCATTCCAGGGAGATCAGAGTTCTATCCATAAACCCCTTTCTGGAGTTTCTGAAATTCCCACAGCGAGGCTCCGCCTGCTGAGGAGAAGTGGATCCGGATCCCACCTCAAGAGACAGTCTGCCCACCGTCTGCCACAGCCGCTGTGCCTTGCTTATCCTGGGCACCAGCAGGGAAAAATGGCCGACTGGAGCAGCAGTGGTTGTAGGCTCCTCTTCCCCTGCACTTGTTCATCCTAAGCAGTGTCCAGCCTGCTGTTGCTGGCTGCAACCGCAGCAGCTGTCAAGCATCTGCGCAGCTGTATGCTTGGAACCCAAGGCCCTGGTGGCATGAGCTCACGAGTGGATCTCCAGATTGGCGGGTTACACAGACCCATGGAAACGTCATAGTTTCCTAGGTGAGGTAGCACAGTCACTCACCACCTTTCTTGGCTGGAGTGGGAGTTCCCTTTGTCCTGTGCTGCTCCCAGGGACATTGCTCGAGCCTGCTTTTCCTCACTCTCTGTGGGTCACTCCAACTGCCTGGTGGTCCCCATGAGAGATACCTGGATACCACAGCTGAAGTTTGAGGATTCACTCGCTATTTTCGTTCTTCTCAGTGGGAGCCACTGATTGAAGCTGCTTCTAGTCAGGAATCGTGGGTCCCCCTGAATTTCTTCTTAAAACTTTTGTAATTTGAAGTTGGTAATTGATTTCAGGCATTTAAAATTGTTTTACATTGTCCATTAAAGTCTTTGCATATTGAAATCATTGGATACAGTTTTTTGAGTTTAATCCTTAAAACTTTTTGTTTTATCACTTCATTAAGAAGTTATAACTCAGAGGAATAGTAAGTTTATAAAATAAGTTCTTTATAGATGAAATAATAACATTTACCATAGCTTCTTTATTAATTACAATGAACAGTATTACACCACTTTTAAATTTGAAAACCAATATTTTCAATTTAATAAGCATTTTATGAACCCTTATTAATTGCTCAGCTCTATACTAAGAAATAATAAACAAACATTTAAAAATATATTGTATAAGTAATGCACTTTTAAAAATCAGAAGAGGGTAATGTGAATTATTTTTTAATTATGAAAATATTTCATGCATACCTATATGTGCTAGGTATTTGTGAAAAGCAGAGTTGATACAATGCTGAATAATATAGACAGCCTCAATAGTCTATGACTTATGACCTCTGATTTCATTTAAATGTAAGTGAAAAAACGAAGTCCATGCTGAGGCAAGTTGCAATTTCAAGCATTAAGAAGGAAAACCTAATTTCTGAGGGCAGAAGTAGGAATGAAGTCTTCATAGAATCCTGAAAATTGAATTTAGCTCTCTCAAGAGGTAAGTTTTGGAAGAGTGTAATAAACAGTGAGTATAGTTGGTACCAAAATTTGAAAGTCGATGTGAAGATCTTAAAGAGCACTATATATTTGGGGACATTGAGTCATGCATTTCAGTCTGACTGAAATGAATCCGAAGTGTAGATTTCAGGTGGCAAGAAATGTGAGTGAAGAGGTCATGAGGACCCTTAAGAGAGGCTGAGGAGTTTGGGCTTTATGCAAGGGAAGTTGTCTAATGCTTTACCCAGAGAAGAGCTAATGACCACCCTGCTCTACATAGATCCCTATGGCTACCATTTGCACAACAGCTTCCAGGGAGCCAGTTGTAGAGAGTAGAATACTATTTAATTATGTGAACAGAAAGCTTTGTTGATAATTTAATTATGTGAACAGAAAGCTTTGTTGATAAACCAAAACAGTTACCCATGGAGACTGAAGGCAGTAAAAGACTTTGAGAGAGAATTATGGGCAGAAATGGATGACACCAGTGTTTGATTAGGTAAGTGGGACCATACTGGTTTCAAGAATAATCCTAGTTTACATGAATGAAGAAGTCATTCATAGATAAATAACTCAGAAAAAGCATTGAAATGGAAGGTAATCATACAGTTCAGTTTTGAACATACTGTATTTGAAGTGCCTTGGAGAAGTCAACTCTTCTGAGTTATATGTTTCACAGTCATCAACACATGGGGTGGGGAGGGAGAGATGAAGCCACCAGGTAAGTGAAATCCGTGAGATGAGTAATGTGACAGTGGAAGCAGACCTACGAAAAAATCATGAGGAAGACACATGTGCTCCGGTAAGATTGAGAATAAAACCTTTCCTTTGAGTTTAGTTGGTAAAGAGAAGTAGTCAGCTCCCTAGACAGGAACAGTTGCAGTACAGTGACAGGATCTGCCACCCTGCACGCCAAGTGTTCCTTCTCCACAGTGTTCAAAATGCAAATCTGATCATTCTTTACACCACCTTAAAACTAAATAAACATGGCTTTTTATTGCTTTGGGGAATAAAACGAAGCTTATTAACCTGGACTTTGAGGCCTGTCCGGTCTGGTTCTAATATCCTTCTATAGACCACTTTCCCTCCATGCCTCTTGGGGTTAGCTATTCCCATCTTTTTCTGTGTACTCTCTCCGTTTACTTCTGCCTTTGGTCTCTTCTTAAAATGCACCTTCCTCTTCTCTCTGCTAGGTTAACTTACATATTTTGTTTTCTTAGTGTATCTCTTCATTGATGACATCTTAAACTTCTCATAGGTCAAATCCCACTATTATAGTTGAAAACATATGTACTCTCCTTTATAATGCACATTTGGTATCCACTGACCCAAGCAAATGAAGTTTCCTGGCAAGAGGTACAATATATGACCCGACTTGCTATTGAATATTCAGAATGCTATAAATTATAGGCTTTCAGTTAATATATTTTAAAATAAATAGATGAGCTTCAATAGGCACTGAAAGAATAAGATGTGAGGAATTAAATCTTCCTCTTTAATCTGTTTTTATTTTTTAAAGAAATGTAGCTATAATGGGGAAGACAAAGAAAGGAAGACAGGAGGGAGGGACTTGCAAAATGTTTCCAAACATAATCTTCAAGCCTCCCTTTTCTTACTTGTATTCTTTTAAAAATACTGGATTTATCTTAACATTGTTGAATTGACTATAAATTGTCCTGAACTCTATATGCATAACGTCTATTTACTGTGCTGTCTTTTGTACCTTTTCAGTATGATGGTTTGTTACTCTTGAGATAATAGTTTAAAAAATTGCACAAGCTGTTGGAATATTTGCATAGTGATTATATGCTGAACAGCAGCTTGGATTTTCTATTTCCATCTGCTTCAACTTAGTATGTGTAAGAGGTATTATTATTATCATTATTATTATCATTGTAATTGACTGAATTTAAAATTAGAAAACAGACAAACTGCATAGAATCTTTAGATGGATAAAAATAATTTTGCAGAAAGCAAATTTTTGTTTTATGTAAGAAAGTCCTTTGAATTTAATTCCCTTCTCAATTTTAAAAGGGTAAGTTTATTCAAGTGTAAATAATATGCTCATGTCTGTGACTAATGAAACAATTTAAAAATAATAAATTAGTCTGCAAAGCTTTCAGCATGTATTCTTTTTAACATTTTACCCTTCAGTCTCCTTGAACAATGAAGGTAACCCTGTCACTGCTTGTAATCACCATTTATCTCTAAGAATAGAAATACTTCCCTGATCTGAAACTCTTCATTTGGTTACAGAACTGTAAACCAGGAGTAACCAGGGGTTCTGAGAATCCAAAAGGGACTGAATAAAATCCAAGAAATTGGCCTTATTGATTCACAGTGCTTTTTAGTTTCCCATGGAGTCTACATAATATTAAATTATCTATTACTTTGTATAATTAGCACTTATTATTCATTCTGTTTCAATAGAACTATATACATACTGTAGGTAATCACTGGTTGATCTCTGACTTAAATTTAGTTCAGGGATATTTGTAGAGTGCTGCCTCCCTAATCTCTAAGGCATTCATAAAAGGTTAGATTTTTTTCATATTATAGCCTTTTATATGGTAAAGTGTCATTTTTTTTCCCAAATGGATAAAATTATAAAGTACTTTTTTTTTGAGATGGAGTTTCGCTCATTATCCAGGCTGGAGTACAATGGTGCGATCTCGGCTCACCGCAACCTCCGCTTCCTGGGCTCAGGCAATTCTCCTGCCTCAGCCTCCTGAGTAGCTAGGATTACAGGTATGTGCCACCGTGCCCAGCTAATTTTTTGTATTTTTAGTAGAGACGGGGTTTCACCATGTTGACCAGGATGGTCTCGATCTCTTGACCTCGTGATCCACCCACTTTGGCCTCCCAAAGTGCTAGGATTACAGGTGTGAGCCACCCTGCCTGGCCCATACAGTATTTTTAAATGAGAAAACCCTCAGCCATCCAAAAACACAGTTAACAAAAAGGATGTTGATATATGCTTTTGGCACTAATGGTGTTAACTAGAATATGTGCATGTATGTCAATCTTTTGCTGAAATGTAAGGATATTCCCACAAATATTAAAATGCACTTTTCAGAGGTTGGCACCTTCTAACTTGCTCAGTTCCTTTCAATGCTGTGCCCTGTTCTGTGTTGCTCACTATATTCTAGCAAACTTGCTTTCTGTCATTTCCTTGAGAGGATTCTGAGTCCCCACACTCTTTCCTCAGCAGATTTTCCTACTGCTGCTCCTCACAAGGCCTCTGGGAAATGCTCCACCCACCACCCTTCACCCAGGAGGCTCCTCTTTACCCTTTGGTGATTGCCTCACTATTGTTTGCTTAGAGATGGTTTCCCAGGCAGTGCAATCTAAATTAGATCTCCTAAGACACTGTTTTAGCACACCCTGTAATTTGCCTTCAGACTACTTCACACATTTTATATTTACTTATCTGTTATCAATATTCAATGCTGGTGGCATCCCCATGACTCTCTCCTTACTTCACGTTAACATCCAGGAGAGCAGATGCCATGTCACTCTTGTTCTCCACTGTGTCCCACGGTTTAGTACTGTGCCTGTGGCCTGGTAGTTGCTCAATATATACTCACTGAACAAATAAATGATCAAATATGGGTACGGAAGCTTTTCATTGTGGGAATTTTTGTACAGATATACAAATATTAGTGAGCCTGCCTTTTGCAAATATTTTCCCTTTTTCATTTTGTTTTGGACATTAGGGAACTTAAGAACTTTCTTCTTCTTTTGGGAATCATGAAACAATTTTTGAACATTAGACTTCACATCGAATGGAATTTGTATGCATTATATCAAACCAATTCTTTACATCATCAATTCCTGACATGTAATAGGCACGTATAACTATTTCCCCCATGATTTAAGATGAATAGATACCGTCAGCCTCAGCAGTCATTACTTATCTCAATGATTATGTAGAGAAAATGGTTCCTTTTCTGGATGGTGAAGTGTCCTAAGCCACTAGTCCACCTCGGTAATGCCTTTGTATATGAGGAAGAAATACAGAATCAGATAATATATTCTAACAAATAGCAGTGAAGGAAAAGTACTTGACATTGTGTCTCGGTGGTAACATAAAATGAGCTTTACATTGAAAACATTACACTAAGTAACCCAAACAGGACAAACACAATCTTTAACACTCAGAAGACTACTTGGAAGTGAGATTTGTCATCTAAATTATAAGAAATAGAATAACAGTTTTAAATAATTCATTATGCATATTAAGGCCACATAATCATAATTATCAAAGGCCAACAGAGATATCCATTATCCTTAGTGGATATGTCAAAAATGAACTCTTGGCCCCTAAAACTGTGCCTGAATAAGACAGATAAAGGTTATTTTTTTTAAATTGTCACTGCAAAGGTTAAGGAGGACAAACAGTGCAAACTTTTGATAGCAACTCCTTGTCAAGAAGCAGAATTTCTTGTGAAATAACTGCTCTGTCTTTAAATCAAAAAATGAAATCTTTTGAAATATAGATGGTGTGTATTTAAAAAATCAGTAATGAACACTAATGAATTTGAGCCATTTTGATTGTCTTGAGAGGGAAGTTGGATAATTAAGTATTTAATTTTTCAAAAAGCTGGTTTTAAGCAATAGTTCTTCAGCTGAATAGACTAGGTGGTCCTGGAGAATGAGGTTTTAATGTATTTGAAAATAAATGTCCAATCATTTAAAAATAGACTCTCAAAGCAGCTAACAAATAAATATTTACTCTGATAGATACTGAACCCTTATGTTTCACATTGTATTTTTTAAAAATTTCAGTAGCATGAGAGAAAATAGAAACATATGTTATGAAACTGTTATGCTTTGTTTAATATGAAAGGTTATAAATTAAAAATTACATTATACATTCTTGTAATCAGCAACAAAGCATTTTACAGACAAAATTATGATATTCATCTGTATTTGACTTGTGACTAATATTTAGGTTAAAATAGACTTTAAGTTATACATATATTCTAGTGAATATTCTACTTAGTGGGCAATATACTGATTTTTAAAAAACAAATATCATACTTTATTTTTGATTGAGGCAAAATTCAAATAACATAACCATTTTAAAGTAAGCAACTCTGTGGCTTTTAGTACATATTCAATGTTGTACAATCACCATCTCTATTTCTAAAACATTTTTGTCACCCCAAAAGGAAACAGACACACATTAAGCAGTTACTCCACATCCTTTTAACCTCCTAGCCACTGGCAGCCACCTACCTTTCTTCTGTGTCTATGGATTTACTTATTGTTCATATTTCTAAAGTGATGTAGTATATGACCTTTCATGTTTGGTTTCTATTACTTAGCAAAATTTCCTCAAGGTTCATCCTCCAGGATGATACATACACATTGTAGCGGGTTTCTGTATTTCATTTATTTCTATGGTTGAATAATATACCATTCTCTGTATATATCACAATTTGTTTATCCATTTATCTGATGGTGGACATCAAGCTACTTCTACTCTTTGATTATTGTGATTAGTGCAGATGCACAAATAGTTGCTTGATTTCCAATTTTTCATTCTTTCAAGTATACTTTAAAAGGAAATTGCTGGGCCATATGATTATTCTGTATTTACCATCTTGAAGAACTGTTAAACTTTTTCTACAGTGGCTGAAACATTTCACAGCCCTAACAGTGATTTCTCCACATTCTTTTTTTTTTCATATACTACATTTATTTTTTTTCTTTTTATTGCGTTTTAGGTTTTGGGGTACATGTGCAGAACATGTAAGATAGTTGCATAGGTACACACGTGGCAGTGTGTTTTGCTGCCTTCTGCCCCTTCACCCACATTTGGCATTTCTCCCCATGCTATCCCTCCCCTGTCCACATTCTTGACAACACTTATTTCCTACGTTTAAAAATTATATTCAGCTAGAGGCTGTCAAGTAGTATCTCATCATGACTTTGACTTGTATTTCCCTAAGGACTAATATGTTGAACACTTTTTCATATCCTTTTTGGTCATATATATATCTTCTCTGGAGAAGTGTACTAATTTTTAGTAGTTACAAAAATTTTCAATAAATTCTACTCTTGCCCTTGTATCATGTAGTAATTTTAATTCTCTAAATAGTCTTTCACTTAAAACATCTTATGCCATTCAGAAAAGAAGATTAACAAATTGATAGTGTTATATCTTCATTTCATCTATTAAAGATTCAGAAAAAGTACTTTATTCCTTTTTCTGGGAAATTTCAATTTTTGTCATGCCTATTTTGCATTAGTGTAGCTATTTCTATAACTGTGTGACCAACATGTTAACCACTCTCTACAATGCTATATTACTTTCCTGAAATACTAAATTTATATGTCAAGTGCCATGTTAATTCTCAAAACCCTCAATAAAATCCTCTGGTGTTAAAGTCAGAAATGTAACAGAAATGGAGAATATGACTTAGAAATTAGTAAACACAAGAAAGTTGTGAAATTCATTTTTTGTATACATTTTTTAATATTTACTGATAAGGGACAAAAACTGATCATCTCAAATTATACTTAAGAATTACTGCAAATCCAGTTATAAAAATGATTTATCAAAAAATTTATCTGCCTCTTTTTAATCCTAATAATTGAAGAGAATTTTCATTGTTTCTTCTGTCAGTGGCAAAATCAAAAATAAATTAGGAATTACCTTTAAAAACGAATATATACAAACAAATCGTGATATATGTGTTGCAGATCTTATACTACCAAGATTGAGAGTTGTGGTGTAATAATAATTTAGCACATTTCCTTAAAGCAGGTCCTGCTGACTTTAGCTAAAATACACAAGGGAACATTCTTTTAGGAGTGTAGTCCCACCGTCCATATTACTCTTATAGTTAAAAAAAAAAAAGCTATAACCTCTATGTTTTTCTTGTACAAAAAAATCTTTCTAGATGCCATATATTGGGTATAGAATTTTTGCCTGATATATTATTTGAGTCTTCAAATTTATTTATTTTTTTTATTGCATTTTAGGTTTTGGGGTACATGTACAGAACATGCAAGATAGTTGCATAGGTACACACATGGCAGTATGTTTTGCTGCCTTCCTCCCCTTCACCCACATTTGGCATTTCTCCCCATGCTATCCCTCCCCAGCTTCTCCTCCGCCATTGTCCCTCCCCTATTCCCCACTCTTCTATATAATGAGTAACGGCACTATAGTCTGTGAATTGGGTTCAGCTCAAGGCACAGGGCTGCCTCTTCTAACTATGGTCGATTCTTATTGCTGACTCAACCACTGTGGTTTAGGAACAACATCCAGCTCAACTGCTATGGTCTGAAGTGTCCCCCTGAAACACGTGTGTTGGAAACTTAATTCCCAGTACAACAGTGTTAGGAGGTGAAGCTTAAAATGAGGTGATAAGGGAGGAATGAATGGATTAATCCCCTTATTGTGGGACTGGTTTCATTTTAAAAGGGGCAGCTCAGCTCCCTTTAAAATATGGTCTCTCACCCCAGGTCCCTTGCCCCTCTACTTTTTGCCATTCTTAAACAATGCTAACCCCTTGATCTTGAACTGTGGGGAAATGAGTCTCTGTTCTTTATAAGTTATCCACTCCACAGCATTCTGTTATAGCAGCACAAAATGGGCTAAGACAAAAATGTTGTCTAATTTCATGGGAAAAGAAACTTGTTAGAAGTGTTTTTAGAAACTGATAAGAACTAGAAAATCATTTCCTGTGTAAGTAGACATTTTTAATATTTACTAAAGAGGCTCAGAAACTGATCATCTCGGCCAGGCGCGGTGGCTCAAGCCTGTAATCCCAGCACTTTGGGAGGCCGAGGCAGGTAGATCATGAGGTCAAAAGATCGAGACCATCCAGGTCAACATGGTGAACCCCGTCTCTACTAAAGATACAAAACATTAGCTGGGCATGGTGGCGCGTGCCTGTAATCCCAGCTACTCAGGAGACTGAGGCAGGAGAATTGCCTGAACCCAGGAGGCGGAGGTTGCGGTGAGCCGAGATCGCGCCATTGCACTCCAGCCTGGGTAATGAGCAAAACTCCGTCTCAAAAAAAAAAAAAAAAAAAAAAAGGAACTGATCATCTCAAATTATACTTAAGCATTACTATAAATCCAGTTATAAAAATGTTTTATCAAAAAGGTTGTCTTTACTTTCAAAATAAAGATTAGCCTGTCTCTTTAAGTTTTTTTCTGCCGGAAGACATAGAGACCCCGGGTTTAGAGACAAAATAATTTATTACTGAAAATACACACAATACATCAGAGAGCACGAGCTTCACACCAATATTCCTACCCCAAATCCCATAGGGTGATGTGGGAGTGGGCTAAGGTGAATGCTACATACACTGTCATACACAGCAGGTCTGTGTCACAGCAGAGAAATGCTGAGCTAGGAAACACCCACTCTTAGACAGGGAGCACTACCAAAGTCTGCAATGGGAGACATCATCTTTGTTGTCCTTGTCAGAAAACCAAGCAGCCCTTTTCTCAGAGAGGTGCACAATCTCCATCCTTCAAGAATGTCTGCTATACAAACAGCATCAAAAAATAGTCTGCAACAGTAACAGCAAAACTCTTAATGTCTTTGCTCGGAACATATACAAAAACACAAGGGGCTCATGGAAAATTTTCTCTCAAGAAATGTTTATTCCTCATAAGAAAAATAGGCAATCTCACATTACCATGGGATTTAATCAAAGGTGAGGATACTCCTGACTTGTCTTTAAAGTCATCTTATGGCAATAAGAGAAGCCAAAATGAAGCTGACACTGTGGATCACAGAACACAGAGTCAGAAATGGTCTAAGTACTTGCTTACATTGTTGAATCCATGAATCTCCCAACCCTGAAGCCCACATTTCATGTGGACTCCTACTACACAAATAATTTTATATTATTCAATACAGTTTGAATTTGTTATTTCAGAAAACACCCTCATAGATTGATTCTCACAGCTAAGTTTATTCCCTTTCTTCTAAGCTTCCTTCTCTAAGGATATCCCTATACCCACAACTAACACCTTAGGGATAGCTTTGAAAAAAATGGAGACATGATGGAACAATGATGTTATTCGTTACTTCTAATGCATTCTGTTGCCTTTTAAAATTTGAAATAAAAAGTTGGTAGAACAGATGTGTTGGAAATTTTCTAAAGCAATCTTAGTTTTCTTTGATAAATATTCACAGATTGAATAAAATAATGTTTAGAATATTCTTCTATAGACATATTTGTTGTCACAAAGCAAAGCAAATGTGTACTAAATGCACAATGGGACTCAAAGAACTAGGTTGTATAGCAAATCAGGTTTGAACATACAAATGAGAATATACAACTAGGTTGTATATTGTCATCTATCAGTGAGAATCAATAAAACAGACCAGTCTTCTAGTGTGAATTCTTGGAAAGCTAGGTATCAACTTCCCAAAGGCCTTGAAAAAATATTTTATTTGAATTATATAATGTCCTACCCAATCTATTATAAAACACAATATTAAAAGCATGCAAAGAGGCCGAATGACATGTCTGGTTTTATAAAGTTTTGATGAGTGTATTTTTTTTTGAAAATCTGATGTATGAATTTATGGTTTGTCACAATGCATGTTTTTATATTTAAAATATACATTTTAAAAGTGTACTTATATCAATCAACAGATATTAAAGTTTTGTGGAACTTCCTTTGACTTAATTTTTACTCACCAAGAAATGATTGCTTTAGTCTACTGGTAGATATTCCTTCAGGAGATGGAATATCCTGTCTATAAAACCAGCCCTGTTTAGCACTTTTTTTTGGTATTTCATAATTGAGAATTATTTAATGTATATATTTTGTTAATATTAATCAGTCCCTTGCAGATACATTAGAATAGAGTCTTTGGACTTAAATATCTGTGAGGTTTACTCTCTGTCTGAACTGTACCAAATTACAAGATTCCCATGTGGCTTTACTTGAAGCAGCTTACAAATCTCTTTACCAAATTGTTCTATACCTTACAGTTTTTAAAACTCTCCTAGCTCAAAAAATTGAGTCTATGTGATATAGTCATTCCCCAGACACATCTAATGAAAATACAACTCCGTTTGTTTGTGTCCTCTCTTATTTCCTTGAGCAGTGTTTTGTTGTTCTCTTTAAAGGGGTCCTTTACATCCCTAGTAAGTTGTATTTCTAGGTATTTTATTCTCTTTTTAGCAATTGTGAATTGGATTTCACTCATGAGTTGGATATTGGTCTATTACTGGTGTATAGAAATGCTTGCGATTTTTGCACATTTATTTTGTATCATGAGACTTTGCTGAAGTTGCTTATCAGCTTAAAGGAGATTTTGAGCTGAGTTGATGGGGTTTTCTAAATATACAATCATGCTATCTGCAAACAGAGACCACTGACTTCCTCTTTTCCTATTTGAATACCCCTTATTTTCTTTCTCTTGCCTGATTACCCTGGCCAGAACTTCTAATACTATGCTGAATAGGAGTGGTAAGAGTGGGAATCTTTGTCTTGTGCTGGTTTTCAAAGGGAATGCTTTCAGCTTTCATCCATTCAGTATCATATTGGCTGTGGGTTTGTCTTAAATAGCTCTTATTTTGGGATACATTCCATCATACCTAGTTTATTGAGAATTTTAGCATGAAGGGCTGTTGAAGTTTATCGAAGGCCTTCTCTGCATCTATTGAGATAATCATGTGGTTTTTGTCTTTATTTCTGTTTATGTGATGGATTACATTTATAGATTTGTGGATGTTGAACCAACCTTGCATCCCAGGTATGAAGCCAAGTTTATCATGGTAGATAAGTTTTTTGATGTGCTGCTGGATTTGGTTTGCCAGTATTTTATTGAGGATTTTCACATGGATGTTCATCAGGGATACTGGCCTGAAATTTTCTCTTTTTGTTGTGTGTCTGCCATGTTTTGGTATCAGAATGATGCTGTCCTCATAAAATGAGTCATGGAGGAGTCTTTCTCATGGATATAAAGAATCAATATTGTAAAAATGGCCATACTGCCCACACTGATTTATAGATTTAATGTTATCTCCATCAAGCTATCATTGACATCATAGAATTAGAAAAAAAACTACTTTAAATTTCATATGGAACCAAAAAAGCCTGTATAGCCAAGAAAATCCTAAGGAAAAAGAAAAAAGCTGGAGGCATCACACTACCTGACTTCAAACTATATTATAAGGTTACAGTAACAAAAGCAGTTTAGTACTTGTACCCAAACAGATATAAAGACCAATGGAACAGAACAGAAGCCTCAGAAATAATGCCATACATTTACAAACATCTGTTCTTTGACAAGCCTTACAAAAGCAAGCAATGGGGAAAGGATTACCTGTTTGTTTGTTTGTTTGTTTGTTTTTTGAGATGGAGTTTCGCTCGTTACCCAGGCTGGAGTGCAATGGCGCGATCTCAGCTCACCGCAACCTCCGCCTCCTGGGTTCAGGCAATTCTCCTGCCTCAGCCTCCCAAGTAGCTGGGATTACAGGCATGCACCACCATGCCCAGCTAATTTTTTGTATTTTTAGTAGAGACGGGGTTTCACCATGTTGACCAGGATGGTCTCAATCTCTTGACCTCGTGATCCACCTGCCTCGGCCTCCCAAAGAAGGATTCCCTGTTTAATAAATGGTGTTGGGAAAACTGCTGCCATATGCAGAAAACTGAAACTGGACCCCTTCCTTACACCTTATACAAAAATTAAAAATTAATGGATTAAAGACTTAAACATAAGACCTAAAACCATAACAACTCTACAAGAAAACCTAGGCAATACCCTTCAGAACATAGGCATGGGCAAAGACTTCATGAGTAAAACACTAAAAGCAATGACAACAAAAGCCAAAATTGACAAATGGGATCTAATTAAACTAAAGAGCTTCTGCACAGCAAAAGAAACTATCATCAGAGTGAACAGGCAACCTACAGAATGGGAGAAAAATTTTGCACTCTATCTATCTGACAAAGGGCTAATATCCAGAATCTAAGAAGAACATACATTTACAAGATAAAAACAACCCTATCAAAAAGTGGGCAACGGATATGAACAGATACTTTTAGAAAGAAAACATTTATGCAGCCAGCAAACACATGAAGAAAAGCTCATCATCACGGATCATTGGAGAAATGCAAATAAAAACCACAATGATACCATCATTGTGCCATCTTATGCCAGTTAGAATGGTGATCATTAAGAAGTCAGGTAACAACAGTTGCTGGAGAGGATGTGGAGAAATGGAATGGTTTTACACTGTTGGTGGGCGTGTAAATTAGTTCAACCATTGTGGAAGACAGTGTGGTGATTCCTCAAGGATCTAGAACCAGAAATACCATTTGGCCCAGTAATCCCATTGCTGGCTCTATACCTAAAGGATTAGAAATCATTCTACTATAAGGACACATGCACACACGTTTACAGCACTGTTCACAATAGCAAAGACGTGGAACTAACCCAAATGCTCATCAATGATAGATTGAATAAAGAAAATGTGGCTCATATACACCATGGAATATTATGAAACCACAAAAAGCATCAGTTCATGTCCTTTGCAGAGATATGGAGGAATCTGGAAACCATTATTCTCAGCAAACTGACACAGAAATAGAAAATCAAATACCACATGTTCTCACTCTTAAGTTGGACTTGAACAATGAGAATGGACACAGGGAGGGGAACATCACAAACCAGGGCCTGTCAGAGGATGGTGGGCTAGAAGAGGGATAGCATTAGGAGAAATACTTAATATAGATGATGGGATGGGTGCAACAAACCACCATGGCACGTGTGTACTTATGTAACAAACTGCACGCTCTTCACATGTATCCCAGAACTTAGAGTATAATAATAATAATAATAATAATAATAATAATAAATAGAATTCAAATAGCAAGTTGTTGAGTGCTTATGATAGATTTGTCAGGCATTGTTCAAAGAGCTATTATCTTTAACCCTTATGACAATTTTATAAGTTAAATCCTGCTTTTCTCATTAGCAGATGAGAAAACCAAGGCTTGGAGCCAAGTGTCACAATGCTTATAAGTCACAGTGCCAGATTAAGTCTTTTTGCTTCAAAGCCCATTCACTTTCCATTACACCATGTAACATCTCAAAAGAGATCAGTTTTAAAAATAATCAGCGTCAGGTTTTTTTTAGTACTAATAGTCAGTGGTATCATTGTATGACATATTCATGATGACTTCAAAGGGCAACCCTGAAGAACATGCAAATGAGCTATGAAAGTCATATGACAGAAGTAACATTTTCGTCATGATTAGCATGCCTACTTTGTATGTATACACATATGCATACTAATTAAAAATACATTTACTATTAATTTGGTGTTACATTAATATAAAAATATTTGTGTCTAGTTGAGAATATAAAATGATATCTATTTGTACTCTTTCTTTGCTCAATGGAGCTGGTAGACAAGATAAGTGAACCGTAATCAAATGTGTCATTCAACTAAGAAAGACAAGTAAATATTCTCATTCTGTTCAAATAATGTGCTGCCAGTGTCAAAGAGACAGAAACAGCTGCGAGTTTTGGGGGGATAAAATAATTTTATAAAATATCTAGACAAACTCCTATAATATTTCTCCAAAATGGGTTAAATTACTTTGTCTATTTGGAGGTAATATCTATAGGTAATATCTATTCATTATCCAAGGAAAATTTTAAGATGTTCCAATATGATTTTCTTTATCATTACTCAATTATTTCATATGACACTACACATCTCAGTAACTGAATTTTCATTAAATTTTCATTTCAAAGTGGCATATTTGCTTAAGAACTACCAAAGCAATATAAATAAAGTTATATCCTATTAGACAAAAAGCAAACTTCTCAGACCATGTGTGTATTGTGATTTTCATTTTTACGAGTTCTCCTTCTATGTGCTGCCTACTTTCCTCTTGTTGTCTTTGGAATTACTCTCAAACAACAGAGGTGGGAATACAAAAATTGAATTCTAACCTGGGGAGTCTGGATCATATGTTGATTCTAGAAGTTGCTAAATGATTGCACATAAGATTTAACCCAGAATTTTCAGATTGAGATCAGAAATGGAAATGTATCATCAACTCATCAGGTTATTAAAAATACATAAGAAAATATATAATTAATAAGCTATACAGCAATTATTAAAACAGGATCAGACTGTAAAATAAAGAAGAGATCCAACTAGGTTTCATAACAACATGAAAATGACTACTTTTTTTATTTCTTTAGAGACAGGATCTTTCTTTGTTGCCCAGGCCAGAGTGCCATGGTGCAATGATAGCTCACTATAACCTCCGATTCCTGAACTCCAGTGATCCTCCCACCTTAGCCTGTACCACCATGCCCATCTAATTTTTACATTTTTGTTAAGGCAGAGTCTTACTCTATTTCCAAGGCTGATCTGAAAATCCCAACCTCAAGCAATTCTCCTGCCTTAGCCTTTAAAAGCACTGGGATAAAGCCTCGCCCAAAATGGCTACATTCTATTACCTGCTTTCCTCTTACAGTATTTAAAGTATTTACTTATTTTTCAAATAATCCATTTACTAAGTTCACTGGTTTTTTCATTTCTAATTATTTAATGAATATGGTAAATATACTCTTACATTTGTCCTTTGTAGTATGCTGCATATTCTATTAACTGATTTGAGTTTCATAGTTGCTATATTAAAAAGTCAATCCATCATTAATTCATATTGATTTTATATCATCTTTAATTATTCAATTACATTGATCTTTATATCACCTGTAATTTTTTATCCTGAAGTATATATGTGAAAGAAACACACACAGAGTGAAAGAAAGTGAGATAAGAGAGAGAGGACATAAAGTAAAAAGAGAATAAATTACAGAATTATGGTTAAAACAATAGAAAATTGCAAGATAGAAAATATGTACAAGAGGTACAAAACAAAAAGTACCTATTTAAAATGTATAACCATGGAAAAATATTTTGAAAAATGTTTGAAATGCATAAACATCTTCAATGAGTCTTTGCTGCATGTAGCATAATGCCAAAATTTTTAGCATTGTTAGTGTCCTTCATGCCTCTCCACAAATTCTTCCCTAAAATCACTTATGGTTCAGCCAAACTGGAATACTTGTAATCTGAACATAAGATTTATTTTTAAAAATTTTGGCCCATCACTCGTTTTGATCTTCTTGCCTCTGTTTTCTCTTATCACCATCTCACAATTTCACAAATCCCTTATGTGCTTCTTCAAATGCTAACCTCTCTATTAAAACATGTAGTATAGGCCGGGCATGATGGCTCACACCTCTAATCCCAGCACTTTTTGGAGGCCGAGGCAGGTGGATCACCTGAGGTCAGGGGATTGAGACCAGCCTGGTCAACATGGTGAAACCCCATCTTTACTAAAAATACCAAAAAATTAGCCAGGTGTAGTGCTGCATGCCTGTTGTCCCAGCTACTTAGGAGGCTGAGGCAGGAGAATCATCTGAACCCCAGAGTCAGAGGTTGCAGCGACCTGAGATTGCACCACTGCACTCCAGAGTGGGCGACAGAGTGAGATTCCATCTCAAAATAAATAAATAAAAAATGAACAAAAAAATCTAGTTTGTCTCTTTTTCTATTACTTTACACATCAATGCCAGTTTGCAATCTTGTAGGGTATATGCAGTGTGTGTTAAGCATATGCAAATATCTGCAGTGGGTGTCAAGTACTAATAAAATATATACAGTATTTCTGTACATACCAACTATTGAATCTAAATACATACAATATTTGGGTATGTGTCATCTAAATATATATGCAATATTTGTGTACATATCATATATATACTGCATATATTTTGCATGTTGCTTATTTTGTGTACGTATCATCTTTATCCAGGTATGTTTCCCAGTGTGCAAGAACTCTGTCTTCTTAGTCTAAGCTTTCCATAGAATATTCAAGGATCCATACATGTTTAGGAAACTTAGTTGCTTTATGATTATGCAATTTATCTATGTAAATTCCATCCAATAAAATATGACATAGTAGTGCTTTGAGTAATATCAGATCCCTTTTTATCAATAGTTATCAAATTGGCAGCACTACCCTACAATAAAGTTATTTACATATTATCCTATAGTTAATATATAGGATATATGTTATTCTAAATTTCATATCATGTAATTTTGGAAAGCGGAAGGAGAACAAAGCACAGGGTACCCAGTGAAGCCAGAATCACGCAGTGCACATCAAGGATTTTCACAACTACTAAAACAACAACAACAACAAAGGGAAAAATGAAAAGAAAAAGATCTGTGCTTCAGGAAGGCAGGCCCATTTCAGTAAAGGACACCATTATACGTAGATTGTTCAAAGAAGGAAATTGAAAGTAAACACTTCTCTTTGTTCTTCACCTCACATTTTCTTCATAGCATGGTATCTTCTGATTATTCTAAATCCAAGTATGTCTCAAATCTGTCCACTTTTTTCCATCTCTACTGCTGCAATCAGAGTTCAAGCTGCCATTCTTTCTCAGTGGACAACTTAGCAGTCTCTTAGCTGATCTCAAGTGTCAGCTCGAAAAACTTTCAATCACTTTTCTGTTTCAGCTAGACTGATCTTTTTAAAGCAAGGGGAAGAAAAGAACCAAGTTATTTTCCTGCTTAAAATCCCTCAATGACCCTCTTGAAATAAAACCCAAATAAATACAATTTGTATTTATTTACAAATAAAATCCATATACAATCCAAATACAATATGTACACATATACTGCATATATTTTGTTAATACTTAACACACACTGAAGATATTTGCATATACTTAACGTGCTGGATGAGAACTTGACCTCCAGTTAACACTTTGCATTATTTTCCTAGAAACCACATACAAATTACACTATTAAACAATGTCAATGTTCAACACTGCTTATTGAAAATAATATTTAAAAAGACCACAGATTAGTAAATTGCATTTAGACTCAGGAAGATCTGTAAATGGATAGTCAGATGGGACAGTCAGTCAAAAGGGCCTGACCTGACTGGGGATGGTGGCTTTTGTAACTCTGCATGTTCTTTGTGGAGATGTTGAATACAAGATGTGTTTGCTTGCTCTGCTGTAAGAGAACTACTATAATTTATTTTCTCCCAGCTCTGGAGGCCAGAAGTCCGAGATCATAATGTTGAAAAGGTTGTTTCTTCTTGAAGCCTCTGTCGTTGGCATCTAGATGGCTGTCTTCTCCCCCTTATGTTTTCACGTGGTCTTTGTGTGTTTGTGTGTGTATGTCCTAGTCTCCTCCAAAAGTGCTAGTTATATTGAATTAGGGTCCATCCATATGACCTCACCTTAAGTACTCTTTAAAGGGTATATCTATACATACAGTCACATTCTGGGGTACTGGAGATTCAAAGGTCTTTAACAAATGAGTTTTGGGGATGCAGTTATGCTCATAAAACTAGACCTACAGACATACTGGCTGCTTCAAGATGTGAGGCTTCTAAGCCAGCATATCTGACAGTACCCAGTGATGGTGTTTCTTCTGAGCTGTGCTACATAATGGCTACAAACTTTTGGGTATGAGCAGGAACTTCCAATACTGCCTGGTTCAGAAGCTTCGTTTCATGTCCTACATATTTTCTGTTTGAGACAGTCTCACTTTGACACACGGGCTGGAGTGCATTGGTGTAACCTAGGCTCACTGCAACCTCTGCCTTTCAGGCTCAAGTGATCCTCTCAGCTTTCCACATAGCTAGGACCACAACTCTGGCTAATTTTTTTGTATTTTTGGTAGAGATGAAGTTTTACCACGTTGCCTGGGTTGCTCTTGAACTCCTGAGCTCTACCGATCACCCTGCCTCAGCCTCCTAAATTGCTGGCATTATAGGCATAAGCCTCAGCAGCCAGTCTCCCACCCTGCCTCTTTTGAGTTGACTGGTACAAAGCAGTGTTGTTCATGAAATACCTTCCATTAGAACTATATCCAGAATGTACAAAGAGCTAAAACAGATTTATAAGAAAAAAACAAACAAACCTATTCAAAAGTCAGTGAAGGACATGAACAGACACTTTTCAAAAGAAGATGTATATGAGGCCAACAAACATATGAAAAAATGCTCATCATCACTGGTCATTAGAGAAATGTAAATCAAAACCACACTGAGATACCATCTCACACCAGTTAGAATGACAGTCATTAAAAGTCTGGAGATAACAGATGCTGGACAGGATGTGGAGAAATAAGAACACTTTTACACTGTTGGGAGTGCAAATTAGTTCAACCACTGTGGAACACAGTGTGGTGATTCCTTAAGGACTTAGAAATAGAAATGCCATTTGACCCAGCAATCCCATTACTGGGTATGTACCCAAAGGATTATAAATCATTCTATTATAAAGACACATGCACACACTTGTTCACTGAGGCACTGTTTACAATAGCAAAGACCTGGAACCAACCCAAATGCCCAACGATGATAGACTGGACAAGGAAAATGTGGCACATATACACCATGGAATACTATGAAGCCATAAAAAATGATGAGTTGTGTCCTTTGTAGTGACATGGATGAATCTGGACACCATCATCCTCAGCAAACTGACGCAAGAACAGAAAATCAAACACCACATGGTTTCACTCACAGGCAGGTGTTGAACAATGGAACACATGTACACAGGGAGGGGAGTATCACACACTGGGGTCTGTTGGGGGGAATAGGGTAGGGACAGCAGGGGGTAGGAGGTTGAGGAGGGTTAACATTGGGAGAAATGCCAGATATAGGTGACGGGGGGATGGAGGCAGCAAACCAGATTGCCATGTATGTGCCTATGCAACAATCCTGCATGTTCTGCACGTGTACCCCAGAACCTAAAGTGCAGTATGTCTAAAAAATAAATAAATAAAAGAACTATTATTTCTGCAAGTCATTAAGAGGAACTGAATAACCTGCATGTACTTATACATTAGCCTTCCTGAAAACATTCTCCCTCCCAGTTTATGTCACATGAAATTATATTTTTTAATTCCTGCAATAGTCACTAAAACATGGGCTACAATTTTATGTAATTCATATTCCTATTAGGATATTATAGGTTCTTAAACAGACTATAAGACATTCACATGAACATTCAGCCATAACGTGCACTTTGAAAATTTGAGTTTATGCTTCTTCCGTGAGGTTTTACCTCTGAAAACGCTGAAGTCCTGACTCAAACAGGACTTCAGATATTTATGGCAACAGGATATTTTGGCTATGAGTTTTTGTTGTCACTTCCTTTAGCTAATGTATCTTTACATAAACACCAAATTAATTGTTTTATGTCTTAATAAATAATAAGAGAGAAACTGAGGCAAGGCCTGGTACTGTGTTGTTGCTTTTCATAATTGGATGATTAAAAAAAGAAATGAATCTGAAGAATAAAGGAGAAGTTATTTAATAATCACCATGCACTTACATAAAATATAGTTTAATTGGTAGCCAGAGATGCCTCATTCCTAGTGCATGTACTAGTCAATTTTCATACTGATATAAACAATTCCCAGCAGGGAGTAATGGCTCATGCTTTTAATCCCAGCATTTTGGGAGGCCGAGGTGGACGGATCACTTGAAGACAAGAATTCATGACCAGCCTGGCCAACATGGTGCAATTCTGTCTGTACAAAAATAGAAAAATTAGTTGGGCTTGGTGGCGTGCCAGTAGTCCCAGCTACTCTGGAGGTTGAAGCACCAGAATTGCTTAAACCCAGGAGGCAGAGGTTGCAGTGAGCGGAGATCACTCCACTGCACTCTAGACTGGTTGACAGAGCAAGACTCTGCCTCAAAAACACAAAAACCAAACAAAACTAAAAAACAGAAACTTCCAGGGACTGGGTAATTTAAAAAGCAAAGAGGTTTAACTGACTCACAGTTCCATACAGCTGGGGAAGCCTCATAAAATTTACAGTCACAACAAAAGGTGATGGGAGACAAGCAACACCTTCACAAGGTGGCAGGAGAGAGAAAGATCAAAGGAGGCACCATCAAAAACGTATAAAGCCATCAGATATCACAAAATCTCATTCATTATCATGAGAACGGCATGGGGAAACTGACCCCATGATCTAATTACCTCCATCTGGTCTTTCCCTTGACACTCGGGGATTATTATCATTCAAGATGAGATTTTGGGTGGGGAAACAGCCAAACCATGTCAGTGTATGTGAGAAAGACAGAGTAACTAGAGAGGTATGAATGCAGGGATGGGAGCTGCCAACTTAGGCAGTGGATTGAGGCAGAAGAGGTGCTGCTGATGAAGGCTGACTTCCCTGGTTCAAATCCTGCTTTATCATTCACAGTAATGTGATATTGGTTGAAATACTTATTAACTCTATAACTTTCCTTTTCTGTCAAATGAAGATAATAGAATAAAAAGTTGCTCTGATGACCAAATAATATAATGCCTGCAAAGCAGTTCCTCAGACTTCTTAAATATAGTCATTATTCTTACCACCACTTCTGAAATTAACCTCTGAAAAGCTTGTGATTATTATCAGAGAGGGTGTTGTAGTATAAAACTACATACTCTGTGTTCTGCTATCTCCTAAATTGACGGACATTTCTCCTTCACAAATCAATTGCCCTTTCTAGCCCCAATATTTAGCCACATCACAATAACCAAAATCTTAGTTGGATTTCAGTGATGAGATTGCCATATGAGTTGTGTATGTATTAGTCAAAATGACTAATATCTGCCTAGGTATCTTTCTATCTTAAAATATTATCAAGGTCTTTGAACAAAACACCAAAAAGTAAAACCTAAGGCTCTGTTCCATCTTCCAACATCAAACGCAAAGTATTAAGAAAAAAAAGAGATGTCAGAGTTATTGCAATATATCCAAAAAAGTGTCAAAGTATATCACTATGACATTTATTTTTATATAATTGAAGCATCTTACTCAAAAGATGAGGCTTCTATCATTAACCACAGATTACAGAAATCAAAGAGACCTTAGAAGTTGCCTAAAATAACTTTTCAGCTGTGGTAGGAATCTCTTTAAACACTACAAATAAGTGAAGTCTCTGGTTGAGTGTCCCTGATAACAGTGCTCTTCCTCCAGCTAACTTTAGACTGAGGTTCTTGGACTGGGAGAATATTCTCTCTTATGATAAATCCCAGTTACTGTGTCTTTTGAATCCAGTCTCACTGTTTCTTTAGTCCTACATGACAAGTCAACTACTTTCCATTTACTTACCCTCCCAGTATTAGGTTAAAGCCGGGCTAGGAATAACATACTAAAATAACACTGACACAATTCCCAAACATACACTGACTTAAGAGATGAACATTTTCACTTATATCTAAAGTTTATACATGCCATTCTGTTTGCTAAGTTGTTATCCTCAAGGAATATTTCAAAAGAGATGTCTTCCCTTCATAGTGTTTTGAGGTATGATATACTATCATATCCTCAGTACAAAAGTGCAGTTTTACACACGTTTAAAAACATCAAAAATGTTACATGACATCAAAAATATTTGTAACCATAACTGGGTTTACTGTTGTTGCAGCTAATATGTTTCTTATGTTTTGACCTGTAACGAACAAGGTAAAAGAGGCATCCTCATCTTCTTAACCATCATCATCATCATCATCACCATCACCATTTTCATCAACATCGCCATCACCAATGTCACTATTGTTACTACCACCATCATCATCATCATCTGCACATGGATACTTAGTCTCAAGTGTCTGTGTGCCAATCTTCATGTAGAAGAAATGGCTAAATGATTTTTAACTTTAGCAAGACCATCTTGGTGTTTGAATACAGTCTTTTTATACATCTCCAAATGGTACCTGGAATCTTTTCATGGATTTCACCACATTAAAAATAAGGCTCAGAGGCTTAAGACTAATTGGGGTTGGCTTGTATATTGCAGATACTTTGTAGACAGTTGCTAACAGAGTTCTCATCAAATGTGAAAAACTATATTTCAGGAAGTATAAGGAGGATTTACTGGAAAAGTACCAATAAAATGGAATCATTGGATTTGGCCTCAAAAATGTTTCTTATTTTGTATAATATGTCATGGCAGCAATTTGTAAAATTTACTAAAAATAAATATAAGCTTTGTTTCATTTACAGGCCACATATGGTCATAAATAGATTATTTCTACATTTGAGAATTTTATTTCCAAATTGAATTTTTCATATTTACATGGATTTTATCACAGATTTTATAATGACTCCTTAAAATGATTCCTTTATTCTAAGCAGGTAAGCAAAAACTTTCCCTAAATTCTGTTTTAACAAGACATCTTTTGTCTGGAGTGTGCCGTACGTTACAACATTCTTGCCCATACACATACCATCTTCTAAATTGTTATTTATGCCTTTGGTACTCAGAAGTCTTGTGGGCCTGGTTAAACCTCATTCAAGACCACCAACAGCTAATGGGTCTCTGTACCTAAAAATAGTGGTTCTTAACCAATTCTCCACATGGAATCAACTAAGAAGATCTTAAAAAATATCATTGAGCTACTCTCCCATATTCTGATTTAATATATGTGGAATGGGGACAATGTACTAGGAGGATTAGATAATTATACAGCCAGAATTGAGACCAATTTATGTAACCCTTAGAAGATTAACTTTAGAGACAAGAAAAATGAGGCACAATGAGATGGAATATCTTTCTGGGACACAGACTATTGGTAGAGCCATGTCTGGAACCCTACAGTTCTGATTCCTATTCCAATGCTTAGTTCAGAATGGCATGTCCCCTTCTCTAATATGGTAAAGTAGAGATCCAATGCACTACAATCAAACATCCAACCAACCATGATAGAGGCATGAATTTCATTAACTGAAGAAATTCACCTCATTTGTATTCAAATGTAAGAAATATTTAATGCAGATAATGTACACATTCAGTAAATGTGAATATGTTTGAAATAACACACCATCTTGGAGACAAAGACATAAACAAGCAATTGGTTTTTAAAATCTTTTTTTAAAAAAGCTCAGATTTCAAGGAAGATCAACATCAATACTTGCTTCGTAGGACACAATAAAAACTAGTAGGAAGGTGAATCTGATTTTATCAAAATAGATGAATACTGACATTAAAAATTATTGACTAAGAGCTTTATTTCAGATCAGATGATTTGACTTATTCTTCTTACATGTCTGGTTACCAAGCTTTAATTGTTAGGAGAAAATTATTTATTAATGGGAGAATATTATTTAATAATATCATATATAATTTTTAAAGGTCATTTTTACCTTTTATCACAATCTTCTATTTTTATGCTCAAGCCATATTATAAACTCGTAGTGTCTGTATTTATAAGGAAAGTGCATTTTGGATCTTTTGTGATGACATGGACTATGGACTATTTAATTTTGTTTATTTTATTCTAGTTTGTGAATGTTTAACAGAATTTATTGTTTTTTAATGCAGTGGGTTTTCTTTGTATAGATGCTATTTTGGTTTTACTTCTCTTTCTCTGAAGCTTTATGTTGTTCTTGGATTCTGCTGATTTACCTGCTGTTGGGTGTGACACACTGATCACTACCATGAAGCAGCATGTGCTCATCAGCAATAAGAAAACTAGTGAAACATATCTGTGTTAGCACTATTTTTTATAATGACTTATTTTCTCAAGAGATTAAAAAAATTGTATCATTAGGAGATGACGTGTGTGCTCATGGATGTTTCAATTTTTTCTTTTAGACATGAGTATCACAATTAATGGCCTTGACATACCTTTAGGCACCAGGATTCCAATTCCCATTCATAATATACATCTCATAAAACAGTAAAACAGTACTACTATTCTCTACTTAAATTACGTTTGTAATGGACAATATATTTGCATTTTTGACGTGTTATACGGGTCATTCTCTCATTCCCAAAATTACATAGTAAGTGATTCAATTTGTTTCTCTCCCAAAGATGTTGAGAAGTCTTCTGAGAACAGCTATGATGTGGTGGGAAAAGGAGAGGAGTTGGAATTAAAATAAAATAAAATAGCTGGTTTCTGCTTCTAGTTTACTTCTTAATTGTGTGGCAATGGACAATTAACTTTCTACTTCTCTGAGTTTCAGTTTCCACTTTCATAAAGTTATAAGAGCTATTCCTTGATGATAGATTTATCTATCATCTCATAATATCATAATTGGTTGCTGGGGGAATTAACTGAGAGGAAGTATATAAAATATACATTGGCCAGTAAAATCCAATACAAATTAAGCATAAAAAAAGATGGCACAATCAGTGAAGAGATGATCAAAGGTTATAAGAAATTTGGAAACAAATCATGCCTTAAAATGTTAAAGTTGTTTGGAACTGTATTTTAAAAAACTCTGAAAACATGTAGTTTAGATTTTCCTTAACATCTTCAGAATTCTCTTGGGCAGCAAGAGCTGCAGTCTCCGCCCAGATTGATAAGGTGCGCACCTGAATATTAATGAACTCTCTAGATGAAGCTCAATGTAAGTCATGTTCCTTGATGACCTATCCATATGAACTAGAGCATATATATTTCATCTTTTCCTGGAAGATGCCTTCTGGAAAAGCCTAACTAATAATAGTAGCTAACATTTGCATAACACTCTACAGTTTACGGAACAATTATATAGTAATTATGAGAAGAATAAAAACTCAATCATTTGGAAACCTATAAATATTCCTAGCCATTTCTCCAAGTACTTGAACGGAATTTAATTGTTGGAACATGTAACTGAAAACAGAAATGCCCATCTCATCTATTTTAAAGGGTACTGAGGATCAAATGAGGAAAAGTCTATTATTAGTATAGAAATAGGGTAAGGTAATGCTCCAAATTTGTATTCAGTTCTAGCTTTTGGTAGTAAACCTGAAAAGGTAACTAATAAGGTATATTAAAATCTTTATTATAAAGCATAATTTTCAATTTCAGAAGATTTTTACTTTCTGGATTATGAACACTTTAAAAAACCCATAAAATACATTCTAATAAAAATTTACCATTATTTCTACTTATCTTAAGTATGACTATATCTAACTGAGATTTGGTCCTATAAATATGTTTATTAAATATATGAGCAAGTAATTTTAGAGATGAGAAAATCTAAATAGTGGATTACCCCATTAACTTTATTTTTACCATTCATCATACCTCCTAGTTCCAGGTGGTCTGCTTTTTGTTTGAAACAGAAATTCAAAAGGAATGAACACGAGTAAAAATATTTTTATACTTCTCAAGAGTAGTCAGTCCCATTTGAAAAGTTATTCCTTGGCCATATGTTCATCATTTTGTTTTATGCTCCAGATAATGAACTCTCTGTTGATCCTTCATTATCACGAGATCCTCTCATAAACTTCCCTTCCCTGAAGTTCCTTATGCTATGTAAAGTTAAATTCCCTAAGCAATTTCAGTGAGTGAAATTCTAATAATTAATATGACTAGATCAGGTATACATATGTGATTTTTGTAACTGATACTAAAAAATGACTCCTATATTTTCTAATTTATACCCTGTTTTTAAATAGATACATGTACCTGTGTCTGTTTGTGTGTGTGCCTGTATGTTGTTTGCCATTAACCAAAGATCTTTGGAATTTTTGAAATGAGCAATTTCCATTGAGGCTTACATTTCTGAATTTATAGCTACAGATGGCTTTCAACAGATGCTTGTTAACCTGGAAGATTCTGCTTGATTGGTTTTTAAAGTTTAATATCAAGAAACCTTTTCTTTCTATGAACTTTACATAATAAACACATGTGTATACTCCCTAGAAATATACAAGCATATACAAATATGTTAAAGTACTGAAGACTTGTAGGGAAATAAGAAACTTTAGGTTTCTTCAAAGACACCATTTCTGAGAAAAGGAACTATAATTCAAGCTTTGTTAAGTGCCATTTGTTTGTTTTTTTCAGAGCCTTATCTAACACAGATTACTTTTATTTACCTACTATCTATACAGTAGGATGAAAGTAAACTTTGATTTATAGATTTATCTGTGTTTATATAGTATATTATAAAATTATGGAAGGAATCACAAAATAATAAACCACATTGCAATGTATTTCTAAAATGAGACATTCAGAATATGAAAATCTAGTAAATGTTAATTGATTTTGTTTCACTTAAGGCAAGAGAGAACAGAGTAATTTCTAAAAAGTTAAGAAATTTTGAGGAACTTTTAAAATAATTATATAAAGTTATAAATTCATTTGAATAGATCTAAATAAATAATCCTGCAATTTATGTGAAATCTACAATGTTAGTAAAGCCAGAACTGTGCATGTAGTTCACCAGGGCAAGGTGGGAAATATAGATAAAAGTCTCACCAGGATAGTTTCACTAGAAGTGATTTATCTGGCTCTGTGCTGCCAGACATCTCTTCTAAATGGCGTGACTACTTTATTCTCCACGGTCACCTATCCCAGTATTGCACAAAATATGGTGTTCAACATTGATTATCTTTAATGTGTTCCTCTATATAGAGTTTGTCTAGAGCCAGCAGAATTTAAACACAGTCATGCTTAATTACTCAGCATAGCTTAAAAATCTATGCTTGACATCTCAATGTTTACTAATTATTTTTGAAGGATTATGTCAGAAGTATGAAAATCTGATGTACTTGATTACTTGTTAGCCACTGCTTTACAACATTTTAAATGAAAAGGAAAACAGCCAGAAAATATATTCAAATGAGAATGTTTATAAGATCTGTTTAAACTAATCTTTCTGCCTTCTGATCTTGTTTGAAGCTTGACGTTTCTCTCTCTGTCTCTGCAGCTATTTTTCTTTTTTGTCCTAGTGAATGACTATTATTGGAGGTTTCCTTGTGAGCCCCTTAGACAATTGACATTCCCTTATTTTATGAATGAGTGAATAAATAAATGCCCTTTTTTTTATTCTTTAATAATTGTTTCAGAAATGCACCAGGAAGCAATGCTACTCGAATACCATCCTTATATTAATGCTTTAGAAGTTTCTAACATCTTATGAAAATCTATAGATCTCCTGTCACCCCATCACTACTAATTTCATATATAATATCGATTTCCCTTTGGGCAATCAGTCTAACCACTTGGTTCTTCAGTTTTGTCATCCTCTTATCTCAGGCAATCCTCTCCCATCTGTCACTTCCTTCCATACCCAGAGTGGCATGCTAGATATTATGAAGAGGATAAGAAAAACTATTAAATGGTCATATATATGTATATACAACTATTACAGGGATATATTAATTTATATAATATAAATACATTTAATCATAAATAGGTATGTCTACATATATATAAACAGAGGACACATAGATTCAATGGGAACAAAGGTAGGGAAGTTAGATCCAAGATCTTAGAAGAGTCAAGAAAGGTATATAATAGGTGTTGAGGGAAACCAAGATCACATGTTAACTGGTAAAAGTAGATAACACTGACAGGCAATGTAGGATGCCCCACAGAAGCTGGTAATCCTCCGTTTAAAGAATAACTGGGGAATTCCACAAATTCCAACACCACTCTCTGATCAGAGTATAATATACTTTATTGCAAAACAGTATATTAAAATTAGCAGGTAGAGTTACAATTATGTTTGTATTTTCTGCCAACTATGGTACACCTTTGTTATGTTGCAGGACTTCACTGAAGCTCTTATCCCTAATGCCCATGGACCAACTTAATCAAGTTCTACCATTAACCACTTATCTATTATATTCACCCTAGAATTCTTCATGAGTTTTCTTGTATTCACAAATATTTACATACTATTTTCCCTAGAATATCTTTGCCTCACTCTTTACTGACTTGTCAGAACAAGTGCTACACAAATTCAAACACAGCACCACGATCATATTCTGGTATCCTTCAAACTTACTTACTAAGCAATCACATTTATCTATTATTATTATTATTATTATTATTATTATTATTTTGAGACAGAATTTCAGTCTTGTTGCCCAGACTGGAGTGCAATGGCACAATCTCTGGTCACCACAACCACCACCTCCTGGGTTCAAGCGATTCTCCTGTCTCAGCCTCCCAACTAACTGGGATTACAGGTATGTGCCATCACGCCTGGCTAATTTTGTATTTTTAGTAGAGACAGGGCTTCTCCATGTTGGTCAGTCTGGTCTCGAACTCCCAATCTTAGGTGATTTGCTCACCTTGGCCTCCCAAAGTGTTGGGATTATAGACATGAGCCACCGCGTCCAGCCTTATCTTTAAACTGAGGATTACCAGCTTCTGTGTGGCATCCTACATTGCCTGTCAGTGTTACCTATTTCATCAGTTAACATGTGTTCGTAGCTTCCCTTAACACCTATTATATACTTTTCTTGACTCTTCTAAGATCTTGGATTTAACCTCCCAACATTAATTCCCATTGAATCATGTTGATTCATTTCATCAGCACAGTAGTCTTTCCTTGTACTGCCAACAAGTATTCACCACCAACCACCGCTTATAAGTGCCCTCTCTTTCTTTCTTCCACTAAAACAAACAAAGCCTAAGTATCTCTCCATTTTTTATATTTTTCCAGAATATATTTTAATTTTGGAAAAACCATGCTAAAGTTTCAGAGACGAAGAATCATGATTCCTGAAACCTAATTCCATGTGGATTAAGAAGAAATATACATAAAGGTATTCACATGTATGTGCATCTATATAAATGAAATGTGGCAAAATGCTAATTGGTAAATATCTATGGTGGTTATATAAGAGACCATTGCTCTATTTTTCATCTATACTCAATTTCAAAAATTTCAAAATAAAAATAGAAAAACAGAAGAAGCCTTTGTGATAAAAGCCTGGCTTTTCATATTGTCTCTAAATCTTCCTTTATCAAAGATTCAAGGATGTCCCTCAATTGATTATTATACCTTTCACCTGCATTTAAACATACCTCTCAATACTAGATCCTTCCCCTCAATGTTCAAATATGCATTAAGGCATTCACTATATATAGATGAAGTCAAATATATCTATATATATCTGTATATAATTTCCAATACTTTGGACGAGCTCTAAAACTTAAAATACTGCTTCCCAACCTATGTACCCTCTGTTTCTTTATATATATATATATATATATATGTATATATAGGTATACCTGTTTATGACTATAAATGTATTTGTATTATATAACTTTATCTAGACATATTACAGATATATATACACACATATATATGATCTTGGTATTAATTTTTCTAATCCTCTTGAGGATAACATTTCTCTTGGCAGCAGCAATTGCTAACACCACCCATTTTCTTTTCCATTATCTTAGTTTTTTTTGAATGCAACAAAACTTTTCTTGCTAAATTGCATTTCAGAGTTACCTACAATGACCAGTAAACATGTGCTCTTAGCTTCCTTCAATACCTATTACACACGTTTCTTCAGTCTTCTAAGATCTTCTAAGACCCACAATCAGCAATGTGATAAACTTTTATGTGACTCCACAGCTGCATTCAATGCAAGGAATGCATTGAAACCTGTTTTTGCTCCTGGGCTCTGTGCTATCTCTCTCTGCTATTTTATTTTTTCTTTCAGTCCTTTCAGATTATGACTTTTCAGCCTTTCTCTTGATTTTCTTTTGGCTTACTACTATATGATAGGTACTTTCATTAATGCCCATAACTTGGAATTTCATGCAGGAGTTAACAACATCCACTCTAATATCCCTAGTGAGAGCTCTCTCCCAAAGCCTAGACAGACAGACAGACACACACACACACACACACACACACACACACACACACACACACACTCCTGCTTATAGATAATATCTTTTTTTTCTTGAGATGGAGTCTCCCTCTTGTCACCCAGGTTAGAGGGCAATGGTGCAATCTTGGCTCACTAGAACCGCCGCCTCCTGGGTTCAAGCAATTCTCCCATCTCTGCTTCCCTGTTAGCTGGGATTACAGGTACCCATCACCATACTTGACTATTTTTTTGTAGTTTTAGTAGACAGAGGGTTTCTCCATGTTGGCCAATCTGCTCTGCTCTTGAACTCCTGACCTTAGGTGATCCACCTACCTTGGCCTCCCAAAGTGCTGGGATTACAGGCATGAGCCACACGGCCTGATGCATCTTTGAGCACATCTCACACATCTCCATGAAGAGAACGTCTGTTATCCAAATCATCCCCTCCTTCAGTAAATCATTTCTCCTTAAGTGATAACCTTTACTCATCCAGCTGCTAGTAATTACATTGGGGCATCTACCATGACAACTCCAGTCCATCCCAAAGTCAATGGAGTCCATTTCTAACACCTATCCATCACTCCTGCCAACTTCTTAGACCAATCACCATCATTTCTCACCTGTACTACTGCAAAATCTCTTCACTGTCTCCTTGTATGCCTTCTTTCCTTCCTCCAATCCACTTTCCACGTACAAGCCAGTGAGATTTTATTTCAATGCATGTATGATTGTATTACTTCCTCCCTACCACACCCTTCAGCGTCTGGCTTTTGATTTTAGGGTAAAATCTAAAGTTCTGATTTGACCTTGCTTAACAAAACTCCAGCCCTGTTCATTATGCTCCAGGCACTGAAGCTTCCTTTAAGTTCCTGCAGTATGGAAAAGTTTTTGACCTAAAGGTCATAACAGGCTGTTCCCTCTTTTTAGAACATTCTCCTCTCTAAGCTTGACTCCTACTCATGCTTAAAATGTGAGCTTAAGCATCACACATCGTCAGAGAAGACTACCTTGATAGTTCATCATAAATGAAACGTTTCTAGCAACATTCTCTGAGCATATTTCCTTTTAAAGCATCTAACACATCTTTGTAATTGCGTGTTTATTTGTATAATTATTTCTTTAATGTCTGCCTTTTTACACATCTGCATGTCCTCACAAGGCTTGGACAATAACCAGTTTGCTCACCATTAATCTTCTAGTGCCTAGATTCAGCAGGTACCAAGGAGCATCTCATACATTATACCAGTTGCTCAGTGAAAAGCGTATCTCTTCAAGAGGGTGAGTGATGGTTGAATTCCAGCATACGCAATGCTTGAAAGCACTGCTTCCTGGTGTGGGACAGTGTCTTCCTGGAGCTGCATCTTAATCTAGCTTCCACAAAGACACCACAGGGAAAAAAGCTGGCCCTGATAGGTACTCAATGGTGGATAAAATAAAGAATGAACTTGTATGGCAATTTCCAAAAATAATTGCTTTCTAAATTAAACCAGATTATAAGAATCTTTTTGTTTTAAACAACTACTCAAATAGTTTACTGAAGATGATCAAATAATTTCAGTTGCATTTACATTGTCATTCTCATTCTAGAAAGTTTTTCTTAATTGTAGAATCTTTTAATATATAAAGCTAAATTCCTTGCCTGACTTAGAGATTTTTGTTTCACAGCCTTTGCACAGAAAAAAAAATTCCAGTGAAAAAAACTGCTCATAAAATAGTTAATTGCCCATTTGACACATTACCCCATCTACTGAAGTTATCTACTTGGCACAAATTAGACTTCATAAATTCTATTATATAAATAGACCCTGTTTAACTTTGCCACTTGGTCTGGGCATCTGTCTCATAAAATTCTGTTCATGATCATGAGAATAAGAGAAAGTCTCTGTTGGATCAGTGACTGTAAATTAAAAATACAGCTCATAATATATTGCTCACTACCAGATTGGCAGCACTATTATATTTATATAAAAGGACAGTGAAACATCATCACTTAATATAGCCTAAAACTACAGTTTCATATGGAAAAGTCAGGGGTAAGTTTGCTTTTTTTAAAAAATGTGAATAAAATCTGAATAACCAGGAGAAAATTACGTATTGCAGGAAAGAAGTTCAGCACAAAGAGAAGGGGATTACCTTTGATTAACTTATACTTCAAAACCTAGAATTTTGTCAGAAATTTCTTGCAAACAATTTTCATAATGCAAAAGCAAGCCTAATCGGGGAATTACAGGGCCTAGATCTTTATTTTACAATTATAACTTGAGGGGAAGTGGTGCCACATAAAGATATCAAATATTTGATAGTTATATGTCTTAGTGGCAGATTTTTAATTGCCTGGGAAAGTGAACCGAGAGAGGTCCATCTGCTGGTGCTGATTACTTTCTCAGTAGAACCATGCACCTGAGGTGAATCAAATCTGGCCAACAGCATATTGAGGTCAATTTTAAATGCACTTCAGTTTTTCCTAGATGAACCTGAGGTTGCCACAAATGGCCAAGATCATTCCTCCATCTGTTTCTGGTGAAAGTTTGCTGTTCTCTGTGGTTGGCACGCAACATGAATCATTTACTAGCAAAACATCACGCTGCAAAGGCCACAATATGCTCAATTAATTTAATGTACCTGAGGAGAAGAGCTAGCAAACTTAGCTTAGGATCTGATAGTATGTTGATGCAAAATCTAATCATAAAGAACATCGAAAATCTTATGAGATGCTTTTTGGGATGATGAAACTAGATTTAGAAAATTTTTAGAAGATATCTTTTTAAAAGATAAAATTTAGGTTCTTCCTACTAAAAACCAAACCTATCTTTAAAATATTGTTCCTTTTAATAAAAATACCTTGAATACAAAGCAGCTTTATGATAATGGCACTTAAGAGCGAGTCTATGATAACAGATGCACTCTTTCCAATTGATTACAGGAAAACGAATATCTTGAGGTAAACTGACAATTTTTCTAATCTTGTATTAATAAATAGATTACTGTAACTTTAAATGCTACTCTTCAGCACAGCCTGACATTTACTAACAAATAATATAGAGAAAACAATTGGAAAGAGGTAGGGCTCACATTTTGGGAAATGCATTCTATTTCACAATGCCAGTAATAGAAACAAATCTCTAGTTACTACCAAATCATATGTAGGCTGCATTGCTCCTTCTTCTGAGACTCGATATCATTTTCTATCTTGCCGTAGGCACGTTACCTACAGATGAGCAGTGATGGTAACTATTCTATTTGTCCAAGTTAAAATTTGGCTGTGATGATTTTCAATTGCTGGGATATGCAAGGTTGGGAAGAAACAGAAGATATTTAGGCTGGGGAGTTAGTTATAATAGAAAAGTTATAATAATTTACAAAAAATCAAACTCATAAACATTGTTCCTAATAAATGTATTTTGAACAGCTTTATGAAAATAGCACTTAAGAGTGAGTCTATGGGATTGGACATACTCCATACTCTCTCCAGTTGATTACAGAAAAACTATATACATATATATATATATATATATATATATATATATATATATATATACACACACACACACACACA
>CM052650.1:158590228-158613497 GCA_028533165.1 Leontopithecus rosalia | reverse complement strand
ACACACACACACACACACATGCATGTATCTCACAAGTATATATAGAAAGTATATAATAGGAAATTTCAGAGTTTGTCCAGTCCCAGGTTGTGATCCTTAATGCTACCTAAAAAAACTAAGGCTTTCTCCCACCCCATGGCACACACTTCCTAAAGTGTACTTTCTTTTTTATTGTGTGTCAGTCATGACATTAAAGGGTCATAGGTCCCCAACTTGTGTTTTCCTAGAAGATACAAATAATTGCCTGCCTTTCATTTACACATCACTTCACAGTTAATAAACTACAGAGTAGACTTATGGAAAGATAAAGAGAAGTATAATTCATATACTACATATATGCACACACATATAGTATATTTAAAATCAAATCTCTGCCTAGGTGGAAACAGCGTTTGATCTAAACACCTCACAGTTTCCTGTAGAAAACATTTTCAGTATGGAATCAAATCACAAACCACACAGAAAATGTTTAAATCCATAAAATTTTAAAACCACACAGAAAATGTTTAAATCCATAAAATTTTTCCCTCAGGCATTTCAAAGGTAAAATAAACTTTTAAAGTCTCTAAATATTAACTTTGTAAATGTATATGATCACTTGTCTAGTTGGGGCTTGTTATTTCATTTCGAAAGCTTACTACTAGATAAGAGCTAGAGGAGAACGGAATTTAAAAAGGTTAGAAAACGGAGAATTCTGTGGTCAGAATTCTGTTTACATTTTATAGTATTCAAAAAATAAGCAAAGAGTAAAATATCTCAATAAATTCTGATCTAATGAGTCATATTAATTTGTCAGAATTACATAATAAAGATTAAATGCTGCGTGAAGATTAAAATATAAACATTCATTGCATAAATAATAACTAATATTGAACAACAGTTCATAATGCTAATTTGCATTTTCAAGTTAGTGGCATTAAAATCTGATAGAAAATATGCTGTGGATATAGATGATTACGTATTGTCTTAAGGGCTGTTCTGGTTACTATAATAAAATACCATAAACTCAGTAGCTTATAAACAACAAAATGTATTTCTCAGTCAGTTCTGGAGGCTGAACCTCAAAAATCTGATTTTATGTCTAGTGAGGGCCTCTTCCTTCATTCATGGACCTCACCTTGTAACTGCTTCCTCACTTGGTGGAAGCAATGAACAAGCTCTCCTGGGCCTATTTTCAAAGAGTACGATTTTCATTTTTATTTGTGTTTATTTATTTATTAAAGTTTTGGCATACATGTGCACATTGTGCAGATTTGTTACAAAAGTATACACGGGCCATGGCAGTGGTTTGCTGCATCCGTCCCTCTGTCATCTACATTAAGTATTTCTCCTAATGCTATCCCTCCCCAATTCCCCACCCACTGCTATCCCTCCCCTAACCCCCTATTCTCCAGACCCAGGTGTGTGATGTTCCCCTCCCTGTGTCTGTGTGTTCTCATTGTTCAACACCCACTTATGTGTAAGAACAGAAAGTGTTTAGTTTTCTGTTCTTGTGTCAGTTTGCTGAGAAGGATCTTTTCTGGTTTCATCCATATCCCTGAAGAGGACATGAACTCATCCTTTTTTATGGCTGCATAGCATTCCATGGTGTATATGTACCACATTTTCTTTATCCAGTCTGTCATTGATGGGCATTTGGGTTGGTTCCAAGTCTTTGCTATTGTTAACAGTGCCGCCATAAACATAGGTGTGCATGTGTCTTTATAATGGAATGATTTATAATCCTTTGGGTATATACCCAGCAATGAGATTGCTGAGTCAAATGGTATTTCTATTTCTAGATCCTTGAGAAATCGCCACATTGTGTTCCACAATGGTTGAACTATTTACACTCCCACCAGCAGTTTAAAAGTGTTCCTATTTCTCCACATCCTCTCCAGCATCTGTTGTCTCCAGATTTTTTAATGATCACCATTCTAACTGGCGTGAGATGGTATCTAAACGTGGTTTTAATTTGGATTTCTCTAATGACCAGTGATGATGAGCATTTTTTTCATGTTTGTTGGCCTCACGTGTGTCTTTTGAGAAGTGTCTATTCATATCCTTTGCCTGCTTTTTCATGAGGTTTTTTTTTTCTTGTAAATTTAAGTTCTTTGTAGATTCTGGATATTATCCCTTTGTCAGATGAGTGGATTACAAACAATTTTTTCCCATTTTGTTGGTTGCCAGTTCACTCTATTGATAGTTTCTTTTGCTGTGCAGAAACTCTTAAGTTTACTTAGATCCCATTTGTCTATTTTGGATTTTGTTGTCATTGCTTTTGGGGTTTTAGCCCTGAAGTCCTTGCCTTTGCCCGTGTCCTGAATGGTATTGGCTAGGTTTTCTTCCAGAGTTTTTATGGTGGTAGGCCTCATGTTTAAATGTTTAATCCATGTAGAGTTAATTTTTGTATCAGGTGTAAGGAAGGGATCCAGTTTTAGCTTTCTGCATATGACTATCCAGCTTTCCCAACACCATTTATTAAATAGGGAATGCTTTCCCCATTGCTTGTTTTGTCAGATTTGTCAAAGATTAGATGGTTGTATGTAGTCCTATGGCATTCTTTGAGTGATCTACTCTGTTCCATTGGTCTATATCTGTTTTGGTACCAGTATCATGCTGTTTTGATCACAGTAGCCTTTCAATATATAGTTTGAAGTCAGGTACCATGATGCTTCCAGCTTTGTGGGTTTTTTTTTTTCTCTTAGGATTATCTTGGCTATGCAGCTTATTTTGGTTTCATATGAAGTTTAGTTTTTTTTTTTCCAGTTCTTTGAAGAAAGTCATTGATAGCTTGATGGGGATAGCACTGAATCTATAAATTACTTTGGGCAATATGGCCATTTTCGTGATATTGATTCATCCTAACCGTGAGCAAGGGATGTTTTTCCATCTGTTTGTGTCCTCTCTTATTTCAAGGGTGGGATTTTCTTATTAATCTAATGATCTGATTACTTTCCCAAAGGTGCAACCTCCTGATATCATCACCATGGGTTTAGGATTTTGACATATTAATTTTAGGGGCACACAAACTTTCAGACTACAGCATGTATCAGAATTATATCAAACATATACTGACTTAGAGAGACAAATAATTTTCCAAGAATGTTTCTTCCTCAAGATTCCAACTTTCCAGCAGATTCTTGAAGGATGTATGATATTTCGTGTGTGTGCCTGGAGAATGGAAGTTGCAGAGCCTCCATGCTTGGCATTACTGAAGTATGCCTACCAGTTTTCAGTACTGACTATATGAAAGAAAGCATATTCACTTCATGTACCATGGCTTTGAGCCCAGCAGAAAGAAAATTTCCTTTAGAGAAGCAAGAGACCTCACAAATGAGCAAGTCATCATTCCACAGATTATATTAAAATGAAGTCAGGGTTGACTCCCTTTAGAATGTTTCATTTTAGCTATGGAAAATGAAAAAAGAAACCTCTTATTCTCTGTGATTTTTTTAATGTAAAATGAGAACGATTTTTACTTAACACACAAGAAGCAGTGAGTAGTAATTTTCTAATGGTAATAAAGTACTCTGAAAATTAAAAAGAAACCTCAAAACCACAACAGAATTGCTTTGTGCCAGAGAATAAAGAAATAATCTCCTAACATTAGGTTCAATCTTCTTCACAATCTTCATTTAAATGTTCCCTGGCAGCCTCAGTCGCCTTTTGGCAATGCCTCCTTGAAAGGTCAAGAGGCCTGGTGGCAGAATATTGTACTTTGATGAGTCTGCAAGCATTGTTTGATGATTAGGTTTAATTCCCAGGTCATGAAATATTCTCAGGAGCTTTTTTGTCAGCATTTGCTACATCTGAGTTCAGTTACTGTGAACGTGTGACCATATGTTTTGTATTGTACGAGATGATAAAATTTACAGCCTCTATGGTCTGTGAGAACAGTATCAAGTAGGCAAATGTTCACAGCACCATGACAAACCAGCTTGGCAATTTGTGCAAAATTCAGAGTAAACACATCATTATAAATTAAATCTTAATAATCGTATTTTATGTAAAATGATTTTAAACATGGCATTTTACTAATGCTTGCTCTTCAGTGAAGAACACTGACTTCATCTTTTTTGGGTACTAAATGAAAACAAAAAACAGAAGTTGCAAATATTTACTGAAGAATATTTTTAAAGTATTAAAAAGATACCTGCAGATTAATTCAAATTAAAATCCCTAATACCTAGGCCTTTGGTTTAGGAATATGATTGACTCTAATTTTTGGTTTGTGACTACAATTTTGATTTCTATCAAATCATTTACTTTGAGCACAGAGATGAAATATCATTGTTCATATAAAGACTTGTGAGAAGCCTTCTTAGACGTGATGAGGTAAAACAATCCTTTTACTGTGAGTTTTCTCTCTTCTTTCCAAAACCTCTTCAAATGTCAAAGCTGTATATTAAAATTTTAAAATAAAGTCTCTACACAATGATGGAATTGGTCTTCACAGTGTTTGGGGGTTGATGTCAACAAGAGGATGTGAACTCTAGCTATAACTTGAAGGCAATTTTTAAATATAACTTTGAGAATCCATTTCTGTGTGAACAAATTATGGTGATTTATAACATTCTTTCATTCATTATAATGTCTTAATTCTCTAATCCTTACTCCAAGTAGTCATTTGACTGCTTCCCCAAGATACTTTATAAAGAGTTGCATTTCCAGCCGGGTGCAGTGGCTCAAAATTATTAAGTGCATGTAATCCCACCACTTTGGGAGGCTGATGCAGGCAGATTGCTTGAGGCCAAGAGTTCGAGACCAGCCTGGGCAACATGGCAAAACTCCGTCTCTACAAAAAAAAAAAAAATACAAAAGCTAGGTGGGCATCACGGTGGGCACCTGTAATCCCAGCTACTTGGGAGGCTGAGGTGGGAGGAGCACTCTAGCTCAAGGGGCAGAGGTTGCAGTGAACTGACATCTTGCCACTGAAGTATGCAGCCAGTTTTCAGTACTGACTATATGAGAGAAAGCATATTCATTTCATCTACCATGGCTTTGAGACGCAGCAATGGAATGATGACTTGCTCATTTGTGAGCAAGTCCAGCCTCAACATCAGAGCTTGACCCTGTCTCAAAAAATAAAAATAAAAAAAATAAAAAGAATGTTGCATTTCTGAAACTTCTGAGCTATCTTTTCTTCATTACACATAAATGACAGTGAACTCAAATGATAAAACATCAACAAGGCAAACGGCTTCTTATTCTTGAACGCAGTTGTCTTCAGGGAGAGGCTCATGTATGACTGTGGGCATGACAGCTATGCCATCATCACAGATGCCACCCGGGGAAAGCTCCATCTACGTTTATGAATGCCATGGCTATGGTTTTATTAGTTCAAAACAAAACAACGTCTTTGACTCATATTCCCCTGTCTGAGAAAAATAAAATTTCAGTTTTGATCTTCAATTAAAAAATATAAGGAAATGGGCTGAACATCATGATTCATGCCTCTAATCCCAGGACTTTGGGAGACCGAGGTGGGCAGATCATTTGAGGTCATGAGTTTGAGACCAGCCTTGTCAACATGGTGAAACCCTGTCTCTACTGAAAACACAAAAAATTAGCTAGGCTTGATGGTACATGCCTGTAGTCCCAGCTACTGAGGAGGCTGAGACAGAAGAATCACTTGAATCCCAGAGGTGCTGGTTGCAATTAGCCAAAATCACACTACTACACTCCAGCCTGGATGACAGAGAGAAACTCAGTCTAAAATATATACATATATACATATGTGCATATAAATTTATTTTATAGATAGGTATGTATTTAAATACATATTTATTATGGATTTAATGTATAAATTAAATATGGATATAAATATATAAATTTTATGTGTGGTGTGTGTGTATATGTATACATGGAAATGGCATGTAGGCATAAGCGATAGCATCACGGCCCTCCCCTACCAAGACTACTACCAAGTATAGGGAGAACCAACAGCAGCTTTACCTGGAAGCTTGACAGAGACTCTCAGACCCTGCCCAAACCTATTGAATCAGAATCTGTCTTTTAACAAGATCTCAAGGTGATTCCGAGGCACTTTCAAGTTTCACAAACACTGTCCTGGAGTTTTCAAAATCTTCTTTCAAAGAGTCTTGAACTATTTCAAGTCCCTATCTGCTTCACTTTTCCTTTCTTCCAAAACTGTTTATAAATGTCCAAAACACTCCTCAAGACATTGATAGCTAATCCTAAGGGACCTATATAATGAAAGTCTTTATGTGTAAATCTATGCATGCATTTTGTTTTTATCTTTTGTAAATGATGTTGGAAAATATATTTTAATGATTCTTGCTATGTATTGTGAACTAGTTGCCTTAAAATGGTTTAGCAATTTACAATTCATCAGGATATGAGTGTTCTTCTAATCCTGTCATCATGGAAAAATATCTTTTTAAAACTTGTTTTTTAAAACAAACTTATCTCATGGTTTTGTTTTTCTTTACTGATGAGTTTGAGCTATTTGAAACAAGCTTAGAATATATATTTTATTTTTCACAACTCATCTTTCTCTTAGCCATTTTCTACTAAGGTATTAAATTTTTTTATTATTTTGCATTATCAATCTATATCATCTATCACTGGATGTGTTCTTTAGGTAGTTTACAAATTTAAATAATGGTTCCAGTAAACATATATTTAGGGTCATAGGCCAAATAGTATATTGAGAAGGACATAATGCAATTATGGAATCAGAACTTCATTTATTTTATAACATACCTTAAGTATACACAACTGCAACTTCTTTTCTTAGCTCTCTCTTCCCTAATGTACATGTTTTACATTATACTATATTACTAATTTTTTAAATTATTAGGCAAGTAGACTTAAAAATATGGCTCTATTCCTTCTATTGTATTGTATCAAACAATACAAAAGGAGGGAATCCTCCCTAACTCATTTTTAGACCACCATCATCCTGATACCAAAACCAGGCAGAGACTCAACTAAAAAAGAAAACTTCAGGCCAATATCCATGATGAACATCGATGCCAAAATCCTCTATAAGATACTGGCAAACAGATTGTAACAGCACCTCAAGAAGCTTATCCATCACGACCAAATAGGCTTCATCCCGGGGATGCAAGGGTGGTTCAACATATGCAAGTCTATAAACCTAATTTACCACATAAACAGAACCGAAGACAAAAACCACATGATTATCTCAATAGATGCAGAGAAGGCCTCTGATAAAATTCAACAGTCTTTCATGCTAAAAACTCTCAATAAACGAGGTATTGACAGGATGTATCATAAAATGATAAAAGCTATGTATGACAAACCTACAGCCAATATCATATTAAACGGGCAAAAGCTGCAAGAATTCCCTTTGAAATCAAGCACTAGACAAGGATGCCCTCTCTCACCACTCCTATTCAACATAGTATTGGAACTTCTAGCCAGATCAATTTGGCAATAAAAAGAAATAAAGGGTATTCAATTAGGAAAGGAGGAGGTCAAACTGACTTTATTTGCAGATGACATGATTATATATCTAGAAGACCCCATTGTCTCAGCCCAAAACTGATATACAACTTCAGCACAGTCTCAGGATACAAAATCAATGTGCAAAAATCACAAGCATTCCTGTATACCAATAACAGACAAATAGCCAAATCAAGAGTGACCTCCCATTCACAATTGATACAAAGAGAATAAAATACCTAGGAATACAACTAACAAAGGATGTAAAGGACCAATTCAAGGAGAACTACAAACCACTGCTTAACGAACTAAGAGAGGACACAAACAGATGGAGAAACATTCCATGCTCATGGATAGGAAGAATCAATATCGTGAAAATGGCCATACTGTCCCATACTGCCCAAAGTAATCTATAGATTCAGTGCTATCCCCATCAAGCTATCAATGAACTTCTTCACAGAACTGGAAAAAACCACTTTAAACTTCGTATGGAATCACAAAGGCCCTGCATAGCCAAGACAATCTTAAGCAAAAAGTACAAAGCCAGAGGCATCACACTGCCAGACTTCAAACTATACTACAAGGCTACAGTAAGCAAAACAGCATGGTACTGGTACCAAAACAGAGACTTAGACCAATGGAACAGAACAGACACCCCAGAAGAAACACCACACATCTACAACCATCTGATCTTCGACAAACCCGGCAAAAACAAGCAATGGGGAAAGGACTCCATGTTTAATAAATGGGAAAACTGGCTAGCAATGTGCAGAAAGCAGAAACTGGAACCCTACCTGTCACCTTACACTAAAATTAACTCCAAATGGATCAAAGATTTAAACATAAAACCTAACACCATAAAAACACTAGAAGAAAACGTAGGCAAAACCATCCAGGACATAGGCATAGGCAAGGACTTCATGACTAAAACACCAAAAGCAATGGCAATAAAAGCCAGGATAGACAAATGGGATCTAATTAAACTCCAGAGCTTCTGCACAGCAAAAGAAACCATCATTAGAGTCAGTTGGCAACCAACAGAATGGAAAAAAATTTTTGCAGTCTACCCATCTGACAAAGGGCTGATATCCAGAATCTACAAAGAACTAAAACAGATATACAAGAAAAAAAAAACAAACCCATTCAAAAGTGGTCAAAGGATATGAACAGACACTTTTCAAAAGAGGACATATATGAGGTCAACAAACATATGAAAAAATGCTCATCATCCCTGTCATTAGAGAAATGCAAATCAAAACCACACTGAGATATCATCTCACGCCAGTTACATTGGCAATTATTAAAAAAATCTGGAGGCAACAGATCCTGGAGAGGATGTGGAGAAATAGAAACACTCTTACACAGTTGGTGGGAGTATAAATTAGTTCAACCATTGTGGAAGACCAAATGGCGATTTCTCAAGGATCTAGAAATAGAAATTCCATTTGAGCCAGCAATCCCACTACCGGGTATACACCCAAAGAACTATAAATCATTCTACTATAAAGATACATGCACATGTATGTTCACTGCAGACCTGTGTGCAATAGCAAAGACCTGGAACCAACCCAAATGCCCATCAATGATAGACTGGATGAAGAAAATGTGGTACATATACACCATGGAATACTATGCAGCCATAAAAAACGATGAGTTTGTATCCTTTGCAGGGACTTGGATGAATCTGGAAACCATCATTCTCAGCAAACTGACACAAGAACAGAAAGTCGAACACCACATGGTCTCACTCACAGGTGGGTGTTGAACAATGAGAACACGTGGACTCAGGGAGAGGAGCATCACATACTGGGGACAGTTGTCAGGGGGTAGGGGAGAGACAGTGGGTGGTGGGGAGAGAGGGGAGGGTTGGGAGGAATAACACGGGGAGAAATGCCAGATATAGTATGCCCCTAAATTTATATATATATATTTTTTTTTCTTCCCTTTACAATGTCTCTTTTATTATTTTTATACCTCTACTGATCCTCTTCTACCTACTTCCCAGAGACCATCTTCATCCTGTTCCATTGTGACCTGTTATTCATTTTGTTTTAGCTACTTATCTGTCATTTTAATTCCTTGAATGGGCCAAGGGTTGTTTTACATTCACAAATATTCACTTTTTATTTCTTTTCTATGCAACATATTTGCTGCACTCTTTACTGACTGCCTAAAGGGGACTTGGCTAAAAAGACACTTTCTCAAAAGGATTTCTCTGTCCCTGCCCAAATCTAAAGTAGCCCCTTCACTACCATTCTACTCATGTAACTCACTTCTCTTCTATCTCAGCATTTATTAGAATTTACTTCTAAAATCTTTTTACCTCACAGTGGTAATCTTTATAGGTCATTCTCCGGTTTATTCAGTTTGAAAAATCCATCTCTTAGAAACTACATGTCAACTACACATGACTACAATCATTATAACCTTATAAAAGTAATTATATTTATAGCAGACATTGAGTAGGCAAGGCTGGCACTAAATCTCTTCAAAATCAGTTTCCACTGCATTACATGGAGACTGAAGAAAAGCTTTCAAGAAAGACTCCAAGAGAGCTATTAGGAGTTGACACAAATGAGGATGTACTCAGTGGGTTTGTATTGATGGTGTGTCCAATAAGGTATGGGAGTGAGGTCTTCAGGATATCTGTATAAAAATCCCTAGGAAGAAAAGACTCTGGCATAACAAATTAGCTAGTCACAGGACCAGAATCTGAGTGCCTCAAGCAACAAATCGTTCTGAGCATAGTTTGTGGCAGTCACTTGCTTTGTTCTGCCCAACCATTCTCATAGTGTGTGTGTGTTAAGCAAAAGAGGGATTGTGTGTTTTAAATCTCAACGGTGTGACATTTGTGGTCCATAAGAATGGTACGGACCATGGTATTCTGTCAGATAATGGAGTGAACACTGAATTCTTGTAGCAACAAGTGTTTGCTGGTGATCTGTGGCAAGCTGCATCCTGTGGAATAATGTAGAGGGGATTTCATGAGCAGTTTTAAGAGGAAGGTCTCCGGTTTCTGGAATAAAACTCCAGCAGTAAAAGGAGAATTAGAAATGGTGACTGGAAGCATTCTTGGGTGACTCGTGCGAAAGCCAGAGCTTGGTGGTAATAGCATCTTTAAGATGACATAAAACAGAAGCCCAGAGATCAGTGAGAGTAATGTAGAAAAGCAGCTGAAGATGGCAAACTGGAGTGGATTGGGAGTGCAGTGACACACCTCTAGGAGCCCCAGGAAACTAGAGGAGAAAAGGGACCTAGAGAGAGAGAGAGAATATATGTTCCATAGGTCATGGCTGGGATATTTTGGACAAAAAGCAGCACATACAATGTAACACTCTCATTGAACTTATTTTTAACTAGTTGTAGGCTGAGGAGTCCTGTGTGTAGGCGTATTACATGAACATAAATCAAAAAATAATATTTAGGGAGAAAAGTACCAGTCTGTTATATAGATTATGCTGAAAATGGATATTATATGTATATGTGTGTGTATGTTGAAATTATGCATGTCTCACAAAAAATTTCTATTTGGATCTGATGCAGTTTAAAAATGCAGAATAACATAAACAGATGCTTTTTGCTATCTAACAAACAAGCTTTATAGTGTATGTAGGAGCTGGGGTGAAGGGTAAATTTGATACATGAGCTGTCAACTATTGATGTACAAGGTTTAGCTGTGGAGACCTCATTGTGTAAATTAGCAATCATATTGTGGCCACAGAAGCAAAAAATTTACATAGAAGAAAACATCTACTATTAACACCCCCCTGAAGGGCTGTTTTATGTCTATCTAGATAATTATTATATAAAGTAATTCTAAAATGATAAGAAAGAATCAGAAGTACATCTTGATTGGATAGAAGAGTCAAGATAAGTCAGAACAAGCATGATGCTCACATTTCTATTACCTAATACTGGTGTGAAATGCAAGAGCACTCAAGCTGTCAGCTAAGGTCTTCAAATGATTGATAATTCATAATTTCAGAAACTTAGGAATGGTGAGAAGGGCAAGGATATGTCGTTTAAGACAGGTGAGATATCACATGCATAGGAAATTTGTAAAAAAAAAAAACCAAAAAAAAAACCCCACATAAATACTTGACATACCCAGGTAATTGGGCTTGTAAAATTCTTAGGATCCAAGATTTTGCTGGGCAGATCACATCCCTTAAGCTCTCATTTATTCAGTACCATTTTGGATTGCCAGATTAAATTCTGGCTAACAATACGTTTTTAGTTACTATCAATTTCCTAATCTGATTTATAAATTTGAGAGTCTGAGTAACAACTCAATCTGTCAAATTGAGCGCTGTTTTGAAAACAGATGAAACAAAGACTTAATGGATTTCTAGTGTATAATACCACAACTATGTATAAAAACAATCAAGTAGAGATTACCTTTCTACATGTTAACAAATTAAAAAATTTCTCAATGGCAAAATGAAATACATTGTTTTAAGAAATATTCAGAATTGTGCTTAATCATGATAATAAAATTAATGGCTTTCAAAAAATATATAAATTTTCAGCTTGATTTAGACTGTAATGTAATAATATTGTTTTCAAAATTTTTGGTGATTCTTTGAGTCATATTGTGTTACGATTTAAAGGAAGTAAATTATTCCTTTAGTTAACCATGCCTTCATCATGAAAAAAATATGCCTACATACAAATAAATTCACAGTTTTATAACTAATAAATATCAAAATTTGACCTTCAGCCAGTAGATGGAGAAGTTGATTCACAGTGCTATTAAAAGTCTCTGTTTTTGCAGAAGCATGGAGTAAAATTGCTGCTGATTCAGGTATTTGAGGATTGTTTACATGGTTATTTTCTGGCTGCTCTGCAAAAACAGCTCTTAGAGTTACTCTCTGGCATCACCCAAGGGATCAGTATTATTTCTTAGAGATCTCCCCTGCAATGCTTATATGCTTTGTTTATAGGCATACTTTTTTTTTTTACTGTCTATTCTATTTTCCAGCAAGCTGAAGATGTTTCTTTTCTTCATAAATTATGGTTTAAGTTTGTATAGTATAATTTTTTTTAGAAAGCACAAAATGTTTAAAGACACTGAATGATAGATAATTGGCACCTTACAGGAAGTATGAAAATAAAAGTTCCTCATAGGCTAACTGGTTTTCTAAAAAAGAGTAACACGCATTATGTACTTCACACATACTTTCAGAATTTATGTGTGCCCACACGCATCGGGGATGAACTCATAAATAAAGAAGTCAATTGAACAAATTGCCCTGAACAAATTTCATGGTCAAATCCATGATAATTTGTTTAGCCCATTGACATTTTATTCTATATCTTATGTGATAATGAGAATCCTCAACATTTTGCATAATGGGGTATTGTTCCTTTATGCTGGAATTTTGCTTGCAAAAATATTCATGCTTAGAAATGTAAACTTGTATGATGAAGCAAATACATTAAAATGCAAGAAAACCACATGGGATTATAGCTGAGCTTTATATTCAGAAAGGTGGGCTAACATCTTAAGAAAATTGACAGTAGCAAACAAATATTAAGATAATAATCAAAACTAGAAATACAGGACATGGGAACCTAATGAAATTTACTTTCCATAAAGCAAGTGACAATATGAAAACACCTGTCCTCTATTATGGTTGTCAAAAAAACTGTTATCTGTAACTTTGACAGCCCACTTCAACAATCCCTGGTACCTAAAAATACATAATTTCGCTATTAAAAAATGTGTTAACAAAATTCTGTATGAGCACAACTAGAGATTTTCTTCTGGGGATTGTAGCTAATATGTGCTTATTGATTAAAAACATAGTTCCCCTTTTACTTCATAAAACTTGATTGAATCCCAAATTATCTTAATATATCAGTCATGTTATTTAACTAAACAATTATTTATTGAGAGCCCACAATTTGCCAGCAGTTTATCAATGCTGCTCTGGGTCCCTGACCTCTCAGAACTTACATTTTAGCAGGTGAGACAGACAATAGACAAAAAATAGTAAACTATACAGATCATCGTAGATCTTAATAGGAGATACAGTCATAACGCAGAAGTGGGAAACCATCTCAGGCTATTATTAATAAAAAAAGAGGAGCTTCTAAATAATACATTTACTATGCTGCCATTTAAGAAATAATTATGCAGAAAACCAGTAGATGTGTAAAGCCAAAATGCAAGTTCACAGACATGTATAGCCTTTGTACAAATAAACAATAAATACAGATACAACCAAAGTGAATGTGGTAATCTCTGGACATAAAGTTTACAAATGATTTTTTTTTGCTGTTCTGGCTTTTTCTTTCTTATTTTGCATTCTTGTAGTTCACACTTCCAAAACTGACACATATTTAAATATATATGTTGAAAAAAATCATATCTTTATTGTCATTAAGAAAGCAGAAACATTGACTGATCTGGAGTAGGTAAAAGGATACTATTGAAGCATGGCAGAATATCCCCCTAAAATATGCCACGTTGCAGTGGTGATTATTTTGAGCTAAAGACACTTGCTAAACAGCTGATGTGATAAGAGAATTCTATTCTTCCCTCTTTCTTCCTGAAAACAGGAGCTAAAAACTCCTATGGAAAGATGTCTTCCTTGTATTAGAGATAGAAATATTCCTCGACTTTGAGTCATAGGCAAAAGCATTGCATACAAAGAGATCTTGTTAAAATTAATTCTTGCTTTCCTTTAACCTCCCTACATAATACAGTTCCTTGTCCAAAATTGCCTCTGATTGTTTGACATAATATGAAAACATTGTATTTTATTATTTCATTGGCTCTTCATATCATTATGGGGACTTCTATGTCACATACAACTTACATTAATTTTGTATGCTTTTCTTCTGTTAATTGACTATCATGTTAATTTAAGTTATAGGCCAAGTCAAGACCCTAGAAATGAGGAGAGAGTTTGCCTGACCTGCAGTATTATTCCCTGTAGCCACTTGAATATAGTTAATTAATAAGATCTAAGAAGTAAAATGTCATAGCAGAAAGACAGTAATAAAGAGTGTTTTTATTTTTGTTTGTGATTTTAGATGGATACTCGTTAACAGGTAACCTTTTCAAGAATGGTTGAGACTGAGATAAGAGAAGATAGAGAAGCTAAATTCAGAAATACTCATGTCATATACATGTTTGTAACCCCGGAACTTTGGGAGGCCAAGGTAGATGGATTTCTTGAGCCTAGGAGTTTGAGACCAGCCTGGGCAACATGATCTCTTAAAAAAAATTAATTAACTGGGTGTGGTAGCTCCCACCTATGGTCCCAGTTACTCATGAGGCTGAGGTAGGAGGATCACCTGAGCCTGGGAGGTTGAGACTGCAGTGAGCTGTGATCACACCACTGTACTACAGCCTGGGTGACAGAGCAAGACCCTATTTCAAAAAAAAAATATGCTCAAAGTGTTTCTACAAGACTTAACTCTACTAAGGAAATGCCATACAGAATAGTAGAGTTTCATTTAACACAAATTGAAATACATAATTCATACAGGGAATTAGAATGTTACTGCATATAATTTGCATAGTAGGTACCTATAAGCATGCATGCATTTACAAAACAATTTAGGTGTTAGCTCTAGAGGGAAAAATATTGCTCAATGACTGTTTGACATTATAATTTTGTACACAATGATTTGGCTTTAAAATGGGAAACCATAGTACAGAGAAAAGACTACCATATTGATTTAAAAAAGATAAAATGCTAGTCCTGACTTTTTCACTAACATTTGAGCAGATGGCTCTGCTTCATAGAACGTCACTGTATTCATCTACTAAATAAAATACTTTCACAAGATGACCTCTAGCTCCCTCTCATATAAAACTCTATAACAACATCATTTTCTTATGTAACTGTATCAGACTGGGGAAAGTTTCTTCATTTTTTTCCTGAATTTTTAATACAATTTTTATTTCTTAGAAATGCTGCTCAGAAACAGTGAGTAACTCAATCAAGTTTTCAGAGTAACATAGTGGAAGAAATAAAACTGGAACCAAGGTTTAGCAAATTATCAGTTTGTAAATTTAGTACAATTCTACTATAGGGACAACTGAAACCAGATGCCATTATTTATTTTATTTCTATTTACAGCAAACTTTAAGACAGAATACTTCCAGCAACCAATTTACTTCAGAAAACTGATAATGCAAGTAGCATTTAACAACAACAGGCTTCTAATCCCTGCGAGAGAGGTGGAGCTCCTGATAATTGGAAGGGAAGACCTTTATGTACTGGCTTGCATTTCCCAGAGGTCATGGAGAAATGGCAGCCATCCTAGAGTCATAAATAACGATGTGTATAGAGAGATTGCACTAAAGTAATAGTGCAAAGTTGGGGGTCAGAGTTGATTTGGTTATTGCCATCAACTCTTGAGTAGCTTAACAGATAAATTTATTTATAACAGATAAATTCTAGGTCCTCCAGAAAGGGCAAATTATAAACTACTATAGGGATAAATCCCCAACCTTAGCCATATGGAAGCTTCAAGGAAAACAAAGAAGATAACAAAAATGATGCCCCACTTGAAGACATGAACTACTATGAGGAAAATGTTATATCTAAATAAGTATTGACTGTAAAAATGAGATGATTTGTGGTAACCAGAAACAAAAAAGGAATTAAAACACTAGATAGAGTTTCATGAATGAGGGCGGGCAGTAATTACAACAGTCAATATGGCTCTAAGTTTTAAATGTAGGGAAGGCAGATAGCAGTATTTATTACTTTAGATATTTTAGATACAGATTCGAAAAATATAAGAGTAAGCACTGCAATAAAAATAGAAATCAACTTCAAAGTTACTATGGGGCAGAAAAGATAAAACACAAAACAAAACAAAACAAAACCCTCAAACCTACCAAAAGTAAAGATGACAAAAAGATACGAGGGAAATCTACTAGGGAAAAATAATTAAGATCAATCAAAGACAAAGAAATCAAATAAAAAGTTTAAAATATAATTTAAAAATTCAAATGTTTAAACATGATGAAATTTAAAACAGAATTTTATTTAAAAGTAATAGACAAATCGAAAGACAGATTTCCTATATAAACACAAAACCCATACAGCTTATAAGAGATAAACTTAATTTAAAATTACTTAGAAAAAGTAATGAAAAAGAAAGAAAAGCAAATATATCAGCAAAATAGTAACAAGAGTCACTAATCGACCACCTAAGTAGTTTTGGGCACCCTCATAAAGCACTCTAAATATGGGGACTTGATTGATTTTCTTGCTATTTCTCCTGTATTCAATATGAAATAAGCAGCCAGTAAACGTTTGTTAAATGAATTGACATCTGTTTATCTTTCTATTAATCAGTTATCTATCTACACAACATATATTAAATATGAGAATATCTGAAATGGATATGGTCACAACCAGTTCATAAAAACAGTTGTCTCTAAAAATGTAGAATAGTGCAACAGGAGAAAAAGAAAACTGTACATAATATTCAATGTCTTTTCTAATAATAAATACAAAAATTCACTCCCTCTGGTTAATGAATTCTTGTCTATTCATATAATTATTTCTGAGAGTAATAAGGAATTTGAACTCATTGTAACCTCCTTTATTATGTTCTCTAATGCCTTAGAATTCTGGAAATTCTAAGGCAGGCAGAATTACTTTGTCGAATGTATTACTCATTGGTATGAGTAATGCAAGAAATGCTTGGAAAATCACGTCCCTGAAAATAGTTCATCAGACAAGTTATCTTCAATGGAGCTTTAATTCTGGTATAGTTTAGCATCAACTGTGTAATTCAGATTCCAATTGAACATAAAAGGAGTTAAAATTTATGTTCAATGGGCTAGTGACCACAGATGCAGCACAGAACTATGCTAGAAAAGCTGATGAAACATTTGACGTTTTATAATTAGACTGTGGCTGTAACATGCTGATTGCAATCAAGTGCAATACGGTGGAGGAAGCAGTGACTTTTATGTTTATTAAATCCTTCATATACTATGATATGCATGTAGACCTCTGCAAGATCAGAAAGTCTGAATGTTTAAGGTCTAAACAGACTTTCAAATTATAACAGCATGACGTGAGTGCAAAGAAGCTATGTGCTTAGGTTTTTTCTAGTCATGTAAGAGGTTTTGCATTTTGTATCTATCATTTTAAAATGAACCGTGCTTTTTATATGCCATGTGGATAAGTTATTTCTTATGACAATATTTCTTTCTATAATTTAGCATATAAACAAAATAACGGTGTACCAGAGACTATAAAAAATCCTTCTAGTTTTTCTGAAAGAAAAATCTAGGAAATATATATTTTTTTGCATGTACACTGACTATTTCAGCAAATCTTCTCTAAGCTTTGCTTTGTTTATCCTATCCTTATTTCAGGAATGTGTGTGTGTGTGGTGTGTGTGTGTGTGTTCGTGTTATTAGTCCTATCAGTCACAGTTTATTATCAGCTATCTGATAGAAGTGTTAAATAGCAAATTATTACTTTGTGGCTATGAACTCCCAATGTCACTATTCGGATATTTTGGCTCACTTAGTTTTGTTTGTCATCTTTCTCATTTTAAAGTTTTTTTTTCTTCAATTTCAACTGACATCTGATGAGCTGTAGGACTTAAATTCTGCCATTCTCTTTTGTTGTCCTTTCATACTGGCAGAATTAATTTTTTAGCTAAGCATTTTTAAAAAATTGACAAGGAGTTTAAAACATCAAAATGAGAAGTAATCTTACTTAGTTCAACAGCTAGTTGCTTATTTTTACCTTGACTTGACTTAATTACTCATTAGATGCTTAAAATAATCCATGTTGTTAAAATAACATATGAATCAAACTAAACTTTTGTCTGAATTTGTACTAGTACCATCTGACAAGTGGCGGATTGGGCGCAGAATGTATATCACATTGTATTGTGAATGTTATTTTTGCATGTTGCCTGCCTTCCTCAACAGATTGAGAGATTCTTGAAAGAAACAGGTTGTGTTTAATTTATGTCTGTTTCCCAACAACTAATAGGGTGCTTGCTTCAAATTGATAGAAAACTCTGAGAACCAGGATGTGTGTTTTTGCTGACACTTAAACACTTATTATACAGACACACTGGAAAAGCTTTTCTGCTCGCTCTCTAGTACTTCCATCCACACCTTGTCTCAGTTGTAAGGCATCAAAGTAACACTACATGAAATCATTTTTCTTTGGTTCCCCAAAGCTAATTTAATTTGCATAAAGGGCAAAGATTAATCAAATTAAAATTATGAATAGGTTTGTAATAAATGTTACATAATTGATACAGAAGCCAGAAGCACTTTCCACACCTTTATCCTTTCATACCATTAACAGGAGATTGCTAGGTTTCTTTCATATTTTTGGTAATAACATAGAATATTCATACATTACTTTTTACTGTTAGACCTTTCCTTCTGTTAGTACTGAGTGCCAATGCAACTTGATAGAAAACAGGCCGGGCATGGTGGCTCACGCCTGTAATCCCAGCACTTTGGGAGGCCGAGGCAGGTGGATCACGAGGTCAAGAGATCGAGACCGTCCTGGTCAACATGTTGCAACCCCATCTCTACTAAAAATACAAAAAATTAGCTGGGCATGGTGGCGTGTACCTGTAATCCCAGCTACTCAGGAGGCTGAGGCAGGAGAATTGCCTGAACCTAGGAGGCGGAGGTTGCGGTGAGCGGAGATCGCACCATTGCACTCCAGCCTGGGTAACAAGAGCGAAACTCCGTCTCAAAAAAAAAAAAGAAGAAAAAGAAATAAAACAAATACATTTCCCTTACCAAACCAACTCCTGTCTATTCAGGCTTTAATCTCTCATGGTCTTTGGTCTCAATTCAATTTCTTGCTCTTATGCATTAAATATTCAATCTAGTGAATACACGCAAAATTTGAAGGCAGGCTCCTCTTGGTGCAGAAATAGTGAGACTAGCATAACAGTTGAGGACATTTCTTGGGGCAGCTTTCCTGACCTTAAATCCTAGACTGTATATTTACTAGTTGTGACCATGAGAAAATTTCCTCTCTTCGATTCAATGTTCTTGTGTGGAAAATGGAGAAAACAGTGATACTTATATCAGAGGATATATGAGGATTAAGTAAGTTGATATTTATTAAAACCTTAGAACAATGACTGGCACAAACTAAAAGCTATATAGATTATTGTTAAATAAAAATAACAAGACTTTTGTAGACTACCAGAGTTCCTGGTATTATCTGTGAGATGAATTTAATAGCATGCTAACTTTTTTGATCTCTTACAAAATATCGTACATCTGTTCTCCTGAGTACTATATTTTATAAACTCTTTTTTGGGGGGCCGAATGCAGTCTAAAGGTAAAACTTGACTTTGGGCATGACACCTTTTTCAGCAACATGTAGGTGCAAAAAGGCTAGGTAATATTAAGTATGGAAATATTTGGGCATAAAGAAATATAACACATTTTCTGAGATTAATTTTATTGTGATATAACAAATTGGTATGAGGTTTGTTGGGATTATGAGAGGAGAAATGTGTGCTAAACATTCTCAGAGTACACACAATAGGTCTAATGCCCTGTTTTCAGAGTTCATAATTTGGAAGTGGCAAGTACCAAAAAAAAAAAAAAAAAAGACTAAGCAATTTGTTGAACACTAAATATGTATCAAGTTCAATACACACATTTTAGGAAACCTTGATAGTAAAGCTTTTTTTGGTATTAACATAGTAAAGAAATGCAATATTCTGAGTAATCAGAATGACAACAAAATGACAACCTAATTTAAAAATCATGTCTTAGAAATGTTTTTAAAAAATAAGTGAAAATATATTTGTGGAAAGAACAGCGTAGTTGCTTCCTATGATGGGGACATGATCTAGTTCTAAAAGGGCAGAATTCAATCCTTTGAAGAAATACACTTACTAAAGTTTTCAAATTTGCCTGGAAGGTACAAGTATGTTAGAAAAAAGCAGTGCTACAGACTGCCCAACTGTCAGGAAAAACGTTCATCACTTTCACACTTGAACAACTGTATTCTAGAATATAGAGGATTTTATCCCAGACTTGGGATTATATTAATGACATCTATCAATAACTAAGATTATCAATATAATATCCCAATTTAGGGCTCAGTATTTACCACGCTTGGTTGAGGTGTTATTCTCTCTCTAACCTAACTGACTTAAGCCTTGGGTTTTTCAATGGTTCTGTTGAAATTCTAGAATTCTGTAAACATCTGGATGTTTGTCAAGTTATTCTAAAATATTTACTTAGAAAACCTATTCATGTGTTTGAAATTTAATTTTGATCAAACAATTATAAAAAGTACATTCAATGTATTTTTCCTCTTAAAAGGAAGCACTTTAAAATGTTAAGGGCATAAATAGGGAGCAATCACTATACTAAGAATAAAATTCAAATTGCCATGTAAGATCCTAGAGGTCCAGGATAATTTTCAAAACTTACGTACTTTTTTCCACTTGCTCAAGAAGGTCTAGCACAATGGTCTTATGGAATTCCTGAAACACATCAAGCCAGTTCCCACTAAAAAGCAGTTAATTTTTCTGTTCCTTTTGTCTGCCACTTTTCCCTTCCAAATCATTGTTGATGCTGTTGGTTACTGATCTATCTCTTTGGTCATATATAGATTGATTTATTTTTTTAAATATATGTTAGAGGAAATATTGGTTCTGAGAACTGCATATAATAACCTTAGTAGAGGAAGAAATAATTTGTAAAATTTTCTTATTACAAGAAAATGAGAGACAACTTAGAAATTAAGTATCAAATAACACAGGGAAGGCAGAAATAAAGATAACGAGTATTTAAAATATAGGAAGTTCAAGTAAATTAACACAATTTGCACATCAAATTTGACTCTGAGATAGTTGATCAAAAAAAAAAAAAACGGAGACAAGCATTACACTAATGAACCTAATACAACGAAATGTGAAAGACAAGAATGCAAAAAGGAGTAATATAATAACATATAACACCTAAAATATCAAGTGTGATAAATCACGAAGAGACAGGATTTGAATATTCCTGTGGGTCTGCGTAATTCATAATCTGTGTAGTTTATCATTTTGCTTCATTTTACAAATAAAATACAAACATAACAGAACTGAAAGAGTTTTAAGGGTTTTCAACCAATCATAATTCAGTTCATTTGGAAGGTTTTAGAATGGTTTGTGCTGCTAAAGCAGATATTTTTAAATGCTTTTGGAACCTATTTCATCAATATAATATCGCAAAATATGTAATCAACTTTATCAGGACTCCACAGCAGCTCATATTGCTCATGGCAACACCCCCAAATCACTGCAGGTTGGCATTTTCTCAGTTGCCAAGACTTTCAGCAATCACTACTCCTTACAAAATGCAGCTGGCTTACTATTTGGTAGCCTAAGGACAAACAATTCAAGCCTTTGTAAAATCACTGGATATCCTATTCTATGGCATAGTGATGTCAAAGACCAGAATTCTTTCGTAACTTGCACTTGCCTCTCTGCTCTTGCAGTTGCTCAAAGTTATAATCAATTTGAATTAGTAGATTCTCATCAAACTAGGGAGAAAATTCAGACAAACAACTAAAATATCACAGAACACATAGACTCCATTGTGGTTTCTTAACTACTCTTCATCTGTCTGCCTGGAATTATTTTTTTTCTGGTTTTTAAAGTCTGTTAGCAAATCTTTTACTAACATGTTCACTATTCCCCTTTCATTCTGGGGCTTCTCTTCCTTCAGGTCATGGATTTTACTCTTCTGATTTATTCTCTAAATAAGGTCATTTGTTGGACTCAGGAAAAATACCTGCAAAGAAACTTCCAGTCAATTTATCTGTTAACTGAAGAAGAAACTATTACCATATTTCAATCTTGTACATCTATGTAAGATTAAATTTATATACAATGTTTTTGAAAATATCCTTAAATAGCATTTTCCCTGAGTTCATGTATGGCGTAAAGTCTACATATAGCTTCAAAATAGAATTGAAAATACTAAAACTACTTTCCTTCTCTGAGTCACTATTTTCCTTTTATAAGTTAAAAAGAAGAAAATATAAGATGTATTAAATACAATTTAATACAATCATAGATGTATTAAATTTATATAAGTATTAATTTTTCCTAATGTCAATAACAAAAAAGGTCAATAATGACTTATATGAATTATTATTCCAAAATTCAATTATTTTGGTCTCTAAGACTAAAAGCTAAGAACAAGAGATCTATATGGATCAAATAAAGACTTCTGCTAACACATTCATAGTAAAATTGTGTATATTAAATAGGGGTAGATGGGAGTTAGTTACTACAGAAAAAATATAAAGGCAATTCCATGGCTAATAGGAAAAGAAAGAATAAGCAGGCCTTGTTTTTCAGGGACTATTTACTTTTAATTACTATGCAGTCTTTATTTAACATAATAAAGATTGTAGTTTGACTTTTTCCTTTCATGATTGTTTTTTTTTTTTTTCTGAGATGGGGGTTTGCTCGTTACCCAGGCTGGAGTGCAATGGCGCGATCTCAGCTCATAGCAACCTCCACCTCCTGGGTTCAAGCAATTCTCCTGCCTCAGCCTCCCGAGTAGCTGGGACTACAGGCGTGAGCCACCATGCCCAGCTAATTTTGGTATTTTTAGTAGAGGCGGGATTTCACCATGTTGACCAGGATGGTCTCGATCTTTTGACCTCGTGATCCATACTCCTCGACCTCCCAAAGTACTGGGAATGATTGGTATTTCTTTTTATTTTTTATTTTTTATTTTTTTAATTTTTATTGCATTTTAGGTTTTGGGGTACATGTGCAGAACATGCAAGATAGTTGCATAGGTACACACGTGGCAGTGTGTTTTGCTGCCTTCTGCCCCCTCACCCATATTTGGCATTTC
>CM052650.1:158562701-158589728 GCA_028533165.1 Leontopithecus rosalia | reverse complement strand
TGCGTGCCTTTTACACCTGGGCTTTTCCCCCGCTCTGTGGGCTATAAGGATCCGTCTGAAAATGCGGTGTTTGCTTACCCTCTGCGTCTTGACTGAGAGCTGCAGTGGTGAGTTGTTTCTAGAGCGCCATCTTCCTCCCAATCCTCCGATTGGTATTTCTTAGTAAATTATTTTATTGAGTGAAAATGACTAAAACTATTATGAAAATGATCTTAATAATTCTATAGTTATTTAACATGTGCAGTCTATATATATGGAGCTGTGCATAATTATATGCAAGTTTTCTATATAGTCATATTTCTCCACAATTATAAAATAATATCACATGTAAAATAAACTAAATTAACATTTTTAATTTAGATAGGTATATCACCATAAAATCTGATGCCATCAAGCTGGAACTTTGGGAAAAAACACGTTTTAAACATTTTCCAGTCTTCAGATCACTTTCAAGTCATGGAGTAAAATAAATATTAAATTACGGATTTGTGGGATTAAAGGGGTTCACTGAGACTACATAGGCCAGGCTATATTTTTTCTTTTCTTTTTTTGAGACAGAGTTTCACTCTTGTTGCCCAGGCTGGTGTGCAATCTCGGCTCACTGCAACCTCCACCTCCTGGGTTCAAGCGCTTCCCCTGCCTCAGCCTCCCAAGTAGCTGGGACCACAGGCATGCACCACCATGTCCAGTTAAATTTTTTGTATTTAGTAGAGATGGGGTTTCACCATGTTGGTCAGACTAGTCTCGAACTCCTGACCTCAGGTGATCCACCCACCTCGGCCTCTAGGATTAGAGGCGTGAGCTACCACATCCAGATGGCCAGACTATATTTTCTTTTATGTATGAGGAGACTAATGCCCAGGTATGTTTTTTAAAAATTGAACAGTGTTATAATTGATAAATAACTTACATATAAAAAATAAAAGAAAAAACATAAATCACTTAATGTTTATATTTTTAATAGAAGACATTTTTCAGTATGATCTAGACTTAATTCAATTTTACAAAGTCCTATACCAGTCGGAAATACCAAATAGTTTCAGATTAACAAGTTGAAGGTAATACAGAGTCTACTGGCTTCAGTAATGCAAGGCTTGTTTGAATCATAAAAGTGTGAAGCTAACCTTTGAAACTTCTCTCTCATTCACAGTGTTGAATGAATTACTGAAACTTTTGTATAAGTCTGGGAATAGAACACACAGCTAAGCATTAGACATTTACATTATTTCCTAACTAAAACAAGAAATAATCTTTGAGAGATCCTCAATGCATTTGAGATTACTTAATTATTTTTAAAACAGAAATTGATATGTCTGTCTTTAAAAATTTTTTGAAGAAAAATAGAATTTTTAAAGAAAAACAGAATTAATGACTAACTTATACAATTAAAACTAGTGTTTCGACTTCTAAAATGCATGTACTCAGTGTGACAGAAATGTGATATTTAGGGTGCTTAAGAAGTTTGCATATTACTAACAAATATCATTAAATTTTTTTCCACATATTGTATTTTTACTATTTTGTAATGCATCTAATTATTCAGTTAACCAATATTCTGAAGACTTGTCAGATATTTTTTCATACAAACAACACTGAATATGTGACTACCTTATTTACCATTGCTCATTTTCTCTATGTTTTCTTCCAGAAAAATCTGCATCTGCTAGTATAGAATAAGATACTTTATCATGTGATCTTTGAGACTTTGTCCAAATACATTGCTCCTCCAAATGATTTGTTCCCCAAGTTTAGAAACTGTGATTTAACTTTTCAAAGTGACTGTCATAGCATACCTTGATATTTGCAAAATCTATGTCAGAAAGCATTAACACGTATAAAATGGTAAAATTATTGCAGTAGCCAACTGAAGCCCTGAAGGATGCTAGCTATGAACTGGTAGAAGTTTGCTGACTTCAATTAGTAGAAGACAATTTGTTATTGATTTTTATTAAAGCTTAAGAGCAAAGGTCATATGGGGGGTCTCTCTCTCTCTCTCTCTCTCTCTCTCTCTCTCTCTCTCTCTCTGCCCCCCCAATATAGAGTTCTTTTTATGTGTCCTGGATGTGCCATCGGTGTCTTCAAGGTGAATCTAGTACAGCATCCAGGGCTGGGGACTCCAGGGTTTTTAAGGAACTTCAGTGTTCTACACAATTCATTCATTTAATTTTCAAGAACACATAATTTCCTGGGAAATTTCATTAATCAGAAAATCGATTTGTTTAAAAATAAAAATACATTAAAATTAGAAGTATAGCTTATAATATTTCACTTATATTTGTTGTTATAAAAGCTCCCCAATATCCATGTTTTTCTCTTTAGAAAAGCTGGCACTTAGATGACTGATAAGAAGCCAGGGCTGGTAAATTTGGAAGAGTCCAATGAGGTCCCAACATAGATGATTTCACTCTTTAGAAAGAAAGTAGGCGTGTACCTAGAACTCATTTTCCAGCCCTCTTTGTAGTTAGGCATAGCCATGGCACTGGATTTTGGATGGGAAATATGTGGATATGATCCATCAACATGCCATTTGTGATATTTTTCTTCATTTACAAGCTGAGGACTCCAAGACCTCGAGGAAGGACAAGCTACGTGATGGAAGAAATCTTTGTTTATTTAATGCTTTGAGTAGGAATGTCTCTGCTGTGTTATTGTATGAGCAGAAAATAAACTTTACTATGTTACATTACTCAAATATGGCAGCTATTTGTTACAACCATTAGTCTCTCTTGACTAAAACAATTGATGAATATCTGACTAATCACCCTGACTCCAAACTCCAGATTTCAACTTTTCTTAAGTATGTCATACATTTCAACTGCAGCTTGTCCAAAATTTAATTCATCATTGCCTCCAAACCTCCCTTGCAATCACGTTTCTCATTTTATGAGACACCCTCTTCTATCCAATTGTTTAATATAAAGGTTGAAATCATTCTACAATCCTATTTTTCTTATGTCTTTATCCAGTAGGTCATTCAGACTAATAACCCATGTTTTCCTAATCCAGTTCATTCTCTCACATCCACTGTCACTGTCTTAATCCATATCCTCATTAGAATATGTGACTACCTTCTTTAACATTACTCATTTTGTCTATATTTTTTCCAGAAAAATCTGCATCTGCTAATAGAGAATTAGATAACTCATCATGTGATCTTTGAGACTCCGTCCAAATATATTGCTCTCCACTTCCCAGCAGTCACTGGTGTATGGCCATTTTGCAGTTTTTATTATATACCCTGCCTTTTTGTGCTCCTGTAACTTTGAACATAGTACATGAACTAGAATCCTGCTTCTCTATCCATAATATCTACTACAGAAGCCCTGGTTTATCCAAACGTCAGTTCAATTGGTCACTCGTGCTATACACTTTCCCATGCTTATCTTAACCCCATACAAATCAGGCTTCAGCACAGGAGATGCTTTTACATTCACTGATATCCAGCATAGTTTCAACACAACACAACAGCGTTTCACAGTATTTGTTTACCTTTTTTTTGTTCACTGCACAATAGACTACTTGACAGCCAGCCATGCTTTAAACCAATTTTCCTCACTCAATTTAGATGCTCAATAAATGTGTTGAAATGAATTGACAATGAATAATCTATTTATTACTTTCAAACCCCGATAATCTAATTTTCTACATACATGGAACAACCTGAAATGTGCAACTGCGTAGGTTGCTTTACATTAATGTACACAGAACCAGTTCTGTGGATTCTCCATTCATAGTTCCTAGATCATGACCTCATTATCTTACCCAACTAGCAAGTTAGCCACATACTTAAGGGAGAAAAACTGGAATTCAGGCTGATTTATATTTGTATGTGTTGCTGTACTAAACCAACAATCCAGTGGACAGCCCAGAATTGCTGAAGATTTGAGAATAAGCACATTGCAGTTCTTCCTGCTATTTGTTTGCTTGGTTCATTAGTCACTTGAAAATGCATTTCTCAATTAAGTTATTCATTTGTAATTTTCAGTGGGAAATCCTGTAAGTAGTTTCTATCATGCACACACAAAATTAGATGAATTAAAGCATATACTAAGGAGACACTGACATATAAATATTTATAAATGAAGGCAGAAAATGTCCCAGTTTCTATTATTTCAAAAGTGCCAACCTGACTTTTGAAACTTAAGAAAAAAAAGATACTTAAAGGATCAGATGGCAATATTATGAGTGAGAGATTCGTAACAGCAAGCTTTTTTTTCTTCAAATCTCAAAGAGTAACATTTTTAGAGGTTTAGCTGTTTTAAACACTGCATTCATAAAAACACAGGTTCCTGTATGATTCATCTAAAGAATATGGCTTATATCTAGTAAATACAGAATTATACCTTTATGGCTTTGTTTATAAGATAAATTTTTATCAAACAAATTCAACATGAAATAACATATTTTAATAATGGTCATGGGAGAATAGAAAAACACACATGCAGACACAGGTACATGCATGCACCTACACAGATACACACACACACACACACACACACACACACACACACACAATCACACACAATATTTAAGGTTCCTGAAATTAACAAAGAAATAACTCTATTGGGAAAAATGACAAAGAGTCAAAATTGACAATGATGAGGCTTAAAGTCTTTCTAGTCTCAGAGATTAACTGCTGTTGGCAAAGATGGTTTTTTGATGAAAGAAACAAAATGTCTTAATCACATTGGAAATACAAAATTCATGTGTCCAAAAAATAAAAATATATGACTAATAAAAATATTATTATATTTAGTGTTTTCAAATACTACACCACCGATATAAAGAAAATTCAATCACAGTCAAGGAAATGAGATATCAACATTTGACACTGCGCGGACAGAGATAAAGCAAATTCTGGATACCTCAAAATTTCAAACTTAATGAAGAAACTGTTTGTCTTTTTCTATAACCAGATGGGCTGAGTTAATCTTGTATGCATTAGGATCAAAATAAAATATCTCTTCCAAGATTTTTGAGTTATTCCCTTAAAAGCATCTTTTGCTTTCTTTTTTCAATCCATTGCAAAGAAAACAATTCAAGTGCTCAATAAATACTCTCAAGAATAACATATACTATTTTATAAGAGCTTTGCTCAACAAAACAGGAGAGCTGTCTCAGTGATTCTATGCCATGAGAAGAACAGTACTTATCCATCAATCATAACATCTGATGTCGATTTTACATGGTTGACCAGTGTTAATGTAAACATAAATCCAAGCATCTAGTGTGCGCAATGAACAGTGTAGTAGACAGGGCCCTGGAGAAGCATCAGCACTGCAAACAATCTCTACTCCCAAGGAATATATCATCTACTCTGCAAGAAAACACGCCAAAAGAATCTACAGCTAAATATAAATTACATGCTACCTAGATGAAATCTGAGGTTCTGTGGTGAAAATGAAGCAGATTTTTTGCATTCAGACAGTTAGGAGAACACTGAAGAAAAGTGTACAAGAAAGAAGCTGACAGGGTATTCCAGCATGAATATCTCTTTGTGGCTTCAGCTCCCTGACCTTTTTTTTTTTTTTTTTTTTTTTTTTTTTTTAAAGACGGAGTTTCGCTCTTGTTACCAAGGCTGAAGCGCAATGGCGTGATCTCGGCTCACTGCAACCTCCGCCCCCGGATTCAGGCAATTCTCCTGCCTCAGCCTCCCGAGTAGCTGGGATGACAGGCACGCACCACCATGCCCAGCTAATTTTTTGTATTTTTAGTAGAGACGGGGTTTTACCATGTTGACCAGGAAGGTCTCAATATCTTGACCTCGTGATCCACCCGCCTCGGCCTCCCAAAGGGCTGGGATTACAGGCGTCAGCCACCGCGCCCGGCCATGTTATCTTTCTATTTGAGAATGATTTGTTTTAGAAAAAGAGAACCAAATGCATTCACTTCATATTCAATTTCCATTATATAAAAACTACAGTAATTTTGACCTTAACAATGATATGTGATTAAATTTATTTTAAAAGCTAAGAGTTTCTAATAAGAAACTGCACAATTTATGCTTATATTGTCAGTTCATGGGTTGAGAAAACAGATTGTTATTTTATGTTAACTTTAAAACTATTTTCTGTTAAGTTTGTTTTATTTTGAAACCTCAGTGTAGAGAGAAAATGTTTTACAATTAGAAACTCATACCTCATAAATCTTGCTTCTAGATATACTTTTTTATAGACTTCACAGTTATAACTTTTTTCACTGATCAATTTTATAGACACTACCACTGAACAAAACTATAGGCACTTTTAATTATCTTCTTACAGATTAACTAGAAAATTAAGAAATGTTTCTTGGCCTGAATCCTGGAATAAAGAAATTAAACTTAAATTATAAAGAATTCCATATTTGTAAGCCATAGTTAAATGCTATGTTATATCAATATTACAAAAGCCTGGAAACCACAACCTTTCCCAAAGGCCATCACAATCTTATAAAAAAAGCAAAAAAAAAAAAAAACCTCTGTAATTATATCTACCCAGCAACTGACTGGCACCCGCCTTGTTATTGATCCTTGTTACCAAGAATAGTTACCTCAAAACAATTATATAATTCTGTAATTATTAAAATCCTGTCTTCCCTTAGTTTCCTGAACACACACATAGTTTACTTAGGTATGTGTATTCCAGTGCCAATACCTGTCCTTGAATAAACATAATTTTCTCCTAGAGCATTTTCTCCTCTTTGTTGTTTAGGTTGGCATAATGCAACCAAAGGCAGGACCAAAATGAGATTCCCCTCAGACAAACTGGTAGCCCCTGGAACCAAGTGTGGTATAAACTGAGCCCACTGTGCATTCCTTCTTGGATTCTAGGACTCTTTCACTTTGGCAAGTTCTTTTTTATTTACGTTGAGACTAAAGACAAATGTTCTTCTGGTTTGAGTATTCCGTTTCCTACAGAATCTACATGCTTTCTGCGAGGCATGTCTCCTGCCAAATTTAAATTTGGGTCTCCATAACTGTTTAATATTTTGTTTGATCTGCATGCTTAGGTTAAAATTTTGGGGAACACTCTGAATTTATATGGTTTGGTTATGTGCATCTGTAAATGATTTGGCTTTTTTTTTTTTAAATCTTGCTTGTTTCTGATCACGTTCTGAGAGAAAAAAAAACCTACCCAACATTTTAAACAGTGGGCATAATTTGAAAGATTAATAAAAAATAAAATAGGATTCTCAAACTCTAAGGCATGCCAAGCTGTTTGGGACTCTAGCCACCGACATGGAGTTTCCTCATGCACATTTTAAATCAGTGCCATCATGGTGTTCGTTTGCACTCCCCAAGCTTGTTTTTCTCTTAGAACTAAATTTGAAACTACAACCAACTATACAGTTAACACATAGAGCTGTCTAAGTTTTTGTCTGTCTATTTTTTTTTCTACTCACTCTGAATTGCTGACTTTTTTATTTCTATGAAGATAATGTAGTGCTGCTAATTTCAAAAGCCACTTAGAAGTTTTTCTTAGGGCATTTCAAACCAAAATAAGAGTATTAAAGGGCTTTCAAATTAATGATTTTAGGAATTACAACAGCTCCTAAATGACCAACAATGTAGACACCTTTGGAAATGTGAACTTAAATTAGGCTAGATTAATAATTGCTTAGCATGATGAAACAATTAAAGGATTAATTGTCAAAGGAAATAACTAAATAAAAGTTTCTGAAGCTTAGGCCTTCAAATCAAACAGGCCAAAATCTTGAGCTCAGAGCCATAACATAAGGTATTCCTGTTGGGCATAAAAAATAGCTTTTCCTACCACATAGAAGAGGGGGTTAAGAAAACACCAGCAACTATTTTTTTAAAATGCATCCCAGCCTGCATTGAGACTAAACAACCAGGCTGGCAATCAAACAAAAACGACTGGGTATTAAAAATCCAAGGTCACTTGGATGTTTTATTTTTCTTATAACAAAAGAAAAATAGCCAGTCCCAACAAAGTGTAAATATTTAGAGATTTAACCCTTAAACTCATTTAAAAAAAACCCCAAAACAGAGGGAAAAAGGTACAATAATTAATCCAAAGGCCTTTTAAAATGTGACTGAAGCATCTTTGATCAGTAAGCTGTTTCAAAATTTGACAATGAAATAAAAATGGAAATGTCTTCAGAATTGTCAATGTTCATTTTTGCCTGGGTTTACTGTTTAGACACTTTTTTTTTTTTTGAGATGAAGTCTTGGTCTTTCACCCAAGCTGGAGTGCAATGGTGTGATGTCCACTCACTGCAACCTCTGCCCCCTGGGTTCAATCGATTCTCCTGACTCACTCTCCCCAGGAGCTGGGATTACAGATGCCCACCAACATGCCCAAGCTAATTTTTTAATTATTTTAGTAGATATGGAGTTTCACCATGTTGGTCAGGCTGGTCCTGAACTCCTGACCTCAGGTGATCCACCTGCTTCAGCCCCCCAAAGTGCTGGGATTAGAAGCATGAGCCACTGTGCCTGGCCCCTAGATACTTTTATAGATGTCTCTGATTTACGTTTTAAAATCATAAAACTATCAACCAAGCCTAAAAACAGGGCGATTTTGATTTGTGTAACACTTTAATAAGACCACCAATCTCATAGTATAGGTTTAATTAAAAACAGCTGTATCTTACGAGTTATTGGCAAAATACCCATATACTTCAGATTCTTACTTAGGTGATCACCTGATAATCATAAGCTAGAGAAAAGGTTATCAGAGAAACAACTTGAAATGATGACTAGCTTAGCCTAGTATCTCAGTTTTCATAAGTAATCTAAATATAATGGTTAAACCTAGATTAGGTATGTGTAAAATACCCTCTGCATCCCAAGTAGTCTGTGCTGGTGTTGACAGTGGCTATAATGGGCTGAATGTGCCAGTCCCCATCTTGCATTCGTTGTGTGTGGGCTGTGACTGCTATGGTGGCAGTGGCAGGCTGGGTGAGCCCAACCTTGGATCCCAGTAGGAAAACGCAGGTGTCAACAATGGTGGACTGAGCTGGTTAGTTCAGCTCAGTGGTGGCTCTAGCCCTCTGAAATTCATGGATATTTTGGTAATAACTCATAAGATATAGCTGTTTTTATATGTTGGTCTTATTTAGCAAAGTGTTACACAAACAAAAATCCTATTTTTTGGCTTGTTTTATAGTTATACGATTTTAAAACATTTATCAAAAATATATACATAAAAGTGTCTAGGGTTCTGGCGTAGTGGCTCATGACTGTAAGCCCAACAGTTTGGGAGGTAGAGCTGGGTGGATAAGCCTGACCAACACGGTGAAACCCCATCTCCACTTAAAAAATACAAAAATTAGCCAGAAGTGGTGGCACACGCCTGTAACCTCAGCTACTCAGGAGGCTGAGGCAGGAGAATTGCTTGAACCCGGGAGGCGGAGGTTGCAGTGCGCCAAGATCCCACCATTGCACTTCAGCCTGGGCGACAGAGCAAGACACTGTCTCAAAACAAAACAATACAAAACAAAACAAAACAAAAAACTAAAAACCAAAAGTGTCCAAACAGTGCCCGGGCACTGAGCGGCAGAGCCAGGCCGGGAAAGCCCGACTTCAGGTCCCCACGTGCCATGAACAGGCACTGGCTGTGGGAGGTAGGGGGCAGGTGACCTGGGGGTATGTACTTCAGTCACATTTCAGCCCTGGCTGGGGCGGCCTGCAGTGGCACCTTCTTTCTGTGGGAAGGTAAGCTTGTCCTTGAGGCAAGTGAAAATGGGTCCTGGCTTCCCTGCTAAGGACGGCTGGTTCATTGCCAATGGCTCACATTTTAGAACTGGAGGTAGCAGCCAGCCAGCTGTGGTGGTGGCTGTAGGTAGGGAATGTCGACGGGGCTTCACAAACATGGAGATGCAGGGACTGTTGGGACAGCAGATAAGGTACCTTCTGGTGGGGGCTGGGCTTTCAATAGGCCTTGCTGTCTGGAGCTGCTTAGGGCTGAGGTTGTGTGAGACCCAGTGTGAGCTCGCTCTCTTGAGCAATGCCTTTGTGTGGTCTCCAAGCAGCTTCCTATGTTAGTCTCAGGGCCTCTGAGGGTCTAGGGGCTTTTCCATGGCTGGGATGGGAGAGTCTGTGATGGGAATGTGAACCACTGGGGTCACTCACTTACCCTTTCCTCATACCAGGGAGCGGCTCCAGGCTGAAGTCTGACTCCTGCTGAGCAAGCTGCATTGTGCTCCTGGCCTCCCTCACACTCCAGGTGTTTCCTGTCACTTCTCTATTGAAGTCCGGTGTTCCGTATTGATCTATTCTCTATTGAAGTCCGGTGTTGATCTATTCAGAGTGTGGTTACCTGTTTGCTATGTCGGTTCTTCTTTGAGGAGGAGACAAGTACCGGATGCCTGTAGTCAGCCATCTTGAATCCCTTAATTGAACTTTGAAATTCTAAAGTTATGTTATTTTACATTAAGTGACAGATATTCATTAAATGTCTGAGTTATTTCCAAGTAAAAAAAGAATGCTAAAACAAAAATTTCTAAATATAACTATACATCTATTATTGGCTTCTTAAGTTTTATCGAAAAACTATATATTTAGGTCTATTAATTTGCCTAACAATTATGTTACAGGGAAGCATGTTTCTAAAAAATTATAAAATGGTTCTTTTCTAGATAATATTGATAAGTGGTGGACAGTGCAAAATGTATTTCTTCCTAGGTTTTCGCTAGAAAATAAGTTTTTAACTGTTAAAAATTCTAATTAAAATACATAATTCTGTGTAGAAAGTAACTCAAAACAGATGTGTTTTGTTAAGAAAAAGTATAAGAGAGAAATAAAAATGCATTCCTTACTGAATCTATATTCAGAGGTTATTGAATATTTATATCAAAATATGGACTTATGAAGGAAGTTGAAACATGATGGAAAAGAGCCAGTTAGTAGAACAGAGGGATATGAAGAAAATTATACATATGAAGATGTATTTTGGTAAGGTAGGTTAAAAAATAATAATCTTTTTTTTTCATGACAAAGAATCTTATGTGATAATTTTTGTCCTACATTCAAATGACTGGTTATATAAGAAAGAGGAAGTGCAGGACAAAGCTGAAGTTCTGATCACATCATAGAATGTCTGAGTAAGCAATGGAAGGTTTGTGAAAGACAAATTTATAATGGAAATTTTGTGTGTGATCAGGTTGGCTATAAGAGAATTATTTGTGTGTATTTCAAAAGATTGAGCTTTGATATTAAAAATACAGTAATACAAACTAACCATTTGGTTCCCTGTGTTAAAACAAGTTTTCTTGAAGTGTTGATGTGCTCTTAGTAAAATTTGCTAGGTTTTGATTTAATTTCAAAATGTGTTTTAAAACAATTTCAACCATTCAATCATCTTCTAAACTGTAGCTGCTTCCTGTTTTACAGTTTCTATTTACCCTGCATTTCTTTCTGAGATACATTTAATTTCTCTAGATTTAGATTGAAAATGCTGTCTTTATTTAGATGATTATTTTATTTCTCCAGGTAGATTTTTCCTCTTGAAGATTTTCAAGTTTCTATCTAAGAAGTTCAACTTCCACTTTATCTAACTTTATGTGAATCGCAGGTCATACATCATTGCCTTCTGTTCTTCCTCTTTCTCCCCTTGAGAAGGTACATCTTTTTCCTTGACTGTGCTCATAACTCTTTCCTTCAACTTTTTCATCAGCTCCCATAATTTTTTCTTTAGTTTTAACTCTTCTGTTATGGCCTGATGCTGAAATGTTCTTTTTTGAAGGCCTAGAAAAGCAAAGTTTTCCTCCAGCCTAACTTCATTCTGTACTCTTGGCATTTCTTGATGTGTCTATTTTTTTCATGTAACCAGGAGACTTCCCGTGTTGTTACTAAGAGTCAGGTATTCCTTTGCTCAAAGTCCTAGTTTTCTTGTTTACATTCCTCTGTATTATGTTGTACGGTCATAAGCCTAGACACTCTCTTACTATGTCTGATTAAATTTAAGTGCTAGGTTTACCTTACAGTTTACCTAAATGAGTTTTCTTTAAGGAGAAGCAATCACTCTTCAGCAGGTTTGTTTTTTTCTTCTTGGTAACTGGCATAAGAAAGAAGGATTTTATGTTTTATGAAAATAATTTCCTTATTGCCTTTATTAGATTTTTTGAAAACTTAGGAAAGCTGAACTTTGAAAAGGTTAAATTTATTTTGTTTTGTTTTTACTTTCTGTAAAAACAGAAAGCCATATACTTTCTGTATTGTTTTTGAAGTCTTTGATTATCACTCTAGTTAAATAAATACTATTATTTCAGTTACCTGCAATTCTGTTTGATGAAGTATTCTGAACATTTTGGCATCTTTGATGGGCTTCCTCAGCATCAAAATTCTAAATTAATGATTTTTGACCTAGAAGTAACTTTGGAATTTTTCAGTTGGGCCTTCAGAGAGCCTCAAAAATGTAACTCTTATCCTATAGAGATATTAAATCATTACATTAATTTGATACATAAGAAACATTATCAAATGATAAGTGATACTAGATAGTCTTTAAATTACATTTATGGGTATGTTATTTATATAAATAATCCAAAATTGTATAAAAAGTTTAGAAACCTAATATAGCATCAGACATAATTCTGGTTATTATGTTGTATATTACAAAAATAACAAAATGTTCTTGTCAATTGCCAATTTTAACAAACTTTCATCAGATTTTTAACTATGCCTCATCTGTTTCTGTCATCTACGGTTTTGATGTTTCTCTAAAAGTATTTGCATTGCATTCAGATCCATGGAAAAGACTAAAATTACTCTTTTTTTTAAGACAAGTCTCACACTTTCCCCTGGGCTGGGGTGCAGTGGTGTGATCTCAGCTCACTGCAACCTCCACCTCTGGGGTTCAAGTGATTCTCCTGCCTCAGCCTCCTAAGTACCTGGGATTACAGGCCCCCATCACCACACCCAGCTAATTTTTTTGTATTTTTAGTAGATATGGGGTTTCACTATATTGGCCAGGCTGGTCTCAAACGCCTGACCTCCTGAACCACTCACCTTGGTCTCCCAAAGTTCTGGGATTACAGGCATGAACCACTGTGCCCAGACAGAAGTACTCTTAAGTATAGGTTTCTAAATCTTTAAGATCAAAAGACAATATAAAAATTTCTTAGAACTCTAAAAAATTTCTATAATGATGAAACTAACAAATTTGAGAAACTTCCAAATAATATCAAGCAGAACAAAAATTAATTACAGAGATTAACTGATGAAGATAAAAATCATATGACTTTTTTGAAATGTTTGATTCTTTATTTAAATGTTTTATTTTCCAAATTTAAGGAAACTTTTTCTTGTAAGCTATCTGTAGCTTATACGGCAATTTGGTGAAATCTGTTTTTGTGAATAAAGGTGGAAACATTTACTTTTTCTCTCTATTTGATCCCTCTGAAATTTGTAAACTATGTGTGGGTATTCTTGTGGCAATGTGGTTATTTGTGTGAGTTTAATACAATTTTGGTATCTCTTTATAAAATGATACAATTGGAAGTATTAGTTACAATGCAAAGCCTTGACTGGGATATCTTTTTTGAGAACTGGTATAGAATGCCCAGCTTTAAGGGTTCCAAGCCTTACTGTGAGGGAGTAAAAACTGTTACTTCCTGACAGTCCTGGAAACTTCAAGATTGAAGGTAAAATCTGAAATCTGCCTTGGTTTGGCTTCCATGCCTCAAATGATTTTTCCATCTGAGATTCTTATGTGATCAACGTACAGAGAAAAATGTTATGTTTCTAAAGAAAAGCTAGAATACACCTGTTATCAGACCTCAGCCCTGGGCATTGTTTTAGAGTTCTTATTTTCTACTATAAGCTGACTAGATCCTGAATTCTTCTAGATTTCTCCAATCCTACTTTTTTGTGTTAGAATAGGCAAGTAGCCATGAGCAGGTAAGCAGTTCCCTGAAAAAAGAAATCTTAGAAATGCAGCCCTTTGATAGAATCCTTGGAGATGCTGACAGCAAAAAGAGAACCATGGCCACAGTGGCTACGCCTGGCCTTGTGGCTGGGCTCCTCTGACCTACAAGAGACTTATTCAGTCCTAACTGGAGATAAATGAGGTAGGGGCTTTTCCCAATTAGCGAGCATGATGTATACTCCTCTAATAAGTTGCTCAGGAATAGCCTTTTGCTCATTATAATACTCCATTCCCCTCCCAGGAACACTTCCACAGTATTAATAAAAATGGGAACTGCTCTGCACTGAAGCTGTATAAACTGAAGCCAGCTGAATTCTAAGAGATAAGTCTCATGCCTGATGTAAGTTCACCACACTGCCTGGTGCCATAACCAGAAACATTCAAACCGCAAACTAGGATGATAAGTTGATAGCTTCACGCTGTAGATAGCTTTTTTCCAAGACATTGGAACAAGACTCCATATCGTAATGAGACTCCTTCCCCTTTTAATGCCTACATTTTACACTTGGCAGGATAATGATGTAATTGAAATTTCACATTCAGTAGCTTCTCCTGGTAACTTGACAGAACCTGATCTATGAGATGCTTTAGTCTACCTAGTGGGTGAGTATGGGAATATTTCTTATACAGCCATTGCTCACTCTCTGCTTGAATACAACCTAGACATGGGATACCAGATGATAAAATTGCTTTATGTAATCTACTGGTTAAACAAGGAAATGTCTGTGCTATTACTAACACTATATGCTGTATCTGGACAAATTCTTCTGGGAAAGATCAGGTCTATATATAAAAAAATAAGAAAATATGCCACTTGATTTTTAAAAAAGGTCTCACCTAATTCCCCACAATTATTTGATTTATTTAATTGGTTGCCCTTAACCCCAGGTTTACAGCTCAAACTATTATGTAAACTGAGATTATTATATTATTAACTTTTCTTTGCATTTTTCATTTTAAATTTTGTTCTTATCACTCGTTAAATTTTTTCAGAGGTATAATCCCTAAGAGAATAATGCAGGCCTAGTGCTTTGAGATGATAATAAATACCTATGAAACAGACATATTGAACTTACCAGGGACCCAGCTAGCCTTAACCTGAGAACCACTGCCTCCAAACCTCCTTTGTGGCTCAAAGGTAGATAGAAAAGTTTTGACACTGACTTACTCATCAATTATTGTCTCTGGTGTGGGACCAGACCAGACCAAACCAGGACAGGTTCATCCCAGCACCAAGGAACAAAATTGAATACAGGATAATTGATCAGCAGTGCAATTGGGTAAAGATCTTGATCAAATGGAGGAAATGTCTGAAAGCTGTAAGAATCAAAATGGAGTCACTTGTGCTAAAACCCTGACAAACAAAGCTAGGGGAGGCCATGAAGTTCTCATATATGAACGCCTGATAACAAAAACTATCACAGAAGACTGCAAAAAAACCACAGTCTTATGCAAATGTCATTACACACACACACACACAAACACACACACACACACACACACACACACACACACACACACTCTGCTTCTTAAGAACATCTGCCAAGCAACTGCCTGCCCAACCTTGAACTGGTGCCACCTTGTTATTAACCTTTGTAGCCAACTATAATTATCTCAAAATGGTTATGTAATTTTTTCATTTTTTCTTTAAAATCCTTTGTCTTCTTTTACCTTCTGAATATGCTAATAGTATACTATGGCCTGTGTATTTCCATTGCCATATCTATTCTCAAATATATACCATTTTCTTTTAGAGAGTTTCCCTCTCTGTATGTTATTGAGGTTGACACAATCCATCTAAACACAAAGAGCTGAAGGGCTTAGAGGACTTGGCTTAGGGGAAAAGGTGCTGAAATGTTCATTAGTCCATTTTCAGTTTTATAGACAACCTAGGCCTTTCTATCATTGATACCATGAACTGTCAAAATTAGTTAGGCTTATCTTTCCCTGCTGCTATTGGTTCAGATTTGGGCAAAGCCTCCTCTTAAAGAACACCTTATTCTCTCGGCTCTAGGACCCTAAACATTGGTAACTCTGACAAGAAAGTTCCAGAATTCTATGTCCTGTCCATTATCAATCTCTTTCCATGGAAAACTCAATTCCCCATCCCCACCCCCAACTTTATTTTTACCTTATTAATACTCTTGTGTGTTAGGGTGAATAACAGTCCTCCCAAAATATCCATGTCCTAGGTCCCAGAACATGTCAACACGTTATCTCACAGGGTAAAAAGAACTTTGCAGATGTGGTCAAGTCAAGGATATGGAGATGAAGAGGTGATTCTGAATTACCCAAGTGGGCCCAATGTAATTGCAAGGGTCCTTACAAAAGAAAGGTATATGAGAAAAAATAAAGGGGATAAAAGGTGTTGTGATATGAGGCCCTGAGTCAAAGAATGAGGACAGCCTCTAATGTTGGAAAAGACAAGGAATGGGTACCACTCTGGAAATTCCAGAAGGAATCTCTTCTGCTAACACCTTGGTGTTAATCTCATAAGATTCATTTTAGACTTCTGACCCCCAGAACTGTGAGGGGAACAATTTGTGTTGTTTGAAGCTCCTCAGTTTGTGATAATCTGTTACAGCAATAATTGGAAACTAATATCTTAACATGTTCTTGGAAACTATGAAATAAGGGTATTTGAAGTAGACTCTATTATGGCTCTATTATGACTTATACCATTGAGATTCTGATGTACAGAACTGGGAAAAAATACATAGTCAAGTGGGAAGAAATTCTCAATAAATTGTCTAAATAATGCTTATTTCTTACTCTGCATGCTACTTATTAAGTTTTACATATATTAGTTTGCTCAATTTTTACAAAATGTGTTGAGCAGGTAGGGAAGAAACTCTTGAGTTCTTTTTACAGCTATAGAAAATTAGGTGCATAATGTTTAAGTCATGTAGCTTAAATCATACATAAAATTAGTTCAAAACTCAAATTCTTGGGCTTCTCACCAAACCTACTGAATGGGAATCTATGTAGGAGATTTTTATGCACACTGAAATTTGTTATGCACAGGTCTAGAGCAGAGGTTGCCAGATTGCAGCTGGCAGGTTAAGTTTGTAAATAAAGATTTAAGAGAACACAGCTACATCCTTTCATTTTATTGTTTATGAATACTTTTGTTACAATGACTGAATTGAATCAACAGAGAATCTATTATCTGCAAAACTTAAAACATTTACTCTCTGATCCTGCACAGCAAAAGTTTGCTGACCTCTAGTTAAGACAGCACAGTCTAAAATGAGGTGTTAAATAGATGATTCCGTGAATTTTTTCAGAGTGTTATGACATGTAGCCAAGAAAATAGTTGTAAAATATCCAACACATTAGCCAAACTGCTTTGGGATAAATATATCCTTTCTCCGTTTCTGAATGTACTAGAGTGCCTTGCTTGAAAACCCATAGGGATTCAGAATTAGAAGCTGTTAATAACTAAATAATGAGTCCATTCAGTTTTTTCAGATGTGTTAGAATAAATGGCATTTCTGTTGCTATGATTAATTCACTGAAATAAATCTGAATTGCAATGTTAGAATGAGATAAGCTTTTTAATGGAGAAAAATACACCGTTTTTAGCTTTAAACTGATATGAGCCATGAATGCACAATAAAGATGACCCCACACATTATTTTAGCCCTTATATAAATGCATGGCAAATTACATTTTCTCTAGCATTATCAAGAAATACAATAGTGTAATACTGAAATCAATATTCACACACTACTTATATAACCCACTTTATGCTTTCATAACACAATTTTTATTAAGACCATGTACTCGGCATGGAAATAACTTTATTGTGAATAGGAGATTTGATGAGATAGTTGCAAAAAAAAAATCTTTATCTATGTATCTCTCACACACAGGAAATTACTGTTCAAGTAAAAGTCTAAAAGTTTGGAAAAAAGCTAGAGACATCGTCTATTTTTCATTTCAGGAGTAGGTTCAGTTCGGGGAAAAAAAGTCACTGCTTATTAGAAATTTACAAATCAAGGAAAACAATTCTCCTCCCATTTTCTTTCCCTTTCCCCTTCCCTCCTTCCCTTCTTTCCTCCTTCCCTCTTTCTTTCCTACCTTCCTTTCTTCCTTTTCTCTCTCTTTTTAAAATTTTTTTTGACAGAATCTTGCTCTGTTGCCCAGGCTGGAATGCAGTGGTATGTCTTGGCTCACTGCAACCACTGACTCCCATGTTCAGGCAATTCTCGTGCCTCAGCCTCCCAAGTAGCTGGGATTACAGGCACACACCACCTCACCCTCCTAATTTTTATATTTTTAGTAGACATGGGGTTTCACAATGTTGGCCAGGCTGGCCTCGAACTCCTGATTTCAAGTGATCCACCCTCCTCAGCCTCCCCAAATGCTGGCATTACAGGTGTGAGCCACCACACCTTGCCCCTCTTTTCTTAAAATATTGTCTAGAGCTAGTTTTATCTTAGTATAAATTTTCTTCTTGAATTTCCTAATATTATTCAATACTTTATGTTTGTGAATACTATGAAACATTATGTCCCTCTTAACCAAATATTGATGACAATGACCTAAAGCCTTTAGGGAAAACACTCTGAATGGCTTTTAAAAAATTTTACATTTTAAATAAAAAATTTCATGTATATAAAATAAAGAAATAGTAAAATAGAGGTCCATGTATTCATCACTCAACTTTAATCAACATTTTCCATTCATGTACCACATATACCTCTGTCTACTCTCAACATCTCAATCACTACTATAATTACTCTATTTGCAGTTGTTTATCCTGAAGGTAAAATATCACATATGCTAATGCACAAAGCTCAGCCTTACAGTTTTGAAAAAAGGATACACCCAGATAACCCATAACCCTAGGGTGTCATAGAAGAATTTTTTCTCACAAAAATGTTTCCATATTTCCATTCCAGTCAACTTTCACCATTTCCCCTTAAATCTCCAGAAATGCAATTGTTCTGATTTTTTTTCCTTTTAGTTTAGTTTTCCTATTTGGGAACTCTTTAAATAATGGAAGTCTACAATTTGGTCTTTTTCTATGTCTGACTTCTTTTGCTCTCAGCAAAGTTGTTGAGATTCATTCATGTTGATGCGTTTAATTTGCGACTTTTCATTGCTCAGTTCCATTCTAGTGCATGAATAGGTCACAGTTTGTTTTTACATCCTCCTGTTGATAGACATTTGAGTTATTTCAGAATATAATTTTTGAAACCAAAAATTTGCATTGACTGTATTCAGGAATTATTCTGTAAATTTGACAAAATAAGCAATAATAATAAAATAAAATGAATTCAAGGCATTCTGAAACAAAGTATATTATAAAACAAATGTAGCTGTCCTGAGACTTCTCATCTTGATAGACTCCTATCTAATAGGGGAAGACTTAGTTTTAAGTATTAAAAAAATTAATACCTATAAAGTTTTTATAAGTACGCCCGTCACATAATAAAGGCACAGTGGGTTGTAGCTTTCATTATTTGTAATAGGAAAATATAATGAAACATTCTAAAATGACTCAATGAGAATGAAATTTTAGGCAGTATGTGATTGCCATAGCATATAATGCTGTCTATTTAATTTGCTATCATTTTCACCTAGAAGATAAAACACAGCTGAGAAATAGCAATTGCAGGTCAGGTATCTCTGTGGATATGAGGGTTAGAATTATGTTGGTGTGATATTTTATTACATTGTTTTTGTCCTCATAAATCTTGCTTTAGAGTTAAAAATTTACTCAATTTTTATTATTCTGTCTATAATAATAATGGTTTGGTGGCAGAACAATAATAGAAATAATTTTGCTAGAACAAGTAAATTATATAATACATTACACACATACATCTATGCTAATTCAATTTAGAATGATATAAACAGACTAATCCACTTGAAATTAAAAAAAGCAATAAAGTTACTGCTTTAAAATTATGTTGGGTTGTATTTCTTTCTTTTTAAATTATTTCAGCAAAATAAGATGACAAGTTTATATTTGCTCCATTGGTATAACCTCAAAATCAAAGTAAGAATATCATATTAAATTTTCTAATTATTTTCACCTTTAACTTTATTTAGAATTAAAAGCTATAATGCACTGGCAGTTTAAAAAAGTTTGCTTTGAAATAGCATTGTAACACTATGCTATTTTCAGAATAATTTTTGTATTTTCCTATGTTGATCTGAGACATTATTTTTTTATTTCCTATTTGATCCTTACCATTATGAAGCTCTCAGAGGAAAAATACAGAGGATATCATTGTAGTTAAAAATCTCAGCATGGGGCAGTGGCCCTTGCCTGTAATACAAGCACTTTGGGAAGCTGAGGTGGGTGGATGGTTGAGCTAAGGAACTTGAGACCATCCTGGATAATAATCATCTGAAAACCATCTTGGGATAATAGTTAATAATAAAAGTCATTTTGATATAATAGTCATCCAAAAACCTCAGACTTTTACACATAGACTGCTGTTTTGCCAAGTTTCCTTATGTTGGAGGATTTTTCAGAAATATATTACAGAACAATATGTTCTTTGATACTGTTAACTAAGTTATCTTCTTTTAATTTTGGATGATAATTGATCTTTTGAAAACCTAACAAATATTGACATAGGTATCTAATGCATTAGCTGTTTGTTTCAGCATTTTTACCTAAAAATTCACTAAATATACTTTTATATGATAATCAAATAAGATAATTATGGAATAAATAATATAATATCCATGGAAAAATCACATATAATACCTACATATTTAGCATTTATATTCTCTCTAGGTAGATATCAACTCATTTTTAAAAACAGGTTTAAAACTATTCTCTCTAGATAGATTCAACTCATTTTTAAAAATAGGTCTTTTTAATACTTTTTCAATAAATTAATACTGTCATATATTTTGTATACTTTATTCAATTTTGTCTGTAAGAGCTAAATACATAGAGGCTTACCTGATATACTATACTTTATTTGGCATTGATTTAAAGCAACGTTCAAGAAAACATTTGACAGAAAGAAAATAATATTAATCATGTATTAATATTCCTTGCAAGACATTATTATTTCTCAGTATAATTTCTTATTTTCTTAGTATTCAAATTTCTTTTACTTACAATATATAAAAAAATTTTCTAATATATTTACTCTAGGCTTACTGTTCTATTAATGCCACATAAATGCAATGTCATTCCCATAATTGCTCAAAGATTAATATTAGTGGCTCTGTCCTAACAATTGGAAGTCCATTTGGAGTCATGAAATGGAAATAATCCAGACCTGGAGACATATTCCTGTTTATATATATCATTAGTTTCTTATTATCTCTCATGAAACCAATATTTTGAAATTCTTAAACCATATTGCACTAAAAATGTTTGAATTTGAGAAAATGGAAGAAGATTAAGACGTGTATTTTGTTTGCTCTTTAAAATCTACCAATTTTACATCATCTTCACTAAGATATTCTATATAAACTTTCAACTAAAAACAATTTGTCAAAATTATTTCATAACATTTAGCTCTGTACCTTCCTGAAGCAATTCTAAAGTTTTCTTCAGGATGTTTAAATACCCTATTTTATATCTTATTAACAGCTATCATCAGTACTACACTTAGAGAACTATAACTGATGGGGGTAAATACTGGACGAGGCCTTCAGTACTGAATGTGAGACATCAAGGATTTTCAATGTTGCTTTGTAACGTAAGGTGATAATGTGTTGATCCTCAAAAGGAAGAAGAATAAAGGATAGTAGAAACGAAGGATACAGAGCCCTTAAAAATAGTTCAAGATGAAATCTCACTATCCGAAGTACATATACCTGTAAGCCATTAGTAAAGTTACTAAGTTCACAAACAGTTTGATGGGAGGGGCTTGGGGATTTTTTTTTTTTTTTTTTTTTTTTTTTTTTTTTAGCAGGGAGAAAATGTTTGGGAGTAAGATTGAGCCACTTAAACAAAAAGAAGCATGACTTTATGGAGGTTTTGAGACAGTCCCTCAACTCTGATATGTCATAAAATTTGGAGGTTCAATCAAAGTTTATCTCTGACTCTGGCAGGCAGGTCTCATGTAACACTTCAGTTTTATGCTGGTTGTATAATAAGAAGAATCATAAATCTAAACAGTGAAGTTGTCATGCTCATTTTTTGTTTAAACTTCCAAGGAAATTATCTAGGCATTCATTTTTTCTTTTTAAAACAACTACCATTAATCCTAATTAAATTTTCAATATCTGGGCCTCAGAGTGCTGACATATAATTTGTTCTGACATTTTTCTTGTGAAACCCAAAAGCTATGGGTTCTTTATTGTTCCAATAATTGAAGCATGATACAGTAGAGCTTGCTGAGTTTCTGATTAGAAGTACTGTCAAAGCTGTAAGTTGACAACTTGTTAAATCCCTTTGCTGTTTCTATAGATACATACCTGCGGGCATGGTTCAGGTAACTTAAGGCAAGTAGATTTTGATGATGAGGAGTGAAAGACTTATACCCTTCTGATGACAGCATTTTCTTTTCGGGAAGGGTGATTGTATTTCCAAATTGACTCCCAGTTTCTCTTTCTCTGTGAGAGCCCTGACCATGACCACTTACTTATTTGGCTTTCATGTGTAAACAAGCTTATTAGTCAAAGGAATGTTGCTCTTTCATTACTTTAAATGCTTGTAGGTATTTTCTGCATTTAAATTACAAAGAGAAGCTTTAATTGTACAAACAACGTCCATGCTCACATTTGCCATTTCTTTGATTTAGGTATGAAATTATTTGGCATGTTTCTAATTACTTTCTCTTCAGCTAAATCTTCAATTATGCTGTTTTACCTTTGTTTGTCTTGTTTCAATAAGTTAGTGATTGAGTAGTTGTAATTTTGTAGGTAAAACAAGTAAACAAATAAAAAGTTAGACATTTAACAAGGAAAAATACCACCCAGCAAGTTAAGCTCAACAAAAGGGAACAGCTGATTATAAAAGAGCATTGTGCTATAACACTTCAAAAAATAGAGGGCTCTAGAGGATCTTGTCTGCTTTGGTTACCTACTTTTCTGAAGGGAGCTTTAAATCTCAATCCATTTCTTGAAGAGTTTAGGCAAAATATGTATAGCATTATTTCTTTGCAAGATAATTTGTAAGGCAAACTGTTGCTGCTCAAGCTGTATAAACATATCTTGGATTTCTACTGAAACATTTAATTCAAAGCAGCATTCACAGTGTAGGGGGAAATGACAAAATGTTTAAAAATAAAAATAATAGACATTACTTAACTCAGAGTCATCCATGCATCATAACATTTTATATAATCATTGTACTGTCTATAGGAAAAGAAGTAGAAATAAAGATGTCTGATTTTAAGAAACATTTTTCTCTAATACTATACTTACTTCATAGTATATATGTTTATACTGCTTAAATTGCTCCTAATGTTATGATTTTGTATGTAATTGTCAGGTGCTTATACTTTGTGCTACTATGTAATACCATCTAAATAAGAAAAATGCTAATCACTGATAGATTAAGTAATATCTTACATATGTAATGCTATAGCATAAATTCATTAAGTGAGAAAAATGGGATCAGAATGTGAGGCTAGTGAAATAAAGCCTTCCTTGCTAATTTTTAAAAAATGTGGAATGCAGTGCATAACAGCTCCACTATTACACAAATAAAACAGAAGGCATTCTGAAAAATGCTGAGACCCTTAAGAAGAAATTACCTACATATACATTATAGGTGAAAAGAGTATCAAAATAAAGAACTAAAAAATGCACTGTCCTATTCTGTTTTGTCTGCTATAATAGAAAAGCTCAGACTAGGTAGCTTACAAACAACAGAAGTTTATTTATCATTGTTCCATAGGGTGGGTAGTCCAAGATCAAAGATGCCAGAAAATTCGGTATCTGTTGAGGGTCCACTTCTTAGTTCATACACAGTATGTTTTAGCTATAACCTCTTATGTTTGAAAGGGTAAGAAATCTCTGTGGGGCCTCTTTTATAAGAGCATTTATCTCATTAATAAAGGCTCCAGCCTTATAACTAATCATGTCTTAAAGGTCCTATTCCTAATACCATCTCCATGGGTGTTAGATTTTCAACACATGGATTTTGGGAAAACACAAATATTTATAGCATGTACAGCATTATGTCATTAGGGAAATGCAAAGGAAAGTAACATGAACATACAACTATACACCTATTAAAATGGCCAAATTCCAGAACACTGAAAATACCAAATGCTGATGAGAATGTGGAGAAACAGGAATTCTCATTCATTGTTGATGGTAATCAGAAATGATGCAGCCTCTTTGGAAGACATATTGGCAATTTCTTACAAAACTAAGCAGATTGTTACCATAAAATATAGCAATCGCACTCCTTGGTATTAACCCAAATAAGTTGAAAATTTATGTCCACAAAAATGCCTAAACATGAACATTTATATCAGCTTTATTCATAATTGCGAAAATTGAAAGCAACCAATATGTCTTTCAGTAGATGATTGGATAAATATACTTTGGTACATGCAGACAATGGAATATTATTCAGCTGAAAAGAGATGAGCTATCAAGACATGAAATGATATGGAGAGGCCACAAATGCATATTGCTAAGTGAATGAAGCCTATCTGAAAAGGCTAAATACTGGGTGTAATATGACATTTTAGAAAAAAACATAACTCAGGAGACAGTCAAAAGATTATTGGTTTCCAGAGGCTGCAGAAAGAGGATGAATGGATGACACAGAAGATTTTTAGGACAGTGAAAATAGTCTGAACCCATAATAGTGTGCGCATGTCATTGTACGTTTGTGAAATCCTATAATACATAAAACACACAGAGTGAAACCTAATGTGAACCAAGGACTTTGATTAATTATAATGTGTTATTGTTGGTTTATCAAATATGACAAATGTCCCAAGATGGTGAAGAATGATGATAATGTAAGAGTTGAGTCTAGGCAGGTGCAGGGTAGCAGGTATGTACGCAATCTCTGTGCCTTTTACTCAATATTGCTGTGAACCTAAAACTCCCAAAAAAAAAGTCTTACAAAAAAGAAAATGTACGTAAGTAATAGTACTGAAAACGAACAGTTAGCAGAAATCCTAAAAGAGAAAATTACTCCCAAGTATCTTACTGTAGTTGTAAAAAGGCAATTTCAAAAAATAATTATTAAATTAAAATTCAAAATTTTTATAGTCAGTATTTTAGGAATGTAAATCTAAAATCTCAGATGTTAAATTATAGTAAAAGTCAGGACAAAAGAAGGGATAAAGGGCTAAGTTTCTCATATTAGACAGAAAAATGTCAGTAAATTTATTTCATTCAATTAACTGAAGCCCATGTTTTCTCTACTGATTCTCTAATGTTTCACAAAACTTTGAAATAAAATAAAACTAAAAATAATATATCAGCAATCTAAAAGAAAACAATGATTTCTAAAGACATTTACGTTATTTAATCATGTGGTACTGATATGAACATAGACGGTGTTTGCATTGTTTCTCTCCATCTTTGATAGCATACATTTTCAAGATCAGGCTAGGTTTTCTGTATTATTGCTAAAAAGTGAAAGTTCTTATAAATGTATTTTTAGAAAAATTAAAATGTGACACAACCTCAATTTATTTTATTCCAGAGGTCTCAAAGTAATTTTCTTTGGAAATTTTCTTTTGCTGCTGAAACAAAATTCCTTGAATGATTATCTTATGATGCCTATTGCCTGTGAGAAGAGGGCTCTTTGAAGATCCAAAGGGTACTTCCAGCCACCAAGAGGAAAACACAGTACAGGAATATATCCTGCACAAAATTAAGTGAGATTACTATTCCTAATTTTTTTTAATGTTTCCTTGAAAGAGTCAAGGCAAGAAAACAAATGAACAGTTAGCTCCATTTTCTTTTTTTTCTTGGGTGGGTTCTACCCAGAACATAAGAATTGCTTCATAATGAACAGCAGTTCTATGTTTTCTTTTAGGAGTTATGAATGTCAGTATATTCAGAGATTCAAATGTATCATTCAAATTTGCAACATTTAACAGGAAGATACCTTTTCTACAGTCATGCAGCAGTCCACAAAAAGTGTGTCTACTTCCTTTGATCAAATAGGGAATTCAACATAGAAAGCATTTATTAATTGTAATCTGGAGTCTGTTCTGCACAACAAAGGTACCCTTTCGGTTTAAGCCACTGTTTTATAAATAACTGGCAGCTCTTGTGAGGTTGGATTTCTGTGACAACTCTCTAGGAAGATTCTTGGCAGAAAATGCTTGTTGGCTAATATAGCACATCTTAAAATAGATGCATTTTTTTTTAATTTTTAAAATATGCTAGTGACTAACTAAATATTGTGAAAGTACTATTATCACTTTCTCCAAACAATTTTTTCCACAGTTCATCCCATCTTCTCTAAAAGATGTTTGATGCAACATCAGATGTAATGATAGCTATACTGATGGCCTCCAATAATTTTTTAACCACTTTTTATTTCCTTATCTCATATGATCACCTGTTGAGCACAATTTTCATTTTCAGTAAATTATTCAAAAAAGAGGAAAAATAATCTAACATTTTTATTCTTGCCTTAGCTGTATACAGCATTCAACATCTCATAGCATAGCTCAAAAAAGGATTTATATTCTTATAAGCCTTGCCTTCCAAAATACTCAAAAAAGAAAAGATAAAAGGGAACCTCTAAAAGTCCGAGAGTCCACAATAAGTCATAAAAGAAAGAGAACATTCTGTTTTACCTTCCCAGAGACAGGAACGTCTCACCAATCAATGGTCAAATTTTAGCTGTTAAGTTTCATCACTCCCTTCATTTGACAAGTTCTTTCTTTCAGAATTCTTTTATAAAAGTTCAAGTTGTTTTAATCAAGTGACATGGCTATAAGCATTTTATTATTCTTTTGGCTACTTCCTTGATATCTTACCAAGGTTTGTATGCTTTATTTTAACCAGTGAAGCCAATGGATGAATATCTTTCATGTCTCTAAAGAGGCCCTTTGTGCTGGGCCTGCAAACTTCATCTGCTTTGGGATGCTCCAACCAAGACACGTGGGAACTTTGCTTTCTGTTTCTCAGCCATGTGGTTAATTTCAGTTTACAGCCATTTGAAATTTTATTTATTTATTTATTTATTTATTTATTTATTTATTATAGTTTAAGTTCTGGGACACATTGCAGATCA
>CM052650.1:158537728-158562601 GCA_028533165.1 Leontopithecus rosalia | reverse complement strand
TGAGTATATATGGTGTTTCCTTTTCTGTTCTTGTGTCAATTTGCTGAGAATGATGTTCTCCAGATTCATCCATGTCCCTACAAAGGACACGAACTCATCGTTTTTGATTGCTGCATAATATTCCATGGTGTATATGTGCCACATTTTCCCAGTCCAGTCTATCATCGATGGGCATTTGGGTTGGTTCCAGGTCTTTGCTTATTCTTCATTACTGAAAGGCAATTGTTGAGAGTTTGATATTTGTCTTTTTTAAGTGGTTTGTCTGTGGGAAGGCAAAAATTTTGGTTGACAGTTATTCACAACTTTATAACTGGGTCATTCAGACTGCTGTTTATATGATTTTAAATTGGCCCTGTGTCATATTCTGTGCTATGATATTATCTTGATTCATCTGTTGAAAAGGCATCCTCATATTTTCATCTTTCTGTCTGTCAACTCTTATTCAACTCTGAGGACAACCAATTCTAGGACCATTCCTAGTCTCTGCTGTGAACCTTGTCATTTCATATACACTCATGTCAATTACAATACTTGCTAAATTTGACTGAGTACAACTCTTTTATCCAAAAAATTAAATTTATAAAGACCCACATTGGTATTTTTGACTTAAACAAAATTCTTCATTTATGGAGAGGCTTAGAACTAAAAGAGACAAAATCTCTGATACTTTCATTGATTGATTCAGTGAATTGTCAGAAATTAATAAGGATTTCAAATGGCCTTTAAAATATATTTCCTGAAAAAATTAAATGACATAATATGAGAAAAACCCAAAGTTTTCAAATTCAGACTTATTTTTTCTTTTTCTTTCTTTCTTTTCTTCTTTCCTTTTATTTATTTATTTATATTTTGAGATGGAGTCTTGCTCTGTCACCCAGGCTGGAGTGCAGTGGCGTGATCTTGGCTCGTTGGAATAACTGCCTCCTGGGTTCAAGCAATTCTCCTGACTCAGCCTCTTGAGTAGCTGGGATTACAGGCACCCGCCACCAGGCCCAGCTAATTTTTTCTTTTTGTAGTAGAAATGAGCTTCACCGTGTTGGTCAGGCTGGTCTCAAACTACTGACCTCAGGTGTTTGGCCTCCCAAAGTGCTGAGATTACAGGCATGAGCCACAGTGCCCAGCCCCAAATTCAGATTTCTATTGCACCTCTGATTTCCTTTTCTACCTGAATACTTGTAAAGTTTCATTTTATGTGTCAACTTGATTGAACGACCATGTACCCAGATATTTTATCCAAAATTGTGGAGTGTATCTGTGAGCGTGTTTCTGGGTGAGATTAGCATTTTAATATGTGGTCAGAGGAAAGCAGAACATCCTGCTTTACTCACCCAATAAATTGAGAAACTCAATAGGAGAAAAAGGCTGAATAAGAAGGAATTTTGACTTCCCAACTGGTGAAACTTAAAGACATCAGTCTTCTCTTACCTTCAAACTGGAACAAAACTGTTGGCTCTTCTGACCTGATTCTGGTAGTTCTCAGACTCCACAATCATGTGAGCCAACTCTTTATACCTATTGATTATTATTATAGAGAGAATCCTACCTAGTGCAAGACTCTTCTCTTTCTTATTCTGCACAGCTTGTAAAAACTGGTATGTGGGGCTCATACAGGACCTCAGTAATGGTTGCAATGACACTCATATGTTTTATTTTTCTAAACACACAAAATGAACTATCTAAAGTTTGTAAATTCAAATACAGGTACTACTATTTCAAACACAGACCCTGACAGTTCACATTAACTGTTTTCCTAGAGTAATAAGGAGCATGAATGAATAGGAATATTTTGTAGCCACTTGAAATTGTTGGACTTTGAATACTTATTTAACTACTAGATCCTTGACTAAGAAACCAACTTTTCTTCTATGTGACAGTATCCATGTCACTACTCTGAGAAAGATTTAGTAGGCAAATGGTGTTAGAAATGACTAATGAACCAAACAAACATCTTTTTACACTAACTTACTATTACCAATCTTTATTAGAACCATTGGCCAGTTAGTTCACAGATACAAGTAGAATAGGTGTCACAATTCAGATAGTCCTTTCTAAACATTACTACCAACTTTCCCAACGTTTGTGAGGACCAGTATTTTTTACGGGAAGTGGAGGAATAATAAATCATCTTTTTTATTTGAAAATATTTATACCACATACATGTCTTTGTGTTACCTCTTCCAGGTAAAGAAGTCAAAACACAAAGGATATTAGGATTTTGATTTGCATAAGATCTGAGAAGCAATAAGCCATATAGTTGTTCAAAATGACAAGGGATATTTAACAAAATTATATTCTTCTATCCACCCTGTGATAAATTATTCACCATAGATGGTTCCTTACTTTGTTCACTATTGGCCTGTGGTCTGCCTTTTTTAGAGGTATCTTTTTGATTTTAGTTGGAGAGATCAACAATATACTATTCTTTAACTGTACTACTACAAGAACTTACAGAGTCTCATGTTATTTATTTTAGTATTTAATATTGATTTAAAGACTTTATTTTCCTGGAGGGTCAGGACTCGTCCAGGAAATAGATGATTTCCTGTCATATTCAACAGATTTTGTTAGTTCTCAGGAGTGTTCTACACTTCCTTTGACATGTTAGTACCAATATAGCACAAAATCTACCAAAAAATAGAATTCTTACAGAAAAAAAATCTATTACCTCGGATATCAATTCCAATCTGATGGATGGACATGTTTATGACATAGATTAAAGAGTTTCAGGAATATCTAATACCTATCACAAAGATAACTTAATGGATTCTCTACCTAACAGGATTTTACAGGCAACCTTGATGCAAAATCACTAAATCCTCTATTCTAGAGCTTCTCCCCTGGAAACTTGAAGTAGATTTCACAATTTTTACCCTTAAAATTTTGTATGCCCAGAGTAGGAACTTTCTGCAAAATGTTACCAAATTTTATTTTATTTGTGAATACAAAATTAAAAAGTGAGCTTGACTCCTGCCTCAGAAAATAAGAACTCATTACTTACTATTGCTTATCTAAGTCATTCTCTGAACACTTTTGCTGTCATTTTCTTTTGTCTGCAATATGTAGCAGTTTCTTCGTCACATCTGTGCTTAACATCCAAATAGACCAGGAAATGACACTGTGAGTTTGAAAGATATATTAATCTTTAATTTTTCTATTGCCAATTTTTCTCCAAAGCATCAGCAGCAAGTTTCATTTTTACCAACAATTCCCTATCATAATATATTCAAACCTTTAGCATCTTTAAAAAATGTATGATTTATATTTGAGTTTACCAAATAGCAAATAATTTAAAAATTATTTTGCTCACTTTTCTTGTTGTTCTCTATTGAACCATGTAGGTTCAATTGCATATGGCTTATTTCAACATGTAGCATTTATGTTTTCATTGTCTCAAAAAATTCCTTATTTCATATTTGCTCTTGAATGAGTTTATCTCATATAGTTGACACTTCTTTGGCTGAGCATTTTAAAGGTATTACTTCATCATATTTAAAAACCTATTGTTTACTAATTAAAAAATGATATCCCTTTGTAACTTTTCGTAGATAATCTGTGTTTTCTCTTTAGAAGTTCCTAACCTTTTTTGGATTATTATCAATGCAATGTGATTGCACCATAAGATGTGAACACATGGCTTTGCTTGTATTTATCCTTTTTGGGATAGAGTGTTTTTTCTAAATATGAGAGCCTAACAATTTCTATAGTTTAAAAAAATACTTTATGTTATCTCTGTAAATAATTTCTCACTCTTATTTGTTCTATTCTCTTCTTTACTAATTCTCACTAGTGGGATTTTAGAGCATTTCATTTACTTCTCTTTTACTTTGAACTTCTAATTCATGTCTTCCATGTCTTTATATCTTTATTTTATACTTCTTTAGATCTGTCTTCCAATTCATTAATTATGTCATTTACTCTATTGAGTCTCATGTGGAACCCTTCATGTTGAACCCTTCTTTTATTATTTTAAAGATTATATTTTTATTTCTAGAATTCCTATTTGATTGTTTTAATTAACTGGTTTTCTGTTTAATTATCTGATATTCACATTAGGATTTTTCTTCTTTTTTTCTCTTTGAACATTTAAATCTCATTTATTGGCCATCAATTTGCATTTTCTATTGTATAATTCATGTGGCAATATATGACTGCTTTTGCATTTGTTGACTTTTTCAAGGCAACATGTTTCTATATGAGCTTTGTAATTTTAGAATACCTATAGCAGTTTTTTAAATTGAGTTCATCAGTTGTGGAGGTATATCCAGAAACAATTTCAAATTTATATCTACCAGAATCTTTTAGGTTTCACTGTTCTGGACCTATTTTCAGCATGAGTTTTCTACATTTCAAGGTAATGTGAATTTGCATGCCACAAATATGCAATACATGGGCTTAGCATTTTGATTTGTCATGAGGGAGATATTCTACTCATTAGCCATAACTGTCAACCCACTCTTATGACTAATATGTGCCAATATTTATAAGACATAGTCAGTCTCCTGCTAGATATGGTTTAAAACTCATAGATCAAAAGTACACATGACATAGAAGATTGTATGCTGATACAGACAAAGATTATTCAAATTCCACTTATTTGGAGTTGTCTGAACAACACCTATAATACGAAACAAGGCTATAGAGGTCTGAGTTGATTTTCTTATAAGATATGTATAAGGAATATGTCCTTCTTGACAATCACAATGTTTGCTGTTTCTTGCTGCTTTATAATTCATTCTCCAATTACGGTACTACTTCTGCTTCCTAGCCTCCAATGTACTATAACCTTGTGTCCCTCTAATTTTCCAGATGCTGATTTATCTCTTCATCTTTCAGTAAGCATTTTTCCCTTTAATTTAGATCAGTGTTTCTTGAGTTGACTACCAAATCCTCTTACCTTACCTCTCTGTCTTGGTAAACTTTCACATTAAACTCTGGATTAATAACCATTCACAGGGATTTTTTCCACCAGTGGGTTTGAATGAATTTCAGTAAAACCTGTCCTAATTTCTTAATGTAGCCCCAAAGTGTCTGCTTTTGGATAATTGGACTATGGAGGCCCAAGAGAGAATCAGTCTAATGCCAACTGGCTAGGAATGTCAGGCAAGTCTCCCTTTTGAAAATGAGACTCCGGATCATTTCACTGTATCTCTGTGTATGACTGCTTTCTGGAAAGAAGATTTCTTTGCCTCTAGCACAGATACTCCTCTGTAGCCTGCTGCTACAGAGGAACTCCTAGCCTACATAAAGCATATGTAAATCCTGCTGTTCTCAAGATGAAGCCACAATTGTACATGTTTCTCTAGTAGGCTGCAGGGAAAAGTAGAGTTGTCTACATGTAGATTGTGTGTATATCTTAAATTACTGGAATAGGATTTATTCAGGGCAAGGGCTGATACAGGAGAATAGGAAAGAATGAATGTAGATCCCTTTGTAACTATAAAATACTATTATATATATATATAGTTCCATTAGGATAACATTAAACACAGTAAGCCTATGTTTTACGAATGCCTTTAGACTCACATAGTTTCTGGTAGCAATTTATCTTTAACATGAACATAAATGATTCAAATCAGTTTTTAGATTAATACAAAATAAAATAATCTGCTTTAGCATGTAAGAGCAATAGTTATTTTCTAAAAATTTTGGCTTCTGGTTAAAAACCTACATGTGGATTTTCAGGCTTGATCATTGGCAACTTTAAGGACTTTACCCAGCAGGTCTCATGAGGGAAAGCTACCTTCCCCACATCACACTGGGTGCATAGTCTGCAGGTTCATTGCAGTCTCTCTGGAAGGAGTTGCAATAAGAATGCAGTGTCCCTGGCCAGCCATACTTTCATGTGTATTTGTTTTTCTAGCCCAGACACTTTTATTCTGAGGTCTCCTTATCCTATGCATTGATCAGAGGTCTTCTTCAGGTTCTTCTGCTGAAGAGAGGGAAACTTTGAAGATACTTTCTCTATCACTCTGACTTAGTAATCAGTAATTTTCTACTCCTAACCCTACACCACTCTCTCATCTTAGGCCCCAGGTCCACTAAACTGCAGGAGCCTTGTGTTCAGAGTTCCCTTGACTGTGAGATGTCTTACCCCTTATCTATCTGACCCTTTATGCGAGCATCATTCTCTGGTGAGGAGTGTGGGAGTAAGAATGAAATAAAGGGAATCAGCACTATCTCCAGTGTTAAACTCATGAATATGTTCTTGCATTAGGCAATGCTCATGGACTTCACTGTTTACTCTTTTGGCTTCTTGTTGCTTTAACTGATACATGGCAGCTTAGCTCTGTCTGCAGCTCAGCTGCCTGACATCTCTGGTGTTGAATGCTTGGCCTTTTTATTAGGTGCAGAAATACCTCTCAATTGTTCCTAAGAGCCAATTACCCTTGGTAAAACACCTGACATCATCCACACTAAATACAAAATGTTTTGGTTCAAATTAAGATGAACATCAGAGTAACTTCTTTGAGGGGTAACAACATTTGACCTAAAAGACCAGCTAGACAGTCCTCTTTTCATTTGAATGGCTCTCAAGTATAGTTACATCAACTGAATTTCTTATGTTGAGCTATCCTAATGTGTCATTGAAACTGTTGTTTTCTGGGTATGAAATAGAAGAGTAAATAAGCTTCTCTAGCATTGAGAAGCTGCTAGTGAAGACATATTCTAGCTTTCTATTTTTAAATAAATTATATTAGAATAAATTTAGTAAATCTCTGCTGGGTTATATATTCCCCAAGAACATGTAGACACTCTTCTTTAATTATTTTTCCAAACTACTAATTACAACTGGAGTTTTCACAAAGAAATTTTATTAATATTTTCCGAAGTCAGGACTTTTTTCACCTTTTATAAAACAGATTTATTTCCTTTAATTATACAAGAACTGTATAGTTTATAATGCTTTTTTTTACCATGGCTTCTAAGAAACTCAAGACTAGGATTTGTTCAATATTTTCTATTCTTTTTAATTAGACTTTTAATTTTAACCCTTATTTTGATTTTTTTATGTCTTATTTCAACCCACTTTAAAATACCTTCTCTGAAGGCATAAAAACAAAGAAATAATAAATTACTGATGTTTAATCATCAGTCAATATATAATTGATAATTTAATTTAAAATTAAGTAAAATAAGTTAAAATAAATTTAATATAAATTGTTTTAAAATAAAATCTCAAAATATTCAAAGAACATATTAAATTGCAAAGTTAAATGAAGACTTCTCAAGATAATACCAAACTAACTACAAAGAAGCGGCAAATTAGATGGTTTTATGAACTAGCAGATTTTTATTGATCAAATTTGAATGGCATATCTGCAATTGACCAGGGAGAAATATAGGTGATATTGAGTAAGTGCAAAATATGATACCAGTGGGCATTTATTTTTTGCATCAGCAGAATCTAAATTTCCTGAGTGAGAATTAGAATGTTAATGCAGTAATGCAAAGAAAGGTATATGTGAGTTTCAGTATTAGGCTTCCCAATGAGTGTTTGCATTTAAAACAGTAGGCTATGAGAAAAGCAGAATTTATAGTCTACTTTATAGCTATGGATTTGAAAGAGCATAGAAAGTGGTTAAAATATCCAGGCAGAAGTCCTGGATCCTAGAGGAAGGTAACCTGGGATAGAATCTACAAACCACTGCTCAATGAAATAAGAGAGGACACAAACAGATGGAGAAACATTCCATGCTCGTGGTTAGAAAGAATAAATATCATGAAAATGGCCATACTGCCCAAAGTAATCTATACATTTAATGCTATCCCCAACAAGCTACCAATGACCTTCTTCACAGAACTGGAAAAAAAACACCTTACACTTCATATGGAAACACAAGAGGGCCCACATAGCCAAGTCAATTCTAAGCAAAAAGAACAAAGCTAGAGGCAACACACTACCTGACTTCAAACTATACTACAAGGCTACAATAATCAAAACAGCATGGTACTGGTACCAACACAGAAATATAGACCAATGGAATAGAACAGAGGCCTCAGAGGCAATGCCACACATCTACAATAAGCTGATCTTTGACAAACCTGACAAAAACAAGCAATGGGGAAAGGATTCCCTGTTTAATAAATAGTGTTGGGAAAACTGGCTAGCCATTTGCAGAAAGCAGGAACTAGATCTCTTCCTGACACCTTACACTAAAATTAACTCCAGCTGGATTAAAGACTTAAACATAAGACCTAACACCATAAAAACCCTAGAAGAAAACATAGGCAAGACCATCCAGGACATAGGCATAGGCAAGGACTTCATGACTAAAACACCAAAAGCATTGGCAAAAAAAAGCCAAAATAGACAAATGGGACCTGATTAAACTCCAGAGCTTCTGCACAGCAAAAGAAACAATCATTAGAGTGAACTGGCAACCAACAGAATGGGAGAAAATTTTTCAATCTACCCATTCAAAAGGGGGTGAAGGATATGAACAGACACTTTTCAAAAGAAGGCATATATGAGGCCAACAAACATATGAAAAAATGCTCATCATCATTGGTCATTAGAGAAATGCAAATCAAAACTAACTTGAGATACCATCTCACTCCAGTTAAAATAGTGATCATTGAAAAATCTGGAGGCAACAGATGCTGGAGAGGGTGTGGAGAATTAGGAACACTTTTACACTGTTGGTGGGAGTGTAAATTAGTTCAACCATTGTGGAAGACAGTGTGGCGATTCCTCAAGGACCTAGAAATAGAAATTCCATTTGACCCAGCAATCCCATTACTGGGTATATATCCAAAGGATTAGAAATCATTCTATTTTAAGGACACATGCACATGTGTGTCCATTGCAGCACTGTTTACAATAGCAAAGACCTTGAATCAACCCAAATGCCTATCGATGATAGACTGGACAGGGAAAATGTGGCATATATACACCATGGAATACTATTCAGCCATAAAAAATGATGAGTTGTGTCCTTAGAAGGGACATGGATGAACCTGGAAACCATTATTCTCAGCAAACTGACATAAGAACAGAAAATCAACCACTGCATGTTCTCACTCATAGGTGTGTGTTAAACAGTGAGAACACATGGACACGGGGAGGGGAGCATCACACACTGGGGTCTGTTGGGGGGAACTAGAGGAGGGACAGCAAGGGGAGTGGAGTTGGGGAGGTATAACATGAGGCAGAAATGTCAGATACAGGTGATGGGGAGGAAGGCAGCAAATCACATGCCATGAATGTGCCTGTGAAACAATCTTGCAAGTTCTTCACATATACCCCAAAACCTAAAACACAATAAAATATATATATGTATTTATATATACATATGTAAAAGAAAAAAAAGAAAGGAAAAGGCAGTATCTTCGGTGGACTGGGAAGAGTGTGGAGAAAAGAGAAACAAGTGCCAGTCTGAGGAATTCATAAGGTCAACAGAGACTGCAGAACATTCATTCAGGAAGACAGGTTACAATGTGAAAACCATGTCTTCCTTTTCCAATGAGCCTATCAATATCTTTATCTGAGGTGCTGAACTGGTTGTTTTTAGCAAAAGCTGCCTGGTCATCTTGCTTTGGTTGTCTAACTTAAGGGTATGCATTTGTGTACTGAGATGTTAATGAATCCCTTCTAACTGACCTAAATTTCCACCTTCCTAGTTTCATACTATGAGCTAGGACTCAAAAGTTCTCAGAAAAAGAGAGTAGAGACTTTGAGTCTTTGAGAATTGTTAATACAGAAGAAAAAACCCAGTTATTGCACTTAAAAATGACCTGGACATCAAAAAACTCATTTTCTTTCTGTACAAAGTTTAACCTTTTCAGTGTATTTTCTCATTTGTAAAACTGAGATAATAATGCCAGCCTGGAATATAACTGTGAGGGTTTCAGTTATGTAAATCACATTACACTATGCCTGGAACATGACAAACATTCAATTAATTATAGGTAATAATTATTTTTGCTTAATAGAATAGATTTTTCATACAGCTTTATCTTTTCCTTTTGGCATCATAATTATATTTTTAATTTTAAAATTATTTGTTATTTAAAAATGGTAATCTGAGCTATTCTGTATTTGTATGTTTATGTCTTTGTCTTCAAATATTAGCTATTATTTTTCATTTGTGTATTCAATCACTCAATTATGTATTGAGCATCTACTATGCAATTGAAACTGAGTTAACAGGAAATAAAAGAGGCAGAAATCTCTGCACACTGAAGCTTGGACCCATAATAATATTATAATCATTAAGGGCCAGCTATGTATTAGCTACCACATGAAACACCTTGCCCATAGATTCTTATCAAATAAATAACAATGTTTGGGATAAAACAGAATATATCAATGGAAAGAAATAATTTATTAATGTAACTACATGATAATAAGAAGCCAAGTAACCAATGTTATTCTTAGTTCTAGTGTAAACCACCACTCAACTACTTTTGATACGTAATAATTGATGGTAAAAAATTAGTGCAGATTCTGAAGTTGAGTATGCTAGCACAGTATCTCCTTTGTGTGGCTGCAATGTTTTTGAGTGAAAATGAGAATGGCTGACAATATGAATTGCATCTCAGTGGTGGCAGTAGTATTTGCACCAAACCAACACTCTTAGTGACTCCTTGGTATCATCATCAGGGCATATCATAAGGACAATGTCAACAGTGCAGATGGAGACCAGAAAATGATCATGGTTTCATAAAAAGACCAAACCTGAAACTTCTCATATTTAAGCATCATGTTCTGGCCCAATTAAACTGTTAACCATAAATAAGATATTTTAATTCCTAGATATGTTTAGCATGCAATGAACATTCATTTTTTGTTCAAAAATCATTTGAAATTTATATCCACTAGATAAATGTAGTGCTTAATGAAAGCCAGAAGTAAATTTAAAGACAGTTGGGAACACAAAGGATCTTTTATTTTAATGCTGTTGCCCTTGCAATCACTCTCCCTGGAATGACAGAAACCCATATAGTTTCTTCTTCCAATTATTTCTGGTCTTTGTTGGAAAAGGGCACTCTTTTTGCAGTTAATAACGTAAAAAGTCTACATTGACCTGGTTAAATTCCCTGGAACTTCAGTTCTTTAGGGATAAACTAAATGGCTGTTGGCATCATCATTTACAAAGCTGTCTTGATCTAAAGTCAGAGAAAACAGAACTCTGCCCAATAAGACTGCCTACTGAACTTACTTTAAGGCAAATCATTGGTCAGTTCAAAGTTCACCAACCAAATGGGAATATATAGCATGCTTTTTCATCTCTCTAGTGTTTGAAGCAGCATTTTTTTTAGAAGTCTGGTTTTTTAAAATTTCCCCATCTTGTTCTTTCTTGATATTCCCTCTACTGTCCTCCTTTGGCAATGCATATTTAGGTGTGCATATTTAGGTATCCTGGACTCCATCATGACCAAACTCCCTCAATGAACACACTGTCTGTGATTTTCTTCACTGGCATATCATTATCTATTATTTTCTCTGACTATCACATTGCCTATGTCAGGGTTTTCCTTTTATTGGGCAGAGCTCTATTATGTCTGTCCATCCTCAGTTGCCAAGGCCTTAGCGGGGAAGGATTTCTGGTTGCATCCTGGGTGAGGTCTAGAAATGCATTTCTAACATTTGAAAAGCCTCTAGGAGAATATTGAGAGGTAACGCTTTGTGGATATTTGTCTACATTGAAAACCAGTCCAGAAGTTTATATAAAAGCTGATTTTTCCAGTACTGCTTCCCAACAACTCCAGAGATTACAAAACAAAGAAAAGAAATGAGTCTTTAGTCTACCAGTCTTTCAGTCCTATTGGACCAAAACCAGGAAGGTTATCTGAAAAAATGCTTGTAAAGAAATGTCCCAGTACGGACCATTCTTCTACATACTGCTCTCCAAAACTTAGTTGTTGAGAGTGATTGGAAACCTGGCATATATACAGAACAAAAAACAGATGGTGCTTTTCTAAAAAAGCATGATGATCTGCCTGGGAATAGCTGAGGTTTTTAGTGTTGATGTTGGCGTGCAAGAATATCATTCTCTACAGACTGGCATTTAGTGGGAGAGGTCCTAGCCTACTTTCTACACACATACTAAAGACAAGTGTATGGGTTCCCAGAGTGTTATCCTTTTATGGAAGAAGATAATTAGGATATGAAGTGAAATTACAACAGGATATTCATATCAGTTACTTATGTTAATTGACTTAGTTCTTTATTTTAAAATATAAATGGCTAAATAAGGATCACCAGACATTTTAGGAGCATTAAGAATAAAAAAGAAATGGTCTAACATGAATAAACAGAAAAATTCAAAAAGAAAAATGTAATAATTTGTGGATAAACCAAAATGTGAAAATACTGAGCATCACCTGAAATAAATTAAAGTTGATAAGATAAACAAAAACAAGCAAATAGCAATTTAAAAAGAAAAACAGAGGCTGCCAGTAAATATAAGCAATCAGAAAACAAGGAAAAATTATGTGATTGGATGGGAATCAAATATTCTGAGGAGGTCCTAGAATATTTGATTCCCACCAGTCAATTTAAAGGTTAAATTGAAGAAAATCCAGAATGTGCACCCTGTCAAGAAGACACAGAGACCCAGCCCAGCAGTGGTTCATGCCTGTCATCCCAACACTTTGGGAAGCTGAGATAGAACTATGACTTGAGGCCAGGATCTTGAGATCAGCCTGGGCAGCACAGTGAGACCCCTCTCTTTAAAAAATTAGCCAGGCGTTGGGATGTGCACTGGTAGTCCTAGCTATCTGAGAGGCTGAGATGGGAGGATTATTAGTCCTAGGAGTTCAAGGCTACAGTGAGCTCTAGTTGTGCCCTTGCACTGCAGCCTGGGCAACAGAATAAGACCTTGTCTCTTAAATACACACACACACACACACACACAGAGAGAGAGAGAGAGAGAGAGAGAAAATATGACAGCAAAATAAACAAAACACATCAATCCAGGAAGGATGATATTTAGCTAATAGAAATGAGAGAAAAGGGAACAGAGAAAAGAAAAATGGAAAAAATAAATTATCCAAAAATTCTAAAAATTTTCAATTTCAAAATAATATGACAATTGTTCTACATTTTATTACAAATTTAAATATAAATTTTAGAATACTTAAGAAAAGAAAAAAAATAATTCCAGATAGGGAATATGAGATTTCACTGGCATTATTTCTTACCATGAGTGGTTTCAATAGCCCTTTAAAATTCTGAGGAAACCTACAGTTTCTTGTTTCAAAAGCCATTATTCTATGCTGTGCTTTATGATGTTGGGACAAGGACTTGCAAATCATATTCCTCCCTTGCCACCTGGCTTCTTTGTTAATCTCTCACAATACACCATGCTAGAGGGAGACTCACCTGCCAAAAACAAACACACAAAGCAACACACAAGTATATAACAAAGGGTACTGCTTTTTCCTGTTTGATTAATGTTCCTAGCTACATATCCGTAAAGGTGCTTTTTCTCCCTGTAGCATAGCTTTTTGTTTGCATTTTTCCACCACTTCCATAACCAGTTTTACCGCATCCTCTCATCCACATCCTTACTCCCAGGCTAGACCTCTCTGAGGTTCCTGAGGTCTGGCACTAGCTCTATGAGGCTCCCCCTCAGAGTTCCTGAGCTGCCTGTTGAGCCTCCTTTGCTACCTCAGAGCCCTAGAGATGATATCTCCTTACTGACATTACTACTTCCATCACCTCTCTCTTTCTCCCTTTTTTTTTTTGCCTTTTCAGTAATGCACATCAATTTTTGACATTGTTTTATTTTTTTGAATAGCTGGCGTGATTTTTCTTTCCTTTTTGGACACTCCCTAACACAGCCCCCACCCCAATCTTAAAGTATGAGGGTAAAATATTAAAATTTTAAATGAGCAAAGCTCTGAAAATTTTACTTCCCATGTGATTTTTTTTAAACAAAGAGAGATGGGAGAAGTGGTCCAGAAAATTCAAGTAAAAAAAAATTATGGGATTAAAGAAACAGTGAAATTAATCCAGGAATGTGAAAAAAATCAAGATATAGCTGTATAGTAAACAGAATGAATAATGACTATAGAGTTAAGCAGGAAGTTGGAAGATTCTTGAAAGCAACTCTTCAAGAAAAAAGTGGATTATATGTAATAAATATGATTAAGAGGTTAATAATCTTAGTGTAATAGTGAAAGCATAAGCTAAAATAGTGGCAATAAAATTCTTTAGGAAATAAAGAGAATAAGATCTATACAAATCATCCATGGTTCAAAATGGGTAGGAAATTAATAGCATAATTTTAAAAGACATTTATGAATATATTAAAAAATGTAATTGGTTTGGATTGTCACCTGAAACTTACTTGGTAGAATAGTTAACTAGGTTTGATTATATATCCCTTTCTTTAGGAGTGTTATCACTAACTACCTTGTCCTGAAATGAACATTATTCATACACTTTTAATAAGTTGTTTTATTTTTTACCAATTTTTGAGATTAATCTAGAGTAGAAGACTATATAAGAAAGTATTTGATTGATCCCCAAGTAAGTTAAAATACTAAAACTTTATTATATATAAGTTTCAGTTTATATACATTTTACTCATTTCAGAGGAAGAAAATATCTGGGCTTGTTAGTACATGTGTACTGTTCCACATTGAAAAATTGTTTTACAAAAACAATTTTAAAAACTAAAAATTAAAATTATTTACTTCCGAGGTTTTCATCAGAAATTAAAGCTACTATGAATGAAAATTTTGACTAATCTATATTAGTGGTCCCCAACCTTTATGGCACCAGGGACCGGTTTTGTGGAAGACAACTTTTCCACAGACCGGGGCAGTGGGGGATGATTTTCTGATGATTCAAGTACATTATATTTATTGTGTACTTTATTTTTATTATTATTTCATTGTAATATATAACAAAATAATTATACAACTCATCATAATGCAGAATCCGGGAGTCCTGAGCTTGTTTTCCTGCAACTAGACAGTCTCATCTGAGGATAATGGGAGACAGTGATAGATGAGGAGGCATGATCTTCTCACAAGGAGGGTGCAACCTAGATTCTTCGCATGAGCAATTCACCATAGTTTTCACCACTCCTATGAGAATCTAATGCTGATGCTGATCTGACAGGAGGCGGAGTCAGTTGGTAATATGAGTGATGGGAGTGGATGTAAGTACAGATGAAGCTTTGCTCCCTTGCCCGAAACTCACCTCCTTCTCCGCAGCCGGGATCCTGACTATCCATGGTCCCAGTCTGGGGCCCAGGGTTTGAAGACCTCTGATTTATATAATTAAAACTACTATTTATAAGAAACAGTTCTGTATACAGTGTGTATGAGAAAAGTAAAATGTTACAAGGTATGAGGATGTGGTTTTTGTTAAATAACAGTAATTTTGTCTAGGTTAAAGGGTGTCTAAAAGTTATTTCTAAATTAAAAAATATATAAAATGGTATAGATAAAATTAGATGATTATAAACAGTTGAGGGAAAAGATAATTAAAGAATTTAAGAGGCTACAAAAGGTTGTTGAAAATCTGTGTGTGGTCAAAACTGATATAAAACTAGAATTTGATTTTCTCTTTTAGACAAAATTTTAATATTATAAAAGACAGTAAAAAGTTTTGTAAACTTCAAAAAAAGGTGGAGGAGAAAAAGATTTTGTGTGTCTCATGCTTTTTATTAGGTCTTTTGATTATTTTCAAAACTGAGTCCGCTCTATTAGAGTATATGTTTTTGCTTTTTGAAATCTTTTAATTTTTAATTTTCTCTAAATGAATATTATTTAATAGTGATCTGTGATTCTATTTTAATCAAATGCGCTGAACCTTTGACAGTTTTGACAGTCTTCCCAAAATCAAATTTCAAAATCAAAATTAAGTCTTTTTGACATCAACCTAGTTTTAGCATGATCCAGAGGCCCCGGAAGCATGTGAAACAGATAAGAAACATGCTTATTTTGTGTATAAAATTATATAGGAAGTGTCAAATAAGAAATAATGTTTATTCCTCTTTGAGTTAGGTTTCTATGCATGTTTATTAATATGTGTTCCAAATTTGTTACAGATTCTTAAAATTGTGATATGTCTTGGCATATGTCCTTGGTCATAATTATTATATAAATTTGTGGTAAGACACCTAAACTAACAAAAGTTTCTTTTTAATTGTGTGTTTAACCATGGCCATTTTGGGCCTTGCCCATGATTAATTGCTTTATTGTGTTGCTTTCTTTTTTTCTGAATGCTTTTTGCAAATACTAAAGTATTTTGTCTTCAAGGTTCATAGTAAGGATAGAAAAAACAATTGTAACCAATACAGAAATACAGGTTTCTGAGAATTGTGAAGTTATGTCATTAAACTGGGTCAAAATTTCCAGAATGCTAATTTTAAGAACCTAAACTCATAAAAACACTAACCCAATGTCAATCAAAACAATAATTAACGAAATAGAACTAAACTGATAAAGTACTGAAATGGTATTTACGACTTTTTTGTTTAAAACATTGCCAATTCTTTTTTCTCTCTCTCTCTCACTCTCTCTCCTCAGCTATCTATAGCTTTACAGCAAGTTGGTGAAATATGCTTTTGTGAGCAAAGTTAAAACATTGACCTTTCACTCAACCTGATCCCTCCAGAGGCAGAAACTGTTTGTGAGTATTTGTATTTCATGGAAATATGCTATTTGCACAAGTTTAATAAGAATCAGTTTTATTTTATAACAGGACATGACTGAAAACACTGGTTATTTTACCAAGGCTCTGACTGGAATGTCATATTATCACATATGACCAGACTGTCAGAAATTGAAGTTAAATTTATGGAGCCACTAAAAATCTCCTCAGAAAAAACTGGACTGATGCCTTAAATGTATGATTCACATGGTTGTCTTAGAGTTAGACAAAGAATGTCACTTCCTGGCAGGCCCAGGAATCTGAAGACATTTTGGGGAATCTCAAGAAGAGAGATATTCACCCAATTTATAAAGGTATTACGAAGTCTGAGAGCAAGTCAAATTCTTGGCTTGGCTTTCCAGCTTTGAGAGTTTCAGAAGTCTAATCTGAAATTCCTGATGAATAAGTTCCAGCAATGCCAGCTTAAAAAGACTCTACACAAACAATCATCATTCTTGCAAGATGGAGGCAAATAATTAGGCCAAAGATGAAACATTTTGCAAATAAATTTGTCTTACAAATAATTTATGTATGGTAAAAATGGGGAAATCAGAGAAATAATAATAGTTTCAGAAAAAAGAAAGGAAACCATAAAGCACTTATTACTAAATTCCAGTATGGTTCATTTGCTTTTGAGTTTTTTTTTTCCTTTTAAATTATCTGGACTTAATCCTGAATATTCAGTTTCCTCCAATATTAGGTTATGAATCTCCAAACAAACATTTTCAATTTTTCCCCCAACCCTCTGACTTGGGAATCACTAAAATTAAAATGGCCTTTTTCCTAAAGCCTTGCAAACTGAAACTAGTCACCTTCTTAATAAATAGACTCCAGAGAAATCATTATGATGGCTTGTGTATGGACAAACTTTGTGCTAAGAAAATCTGTCAGATTGCTGCTGTCTGCCCCTCTCCAAGTGAAGATGCTTCAGCTCAGATAAAAAAAATCTTTGCATCTGACTGCCCTCCAGACTCTTGAAAAGCTAGTTTATAGACGACTCCAGACATTAGCCTTTTTTTTCTGTTTCCATAGAAATGCCTCTTATTAAAGATTTGTTTGCCTGAATCCTATATAGAGACCTAGCTTTGAGAACCCATCTGCACCACTAACTCCTAAGATGAGACTCAACTGTTTAATTGGACTAGTCTATTCTCAGAAATAAAACTGACTTAATTGAGTGTGGAGAAAAGTGCTTAGATGAGTTCTTTTCTATGTACTCATTCTAATCTATGTTCTTTCTTTGCAGGTCTCTCACCACTTAATTACTACCCTGATTTCTTTATCCCTCACTATCAACCCTACATTAATATGTGGAACTTTCTGAAAATAAGTTGTTAAACGGATGACTGAAGGAAACCAGATTATTTCACTCAGAAATATGGCTAAACTAAAGAAACAGTCACCAGGTCTCTCTGGCCTCTCTGCTACCCTGCTATTGTCTTTCAATCCCCTGTCTCTCTAGAGCACAGGATTAATCTGTTCTCTGAAGTTCCCTCACTTTCCTAGAAACCAGATATGCTAAAGAGGAAGAGAATTGCCTTCTCTGAAATTTCATTAACCAGAAAAGATGAAAACTCATATTACAGGGGAGGTGACTGAAAATTCAACACCACATTTAAAGCCCAAACTCTGTCCCAAACCAGACTCTGTTCTATTTATTTTCCGAAGAAATATTTATTAACCATTTTCTGAGCATTAGATCCATTCATTTCTCCATAAAAAGCATTTACTGTCTCTCAAGCTGCCACATCTCCCCTAACTCTTCTTCCCTCTGTAAAGAAGTCTATATACCCAACTGTACCTCACTGAGTTATTAGATAATCATATTTCTGTGATTTCCCCAAGGTACACACACAAAAATAAGTTTGTGTACCTTTTCCTATTAATTTTCTTTTTGTCTATTCAGTTTCAGTGAACCTTCACCCCTACACATGTAATAAATATGATAAATACGGTTAATAATCTTAGAGTAATTGTGAAAACATAAAGCTAAAATAATGGCAATAATATTCTTTAGGAAAAAGTAGAGATCTGCAAAAGAAAACTGTCATTCAAAATAAATAGCAAATTATCATGTAGCTGATTTTGAAAAATTCATGAAAATAAAAACGAAATTTATTTAATTGTTATCATATACTTTTGGAAGAATGATGGGCAATTAGATAGGATTTAATATCTCTTTCTGTACAACTGGTAACTACTTTATTCTGCAGTAAATTTTATCCATATAGTTTGGTAAGGCAACTTTTATTTCTTCCCAACTTTTGGGATCAGCCTACAGTTGGAACCTTATAAGAAAGTATTTGGTTAAATTATTTAACAATGTTTAACTATAGCTAATTAGCTAATTACTGATTTATACTAATTTTCAGATGTCAGTGTATTTGTATGGTTCAGAATACATACATAAAGATTTACAACAACAACAAAAAACACCTCACTGGCAACTTTGTTTCCACTGTTTTTTTTTTCCTTCTATTATTTGTAGGTAATCACTCTTTATGTTTTGAGGGGATCTTCACAGGAAATGGATTTTTTTTGTAAAATAATCAAATATATATTATTTTCTTTTTCGATGAGATATAAAAATGTATTTGCTTTAAAAAACACAATAATATAGATTTGCTTACTTTAAAAAGGCAATTATATATATATATATATATATATATATATATATATATAGTGTATTTTCCTCATAATGATGACATATGGCTCACAATTTACTGCACCTTGCCTTCTTTCACTTAGCAATGTATCGTGAAACCTGGAACATTATTACTATATACATTTGTATCTTGTTTTAAAAATAAGCTTAGTGTTCTATTTTGTATAAGTATCACAGTTTATTTCACCTTTGAGAGAGCCACCTCGGTTGTTTCTAGGGTTTCATCATTACAGCTGATAACTTCAATGAATAACCTTGAATACTCTTGTCATTTCCCACCAATACATGGTGGAACTGCAGTGTAGCAGGAGACAGAAAAGGGACTCTCATGTGCACACCTCACATTACAGACAGGATACGTATATTCCATATGAAGAATGTTCAGTTTATCAATATTTAAGAAGTAAAATTTCTGCATATTAAGTTAAATAAATATCCATAATAAATATGTCTGTCAAAATTTTGTTAAGTAAATAGGAAAGTGAAATAGTTATACTATACTTGGTGCTAGAATGGTGTTAGAAATAACGTTTATGACAATAAAATAACTAAAACTGCTTTAAAACCAAGTTTAAAGTCTCTCTCTCTCTCTCCACACACACACACATACACACACACACACACAACAAAATGGCTTGCACAGAAATAATTGACACTGTAAGTGATACTTCATTCTTAAAAGTAGTTATTTTTGATCATAGAGGAAGTTAGTCTTAGTGAAATAACTAGAAAACTAATGCTTCAGGATGTTTCCCTTAACATGCAAAATATGAACATATTGCAAATAGATCTTCAGGTATAATTATAGCACTCATTAAAAAATCGTAGTGTTAATTTTCTCCAGTTTAATTATAGCTAATGTGTACACCTAATCATAAAGGTTAATAAATTATTATCTCTACCATTTGACCTTACTAAATCCCTGAGGACAGTTACTTCAGAAAACAATGCCAGCTGAGAGGATATGAATGCTTTTCTTCAATTATAACTGACAGAATTTTGGTTGATATAAATAAAGACAAGCTCTCTATGATGGTATAATAATCTGAATTTGGGAACAAAAGCTACAGTGTTTGCAAAGTACACATTAAATTGGTCTAAAAGTATTTATTAAGGATTACAGAGTGCAAAGCACTAATCTAGATATTTTAGTATGACGTCAGGTAGAGGTTATTAAATAAAAATTATGACTACAAAATTATAAAGCTGAATGTGCCTTTAGAAGATGCTTTAGACTACTTCCGGGAAGAAATTAAATTTTACATAAAAAGAATATCTTTGTTATTTAGAACATTTAATGTTATACAAACATTTACCAAATACATTTATATTTTGAAATACATTTATATTTTAAAATAATTTAAATATATAATTAAGATGTTCTTGCCATGCAAATTAAAATACCTTATTTAAAATATTGTTAAAATATGTTTCTGCCTTAAACCAGTAGCTATTTCATGCTTAATGTATAATTCTGTTCAGGTTTTTTCATTTTCATATGAAATATATATAAAAAGTATATATATATATTCTATATATATATATATTCTATATATATATTCTATATATATATTCTATATATATATATATTCTATATATATATATTCTATATATATATATTCTATATATATATATTCTATATATATATATTAGAGACAGGCTTTTGCCATGTTGCCCAAGCTGGTCTTCAACTCCTGGGCTAAAGTGATCCTCCCACCTTGGCCCCCCAAAGTGCTAGGATTACAGGCATAAACCATCGTGCCCATAATATATATTTTTAATCACATAATAGAAATATATGATTCTTACATGGATTCCCAACCATTTACATTGCTTCAGAATATTATAGTGTTATCAGATTGCCTCTTTATTTTTTTCCCTTCCTTAAAAAGTCACCAATTTATACCTTTCTTACATGTGTCTCTCCAATCTTGTGTTCAGGAGACTTCAACAAAATATCTGTATTTTGAATGACAAATGTACTGAAATTAGGTATTCCTATGATTTTTACTTAATCACCTTTGCTATTATCACTGGTAACTGTATAGTTAGATTTTTTCCTATAACTTTGTATGTATTATTTTTTGTTTACAATGTCTTTTATTACAAATATGTACTAAAAATACCTTAACCTTTTTTAGGGACACCCTTTAGTGCTTCTCATCTTTAAGAAACTCAGTTCTCCCTGATATCTTAAGATTTAAATGACCAATTTTCAAATTGCTGATTGAATTTTCAGGAAGTACTTTAGTAAATAATTGTACATGAGAACATCATATATATCATGACAGTGCTTCCTGGTTATGTTTATTCTCCTTCTTATGCTCATAATTTGTAAATATAGATTTTACCTGATAATCATAACCTGTATATAACTCATTATACTGATGAAATATTAGTAGTTACTGATGAAGAAATGCAACATATGATAGGCCGAATTTGCTGATCCAAATTTGATACATTCAATGGCCCATTTAACAAATGACATTTCTAGACACGTCTTAGGCTAAACTGCAAAAGTTAAAAATAAAGACAAAATCAACAAAAAACCTTTCATTATAAATTCACCTAAAATTAAAACAATGCAGCCCTCTTCAGTCAAGAGCAGTTTGTGATCACTCCAATGCACTATACAAATAGTAACATTTTGTCTTGCACTGTAATCACTTTGCTGACCTGCTGTTATAGGGTGTTTTTTTTTTAAATATAGGTTTGTTTTATGGCAAAACAAGTAGTTGGTTATAATATGGTCATCATTTTCTTGTTCCAGTTATATTATTCAGTTCCTATCTAGGAGGAAGAAGAAATTGTAAAATTTAAAATCTTCCTTTCACCACAAATTTCCCTCTTACCAGCACTCTCATCTTTTCTACCTTCACTTCTTCTTTTTCTCATACCTACTGCAAACCTAGTTCTCTCATATATATTTTACCCATCTTCTTTATAAGAAGTCAGTTTCAATGTCATCAATCACCTCTCATTAGAAAAACTCCCCCGTGTTTATTCAGTTTCCGTTTTGTTTACTTTTTCACAGCCCTTTGTCATAGGAAACAACTCTCTATTCTCCTTCATACTTCCTCTCCTTCCTATGACATCCATCTCTGCAGATACACATCCTTCTGCCTTGTGTATACTTCCTGACTTTTTTGGAATCCTATTCTCCAGCCACTGCTTAAATAATGCAGTTCCATGGGATCTTACACATAGCTTCACACTCTCACTCTGCCTTCCTCTTTAGAGTATGTCCGTCCCCACAGCTTTGTTTTTTATGAAATAGTAAATGAGTACCTACAGTTCATGAGGTATTGTTCTAATCATTAGAACTAGAGCAGTTGTAAGATTAGTCAGTAATTTCTGCCCTAATGTAGCTTATGCTCTAAAGGAGAGAGACACTATGTAAAAAAACAAATGAATACATAAAATCTATAATACATTAAATGATATGTGACATGAAGAAAGAAAAGGAGAAAAGGGATAAAGAATGTCATGGGGTTGGAGAGAAGGGATTAAAGTTTGCTATTATTGAGTAATATTTATCAAGGTGTCACTGATAAGACAACATTTGAGCAGAAAGAGATAAGGGTGGGAACTATGGAATATCTAAGGGAAATCTGTTTCTCATAGAAAATCCAGTTAATGCAAAGGCCCTGGGCTAGGAATATTCTTGGAATATGATACTGTGTTTGAGAAACAGCAAGGAGAACAATGAATCTTGAGCTGAATCAGCAATTCTTGAGGATCTAGAATGTCATTGTAAAGGCTTTACCATTTAAGTGAGCTAGGATGTCACTAGCTCATGTTTAATTGGAGTGTCTTGTGCATGGAAATGACAGGATATAATATGTATAAAAAGGATCAATCTCTTGAGAACTGACTTGAAGTGGAGCAAGAATAGAAATATAACTTAGGGTGATTGTACAGTGACAATTATTCAGATAAAGTAAGAGAAAGTCTTAAACCAGATAGTTTTCTGTGGAGATGATAAAAATACTCATATTCCGCCGGGTGCAGTGGCTCAAGCCTGTAATCCCAGCACTTTGGGAGGCCGAGGTGGGTGGATCACGAGGTCAACAGATCGAGACCATCCTGGTCAACATGGTGAAACCCCGTCTCTACTAAAAATACAAAAAAAAATTAGCTGGGCATGGTGGCGTGTGCCTTTAATTCCAGCTACTCAGAAGGCTGAGGCAGGAGAATTGCCTGAACCCAGGAGGCGGAGGTTGCGGTGAGCCGAGATCGTGCCATTGCACTCCAGCCTGGGTAACGAGCGAAACTCCATCTCAAAAAAAAAAAATACTCATATTCTGAAAATATTTTTAAGACAGAGCCAACAGGATTTACTCACAAAGTGTTGCAGGGCATGAGATTAAGAGGTGAGTTAAAGATAACACTAAGGTTTTTGTCCTGAGCACTTGAAAAAATGAAACTACTGTGAGCTAAGATGAAGAAGATTCTGGAAGGATCAACTTTTGGGAAATATTTTAGTTCTAAACATTAACTCTTAAAGAAGTACAAACAGTGAAGAGAAGAGGTTAAGAGTCTCAAAAAGAATTCAGCAAATAAAATCAACCCCTATCCTCCCATTTATAATGAAACATTTTAAAGCACCATCAATACTCATAATTTTCTCTTTTTTTCTCATTTTTCATTCCACCCTCAACCCAAGCTAGTCCAGGTTCATTCAGCTTCATGACTCCTCTGGCATGATTCTTGCTGAAATATGTGACCTCCATTAAAGCAAAATGTTTTCTGCACTCTCCTATCTAACATTTTATCAAAACTCAAGAATGATGACTGGTCTCTGGTTCTTGTACCATTTTTTTCATTGGCTTCTCTAGTATAATCTTTCTTGCTTTTCTTCTCTTTGGTTTCGAGCCTCACTGTCTTTCTCCTTGGCAGGTACATTCTCCTCCATACAGTTATTTAAGCTCAAATCTTAGCCCCTATTCTATCCCTTTGCTCTCTCCTTTGGTAATCCCATCTATAACCACAGGCTCAATGGCCACCTCACATATTTCATTTTGCGCCCAATCATGTCTTCCATGCTTTAATTGCCTTCTCGATTTTCCCTTTTAGACTTCTGAAGGGCATCTCAAATTCAATCTGTTTTGCAATATATTTCCTTCCCTCCCTTAAACCTAGGCTTCTGCTATTCATTTGTACAACAGATTTTTTTAAATTTCTCCAGGTTACTTCCCTTTTATTCCTTCCCCATAGCTAATACTTCATGAATATGATGACTTTACTTAGAAAATATTACTTGCACATAAACAGCACTTTGGGAGGCCTAGGTGAGTGGATCACCTGAGGCCAGGAGTTTGAAACCAGCTTGGACAACATGGTGAAACCCCGTCTCTACTAAAAATACAAAAATTACCCAGACATGGTGGTGGGTGCCTGTAATCCCAGCTACTCAGGAGCCTGAGGCAGGAGAATCGCTTGAGCCCCAGAGGCCAAGTTTGCAGTGAACCGAAATCCCACCATTGTACTTCAGCATGGGCAACAGAGCAAGACTCTATCTAAGAAAGAAAGAGAGACAGAGAGAGACAGAGAGAGAGAGAAAGAGAAAAAAGAAAAGAAAGGAAGGAAGGAA
>CM052650.1:158504821-158537228 GCA_028533165.1 Leontopithecus rosalia | reverse complement strand
GGTCGGCAATATCTCTCTCAGTGCTTGATTTCCTTCCTTCCCTTCCCTCTCTCCCTCCCTCCCTTCCTCCCTTCCTTCCTTCATCCCTTCCTTCCTCCCACCCTTCCTCCTTCCCTCCCTTCCTGCCTTCCTCCCTTCCTCCCCCCCAAAAAAAAAGAAATTTATTCTGTTAGATACCCTAAACCATCTCTCTAGTTCAAAGTTCCAGAGATCTCTAGGGAAGGGACAAAATGCTGCCAGTCTCTTTGTCAGCACAGAAAGAGTGACCTTTATTCCAGTTCCCAGTAAGTTCCTCATTTCCATCCAAGATCACCTCAGCCTGTACTTCACTGTCCATATTACTAGCAGCATTTTGGTCATAATCATGCAACAATTCTCTAGAAAGTTCCAAGCTTTCTGTTTCTTTCTGTCCTCTTCTGACTGTTTCAAACTCTGCTCATCACCCAGTTCCAAAAGCTGCTACCACATTTTCAGGTATCTTTATAGCAACACCACTTTCCTAGTATCAATTTTCTGTATTTGTTCATTTCACACTGCTATAAAGAACTACCAAAAACTAGTAATTTATGAAGAAAAAAAGTTTAATTGACTCACAGTTCTATAAGCTTAACAGGAAGCATGACCGGGAAACTTACAATCATGGCAGAAAGCAAAGGGGAAGTAGGCACATTCACATGGCGGCAGAAGAGAGAAAGAGCAAAGGGGTAAGTGCTATACACTATTAAACCATCTTGTGAGAACTCATTCACTATCATGAGAATAGCAATTCACCCTCATGATCAAATCATCTCCCAGCAGGTCCCTCATCCAATTCAACATGAGATTTGGGTGGGGACACAAATCCAAACCATACAACTGGCACTATGTTGTAATCCCTCAATATTATCCTATGTAAAACTTGATATTTTCTCAAATAATTGAGATACTATGTAGACATTTTAGGTATATATCTTAAAATATCTTTATGAGTTTTACTTAAATGAGACACAAATGAGGGAAAATATATGAATATAAAATACATAGCAAGAATTTGAGTATTTTGTGGACTGGTTTATAAGAAGCATGCTATTTGTCTCAAATGTCTTGCAATTATTTTTAGTGACAGTACAGATGTGTTTTTCTGCAATACAAAATTTTTTTCAAAATTTTATTTGACAACTAACTTGAATCTTATGTTTGCTTGTCTTGATAAATTCATATCTTCGCTTTGTTTCATTTGTACTTCCAGCAAGACAAATCAGTACACCTATTACCATTATAAAATTGAAAGATGTTATTATCACATCAGTGTTATGAAGGTTGGCGTATGAAATGAAAGCAAGAGTACAACATCTTTACCCTCTTGATGTGCTAGATGCAGAAATCATGCTATTTTCTAATTATGTAGATTGCGTTCTGTGAAAAGAGATGCTGAATAAGACCAGCAGCAATAAAGTGACATTAGTTATCTATGTTTAATATGCAGCAGAGGCTAATTTAGCAAATGAAAGCCACCAGAGAAACATAAATTCTCAATAATGAGGACGTTCTTAGGCATCTAGGTCAATTCCCAAAATTGCAGGGCTATTAGAGGAAAAACACACAACCTGGTACATGCCACTTACAAAGGTTCATTTTTACCCAAACCTGGTACATGCCACTTACAAAGGTTCATTTTTACCCAAAGGAATGTTTCCCTTTACCAAACATGCCTCTCTGCAAAAAAGCCAAAATAATTAATTAAGCCAAACTCAATGATCTGTGTTAATAGATTAAAGAGCTCTATCAATGTCAAGTATCTCAGAAATTTAAGGACACATAATATATACTTAAAGGATTCATTACTTACTAGGATAAAAAATATTTAGAGATAAATAACTTGCTCAGTCTGGTGACTTCTGTATTCTATATGATTGCCCACTTTTCTAATGCAGTGACTGCTTCTCTCTCTCTCTCTCTCTGTCTCTCTCTCTTTCTCTCTCTCACTCTCTCTCCCTCTCCCTCTCTGTCTCTTTCTCTCTCTCTCAGTTCTGGCAGGGTAGTAGAGCTGAAGGGAGATTCCATGACTATTTTGACTGTTTCAGAACTATTGGCAAACTTTACCAGAACACTTTTCAATTCCTAAGATACTTGTTTGGCTTGAAAATGTATTTGTAAGGAAAAAGAAAGAAATAACTTCAATTCAGAAAAAAGAATTGTAACATTTAAATAGGGAAAATTAGAATTTAGATGAATAGGTAACTCATACATTATTTGAAATATTTGTTCATAAGTCACAGAAAAAATTAGACAATAAATACAAGATTTTCTAAACGTAAACAGAATTATAACATGATGATTAGAAATAACAATACCTAATACTCCTAAAATGCCAAAACTAATTGAAATTTTGTGTTAATTGATAGTGAAAGAGAAGACAAAACATGCAGGATTGTCTATAATATGAACATCAATTTTATAAACAAAATGTTTTTAAAAGTAATAAAAATGGAAAAGCAAGGTTTCCAAAGTACCATTACATATTTTAAAGTTTAGACTCTTTAGCATATTTAAAAGGTGTCATGCAAGGTAAAACCCCTCCCACATCTTCCCAATCAAGAAATCATCTCCCTAGTACACCCGGTTTTAAGAGATAGCTTATTTGGTGCATTTTCCACATATGATATTGCCATTTTTGCAATTTGAAAATGTCATTTCCTTAATTAAAGCCCTGCTTTTCATATTATGTTGTACACTTTTATAAGAAGGGTAGGGACAGTGTCTGTTTTCTTGTAGCAGGAGCGGCCATGAGAAACAAAGCTCTCAAACACAGAATGGATAAGGGAGGGGTTTATTACGGCCGGGAGCCGGGCGATGAGTTGTCCAAACCCAGCTCGTCTAACCAAGGAAGGTTCTGTCTTTATGTAGGCTTACACTCTGGATAATACACATGTAAGAATTTTAGTTTTACAGCCTTAGAAATCATGATTGAAAGGGTTTTGAATTTACAGCTTTAGGAATCACATATGAAAGGTTTTGGGGTTTACAGTTTTAGGAATCATGTGAAAATGTTCTGGTCTCCAGATGGAGATTTGATCTTGTTTTAAGTAAAAACAGTGTCTTCTGGAGAGCTTCCCCAATACCAAGCCTGTCATCTACGGGAAGGGGATTCAGGAGGGGCTAGTCGGCCAGCCTTTCCTTCTATTCAAATGTAGTGTGGAAGTCGAGGGGGAGATGACTCCACATGCCTGGGTCTCCTTCCTCATTCTCAGAACACTATCTTCCAGTGGCCATTGCATAGTGCCTGGATGCATGATTTGATTTTCCTATATTTCATCATAGTTTATATGACCGTCTGTCACCAATGTTTAAGAAAAACAAAAGAAAAACACAGTTTGTAAAGTATGCATATAACTGACCACAACTTAAAGAGTATCTCACAGACAAAGGCAATTGCAGATGGCAATTTTGGATAATGGAACAAAGCTCTTGATATTGTAACATGAGATGTCCCTGAATTGCTTCAAACAACCCAAATGTTTTGGGTTTTTTTGTTTGATTTGCTTCATTAATCCCTTCTCCTCACAAGTTTTCATGTATTTACAAGATAATGGAATCACCTTTTGATGCCAGTTTTACATTTTTGATTGTAAAACTCAATGATACCTGATTTTTAAATATAAAGTTAGATGGAGAATATAGGATTAAGAATGAACATTGTTAAGAAAGCTAAATTTTCTTCATGTCATGTAATCTACAATTAATTGTCAACAAATGTCTTATTTAAAGGAGTAATATGTAAATATTTAGGGCTTAGTCCTAAAATTTGTATAGTTGTTCTGTGGTTCTTAAACACTTTCACATTACTAAGATTAGTCACAATCAACTATGAGACAGTTATTTCTATCCTAGTTCTACAGGTGAGGGAGTAGAGACGAGGGGAAGTTAAGGGTTGAACTTACTGAAGAAGTGATAACTTGAGACGAAATCTGATCTCTGGATGACAAGGTCAATGCTATTACAATTTCATCAAAGCCACCTCTTTAACATAAGGCTTGATTTTGTTGGCAGTTGCTTCAACTTACAGAGTCCCTACCTGTCCCAGTAGTTATTGTATCTTCAAAGAGCTTAGCCTTCAGCTAAATTGTAGTACTCTTTAAACACACTTCGTAGTTGAAAGCCGCAGTGCTTCTCAGCAATCTCCAGCCCTGCCGTTGCCTCTAGGTTCAGGCAATGGATTATCCTGTACTTAAGTTTTAGTTCACTGATTAATTATTGCTGCTTCAGAACATCTAGTCAATGGCAGAATCAATCAAAATTCTTTGGCCTTTGTTTATTTCTCCAGGTAAAATTCTAGAGGAAGAAAGGTGTTCATAGTAATTTCTTTTTCCCTGTTGACCCATGAATGTTTTATGGGCAATCAAAATCATGCAGCCACCAGCTGTTATCTCCAGAAGGCACCCTACTCTTCCATATACCCAAAAAACCTGAATACTGCTTCTCTTTCACCATTTAATTCTTGTAGCACAACTCCAGCCATAGTTTCTTTTAATTAATCAACAAATATTTATTCAGTATCTGCCATATGCCTAGGACTGTTCTAAAAACTATTCCTATGTCAGTGAATCAGAAAAATAGTTAAATGGCTTCAAGGAACTTATACATAAGGGAGAAATTGTTTCAAGGGCTTGCAAGTGCTTTTATTATCAATATTTAATATGGTAATGTGGTAGAGAATGTCTGTGAATCTCTTACTGCTGGAAACATTCTCTCTGAAAATATGATATTTGAGTATAAACCGAAAGAAGAAAAGTTCGTAGCTTTGTTGAAATCTGGAAAAAGATGACTTTAAGCAAAAACAGCAAGCTCCATGTTACTGAGACAGAAATCTTTAATCTAATGTTAAGAATTGTATTTCATGAAAAACAAAAAGGAGAGAGGATAGTCAATGTGTGAGAAGTAGGCAGGAGTAAGGTGGTGTAGGGTCTTGTAGGCCATGTGAACGATCATGATTTATCATGTGAAATGGGAATTGGAAAAGCTTAAGGAAGAAAATAAAACCCTCGATGCTGTATAAAATATAGACCACATAGGAGAAAGAACAAAGGAAGGCAGATTATTTAGGAGGCTGTTGGTACTCAGGAAATTATACAGGCTTGGAATAGGATGTTAGTGACAGAAATGTTGAGATTTGCTAAAGAATGAAATATATTTTGGAGACAAATCTGATAGGACTTACTGGATATAGGTGAGAGGAATCAAGGACCCTAAGTTTTGGCCTGGGCAACAAAGTCAATGGAAGTGTCATTTACTGGGAAGCATATGGTTTGGGAGTGGACAGCACATTGTGAGGTAGATCTGAATAGTTCTGTGAAGTCCTAGAAATTTGAGATGCCTTCTAGGACTCAAACTTTATTCAGTACAGATGTCAAGTAATCTATTATCTTTTACATAAGTGTAGTTCAATGTGAGGTGTTATTTGAAGCCATAATTTTGAGTAATCAGCATAAAGGATGTGTACAAAGATATTAAACTACATGAAATCATTTGGAAGAAAATTTAAAGAAAACAATATTAAAAAGATAAAAAGAAAAAAAAATGAAGGACCAAATCTTAGTCACAGAAAATTTAGAGGTTCAGCAGAAGATGGATCAGAAAAGAGAACTGAGCAAAAGTCACCAGTTGGAAAGGAATGGAACCAGCCAAATACAATATCAAGGAGGTCAAGCTTTTTTAAGTATGAAGGAGTGGTGTGATTTTTCCATTCTGCCATAATGATGATATAGATGATCTGAGCAAACCATTTACTTCAAAGATTCAAAAATATTGGCTAAAAGAAAAAAATAAATCAATAAACAAGTGAGAGACAATATATAAACAGCTAGGCAGAAATAAGATCACATAGGGCTTCTCAGGCCTTGTGAAGGATTATAATTTACCATGTGAAGTGGGAAGCAGGGGAAGTATATAATCTGTGGATCTGATCCACAATCTGAAGCAACCTGCCCGGGATACCCCTTATCTACAATAAACATCCCAGGAAGCTGGCCAGTTATAAATCAGACTTGTAGGGGTCAGACTGCTATGTCTAGTAACCATCCTGGAAGCCAAGCAAAAGCTTCTGCAACAATTGACCCAAATGACCAGGACTTATTAACAGATAACTTCCCTAGGCCCAACCAGAGGAAGCCAAAATGTGCATTCCTATCCTGTCACATAGTAGACCCTACTTCAAGTTAACCTGCCTTTAGTTTTCCTATGTCAACAGTCCTCAGTCAAAGCATTCCTGAAGTCTTTCCTGTTTTCCAGTAATAAGTCTTTACCACTCTTCTGGCTGCATTTGAGTCTCTGCCAAACTGCAAGAGACTATTGCTGACTCCCTTGCTCTAGCAAGCTCTGAATAAATAGCTTTTTCTTGTTCTCATTTGAGTTTGTTTTTACACAACAAACACTACCTTAAATGCATTGATGGGCTGGCCAGAAATAAGGAAAAAACAAAAATTGCTTTTCCAATGAGAAAAGCAGAACACCAAATGGGTTTTACAGCTGAAGGGAATTTGCCATACTTGATCTTGACCTTTATTTTTTGTGACATTGTAGGGTACAAGGAACATGAGACAAGCTAAGGTAAGGCAAAGGAGTTCTAATAGGATAATATTTTAATAAAGATGGCTCATCTTTATCATTAGTGTAGAAGTGAACAATAATTAAGCTCATATTTCAGGACACAGCAAAGAAAAATCCTGGTGTTGAATGTTGATGAGGCTCAGCTGAGAGGTTTTGAGGACTAGAGTGATCCTTGAAAACTATATGTTAATGAGTGAGCCGACCAATCTCCACCCTCAACCATCCACTTCCCATGCTAGCCTTGGTACCTGGTTAACTTCATGTCATTGAGTCTACATATATCTCATTATATTTAAACCACTGCACTTGAAGCATTTTTTTTAACTATAGAACAATTTGCACCTTTATTAGTCAGCCTTCACCTCACTAGATCAGATCTGACTCTTACCTCTGAGGCAATTGTTTTCAAAACATATTACATGAATAAACCTTCTGTGATTAAATAAGTTTCTGTGATTCTGGAATCAACACACCATTTTTTATATAGGTATTTATTTGTACACCTCTCACATGCCTGGATATAGCATAAAATAATATTATTCTATAGTCACCATGGCAAAGCATATATCAACCTTAATTTTCAGTCAATGATTTTGTAAAGACATCATTATAGAACTAGTACCTTCAGTAATATACGTTTAGAAGTGCATTCTGTCCTCTCTAGAATCTAAATTAACAGAGATATTTTTTATTATTTGTCTTAATTTGTTTTCTGTTGCTATAACAGAATATCACAGACAGGGTAATTTATTTTTGCAAAAGTTTATTTAGCTCATATTTCTGCGGACTGGGAAGTCCAAGACCATGGTGTTGGCATCTTGTGAAAGCCTTTGTGCTGTGTCATAACATGGTGTGGGGATTACATGGCATGCAGGCAAGAGAAAGAGAGCCAGATAGAGTGGCTTATGTAAAAAACTCACTCCTGTGACAGTGACATTAATCCATTAATTCATTATTGAAGGCAGAGCTGACATTAATCCATTCATAACGGTAGAACTGACATTAATCCATTCATAAGAGCAGAGGGATTAAGTTGCCAACACATTAACTTTTGGGGGACACATTCAAACCATAACACTATTAAATTATCTTCCTCTGTTTTGTTTTGTTCTTTGTTGAACCCTTTTTCTTCCTCTTGTTTCTTGTCCTTGATTTCCTATCTCTTTCTAATGAAGTAACCCACAAACTCCCAAGTCTGATATGCCAATAAACAATAGTATGATTAGAAAACAAAATTGTTATTTCATTTTTTTGTTTCAGCCACAATGCATTCTTTCCAGTTTTAGAACATACCACTTCTAGTAAAACTGTGACATTACTATTTCTCCTTCCAGGAATGTTCTTCATGAGATGACCCATAGCTCTCATTTTCCTATACCACCTTTTTGAAGAAGCAGAGAGGCAACAAATTGAGTATATAATTCTCTGCTCACTCTTTTTCTATCATCTTCTTACCCAGCTGATTTTCTTCATAAGCCTTAGCATGAAATAATGAATATAAATGTACTGGTTTATTTCCCTATTATACTTTTCTCCAAACAACTAGGAAAGCAGGTGTGTTTTCTTGTCTGTTCATATTAGATTCTGGCAGCCAGAACAATGCCTACCATAGAGTAGATGTTCAACTACTATGGAATGATTAAATAACTCAAGGCAAATATGAAATCTCATATGTGGAATTTTGTGGATGAGGTGTCCTAGTTATAGCACCATTTATGGCTTATTTTTTCTTGCAAAAATTACACATTTGCTGTCAGATTCTATATATGGAGAAATTTAGGAGATATATATATATATATATATATATATATATAAACACTCATATAAGTACACATATATATATACACATACTACATATATTTATGATTAATTTGTTAACTTTAAAGGATATCTTTTATGCTGAATGCTAAATGAATTTTAGTGCCACAGTTAACAAATTTTAAGAATTAAATGCTGTTAGAATATGGCAGACATTAATCATGTTTAATGACCTAGGTTATCAATACATAGGGAAAAAACATATATTCAGGATATAAGTTCAACTATCTTGAAATAACGTTGTCAGAGATTTCTTCTCATGTTTAAGCCAGTGTTCTTCAGTCTCCAGCTGGAAGAGAGAATTTCTGCTGAGTCTCTTTAGGAGGCCCATTAGCCCATCTGTGTGTGCTGGAATAAATAAAAATCTGTGGATGGCAACCAAACCAAACCTGACATTTCTGCAGGAGGAGGCAAGGGAGCCCTTGTCCCTGATTTGTGCTGCCAAAAGAGATGAATGAACAAAGTCAGAACAAGAATGCAGGCACCAAACTGCTTGCAAAGCCTGATAAAAGATGCTCCTTGTGAAATATCTATGTTAGGGAATAAAGTTAGAAGACTTCAATGAGGTCTGCATGTACAAGGATAAGAAAATATCATTTATTCTTTCACAAAAGTGTCTTTACCAACTGCTGTGGGTACAGGGGTGAGGAAGACTAACAAAGCCACTGCTGAAATGGAATTGATAATCTAAAGGACAGGGCTGGACAGATTATTAAGCAAATTTATATTGTGTCTATTAATAAGTAAATAGGAACAATATAGAGTGATGGAATAAACAGTGAGTACAGAAAGTGAGCTATTGAGAAGTAAAATAGGGGAAAGTCCTTTCACAGGAGGAGATAGACATTCACAGGACTCATAAGGCACAAAGAATATTTTAATCTAGAGAGAGGAAACAGTGAGTACAGAGGTCCGAATGCAAGAACCAGATCAGCATGTTCTGTAAAGTGGAGATGAGAACATGGTACTTGAGAAAAAGAACATTATGTGATAACATTAGACAGCAGCCAGAAGGCAGATCATGCAGGAAGCATGGTGCTTAGATTTTATTCTGAGACTGATAAAACATGTTTGGAACACAAAAAGCAGGGATTCTACTGCAGTTCATTAAGAAGCTATTAGAGAAGACCAAGTAATAGATGTAGCTTGAGCCAGGGCATGGAGAGTGAAGAGGCAAAAAAGTAGACTTTTTAGAAAGTGTTTCAGAGGTGGTGATGGTGAGGTGACCCAGGGTCCCTGGATTTTCAGGTATACACTGATAAACATACCACTTGTAGTTGTTGAGCCCTGAGATTTTGTAGTTTCAAAAGTTCCAGGAAGAAGAACAGTCCAGGAAAAAAAAAATAAACTGTTGGGTCCATATATTTCAGAGTTGGAGATAAACTTTGGTGAACTCAGCATTACCACAGTAACACCCCCACCCCAAGACAAGCTTATTCATTGTTTTCTATATATGCAACATATGAAGAAGCATGACTGGCGACTGTGCCTCTGCTGCCTTTACTCCACCTCTAAATATAAGGACTCAGTAAGCAGTCCAATGAAAACTCTGTTTTCACCTTTGGTCAGGAAGGCACTGCTTTAGAAGCTAACCTGGGTATCCTCCTTACTTGTCGCAAATAGTAAAATCTCCTTGTTAAATCTTTCTTGGTTGTGATTATTGGATCAGAAGACTGCCACTCACCAAGGGATAGAACCCACCCATTGTGTGGGTAACAGTGAAAGTTAAAGTTGAATCTTTAGGTAATTGATATATGAAATATGGAAATTAAAGATGATTCCTATATTTTTGGCCTGAACAACTTTGCTAAGGATAAGAGCAGGATGGGGTGGACATCAAGACGTCTGCTTTGACCACTCTAAATTTGACAAATTAGATGTCCAAGTGTGGAGGTCGAGTAGATGGATATATACACATCTGCAAATCTGCTTGGAAATGAGCTACAATTGCAAATTCAAGATTCATTCTGTAAAGATGAGATCTGTAGGTAAAGAATTAGAGAACATTCTGAGGTAGAACATACAGAGATAGAAAAGGAACAGAAAGAAGAAAAGTGAAGGAAAGAAGAGAGTAGAGGAGAGATGCTGAAAATAGTTTTGGGTCACTTCAATAATTAGAATTCAGACCTAAAAAGATGGACCAGTAAAGAAGATGGAGCCCTCTAATTGTGTATAATAGCAAAAAATTAATTCTTTGTTTTATTCTGCCTTTCAAGGTAGGAAATATTGGAGATGGAAAGAGTCTAGAATGTACTCTCTAATTGATCAAGTGGGAGAGGAAGAGACTAATTATAAGAGCAAAATCCTCAAGCAGAAAAGATGGAATAAGAACCATGGTGAAAGTGGAGGGATTAACCACTGTTAAAATCGTAGACACATCATCCTTTATGGTAAGAAGGCAGGCAGGCAGATAGGTACACCTACAATTTCATGGATAGTTCTGGTAGGGAGAAGTCCAAAAGTTTTCATTGAATTGTCTTTTTCATTGCTTGTCTTTTGTCTGTGAAGTATGTGGCAGGTTATCAGTTGAAAATATAGGTAAAGGTTAGGGAGAAAGAAGTGGTTCGCATTTATAAGAGCCTGCAAGTGGATTAGAAGACAGCAAAAACATTTACGAACAAAACAAAATGGCGAGGTTGAGTAGGGTCATTAGGCAATGATAAAGGCGCAAATGCCGTATTCTGTCTAAATGATAAGTGTACTGCTCAGATGCAATAGGGTGACACTGTATGTAGACGACTCCAGAGGACTGAGGCTCTGCCATTCTACAGGGAAATCTTCAGATGAGTTCATGTATCACTAAAACTCAGATTAGCTCTTCACTCAGCCTGAGGCCAAGAAGTGAGTCCTCCACTCCATAGCAGAAAATTAAAAAAAAAATAAAGTCCAGGTCAGACATAATTACAATATTTAGTAAAGACGTAGTACAGCCTTGAAAACAAAGAAATAGAAACTAAACTGCTTTGGGATTTATCTTACTTAAGGAAGGAAAGTCAGGAAAAGGCATGGAGAAAATATAAATGCATATTACTAAGAGTAAGAAGTCAATCTGAAAAAGTTACATGGCATGTGATTAGGAAAATATGACATTCTGGAAAAAGCAAAACTATGGAGATAGTAAAAAGATTAGTGGAAGCCCAAGGGTTAAGGGTAGGGAGACCACTGAGGATTTTTAGGGCAGTGAAACTATTCTGTATGACAATGTAACAGTGGATACAAGTCCGTTTTTATTCATCCAGACCCATAGAATGCACAACACATTGAGAGGGAACTCTGATGTAAACCATGGACTTTGGGTGATAATGATGTGCCAGTGTAGGCTCATGTAACAAATGTGCCTTATGGGGGATGTTGGTTATAAAGGATGTCATTGGTGTTGTTTGGCTCTGTGTTCCCACCCAAATCTCCCCTTGAATTGTAATAATCCTCACACGTCAAGAGCGAGACCAGGTGGAGATAATTGAATTATGGAGGCAGTTTCACCCATGCTGTTCTTGTGATAGTAAGTTCTCACCAGATCTGATGCTTGTGTAAGGGGCTTGCCCCTTCAGTGGTGCCTTCCACCATGATTGTAAGTTTCCTGAAACCTCCAAGCCATGTGGAACTGTGAATCAATTAAACCTCTTTTCTTTATATATTAGCCAGCCTCTGGTATTCTTCGTAGTAGGATCAGAATAGATGAATACAGTTATGCATGTGTGGAGAAATAAGGGCATGTGGAAAATCTCTGTACCTTCCTCTTAATTTTGCTGTGAATCTAAAACTACTCTAAAAAAAATTAGTCTTCATTTTTTTTAAAGCTCAGTGTTGGAGGGCAAAGGCTACAAAGACTACAAGCAAAATATATTTCCTAAATATGATGTTATGTTTCAATTGGGAATTTCAAGTATTTTTCAATGCAGAGTAATATAGTGCAGGGGTCCTCAACCCTGGGGCTGTAGACTGGTATCAGCCTGTGGCCTGTTAGGAAATGGGTAGCACAGTAGTAGGTGAGTGGTGGACAAGTGAGCATTATGGCCCGAGCGCTGACTTTAGATCAGTGGTGGCATTAGAGTCTCATAGGAGCACAAGCCCTGTTGTGAACTGCGCATGTGAGGGATCTAGGTTGCACTCTTTTACGAGAATCTAATGCCTAATGACCTGAGGTGAAACAGTTTCATTTTGAAATTATACCCCCAGCCCCCGACCCCATCAAAATTATCTTTCTAGAAACCAGTCCCTGGTACCAAAAAGGTTAGGGACTGCTGATATAGTGAGACTAAAAATAACACCAACACTAAGATATTTTAAATTACATTTAAATGGTCAAACCTGCTGACTAATGAAACTCAAATAACATTTTTTGATGAACTAGAAATGCTCTTGACTACTTATAATACAACAGCATGAAAATTTGCTAGAAAAAATTGATAAAACTTACTAAAATATTTTTTCATTTGAGACATTATCTTAAAAAATAGTGGTTATTGTTTATCACATGGCTACAATCAATAGGCCAAATATGGATGCTGACGGGACTACCTTGAGGTGAAGAAAAGGCCCAAACTTTTATATATTTTCTGAGATTGTTAAATTGATAACTGGGGCAAGGAAAGAGAATAAACCCTTCTGATTTCCAGCCAGACCTCAAAGTTGAAAAGAGGTGATATCAAGTGTGCCCAAACTAAAGACAAGGAGTGGACAATCCCGTATTCAAATGCTACAATTTCCTATTTGAGTTTAGGTCTCCAAAAATCCTGTTCTAAGGATTTCTGAACATCGTACCCATTCTAGGGCAGAACGTTGTCCTTGCTATTGATATATATTTAAAGCACCACTAACCTCCCCCTGCCTCTCACATCTCAAGGGTGATACCAGAAAGGTTTGTGTACAAAGTTGTCCCACTGCCTATGACCTAGAATACACGTTTGAAAACTAATTTGCCTTAAAGTTCTAAAGAGTCTGACTTCAAGCATATGCTATTCAGACATTAACTATAATAGTTCATGTCAAACTTGATGCAGCAATATAGGCAGATGACACCAAAGGCCAAATAATCATAATGTTAACTTTGTTGTCACTGTCTTTAAACAAATGAGGAAGAAAAACGCAAAAAATAAAATCAATTGAGGGCAATGCAATTGGCATAGATGTTCTTGGATGATCTGACTGCAATATCTGTAAAATTTAATATGGCCAATATTTGAATCAAGTGTTTATATTTAGCATGTAATATCACAAAAGGTCCTGGGATTGGCTTGGATCAAGAATATCTGTTTCAAAGAGGAGTAACTTCATTTGGAGAGACAGAACTGTTACATAAACGAGTCATTGAAGAAAATGAAATAATCCTGCAGGAAAAGGATTTGGATAGTGTGCTGCTCATTTAACATAAATTTGCAATGTAATGCTTCAGGAACTAGGCAAATTGTGTCTCATATGTGAATGTATAACAGAGATATTATGGAAAGGATAAGAGAGATTATATTTTTCAGAAAAACATTACTGTGTGCATTTTTCAAGCATATATTTTTTAAAAGTCTTGATAAATTCGAGAGAGTCCAAATAAGAAAAGAAATGCCAAATGTGGGTGAAGGGGCAGAAGGCAGCAAAACACACTGCCACGTGTGTACCTATGCAACTACCTCACATGTTCTGCACATGTACCCCAAAACCTAAAACGCAATAAAAAGAAAAAGAAAAAAAAGAAAAAGAAAAATGACATAAAGTTTAGAAAACCGAACATATAAGTAAAGCTAACACAACTGTATTTGTACCTCCCAAGATAGACACTAATGGGGTTAAAGAATTGTCTGTAGCACTCAAAAAAACAGACTATTATTGGTGTATAGGATTGCTTGTGATTTTTGCACATTGATTTTATATCCTGACACTTTGCTGAAGTTGCTTATCAGTTTCAAGAGATTTTGGGCTGAGACAATGGGGTCTTATAAATATACAATCATGTCATCTGCAAATAGAGACAATTTGACTTCCTCCTTTCCTATTTGAATACCCTTTATTTCTTTTTCTTGCCTGATTGCTCTGGCTAGAACTTCCAATACTATATTGAATAGGAGTGGTGAGAGAGGGCATCCTTGTCTAGTGCCAGATTTCAAAGGGAATGCTTCCAATTTTTGCCCATTCAGTATGATACTGGCTGTTGGTTAACAGACATTAAGAGAGCCAAATCAAGAACAAACTGCCATTCACAACTGCTACAAAGAGAATAAAATGCCTAGGAGTACAACTAATAAGGAACCTAAAGGACCTCTTCAAGGAAAACTACAAACTACTACTCAATGAAATAAGAAAGGACACAAACAGATGGAAAAACATTCCATGTTCATGGTTAGGAAGTATCAATATTGTGAAAATGGCGATACTGCCCAAAGTAATTTACAGATTCAACACTATCCCCGTCAAGCTACCAATGACCTTCTTCACAGAACTGGAAAAAACCACCTTAAACTTCATATGGAACCAAAAGAGAGCCTGCATAGCCATGTTAATTCTAAGCAAAAAGAACAAATTGAGAGGCATCACACTACCAGACTTCAAACTATACTGCAAGGCTACAGTAATCAAAACAGAGATATCGACAAATGGAGCAGAACAGAGGCCTCAGAGGCAATGCCACACATATACAACCATCTGATCTTTGACAAACCTGACAAAAACAAGGGATGGGGAAAGGATTCCCTGTTTAACAAATGGTGTTGGGAAAACTGGCTAGCTATGTGCAGAAAGCAGAAACTGGACCCCTTCCTGACACCTTACACTAAAATTAACTCCAGATGGATTAAAGACTTTAACATAAGACCTAACACCATAAAAACCCTAGAAGAAAATCTAGACAAAACAGGACATAGGCATAGGCAAGGACTTCGTGACCAAAATACCAAAAGCATTGGCAACAAAAGCCAAAATAGACATGAGACCTAATTAAACTCCACAGCTTCTGCAAAGCAATAGAAACAGTCATTGGAGTGAACCGGCAACCAACAGAATGGGAAAAAAAAATTTGCAATCTACCCATCTGACAAAGGGCTAATATCCAGAATCTACAAAGAACTAAAACAGATTTACAAGAAAAAAACAAATAAGCCCATTAAAAAGTGGGCAAAGGGTATGAACAGACCCTTTACAAAAGAAGACATACATGAGGCCAACAAATATATGAAAAAATGCTCATCATCACTGGTCGTTGGAGAAATGCATATCAAAACTACACTGAGATACCATCTCATGCCAGTTAGAATGCAGATCATTAAAAAATCAGGAGACAACAGATGCTGGAGAGGATGTGGAGACATAACATTTTTACACTGTTGGTGGGAGCGTAAATTAGTTCAACCACTGTGGAAGACAGTGTGGTGATTCCTCAAGGACCTAGAAATAGAAATTCCATTTGACCCAGCAATCCCATTACTGGGTATATATCCAAGGGATTCTAAATCATTCTACTATAAGGACACGTGAACATGAATGCTCATTGCAGCACTGTCTACAATAGCAAAGACCTGGAACCAACACAAATGCCCATGGATGACAGACTGGACAGGGAAAATGTGGCACACATACACCATGAAATACTATGCAGCCATAAAAATATGAGTTGGTGACCTTTGTAGGGACATGGATGAACCTGGAAACCATCATTCTCAGCAAATGACGCAAAAACAGAACATCAAACACCGCATGTTCTCACTCATAGGTGAGTGTTGAACAATGAGAACACATGGACGCAGGGAGGGGAGCATCACATGCTGGGGTCTGTTGGAGGGATATATGGGAGGGACAGCAGGGGGTGGGGAGTCGGGGAGAGATAGCATGGGGAGAAATGCCAGATATAGTTGATGGGGAGGAAGGCAGCAAATCACACTGCCATGTGTGTACCTATGCAACAATCCTTCATGTTCTTCACATATACCCAAAAACCTAAAATGCAATAAAAAAAATATTACCCAAAAACCTTAAGTGCAATTAAAAAAAAAGAAAAAAAGAAAAGAAAAGAAAAGGGCTTGGATATAAGGCAGAGTGGAGGATTTGGCCAATTTGCCAACTATCACTTTAGGTGCAGTCACGTAACTAAGTTGTCAATAGTAAAAATGAAGCAGTTTTATTCAAATGGGGTAATATCCAAGTTCTGTTGCCTCATGCCAAGGAAAGCAAGGACACAGACAAACAAGGAATGAGTTTAAGAGTGGAGGTTTAATAGATGAGAGAAAGAGAAAAGCTCTCTCTCCAGTGGAGAGAGAGGGCTCTGGAGTGGGTCTTCCAGTTTCATGGTGAAATGCATGGGATTTTAGAAATGAGCGGTGTCTGATTAAACAGGGCCAAAATATTGGTTGGACCAGATGTGCCATTTACATAACACAGGAAGAAGCTGGCTGCCCCACCCTAATCTTTTATTATGCAGATGGGTTCTCTACCTGGCTGGACCTTGTTGCCTATTCTTCTACTGTACACGTGCTTGGCAAAAGGGAAGATGGAGCGTCCATACTGAACACACCTGGCCCCCAGGTAGCCTTTTCCTATTAGTACAGGTGCTGGCATCCACTCCTGCAAGCTTCCAGCTTGCTTATCTACGTCTGCAGCTTGATTTTACAAGCTACTCTTTCCTAGAAAAGAAATGATTTGGGAGCTGCTTTTTGTTAAAAGGGAAGCCTTACTGAGGACTCTCCTACCCTCACTAACTGCCTAAATAATTTCTTTTTAGCTCCTGTATCAAAATGTCAGCATGTTAGAGGTGTTTAAACTAGAACAACTCCGTCTTGGGTAAAATAAGGGTGAGACCTACAGGGCTGCATTCCCAGACAGTTGGGCATTCTAAGTCACGGGAGGAGACAGGAGGACGGCACAAAATACACGTAATAAAGACCTTGTTGATAAAATAGGTTGCAGTAAAGAAGCCAGCCAAAACCAAGATGGTGAAGAGAGTGACCTCTGGTCATCCTCACTGCTGCACTCCCACCAGCACCGTGACAGTTTACAAATGCCATGGCCATGTCAGGAAGTTACCCTATATGGTCTACAAAGGGGAAGCAAGAATAATCTACCCCTTGATAGCACATCATCAAGAATAACCATAAAAATGGGTAACCAGGCCGGGCGCGGTGGCTCAAGTCTGTAACCCCAGCACTTTGGGAAGCTGAGGCGGGTGGATCACGAGGTCAGGAGATCGAGACCATCCTGGTCAACATGGTGAAACCCCATCTCTACTGAAAATACAAAAAATTAGCTGGGCATGGTGGCGCATGCCTGTAATCCCAGCTACTCAGGAGGCTGAGGCAGGATAATTGCTTGAACCCAGGAGGCGGAGGTTGTGGTGAGCCGAGATGGTGCCATTGCACTCCAGCCTGGGTAACAAGAGCGAAACTCCGTCTCCAAAAAAAAAAAGGGTAACCAGCAGCCCTCAGAGGGACTCTGCATATTTAATAGCCATTCTTTTTATTCCTTTACTTTCTTAATAAACTTGCTTTCACTTAAAAAAAAGAAACAGACTAAATTGAGCAGACGAGATCTACTATAAGTCGTCATTTTGGGTCAATAAACAATTGTCTTTAATGACAAAGCAGAAAGAATGTCTTCTTTAATTACGACAGAGCGTATTGCAAATCACTTTGTCATATATGTTTAGAAAACAAAACAAAACTCAAAATGTAAAAAAATATAGCATAAGAAAACACTAGAAATAACTCAGTTTTATGTAAAAAAATCTGTGAAATTCTATAAACATTTAAAATATGAACATCATTAAATGAGAAAAAATACAAATCAGTCATGCTTTGGCTAATTATGGTAGCCTGTAATTTTATGAGGCTGATGAGACTCACTATATTGAAACATGAATGTGAGAGATTATACTGAGAAACGATTCTTTCCCTCTAATTTGGGCAAGCTAATTGAAGAAAGGGAAGCAAAGTGCCTGCATCTGCCCTAGCCCTGACAGATATTCGGCCACGTTGTCCTTCCCCTGAAGAGCTTTCCAAGGGTGGAAGGCCCTAAGATGCATAAAATAACTTCACAGCAGTGGGAAACGAGATGACATTTTGGCTTCTCAAGAAATTCTTAGACTTACTGTGGTGCCAGCAGCTGGTAGGCAGGGGTTTGGTATTACATAGCTCCTAATAATCAAAAGTACTTAGCAAGGCACACTGCCAGATTCCATATGGATGGGGAGGAAAGTAACTTTTATTCAACTTAATAAAGTTTACATTGCTTTTCTCCCAGGTAGCAAAGGAAGCAGAAAGGAGGTAGAGTGATGAATTATGAGGCCAGGCAGGGAAGCGTTATTCAGTCTCTCTGATAGTGGGACTTGTCAGGAGATTCAGAGGTCTAGAACAGCCATGTATTTTTCTCCTCTGTGTACACATCACTGCTTGGTGGAGCACAGGGCAAAAGGCCAAGTGATTTCAGTCATATGAAAAATGTGGTTATCTACTAGAACCGAATTTTTTTAAATGTGACATGCTTTGTTGAAATGTGTTTTGGAATGCTGACGTTGGATGTAACCAACAGGTTATTTATTGCTTTGAAAATTGATCCATAGCCTTAAATTCGTATTTCTTTACTTCTAAGAGAGGTGATTTCTACGAAGGGAGAAAATACATGTCTGTGTGTTTTGGGGGCTCGGGGTTGGGGAAAGGTAAGGCAGTACGAAACAGTGGTCTTATAAAAATATAAAAATTACCGTAATTGAGCTTTTTTTTTTATAGCAAAGGAATCCTGATTCGTGAATTGGTATTTTGTTATGGTTTACTGGGCGGACAGATATTTGATTCGTATTTGGTCTACTTCTAGGCTGTGTGACATTAAGCACATTATTAAATTTCTCAGTATTCCTACTTATAAAATGTGCATACAAATACCAAGCTCGGGCCGGGCGCGGTGGCTCACGCCTGTAATCCCCGCACTTTGGGAGGCCGAGGTGGGTGGATCACGAGGTCAACAGATCGAGACCATCCTGGTCAACATGGTGAAACCCCGTCTCTACTAAAAAAAGATACAAAAAAATTAGCTGGGCATGGTGGCGCGTGCCTGTAATCTCAGCTACTCAGGAGGCTGAGGCAGGAGAATTGCCTGAACCCAGGAGGCGGAGGTTGCGGTGAGCCAAGATTGCGCCATTGCATTCCAGCCTGGGTAACAAGAGCGAAACTCCGTCTTAAAAAAAAAAAAATACCATGCTCAAAAGCAGAGAATGAGTGGCAAATAACAGACTACAAAGCATCTACAGTGCCATGTTGGCATATGCTAAGTCCTTAAAAGATGGTGAGTTTTGAGGCTGTTCAGGGTGGAGGCATTTGGAAGCAGCAAGTTTGCAGATTCAGGTGTTTAGTGGTCTAAAGCCAGTCAAGCAATAGAACTTAAAATCACAGATCATGTTTATTAGAGAAGTTAACTTAGTATACAATGGTTAAGTAACATACAAAAAGCCCAAAGGTTAAGAGAAAAATAAAATTCTAGCATTATTAAAAAATGAAATAAATAATACGAGCACATATTTGGCCTTTCTGGGACATTTCAAATGTCATTTTTCAAGATTTTCAGGTGACAACAAGACATTTTGAAATGATATAACCAAAATAGTTATGTTCGTTCACTAGACAAAGGAGCTTGAGGGGATTTTGCAACATTTGAATGACAGAACTAAAATGCAATATATGAGTAGGGCTGCTGAGCTCAATACAACAGGAACTACTGGGGGACTAGACAGTGGCATCTATTCTCCTCATTAAACAACCATCTCCCTTGCCACAGGAGGAGACTGGGTACATTATTTTAAACAAACATATATTTAAAATAACTAGTCAGATAGAGAGGAGGGAAGAGGATGAAGAGAATGAGAAAGAGAGAGCAAGGGAAAGAGAGAGAGAATACAGAGAGAGGAAAAAGAAAAGACCTGAAAACTTCTATTAGTATTACAAATAGTCTTTTGAAGAAAATAGTGAGTTTTCATTCCGATTGTATGAATCTGTAAAATAACTGATTTCTTGGTTTCAGGTAATCACTGTTACCATTATTATAGGTATGTATGTACATTTACTTCATGGCTAATTAGAAAGATTGTGGAATTTTTCCACATTAGTGCCAGGAATATTCCTAACGATGGCTCCATGCATCTATGCGTAGCAAACTGCATTTGTCATTTTCCTTAGAGCCCAGGTAATATGGTATAATTTTTATTTATGTAATGGAATAAGTTTCTGTCAAATTAACTGGAAGACCTTAAAAAGCTTTGCAAAATAAGTCAGTTCCATTGTACATATTAGCAATTCATCCATTCCAGAAAAATGTTATTTCTATGTAGTCAAACAAAATAGAATGCTGGGTAGTAACTATTTTTGAATGTCAGCCTGAAATGGTAGTGGGTGTGCTTGGAGGGTCTGATACACGTAGAAAATACCTCAACTCTGTAATTAAATTGTTCTGTGTGTCTTTCTTTACAAGACAATAGGATGTATATACATATATATATATAGTTATATATATATACAGTTATATATATAGTTATATATATATAGTTATATATAGTTATATATATAGTTATATATATATATAGTTATATATATAGTTTTATATATATAGTTATATATATAGTTATATATATATATATATAAAACTTCTAGTTGTTTTCAAAATATTTTGCCTTCCTAGAGAATTGAAATGTTTTATTTTTAATGTAGGTTCAGATAATATAGGGTATAATTGCTAGAATAAATCGTCATCTGAACATGTTAAAATTTTTTCAGATATATATAAAAATAGAGAGACAGGAAAATAGAGCAATTAAAGTATACATATATTTCTAACATATTACATTCATGTGTAGGCATTATCCATGAATGAATACACATATACATCTATGTATATGCACAAGTATATATATTTGTGTGCATGTACATGCAGATATGTATATGTATGTGTGAACATTTATATATGTATGTATATACAGAGCATGTTTGATTCTATTTTGTGCTTACGGAATTGTTTCTGTCTTAAATTTTTAACTACGTCCTCTTTCTCTGAGGCTTGTCTATGTTTTGGTAATTCAGGTTAAAGATGGTATTAATTCGGCACAAAGTAACAGATTGTTTTTCTCTCCTGGCAAATCACTTAGATATCTTTAGAAGGAAAAAAGAAAAAGAACGTTTTATTTGTAACTGAGCTTTTCCCAATTTAGGAAAATGAATTTACTCCTAGTTAAGCCAAATTTTGTTTAAGTGAAACTGAATTCAGATTCCCTACACTGTTGTCTGTAGAGCCCTCTCCTTTTCCTGGGCTTCCAGGGAGCCTGTGCCCTTCGTATTTCCCTTCCGTCTCACGTCAAAACTAGTAACTGGCTCTCACTTTGATTTTAAATCCAGGGGAGATAATATAATAGAGAAGAGCATGGACTTAAGACAATGACAGATGTGTGTTTTAGTTGCTTCTGCCACTTACTAGTGGTTTGACCTTTGACTAGAACTTCCAATAAATATTATAGCATGAGTAAAAATCAAACTTTGTATTACAATCTAAATATAGGCTGACTCCTGACATTTTTAACCAATTCACATTTAAATATTTTTAAAATCTGAGAATCGTAACTTTTTAGCTTCAAAATATTTTTTTGTTCTTTTAAATCTCTTTAAAACTCCTTCTTTATATTTTCTATTTACATTTTCTTACATTCTTGCCCTCATTCATGTGTTTGTATTAGACAGCTATTCAAGTTATTAGACTTTTCTTCTCTTTCAAGTCACAGGATTCTTCCAAATTGACAATTATTTTTATTTCTCTGTCATTGTGAAATGCCATCTACCATTTGAATTATATAGTGAGGTCAAGCACGAGCAGATAGCCCTCCGCAGATAGAAATATGATGTTTTCTTTAGCAACCATTGACAATGGAATTGAAAATCTGGGACCTCACTATTAAAAAATGTCCCAGGAGGTCTCTCTGCTCCCAGAAGCAATCCAGGAGAGGTGGGCTTCAACCAGTACAAAGGCTTCCTCTTATTCTATCTGAACCAGAGCAAACAGCTTCCTTCTCATAGAAAACATGAAGTAAGTGAGCAGGAGCAAACCTCCTTCCTTTTTCCAAAAGATTCTTTCTTCAAGGGGATGATCTCTTCTCTAGGCAACTCAGAAATCTGCTTACTTGCACAAGCATGTTAGATATACACACTTCTTTTCAAGTCCTTAGTTTCTTGATTGTCTCTCAACAGCAGCAAAAGATGCCCTCATACCTTCATCTTCTCTCAAAGATTCAGATGAAATATGATGTCTGTACACATCTCAATAGAACATTTTAATTATTTTAGTGGCTGGTATGCAAAAATAGTAAAATGAAAGAGAGAAATGATCAGAAACAAATGTTCCAGCCATCAGCTTCTCAATGTTCCCTTTTGCAGACTTATAAGATACAGTTAAAGCATGCAGCAAAAATAAAATAGGCTCTGGAAACCTGAGAAGAAAGAGGGAAATAAGATCGCTGTTTGATCATTATACTATTAAAAAGCAACTACTTGATTAAAGGAAAAATGAATTACTTTAAATAAACAGAATGACAATAGGCAGTGACAAACTATATGAATAGAAGTATGGATACCATTTAGCGATTACATAAAATACATCAGGAGAATAAATCAGAAAAATGTTCTAGAATAAAAAAGGTAAGAATAACATGCAACATGCAGGTATGCAAGTGTGTGCGCACACACACACACACAAGTCCTATTTGTATTTAAAAAATCAATGTGAAAATAAAATACAACCAAGGTAACTGCAAAACTTTGTTGAAATGAATGGAAACAAAATGGAATCAAAGAAGACAAGTATTCTGTGTCTGAATGGGCAAGTTTCATATTTACTGAAATCTTATTTTTCTCAAAATTTATATATGTATTTAATTGAGTATCAATTTATAAAAATTATCTTAAATACTTTTATAATATTTAGAAGGTGAGACTAGAAAAAATAGCTTTGAAAAAGAGGTGTAGGCTAGGCATGGTGGCTTGCACCTGTTGTCCTACTACTTGGGAGGCAGAGACAGGAAGTCCCCTTGAGCCCAGGAGTCTGAGACTAGCCTGGACACTTAGCACTACAAAAACAAACAAACAAACAAAAAATCAACTTCAGCCTGGGTGACAGAATGTAGAGTAAGACCCTGTCTCAAAAACAAAAACACAAGCAAAAAACTGCAAAAATGTGTAGTTGGTGATTCATATGGCCATGTAGTATAACAAAGAGTAGCAGCACATTAATGAAGTCAGTTTGGTACAAATGCTAAAATAAAAACAAGTGCAGAAAAATGGAAAAGATTTTTTATCTTAGGAAAGAGCTATGTTCATAAGTGTGTATCCACATAATAAATTGTATTACAAATATGACATTAATCAATGGAAAGATGATCACATAAAGAGAACAATTCACATTTTCATTACATATAATTTCAGATGAATAAAAACTCGATTAAAGTAATAATTGTTTTTTTTTGAAAAAGGGTCTCTGTTGCCCAGGCTGGAGTGCAGTGGGGCAGTCTCTCCTCACTGCAGCCTTAACTTCCCAGGCTAAAGTGACCTTCCCGCCTCAACCTCTGGAGTAGCTGGGACTACAGGAATGTGCCACCACACCCATTTATTTTTATTTATTTTTAACTTTTTGTAGAGACAAGCCCTCACTATGTTGCTCAGGATGGTTTTGAATTCCTGGTCTCAAGTGATCCTCCTTTGTTGGCCTGCTAAGTAGTTGGGACCACAGGCATGAACCACCGTGCTTAGACTACACTTTTTTTTTCTTTAAAGCTATTTTTTCTAGTCTCACCTTCTAAATATTCTGCAACCTCTGTCTCCTGGATTCAAGTGATCCTCTCACCCAGCCTGTTGAGTAGCTGGGAGTATAGGCATGCACCATCACAACTGGCTAATTTTTCATTGGTATTTTTTTGGGTAGAAACAGGTTTTACCATGTTGCCCAGGTTGACCTCAAACTGCTCATCTCAAGATATGTGCCTGCCTCAGCCTTCCAAAGTGCTAGAATTACAGGTGTAAGCCACTATGCCCAGCCAAAAACAATTAATGTTTAAAGTTAATAAGTAATATACATTAGGCAAAAGGTTATGTGTTCTTGAAAAATAATTTTTTTAAAAGATTGAACTAAAAGTCCAAACCAAAACTATAAAGAAGAAAAAATTTTACTTAAAGTTCTTCATTAAAAATATTATAATATTAAAATAATGTGATATTAAAATCATAATTTAAAATATTTTAATGTTTTAAAAATAAAATCCTTATAAAAATGCTGTCAACCAGAATATTTACAATAAGACAAAAATTAATATACATAGTTTATAATTGTTTTCATCCTGATAAAATACCCAGATCAATTATGACAATAAGCAGTTATCTAAAGATAAACCACAAATGGCAAACAAATATGTCCAAATGCTTATTTATTTATAATTAAATAACTATATCATTAAAAATACTTTTACAATTCTTTTTCTTTGCTTGATAAATCAACATAGGTTTATTGACCTGATAATACTTAATTTTAGCAGTTTCACGAGTGGTGAGGGAAATTAATATGGATACAAACTTTAAAATATTTTATATTCTGTATATTGTATCGTAAAAATATTCATAGACTCTGATCCAAATTATTTTACTTATGTACTCTAAGAAATGATCTGAAATTGAAAAAATATTAATATTACTATACTCAAAAAAATTGTAGCAGCAAAAAAAAAATGTTAGCAGCTTAAATAGTCAACTCAGTAAATGTTTTAATTGATTATGGTACTTAAATATATGAAAAAGTACCATACAACTATTTACATAGTATCCTCAAGGCTTTTCCTGAAAAGGAAATTATGCTTTTGGTATGATGTTGAATGATAAAATGCATACTTCGATATCATGCATAAAATATAAGTTCAAGTATGTAAGCAATATAAGAGATCCTCTCTGTGAAATCTAAAACTGTAGAACAATCTGGCTAAGAAGTACCCTGATAACTGGCCCACATTAACCCATAAATTGTCAAAGCTACATTCTATCATGAGTGGTATTACTTTATCATGTGTCCGATGGGGCTCTCAAGTCCACCCCACCCCAGAGAAGCTGCTTAGGCAGAGCTCAGCTTACAGCCTAGCAGATTTTCTCATTTTCAAAGTCTGGGTGACTAAATAGACTTCAGATTTGCTCTGGACACCTTCCCATCTTGGATTTGGGAAAAGGGTGAGAGACAAAATCGAAGTCCCAATTCAATTTCTAGGCACAGACCACATTCTCCAATCTAATTTTTACCAAACAACCCTATTATGAGATTTTTCAAATGTATAACAACTACAGTGAAATTGTACTTTTTCCAAATTTCCTATTTTTTTTTGAAAAGAGCTCCATTTACTTCTGAAAATTGTTGGAACAAGGGATGTGCAGCAGTGAAGCATTAGGAGAGTTTTTAGTTCCAGAAAATTACACAATTTTAATACAACCAAATGCCCACTCTCCCTTAAAATAGCCTGATTCTTTCCCTGTGTGTTCACTTTCTGTCTACATCTGAAAGGGGAAGGAGGCTTCTCTGAGAACTGGCCATTTCCGAATAAGAAGAAGGAAAGCAGGGACAATTTTCTGTACTAGTGGTTTATTTGTTTTCTTTTAATTTTGCCAGAGAGCCACATACAATGAGTTAGAAGCCCCTCATTCAGCAAACAATAAAGTAAGATTCTGACTTCCATTTGAGTATGTCTCCATGCATTTTTATCTTTCTTTCATTTTTGATTTTTTTTATTGTACTTTAGGTTCTGGGGTACATGTGCAGATCATGCAGGATTGCTGCATAGGTACCTACATGGCAATGTGGTTTGCTGCCTCCAACCCCTCTATCATCTATTTCTGCCCCCATCTGGCATTTCTCCCCATGCTATCCCCCCCAACCTCCCTATCCCCTGCTGTTCCTTCCCTAGCCCCTGACAAACCCCAGTGTGTGATGCTCCCCTCCCTGTGTCCATGTGTTCTCATTGCCCAACACCCACCCATGAGTGAGAACATGCAGTGTTTGATTTTCTGTTCTTGTGTCAGTCTGCTGAGAATGATGGTTTCCAAATTCATCCATGTCCCCACAAAGGACAAGAACTCAACATTTTTTATGGCTACCTAGTATTCCATGGTATATATGTGACACATTTTCTTTATCCAGTCTATCAGTGATGGACATTTGGGTTGGTTCCAGGTCTTTGCTAGTGTAAACGTAAACACACGTGTGCATGTGTCTTTATAATAGAACAATGTATAATCCTTTGGATATATACCCAGTAAAGGGATTGCTGGACTAAATGATATTTCTATTTCTAGGTCCTTGAGGAATCGCCAGCTATCTTCCACAATGGTAGAACTAATTTACACTCCCACCAACAGTGTAAAAATGTTCCTGTTTCTCAAGCATCTGTTGTCTCCAGACTTTTTAATGATTGTCATTCTAACTTGTGTGAGATGGTATCTCAATGTGGTTTTGATTTGCATTTCTCTAATGACCAGTGATGATGAGCATTTTTTCATATGTTTGATAGCCTCATAAATGTCTTCTTTTGAAAAGTGTCTGTTCATATCCTTTGCCCACTTTTGAATGGGTTTGTTTTTTTCTTGTAAATCTGTTTTAGTTCTTTGTAGATTCTGGATATTAGCCCTTTGTCAGATAGGTAGATTGCAAAAAAAATTTCCCGTTCTGTTGCCTGCCAGTTCACACTAATGATTCTTTCTTTTGCTGTGCAGAAGCTCTGGAGTTTAATTAGATCTCATTTGTCTATTTTGGCTTTTGCTGCCAATGCTTTTGGTGTTTTAGCCATGAAGTCCTTGCCTGTGCCTATGTCCTTACGGATTTTGCCTAGGTTTCCTTCTAGGGTTTTTATGGTGTTAGGTCTTATGTTTAAATCTTTTTTTTTTTCAATCCATCTGGAGTTAATTTTAATATATGGTGTCAGGAAGGGGTCCAGTTTCTGCTTTCTGCACATGGCCAGCCAGTTTTCCCAACACGATTTATTAAACAGGGAATCCTTTCCCCATTGATTGTTTTTGTGAAGTTTGTCAAAGATCAGATGGTTGTAGATGTGTGGCATTTCCTCCATGGCCTCTTTTCTGTTCCATTGGTCTGTCTTTCCGTTTTGGTACCAGTACCATGCTGTTTTTATTACTGTAGTTTTGTAGTATGGTTTGAATTCAGGTAGTGTGATGCCTCTCCATGATTAACATAGATGCAAAAATCTTTAATAAAAATACCGGCAAACTGATTGCAACAGCACATGAAAAAGGTTATCCATCATGATTATGTAGGCTTTATCCTGGGGATGCAAGGCTATAAATGTAATCCACCACATAAACAGAGCCAAAGACAAAAACCACAGGATTATCTCAATAGATGCAGAGAAATCCTTGGACAAAATTCAATAGCCCTCTATGCTAAAAACTCTCAATAAACTAGATACTGATGGAACATATCTCAAAATAATAAAAGTTATTTATAACAAATCCACAGCCAATATCATACTGAATGGGCAAACAATGGAAACATGACCTTTGAAATCCATCACTAGACAAGGATGCCCTCTCTCACCACTCCTATTCAATATAGTATTAGAAGTTGTAGCCAGAGCAATCAGGCAAGAAAAAGAAATAAAGGGTATTCAACTAGGAAAGGAGGATGGCAAATTGTCTATCTGCAGAAAACATGATTGTATATTTAGAAGAACCCATCATCTCAGCCCAAAATCTCCTGAAACTGATAAGCAACTTCAGCAACGTCTCAGGATTCAAAATCAATGTGCAGAAATCACAAGCATTCCTATACACCAATAACAGACTGACAGAGAGCCCAATCAAGATTGAACTCCCATTCACAAAGAGAATAAAATACCTAGGAATACAACTCACAAAGGATGTAAAGGACCTCTTCAAGGAGTACTACAAACCACTGCTCAAGGAGATAAAAGAGGACACAAATAGATGGAAAATCCTTCCATGCTCATGGTAAGGAAGAATCAATATCATGAAAGTGGCCATACTGCCCAAAGTAATTTATAGATTCAATGCTATCCCCATCAAGCCACCAATGACCTTCTTCACGGAACTGAAAAAACCAGCTTGAACTTCATGTGGAACCAAAAAAGAGCCCACATAGCCAAGACAATCCTAAGCAAAAGGAACAAAGCTGAAAGCATCCATGCATTTATTTCTAATAGTCTGGACCCATAAGGAGGAAAGCTGAATACTAAGGTTTGGGTATCTCTTAGTTCCTATTTGAATGCCACATTAAGATTGTCAGTTTGTTCCATAACCTCTTCAACTTTAAGTTGTAATAAGTCATTCTCTATTACCAAAATGTTTGGAGCAAGAAACAGAACTAACAACTTTCTTTTTATCACTAATGAAAAGCCATTACTTCTCATTTGTTTCAAAGTTCAGTAGTTGGACAATATGAATTTCACAAGAATCATTATTTAGATTTCCTTTATACTATTGTACATGCTTATTTTTGTACTTGAAACTGAATGTTTATGCTCCCTCAAAATTCTTGTGTTGAAATGTAATAAATGTCACAGTATTTGGGGATGAAGATTTTGAGATGTGGTTTGACCATAAGGATGGAGTGCTTGTGAACAAGATAAGTGCCCTTTTAAAAGGGGCCCTTTCCACCATTCAAAAACACAACCAGAAGATCTCTCATCTATGAACCAGGGAGTGGGACTTCACCAGTCACTGAACCTGCTGGCAGCCTTGATTTTAGACTTCTCAGACTCCAGAGCTATGACAAGTGTCTGTTGTTTATAAGCCATTCTATTAATTACATTATAGCAAGCTAAATAAACTAAGACAGTTTGCATGTTTAATTTATCTAAATAAAGTAGGCAAAACATAAAATGTACTCTTTAAATTATTTTTATTTGAATTGTGATTCTTTGCCCCTTGATTGAAAACCCTGTTGTAAAAGTATGTGTTTGATAAGAATTATTCTAATGTCTAATATTATTACAATATATCAGTTTTACCATTATCAAACATTAATTATAATATTAATAGAAAAATTAAGTATACATATCAAATTTCTCATGAAGTATATCTAAATATGTTAAAGTTTAGAGTTATAAAGAAATATTTCTAACTTTAGAAAGCTTTCTGGTCTCCAGAAACCAACATTTATTTCTCAGCATGAAAAAATAACATTTTGCTTAGCTATAAAAATATTTTAGAATATTCTTATTAATTTTGGATATTTTGTATATGCAATTGTGATTTGATTTTGGAAGTCATAATTTGTGATTGTTAGTTTGTAATTGGCCCATTGATACATGTTATTTGATATAAAAATTTATATAACATCAAAAGATAAAATTTAAAGATCTTGTTTCCTTTGCTGGGGGACCCATTTTTATAAAAATGGTCCGTGTTCACATACACCCAGGTACACAGACACACAAATGTATGCATGCATGCATACATATATACCATACACAGACACGGCTCATTTTTTTTTCACTCTGATTAAAGTGTATAAAAATTTTTGTCAGCAGCTATAAAATTATCCCCCAATTGTAGAGGGACAATTTTGATATTAATATAATGCACCAAGTTGGCTTGTAGTGGGATAAATGCTGAGGTACTTTAAAACCCTTTGTTTCTCTGCCAAGAACACATGTTCCTGTCTTTTTCAGCAGTCCCTTTAGAAAAGAATTAATTCCAAACAGCTTTGAGCTATTCATGCCAACACCACAGGCACTAAAGGAAGCAGCTTTCAAGAGAATGGCTACCTCTATCCTCACCTTAATGATTTTTCCTTTGGATCAATGCTCATAGGTTTTGGATGTCTGTGTGCAGAGTATTTATTAAGTTGACTATAATGACTGGGGATAGCACCTGCTTGGTCTGTTGATCCCTGTATTAATTTTTTTTTTTTTTTTTTTTTTTTTTTTTTTTTTTTTTTTTAGAAAATACCACTTCTGGTTTCAAAGAAATCTTCAAAAAGCTTTTCATACAAAATATGATTCAGAAATTACAAAATTCTCATCACTAAATTTGGTATTCAGATTCTCATTCCAAGTAAAAATATGTTTAGGTATCTAAGGAAAATGGTAATTAGATCTGAGTTCATTTATCTTAAAATCAGCCTTAGCTGTATTTATTGATTTTTTTGGTCCTATTTACATGTCACTGCATAAGCCTTGAATATTATTTTACATAGTAAGTTTTCTTTCATTGTGCTGCCTGGTTCTCATTCCCTTTCCTCTGATGTTCAGGCAGCGCCCACACCTTGTAAGTATTGTTTTGAAGACAAAGGATAACTTCGTTGTTTTTTTGTTGTTTGTTTGTTAGTTTTTGTTTAAGTTAAATACAATTGTGTGTGAGAGAGAGTGTGGGTGAAGATGTTTGTATGTTTATACTAGCAGAGACAGTTATATAGGAAAACTTCATGAAGAAAAGTTTTCTGAATACCAAAATTTGACTTCAAATGTCAAAGCTTAAAGCTCTATAAGAAGTCACGTTGAATTGATTCTAAATACAATCTGATAGCAAAACTAACCTTTTCTACCCTGAATAAAGGTGATCACAAAATAAAGAGATGATGGTGACCCTAAATTTTTCATTCAATAACAAGCATCTATGACGCAAACCACTCTATTTTGTCTTGGTCTTCACAGCAGCTGTTTGCCTTTTATGGGTTACCTGGTAAACCAGCTCATGCACTCCGTGCTCTGCACTAAAGCTTAGATTCCTCTGGTGTCTAGCTCGCTCTCTGAACTCAGCTCTCATCTGGCTGGTGAATGGGTTGGGGTGGACAGTCTATCTGGAGCTTGTGGTTACTGTTAAGGATGTGAACGTATGCATTGGTCTTCAAGGGTGTGTTCAAGCCCATCTCTAAATAAGCTCACAGTGTCCCCAAGATCCTCCCAGGGAAGTGTGGCACATGTCCTACATCCTCTCTGCTTTAGGGCTCTACTGAAATAATATAAAATTGTGAATGCTCCATTTCCAGGACTGGGATATAAGACCAGAGCTAGAAACCCTCTGAAGCAGTGTTTCTCAAATAACATGTGAATAACTCCCTTTTCAGGGCCCAATTTTTTGTTTTTTAATATCTAAGTGGTCATAGATGAATATATTTGTAAAGTGAGAATGAGCTATTAGTAAAATAAAAGTTTAAAGGCAATTTTCCATGTCATAGATGGCTGCAAAGGAGTCAGGATCACCATATTAAGCTATATGACAGTGGTGATAAGGGAGGTGCTGGAGGCAAAGTGTAGCCCCAGAGCCCTATCAGCACTTGAAAGGTTAAGACTATACACCCTTTTGCCCAAAGCATTTATCTGCTTTGTCAATTCCCAAGATGTCAGAAAAGTAATAATATGAACAGGAGACAGGGAAATACTGGGGACAAGAGGATAGTTCCTTGGCAAAGGCCCCACCTGCAAGCCTGGAAACCCATGGCCCTAAGTGGGAACCTGTTTTTGTGCCCAAAAGTTGCCTTTTGGCCCGCCATACTCCCCTATCATGTACCCATAAAAACCTCAGACCCAAAGCTCCAGAAGCCTGTGAGGCGATGAACAGAAGAGCAGAGGAATGCAGAACAGTGTGGCAGAAAAGGCAACAGAGAAACGAACATCTGAATGCTGAAAGGAGTCTGGCTGGGGATGATCAGAGATGAGATCAGCCACTGGATGGCCAAACTCCAGGGGAAGATCATCTTCCCACTCCATCCCCTTTCCAGCTCCCCATTGCGCCATTGAGAGCCACCTCCATCACTTAATAAAATCCCTGTATTCATCCTTCAAGTCCATGTGTGACCTGATTCTTCCTGGATGCCAGACCTGGGTATCAAGAGGTCACTGAGCTGGTTAACACATAAGCTGTCTACGGACAGCAAAGCTAAAAGAGCACACTGAAACTTGGGCTTTGGAAATCACAGGCACTCACCTTAGCTCCTTCACCTGCCCATCTGCATGTTCCCTGTTTTGTAAGGGATTTAAGCGCAAAGTGCTAAACACACAAGC
>CM052650.1:158493246-158504321 GCA_028533165.1 Leontopithecus rosalia | reverse complement strand
GCACCCCTGTCACACATCCTGTATGAGCGTCAGGGAACTCTCCAGTTTCACTAAAACTCTGCTTTTGCCAAGGTTGATGACAGTGCATCATGACTATTCCTGCCTTTAGGTTTCAGGAAGAAACTTATGAAGTGTGTTGTTACAAATTCCTAGAATACCCCAGCAAGAACAAATTCATTATACACGTTAGTGATCCTGACAATAACCATACTTTCTTAACTATCATTTCTTCTTGTTTCCTCATTGCTTTCCCTGTATTTCCTAAGGTCATTTTACAGATAAATTATTTGCCCTTGGATCATTGAGAGGGAGCAGGGACCCCTCTTAGCCTGTGGGCCCTCCCAAACATAGAAAAATCTTGAGTTCCTTCCAGGGACCTAGCTAGCCCGGAGAAGGATATAAGCAACTTGATAAGCAAGAAGGTAATAATGGCTGAAAAACAATAGGCAAGGATGTTAGAAACTAAAGATAACAAATGTCCCTGAGTTTTTTGCTGAAACCTGGATCCACACCAAATGAGTCCACTGCCACGCAGAACTCAGATAAGGGTATGCTAAGGACTAAACTCTGACCACTTAATGTTCTTTGTTCTACATTTTTTGCTGAAGGGCCTGGAGGAAGCCACATCCAGGAGCCAAAGCTAAAGTTCTTTTCTGCCCACCCCCAATTTTTAAACAAAGCTTCTCTTCCTTAACCAACTACAAATCAGAAGAACTTTAAATCTATGTATGTCATTAGGTCAAACCATTGCATATTGATTTATGATTTTGCCTGTAACTTCTAATTTCCTGAAATTTACACTTGCCTTTAAAAAAATCCTTACCTGCAGGCCATTGGGGAAATTGAGACTAAAGCCTGAGCTGCCTGGTTCTCCTTCCTTGGTGCCCTGCAAACAAATGCCTTCCTTTCTCCTGCTGCAAACCTTGGTGTGGGTATTTGGCCTTACTGACCCAGTCAGCATACCCCAGTTTAGCGTGATAACATCACAGGCTTAGGCACTGATTCTGAGGGAACAAAACCTAAGTTTCCACTGCTAAAGGCCAGCCTGCTAGCCAAAGAATGAAGGAGAGTAAGAATGGAGAAAATACCTATATTTGATTGAGAATTTACTCCATAGGGCCTGCATTTTAAAAAAATATATTTTTATTTTTTTGAGATGGAGTTTCGCTTTTGTCACCCAGGCTGGAGTGCAATGGCACGATCTCGGCTCACTGTAACCTCTGCCTCCTTCATTCAAACAATTCTTCTACCTCAGCCTCCTGAGTACCTGGAATTACAGGCACTGGCCACCACACCGGGATAATTTTTGTATTTTTAGTAGAGACAGGGTTTCACCATGTTGGCCAGGTTGGTCTCAAACTCCTAGCCTCTGGCGATCCACCTGCTTTGGCCTCCCAAAGTGCTGTGATTACAGGCATGAGTGACTGTACCTGGCAGAGCCTGCATTTTTAAATTGTAAATACTTATGTTCAACAATGTTACCTTGACTTGACAAGAGTACATTTTCCACAGTTGAGAATAAATCTGGCCTTGAGAAGCCAAGTAAAATAGAATTCAATCTTTCCACCCATGATATTGTAGCTGGTACAACTTCTATGTGAAAATTTATGACTATATGGCTTGTTACTGATAAACTAAGCTTTCTATTTAATAATTTAAATAAGAATATCTGAGACAGATAAATATAAAAGAAAATGTAAAGGAATTGACAATTGCTATTTTATAAAAGGTAAAAAGGATAATCTAATGGCACGTGGGCAGAAGTTTAATAAAGATAAGAAATGGGCAAAAGCTCTCTACTGTTTCTATTTGTTCACTAACCTCCCTCCAGGCAAGTATATGCAGGGAAATCTCCTAATAAAGAGAACAAGGTTAACTGAAGTTTACTTCTTGTGAATGCTTTCTAAAAAAAAAAAATCTTGTTTCACGAAGTCCCAGTATTTTACAAATCAAATTAGACCCACAAAGAAATATATAATTTATAATTATATGCAGAAAGGTAGAAGAGATACTTCTCCAAAACAATCATTGTAAAACCCACCACTCTTCTTCTATCCACAAGGAGCACTCCCATCTCTTTAAGAAACAAATTGTGCTATTGCTAGAGCTGATAAAATATCTGTGGAAACAACTCTATCAAGCTTCCTATTATAAACTATCATTCTAGGCTTTATAGCTTGGCTCTTTCAAACTAAAGTATGTTGGGCAGAGACTAAGCATACAAATTGCCAGCCAAAATACATGAAGTCTGGTTGAGCTGTCTTTTTCTGGAGGATGCAAATTGAAGCACTGTACTCTGCATGCAGTTAGTGCTTGGCATGGGCCTGCAAGAATGCCTCTGAGAGTGTGACAATAAAATAAAATAAAAAATGAAAAACTGTTCAGTGGGACATTTTAAAACAGATTGGTTATTATCTCAAAATGTACAGATTTTAAGTAGTTGAATTTAAGATGAATTTTAGTTCATGAAAACAATATTTTAACATCACATAATATAATCTACACAATACTTTTCATCCAAGTTTATGGGAAAATGTCCATTTGATGGTGTTATCAATAACTAAACCATTTGAAGGAATCATTGACTCATGGTGGCATCTATGATTACAGCCCTCTGTAGTGACTGAGAGAAAATGGCTTAGATTAGCAGATATTTTACTCAAAAAGCTGTGCTTATGAGTTTTGCTTCAAAGCCACAGGAATAGAATCAAAAAAAATTTAACCTGAAATAGTTCTGGACATATTAGAAAGTATAAGTTTTGGCTTCTGGACATTCTGTATCTATAAATTCCTTTTTTTTTTTAAGTTCATGGAGTTTGGTCTCTTCTTTGCTCTTTTTGCACTGAAACATTGGCATAGTAATGGGATATTATAGCAAAAGGATATTACTGAGCCAGTAGTCAGTTCACCCAAGTTATTCCACTCAGTTGATTACTTAGTCCCTTCAAAATCGCATTGAAACTTGCTGGTTCTTTATTCAAGAATACTTATTGAGTTTCTGTGATATGCCAGGAACAGTGAAGATAAGAGAAAGATAAACAAGGTTCCTGTCATTGTGGACTTTATACAAGGAGTTTGCAATATCATTAGTAACACTGTTGCTAGGTTGTGAAGAGGCTTCAGGAACCTGAAGAACAATAGTACAAAATGTAAATTTGTATACTCAAGTGGAAAAAACGTTTGACTAATTCTTGCTTCATTTAAAATTTTTATATTAATAGATATGACTCTGTTTAAATAAACATGACTCTCTTTTACACAATCTATACCTTTTCATGACCATAGAAAACTTTTAAAAAATAACATTGAATATCAATTCTTTGTTTTTTGATATTAGCTCATGAGTATGTTTCCTTAAATAGAGAACTACCTTAACTTTCTCCTTCCTTTAACTCTGTATTTTGGAACTTGATGATAAATCTGTTTCTCCACTAGCTAATAATGATATTGACTGCAAAAATCAATAAACATGAAAAGTAATGACCTCTAGCAATTTACTTTTATTAAATCTGCAGAGAGTTTTGATATCATTTACTCTGCAACTCAGTCTCCAATTTTATTTTATTTTACTTTTTCTAACTAGCACATTGCTTTGTTCTCAGGTAGAAAAGGAAGAGGAAAACACAGCAAAATTCAACTAATGCATCATTTTGACACATCTGTTATTTGGTCAGTGGTGTGCAGTCTCCCATTTCTGATATAATAAATGTTTACAGTATTTCTAGTTTAATGCCCTAGGCTCCAGGACCTGTTTGTACACTTCCGTAGCAATCTTCAGTGAGGAGATGGTGTTGTCTGTTTCAACTAATAGAAGGTAAAACTGAATGAAAAAATTAGATTTGAGAGTGACTGCCTTAATGTAACCCTCCCAGAGAAACAATACAGAGCTGCAAGGAGCATGGGGAGGCCAAAGTGGCATCAGTGGGTCAATTAAAGGAAGTGAGTGCAAGGATTCAAAGGAAAGTAGATGTTCATTTTCAACCGGTTAGTTTGGTTCAATAACCAGTCATTTTCTCCTTTATTTCATAAGAGTTAATGGGAGTTTTCTCAAAGAAAATCTCAGAATGTAGAACCTCATTCTCTGGATGTCTCTGAATAAACATTTCTGAAAAAAATGGCAAGATTATCTGTCATGTTTGACAACGTAAATATATAACACAAAGTAGACAGTTGGGGTGGCAATAAAAGCAAAAATAGACAATGGAAATCACATTAAACCGAAAACCTTCTGCAATGCAAAGAAAATCATTAACAGAGTAAGGAGGCAATCTACAGATTGGGAGAAAATATTTAAGGCCTATATTTGATAAGGGGTAAACATACAAAATACGTAAGAAACTCAAATTACTCAACAGCAAAGAAATGAGAAACAGAATTTTAAAACGGAAAGGTGCCTGAATAGACATTTCTCACAAGAAGATATAAAAATGGCCAACAGATCTATTTTTAAAATGGTCAAGATCATTGACCACTTGAAAAATGCAAATTAAAACCATGAAGATGTAACATCTCACACCTGTCAGAGTGGGTTTTATAAAAGAGACAAAAGATAACAAGTGTCAATGAGAATGCTGAGAAAAGGGAACCCTTGTATACAATTAGTAAAAATGTAAATTCATATAGAACTTATGGAAAACAATGGGAAATTTTTTCAAAAGACTAAAATTAGAGTTACCATACAATCCTAACAATCCCACTTCTGGGTGTTTCCTTAAAAGATTTAAAATCAATATATTGAAGAAATATTTGCACTCCCATGTTTATTGAAACATTATCTACAACAGCCAAATTATGGAATCAACTCAACTATGCAATCAATCAATTCTATTGATTGAAATCAACTTAATCAATTATGGAATCAAATGTCCATCAATGAATGAAATGTTAATAAAATTGTGGTATATATACACTATGAAATAGTATTCTGTCTTAAAAAAGAAGAGAATTATGACATTTGCAATGACATGGATGGTATTGGAGAACATACACTAAGTAAGATAAGCTGGCACAATAAGATAAACACCTCAGTTCTCATCTATATCTAAACAGTCTAAAACAATCAAACTCATAGAAGCAGAGAGTACAATGGTGATTACAGAGACAGAGGAGTGACGAGGGAATAGGGACATGATGGTCAAAGTGTACCATTTCTCAGTTAGATAGAAGGAATTTGTTTAGTTTTTCTTTTCTATCTTTTTTTTAGTTCTATTGTACAATGCGGAATAATTAAACTTGAATGTAAATTCTCAAATGACCTACATTTAGTTTTTGAACTGCCTATACATGTGGAGATACTTTCCTATTGAGGAAAACATTAAGTATAAATTTACATCCCCATACAGGAACAGTTGTTTTGCATCTCACATGATACTTTTCCTATAAATACCTAAGTATGTATGCGGTGTTAGGAAAGCATTTAATACTATGTTAAAGATGAAATTATTTTTAAATCATGTGTTTCACCCCTAAAAAAACTGCAAAGTGCCAGAACCTGAATTATAATGTTTATGATATTGTTTTTAAATTAAATTTGCAAAAACTGAGAATATAGGGACATTTTATATTGATTTTTAAATATATAAATTCTCAAACACTTCAATTAACAGGTTATATTTTTCCACATAAATATGGACAAATTATATTCCTTTTGCATTAGAATATAGTTCAAACCCATCTGCTCCACTCTACAAAGCCAAAGCTGGCCTTATATAAGCTTGTCTCTTAGGAGCTCAGTACTCTACTATATTATAGTGAAGACAAAATAAAGCTGGCAGATTAAACATTGTTTCAAATATATTCTAATCAAACACTGAAAGTTTTTGTATGATATTAAAAACCATATATTAAAGGTAAAATGTAAACTAATTGGTGTATATCATGAACAACGAAAAGTCAAAATTATATAAAAATAAAATAGTCACATTTAAATTACAGTTGGTGATACGCAGCACAGGCTGACTATAGTTGACATGGGTTTTACATTTTTTCACCCAATAACTATCTATGAGCACCCACTGGATTATATTGTATAGAAGAGGTAATTGAAATAATAATTTTATAGATCTTGATACTTTATAGAAAAGAAGGCGTATCTAATTCTGTAACTCAAATAGATTTTCTAAGTCATGCAAATAAAGTTTTCTGAGCCTACCTTATTATTTGAAGTTATCATAATTTCAAAGCAAGTGTCTGAGTTTACAATGGTTTAAACTCTATTACAAAGGATTAATAACTTTAGAGAGACTAATAAATCAATTACAATGAAAAAAGCAAAATTAAACTCATCTCTTCTCAAGTATTATACAATTGTAATACTTCTCAACATTTACAAGCATATAATTAGAATACAACTTTTTGAATATTAGTACAGTATAATCATTGTAGAACTTTGGGTTTTAATGAATAATTAATTTAATGGTAACAAAGTAAAATATATGAGATTTTTTCAAAAGCAACTTCAAAATAAATAGGCTAATGTTATTTTCATTTCTATTTGTTACCCTGGTCAGTTGAGTTTTCTTTATGTGAAAGGCATATATCTGAAGATAAAATTTACATTCTCAGGGTAAGCTAGAATTCTGTTTTCTTAATGATTCTCACTACATGCTTGAAATGTAACACCAAAAATATAAAGAAAAGATAGTAGGCGTTTTTCAATTTGACTTTAAAGTGCCATATATTCATAATGGTATTAGAAATGACAAAAGCCACAATTACTTTCGCTCCAGCCTAATATTATTGTAATGATCAATGGATAACAATATTGAATATATGACATTTTATCAACAGTGCCTTTGTATTAATAGGAAGTAGCCAGAAGGAATTTTAGGTGACTGAGTAATAAAAATATGGTAGAATGTTACAATTGGAAGAGAGTCAAAATTGACCATTTCTTACCTCTTAATTTTGTGCATGAAGAATCTCAATGTTTTGGTCAAGATCCTAGGGCCAAGATGGAAGTTTAACGTTCATCTTTGTATTTTCCTTCCTTACACTGTGTCCTAATAGTTATGCTTCTCTATTTAATAGGCATGCCATAAACTTGTGAGATTTAAAGGAAAAATTTAAACAGAACTGAAAGTGAAATAAGGGCCTGCTTTTAATCACGGATGATGGGCATATCTTTCAAAATTGAAGATTTCTTTGCATTTAAAATTTTACTAATGTTTGGTAAAAATCTTCAACAAAGAGGAGGTAGAGAACCCTTTGTCTTATGTTAGATAATACTATTTCCAGTACTTCCAGAAATTTTCCTGGAATATTTACACAGTAAACAAATGTGTGTGGAAACCTAATGGCCCTATTTAATTAACAATTGTAACCCATCTTCTAATCCTGTTAATAAAACCTTTAAAAGATGAAACACTATAGCTATGGCTATATATCGCTATATATTTATATATGCACATGCACACATGTTTATAAATATGAGCAAATAAATGCATATGATCCATAGCTCACAGTGCTGAGAAATGTTATCATTCTTTAATAAAATCTGGCCTCTGCCCATATTGAAAGTTTGTATCGTGTCTTAGCAGTTTATCCTACCTTTCATTGCTGATTTCCACTTTTAAACCTCTCTGTGCCATGGCCTTAAATAATACAATCTTAACAATAAAACACACATACACACACAATAAAATCCATTTGAATTATATGCGTTTCATGAAGAAGATACTGTATAAAGAGATTAAATTCAAGAGATTCTAATCAAATCTAAGTTTGTCTGAGAGAATTCTCCTGAAGAAGTAATGATTGTACAAAAGTCTAAATGATTGGTAGTTAACTTAGTGAGAGTGTGTGCAGAAGGAAACAGGCTTTGTAAGGCCCTGATGATGAGAAAGGGTAGGACATATTTTAAATATAGGCCAAAGTGCTGTGTGGCTTAAATGTAATAATCAACAGACAGTGGTTCATTATCAGTCTGGAAAGGTGGCAAAAGCCAGATATTGGAAAGTCTGTAATACCGTGTTTCAAATTTTGATTGTTTTCTATTGAATTCATTGAGTCATTTTTTTGCTTCACAATGATTACTTTTTTTTTTTTTTACTTTTAAACATTGTTCTGATGGAGCAGGGTAAAACTCAGGGCAGTGCCAAAAGTTGATGTAGTCAGTGAGCAGAAGTCTGAGTGACATGAAATGGCTATCAGAATAGTCGAGAGAGAGAGAGAGAGAGAGAGAGAGAGAGAGAGAGAGAGAGAGAGAGAGAGAGAGAGAGAGAGAGATGAGTTAAGAAAGATGGCAGCAGTGGGAGAAGTGAAAACATTTTTGAGTTGTTTTATATATTTTAAAAAGCAGATATTTTTCAGATAGTAAAAAGAAACATCAAAAATAACTGAGAATTTTCCTTGTGAAACTAAGTAGATGGGGTGCCGTATGCCAAAATGGGGAACACAGAGGGGAAGCAGGTCGTGAGAGAATGTGAAAAGTTTGTTAATATATGCGTTTGAAGTGCTATACAACATTAAGTGGAAATGTTTACTAAGCAATTAGATATATGACGATGTCTGTGCCTCATAAGAGAAGTCTAGCCTGGAAACACAAGTTATGGAATTAAAGGATTATTTTTATGTGCCATGTGCAGTTTAGAAACATTGAGGTCATTGTCTCATTAGTCATAACAATATAATAGACACTATCATTTTATTTATTTACAATTGCAGGTATACATAGTTTAAATAAAATTCCAAATATCACAAATTAAGTTGGTAGCAGAATTTACCAAAACTTTTAAAACAAAATTTGTTATTATTATGTTTCATTGTTTGGGGATTAAGAGTGGAAACAGGGCATATAGGAGAAAATGTGTCTTTACTTAAAATTTTCAGAGTATCAGTGCTATTAATTGAATCGCTGAGGATTGGAGCAGCTGTAAGTTGGCTGAATACCCCTTGTGTTCTACATATAACTTTTTCAAGTAGCTTTCCAAAAGGTCAGTTTTGGCTTTTTTTACAGTATGATAGTTAAACTTCTTAACTGGAGCTGAGTAATCCAAAAGAAAAAGAAAGAATACATCAACAGTCAGTCCTCTGTAAAGCTAAACTTGGAAATGGCACAACCTCAATTTCTGCTACGTTTGTTGGTCGAAATACTCACAGGTTAGACCAGAGTCAAGGGGTGGATACAAAAACTTCACATCTCAATGAGAAGAGTGTTGATGTATTTGCAGCCATCTTTAACCCACCAAACTTAGACCTCTGACACGTTACAATTACTCCTTGCTACTATCAATTTATGAAAAGTACACCTATAGCAAAGGGCCAGGCATACCATAAGTAACAGTAAGTGTTTATTTAATGAAATAATTCTAGTGTAGGGAATTATAGTTTTGTTAATCATAAAATAGCCTTTAAATTATTTTAGATGCTCTATTATTTTGCCTAAAGGAACTAAGACATTTAGGATGTCATCACAGGGTGGTACTTTTGAATTCCTCTCATAGTGGATTACAAATGTCTAAAAATTATTTAAGTTAAGGTTCACAATGAAAGACCTTTCAGATTCAGCTTAAAATTTCTAAAATTTAAAAATATTCTCTATGACTGACTGCATTAGATCAGCATGCAGAACTTTTTCTTAATATAATTGATAGCTTGTTGTTCACTGAATGTTAAAAAAACTCAACAATAAGATGATTTCAAAGAAAAGGTCAAATGCTGCCTTTGAAAAAGACCAAACTCCGTGTAAAGAATAACACCATTCTAAGTAAACCACTTTCCTCACTATTGTAAGTGTCAAAGCTCTGATTCATAGGGATGAATAAACCAAATAGAAAATGTTCCCGATTCATGTAATCATCAACATTATGTAAAATTATGAGATGGCTGTGATTAGCAATCTCATAATTTTACATTATGAAATATAAAAACAATTAGATATTAGGCTTCAATTTTTCTTTCATCCCTCAGAACTTTTAATACTGCCATTGTGTGCTATTCAGTTAAGTTCTTTATAAATGATTGCATAAATAATGAATATTATTCTGGTATCAGCAATAGAGTATGTAATAGCACTCAACCAATTAAGACAAATGATATTGTAGCTATTACAATTGACTTGTACAAAATTATAATGTGCAGTTGCCAGTCACCAATAGATATATAATGACATTAATAATTGAATTATTCTAAGGTATGAACAAATAATTATTAACAAAGTAAGAAAGCAATGCATGTGAAAAATGCATGGGAATCATTGTTGGAATCCTGGCTCTTCTAGTTTGTTAAAAACCTTGGAAAATCACTCAGCCTCTTTAAGTATCAATTTTGTTAGCTGCAAATTGAAGATACTGCTTTCATGTTGAAATGTCATTGTAAGAATTAATCAAAATCATGTATTCAAATAACATATAAGACATCAATAGTTATTATTTTTATAATTATTAATCATTATTAATGGTGTGGTAGAAGTTGAACCAGTAAGCAAATTGCTTTTCTCACGAATATTTATTTTGGAACATCTAAAAGAGAGGGTAACTCTATTAAATAATTAAAGAATATAAAGGAACATACACTATGAATAGTGAAGTCTTAGGAAAGACGAAGCAAAAAGTAAAAAATCCAAAAGCGGCATAAAAAGAACAAAGTTATTTGCATGTTACAAAAGAACAAAACTGAGAAGCAAAATAAGAACAAACAAATAGATGAGAATATCTGAGAAAAATCTTTCCAGAGAAATGCCTTTAATATCAGTCTCAAAATGATTTTGTAAGTATTTAAATTGTTGACTATCATACATAAAATATGTCTTTCATAGGGAAGATCCAGAAAGTGCAATAATTATCACTGTGCTGTTTTCTTTGCCTCCATTTTATTCCCACTTCCATTCTGCCCTTGTTATAGAAAACCAGGCACTCCAGGGATCTTGAAGCATCTTGTCTGTGTGTTTCTTTCAAAGTGTGTTTCTCACTATAATTGATGAAATTACTATTTCATAAACATATGTTTTCCAAAGGACTGACATTTTGGTTGGTTCATTTAATCAAATTTATACAGCTTGCAAACATTTTTATCATTTAAATACAAAGTAGAATTGTAGCTCTCAAGTTGTCTTTCTCACAGTAAGATTAAGCATG
>CM052650.1:158440370-158493146 GCA_028533165.1 Leontopithecus rosalia | reverse complement strand
TTTTTGAGACGGAGTTTCGCTCTTGTTACCCAGGCTGGAGTGCAATGGCCCGATCTCGGCTCACCGCAACCTCCGCCTCCTGGGTTCAGGCAATTCTCCTGCCTCAGCCTCCCGAGTAGCTGGGATTGCAGGCACGCGCCACCGGGCCCAGCTAATTTTTTGTATCTTTAGTAGAGACGGGGTTTCACCTTGTTGACCAGGATGGTCTCGATCTGTTGACCTCGTGATCCACCCGCCTCGGCCTCCCAAAGTGTGATTAACCTTCTTAACCTTAGTTTAAACATTTTGCCCTCATCTGCTCAGGCAGATTCTCCACTCCTCTTGTCTTCTGCACTTTTGACTGGGAGACTCTAGTGGCTGTTTTTACTTTCCAGGTCTCATGTGTTCCTCTTGGAATGTTTTATAGCTCCCCTGTTATGAACTGTCCTTTGTAGACTCCTGCTTTCTCTCCACAACTCCTTCCTAACTGCCCTCTGCTAGAGAAGCTGCATAATGATGGTAAACTCCCCATGGTGACAGCTATTAATATAGCCAAAGCTTCTGGCAAAATACACAAATATATAACTTAGTTTTCTAACTTCACCATTTGTCTGCTGAACACCAAATTATTATTTTTTCACATTATACTTCTGAGACTTCTTCATTAAAAAGCTTCTCAGCTTCTGCCATTTTTCTTTACTTTCTAGGCTAAAGAACAAAGATCAAGAAGCCTCAAAATGTATAATAGAAAAATTTTGTTAACTTCATTGAAAATATTTTTTGGGTTACATACAAAAGTTTGCAGGTTACGCCAAACAAACTGAATTGCCAGTTAAACAAACAAACAAGTCAACACTCTTTGGGAAAATATAACAGATTCAACAATACAAAAATTCATAATATCAATGATATTATGCAAAATTAGTTGAGATAAAGAAAGAAATATGACCCATAATCAGTAGATAGAATAATTAGTGGAGGCTGAGATAATGAGATCTTCCTGGTGATCTTGATGAAGACTAAGACATCTTTTTGGCCAACTCTCTTTCACTTATCCATTTAAAAATCCATTACATGGATTCATAACTAAGTGACAAGGAAGCAACATAACCGCAGGCTTTGCTGACTGTATGTGAATTGAATAACAAATGAAGAGAAAAGGATTAAAAGGCAGCTCTTATAATCAAGCTCAAAGGCATTAGGGAAAAATGCTTGTAATAAAGAATAAAAAAGAGTATCTCAGCAGAGAAATATCTAGATTCTCTCGGACAGTGCCCATGCCAATGTTTTCAGAGTCAGCTACTTCTTCTAGGACTTCATTTTAAGTTCTATTTGAATTTCATTTCTGGCATTATCACCTTCTATTTCCTTATTGCTCTTTCATCTTTCTTGGACAACTCTCTCTAACTTATCCATTTAAAAATATATAACATGGATTCATAACTGAGAGACAAGGAAGTAACATAACTGCAGTCTTTGCTGACTGTGTGTGAATTGAATAACAAATGACCAGTGACCAACCACCAACAGACTTTGAAGAAAGTGATGCTACTGGTTACTGATCACGATGCATACCGATCACGATGCATATTATTTGATGTACTGATTTGTGAACTAAGGAACTAGCAGCAAAGTTTTACTTTACATAATCATTCACAGTTAATTACATAATTACTCACAGTGGTAATATCTGAAATTTGAATTTTGTTGTTGGGGTTTGGTATTATTTAACTAAACTATAGTTCCTGAAATCCACATATGTCAGAACTGAGCAAAGTAAGGACTATGTGTATATATTAAACTGGAAGATAGAATACATAAACTCTCTTTAGCAAATTGGACTTGGGCTGAGAGAAAAGATATTTAAATGAGAAGAAATATACTTAAAATAAAATTCTCACAAATATCGATGTTCAGGATTATATAAAAATGATAAGTCTGGAATTAAAATGTCAGGAAAAATATGTGTATGTGTGATATCAGAAAAAAACAGGAGAAAGTGTTTCAAGGGGGATACATAGAATTGGTAAATAAGGCTGAATAGATTGAGTAAGAGAGTACTGAGGAAATTATCTCCAGAATTTTTTAAAGTTAAGTTACTGATTAATTTCAGAAACTGAAACTAATTTTGAGAATTGAATGGGTAGTAATAGTGTAGATATAGCAATATTGCTCATGATTTCAAGATGGTTTGAGGTTAACTGTTATTTCAGCATAGTCTATCCCATTTGAAAGTCTAGAGGATAAAAAAGATAACTGCAAGAGTTATGACTCTGAGGAAGTGGAATAAGGCAACATTCAGGGCAAAGGCAGAGTTGTTAAGCTTTTACAGCATAATGGGAGGACAAGGAAAAGAGGAGTGTAGAGGGCATTTTTTATGTGAGCACATATAGTATCACGGAATCTAGTTTTCCTGTGAAATAGGCACGGCCATCTGCAGAAAGTGGTGGGAAGAAAAAGGACTAGTTTTTTTTTTTTTTTTACTTTTGAAAAATTATTTTTTAAGTTCTGGGGTAAATGTGCAGATCATGCAGAATTGTAACATAGGTATACACATGCCGTGGTGGTTTGCTGTATCCTTCCCTCCATCATCTACGTTAGGTATTTCTCCTAATGTTATCCCTCCCCAATCCCCCCATCCCCTGCTGTCCCTCCTCAGACCCTCCACCCCCGGACTAGCTATTTTTAAGAAAGACCAAATAGATGCCATGGAGAAAGAGAGGAAGATCTGACTGAGAAAATGTAAGAGGATTGCTGTGCAGTGGTGAGACTCTGCAGGATTACTGTTAGTTCCAGTCTCAGAGTTCTAGTCTCAGCAGTTCATTGATTTTTTTTAAACTATCCTAAACAACCCATGTATAAACACAGAGAAGATAAACTATTGTACTGATACATGTTAAGTGACAGGGCATGTACTAAAAGAAAGCAAGGGGCATCGCGTTCATTTTCTTAGCAAGCTGTAAAAATTAATATTTCAGGCATATATATTTATATATACACATATACATACATACACATACACAAACACAGTCCATAGGCAAGTGCCAGCCAATAAGAAATGTACAGTCATCTAATGTATGATTGGAACTCAAGACATTATTCCTCACTTATCTCTGTTGCCCTTTTAAATACTTGTAATTTAAAGAAGAAGAAAAGATGATTAAAAAGAAGGAAAAGAGATAGCACATCATACTTAATTGCAAAACTTCATGTTATCCCTAGGGTAACTTTCGGTGCTGACAGAATAGTCCCCAGAAGAGTTATTATTTCAAGGCTAAATTCAATGAAGTAAAAATAAGAGTCAATAAGAATAACCTTTGTGTAAGAATGAAATGAAAACCACACTAGAGGAAAACATCAACTGGGTTCTCATTGTAGTTTATTTAACATCTGACCGTTTAGGGTTTTTGTTGGAGTTCAGGCTGTAGGGTGACAACCACCTGGCTCTGAATCAATGTTCTAGTGAGGAAATATGGGACAAGTTATTTAATCTGTCTCACCCACAAAAGCCGTTAATTATAATACTGAAATTAGTTGAGCTAATACATTTAAAGTTCTTAAAAGAGTGACTGGCATGTATTAACAGTAAATATCAAATAACTGTTACATATTACTCTCGATCCAATGGTACTATACTATTGATTCTTCCAGCTCTTAAGACTTTTGGGAGAATACAATGAAATAATGTATATTAAAAATTCTGATGACTTTGTGTGTTTTTATATAATTTACTCAATGCATTATGAGTAACTGACATTGTATGGAAAATTTATAAAACTTTTAAGATTAACAGCAGTGAACTCTATTTCATGGATAATTATAAATTTTGTTTTTATTTTTATTGGGTGAAAGGTTATTGAGAGACTGAAGACCCAAAATTCAAACTTTTGGGCTAAAGAAAAATGCTGTAATTTTTTTCCCCATGAACTAAACTACTCAATATACTTTTAATTTATGAAAGGGAAAATAAATATGAATTGTTTACATGTATGTGTGATTTATGCTGTGATGACTTATTCTTTAGAGAACTTTTGGGATACTTACTGGGCTACGTCCTTTCAAAAGACATTTGTAAAAATAACTCAATTATTAAATGTCTGGGGTTAATATAATTTTCTAAAATGCTAAGTATATATCCAAATAAGATTTTAAATGTCTTACTGTTACATAAAAGATTTTATAGCTATGTAATTTTCATAAAAGATAACTATGCAAATAATACCTTTCAAATAGAATGCATATGTGAATGACTACATGAATTGATGTTTGCCGGAAATCATAAGTTAGATTCTTTCCTGATGAAGTCATTTCTCTAGTTGACAACTGTCAAAGCCATCTCAAAAACCCATGAATATTAAAGCACTGTTCACTGGCACATTTGGCATTTTGAAATCAGGCAAATAGAACTCATGAAATATGAAAGGAGTGCTCCACGTTGCTTTGTAGAAAATGTTGCCATTAAGATGATGTATGAGGAAATTCACACCTTCATCTGCTGGGAGTGCTCAACTGTATTTTCAATCAACTGTATTACTTTGCTTTGATAATGTTAACATTGGATCATATTCTCCTTTTTCTGGCTTTAGGAGGTCTCAAAGCTAAGATTAAATGAAAGATTTTAAATTATTTTCACATGTAATACATGTTTAAACACAAAAGCTTTGTTTTAACTTAGTTATATTGTAACAATCAGATCCTTAAAGTCTTTTTATTCTAGATATTAGCAATAGGCCAGGAATGTTCCTAGGCATAATATCCATTGCCAATTTTTATTCTTATATTACTGACTTGAGGAGTCCAAATTTATTCAAAACTTGTGATGGTTTCTTTCACATTTTAGCCTCAGGAAACTTTGTCCTGCCTTCATTTATCTTCATGCTTAGTGATATTATGGACTTGCCTATTTTTCTTGAAAACTTTCCTTTTTTTTTGAATTTAAAAAGAACTTTTTGAGTTATTTTAAAGAAGGTGATCCTTTTTATTTTACCTACTTTATAATATTTAAAATATCAGGTAATAAGCATTCTTTCTCATTCCAAAAAAGGACAGGCATAAACCTACCATAAACACACTGAAAGTCTTAAAAATTATTTTACTATGACAATGGCAAATTATCTTGAATAATAATATAATAGTAATGGTGGTAATATGATTTTCACAGTAACATCAAGATGTTTAATTAGTGCAGGAGTTTAGGAATTGTATATATTGCAATAAATATATTTTGCATCAATTCCTCTATACTAATTTATTTCCAACTCTTTAAATTTAGCAGTATGAAGACTTAAAATTACTTTTCCTGTAGAATAGAAAACATGTTCTTGACTATCGGTGCACCAAAAGATACCTAAGGCCAGGTACCCAAAATCCAAATTCCACAACTTCCGTAACTTTTATTTTGTGTCACATTTTGTAAGACAACTACCCTTTTTTTTTCATAATTATCATGATATTCTGAATCTAATATTTTAATGAAGGTACACAAATATATACATTTCTTAAAATAAGTGACTTGGAAAAATTTTGCTGGCTTGAAAATTCATGAGTTTGTGTACTCATATTACTTTGGCAAATGTAAGATGATTAAGTGTGCACATAACATCACTGAGTCTGACTTGCCAAAGAAAATTCATACACAACCACAGTACATGTGCTGAAACTTCTCATTTGTGTTTTGAGATTGCATGTTTCTATTTACTCCCAAACTAAACACAACACAAGACACACACACTCCCCTTAAGGAATAACAGATACCCAGATCTGTTCCTGAATTACAGGTTACTTGCCTGCCCCTAAGATCCATACAAAATACATAAAATGGAAATGACAGCCATGGCCCATTCCTCAAGGTATCTGAGTTGGTACACAGCTCGGACAGCAGAGTGGGCTACAGAGTACTTTGAAAACTCAGGCACAGGGGAGGTTAGTCACAGATGTGGCATTTTGCGATGTGTCATATTAACTTACTACATTAAATATAGAATAAAACTTAGATGGTTTGGAACAAATATCCTTAAAAGAATTATGCCTTGTTGTAATGGTAAAACATCTTGTCTGAGCCCTGACAACTCACTGAGGACACCAATTTTAGCAGCAGTATAAAGTTGTGCTGAGAAAACAGTTTTTGATGTTCAACTGATAATCATGTATGTTAAACATTATTCATCAAGCTGGAAGGTGTGAGCAATTAGTAGTGCAATAGAAATGCCATTAGTATGGACACAGAAATCAATTCATAAATGTCCAAACCATTAGATAATAGTTTTTACTTTTTGGAATCCTTCCTTTTGGTCTAGCCAAAGGTTCTAGATGTTTCTTGTAAAGGGCAGGATTATATAATCTCTGTCACAATTACACAATTCTGCCACTGTAGCAGAAAGCAGTCACAGCAAACACCTCAATGATATCTGTGGCTGTGTTCAATGCAAATTTATTCATGGACAATTGATGTTTCCTATAATTTTCTCATATCATGATTTGATTTTTTTGAACTATTTTAAAATATAAAAATAATTCTTAGTTCATGGACCATAGGAAAACTATTGAGAAACCATACTTTGCCAACCCCTGGGATAACCGAGGACTGGGTTTCTAGGAAAGCAGTGGCTCTGTGGATCTTCATAATTTATAAGGCAGGTGACTTCATCTAATATAAAACCTCAGACATTCTAAAATTTTAGTGCAGGAATACATAAGCCACAGAAATGCTGAACTGTATTTTCTTAGATATTTATTTTTGAAAAATGCCCTGATAGCTAACTGTCCCTTCTACACTATAGAAAAAAATACTACAGTATTTATTTATTTATCTATAAATATGTTTATAGAATATATTCTTGTTATGAAATGTAAGCATTTGACAATTGTGCTTTTACAGGTCACATATAGTGAATGTTACTTCTAGAAAACAGCAGTTTCTCTCCAAGATCAGAGTTGTCTGATCTCTCTCACTTCCTATCTCTGTGTGTATGTGCGTGTGTGTGAGTAATAAAGTTGTTTGTAACAACTTTAGTTCCAAGAGACAAGATAACCCATTAAAAGACAGTAATACGGAGACTGAAGCAAATTTTCACTAGAGAAAAGTTAACTTGTCATACCCAGATAGTCACTTTACAGGAGGTTCAAGAGTTAACATTTATTCAGTATATATAAGCACTTGGGGTTATTCACAATTTTCATGTACTATAAAATCACAGTATATGTCTAAGTTTTGGATCTCTCCAATCAGGCTTTAAAGAGAAATTTAAATGGAAATAAGATATCTGAAGAAAATGGCAGTGATTAAATGATTAAAACTCATACTAACAATAAATCTTTCTACCAGAGGTAGACATTATTTGTTCTCTTCAACATTAATATTATGCATGTAAAAATGTTATCTATTTCTATTTTTTGGAAAAAATTCTAATGCAACATTTCTGAAATGTGTGGTTTGAGGATGATGCCATGATAGCTATGTCAATAATCTGATAAATACAAGCACTAAATGGCTGCATATTATTTATGCCCACAGAGCACCTAAGGCAGGTTTTAACAGTATGAATGAGTTAGAAAATTTTGCGTTGGGTGTGTTTATATAGAAAAATTTTGTGTTCAGAAACATAGATAAGAATGAAATATCCACTTACACTCACCCATCACCCCATATTATGGTCAATGTTAACATTCTCTTCAGGGCATAAATATATGTGTATATATATATATATATACATATATATATATACACATATATATGCATATATATACATTTATATATACATAAATATATGTATATAAAAATATATATGCATATATGTATATATATAAATATCTATGTGTATATATACATAAATACATAAATATATATATACATATATATTTGTACATATAAATATATATACATTTATATTTTATATAAATATAAATATATTTATATTACTTATTTATTTATTTATATTATATATATTAATACATATATCAGAGCATACATATTTTTATAAATATAAATATTTAAGTATACAAATTTTAAATATTTATATATATAAATATTTATTAATATTTATATATTAAATATTAATTAATATTTATATATTAAAATATATATAAATATATTAAAATATATATTAATATATTAAATATATATAAATATATTTATTATATATTAAAATATATAAATTTTAAATATTTATATATATTTATATATATTTATGCTCTGAAGAGAAGGATATATATATTTGTGTGTGTGTGTGTGTGTGTGTGTGTGTGTATATAGTACTTCAGGTTCTGGGATACATGTGCAGATCATGCAAGATTGTTGCATGGGTACATACATGGCAAGGTGGTTTGCTGCCTTCATCCCCCCATCACCTATATCTAGTATTTCCCCCCTCATTATCCCTCCCTACTCTCCCCATCCCCTGTTTTCCCTCCTCTAGCCTCCCTCAACTGACCATGGTGTGTGATGCTCCCCTCCCTGTGTCCATATGTTCTAATTGTTCAAAACCAGCCTATGAGTGATAACATGCGGTGTTTGGTTTTCTGCTCGTGTGTCAATTTGCTGAGAATGATGGTTTCCAGATTCATCCATGTCCCTATGAAACACATGAACTTATCAGAGTATAAATATTAACTTTAAGGTAATCCTTTAACATTATTTAATAAAATGTAATTCTTCCCTTTCCTTTTGTTTTCCTCAAAGACTCTGACAGAACATTTAGTGATTTTTAATTTAATATGAGCAATACTCACAGTGTGATAGGTCTTATGATACATTGACAATTCTGACACCTATTAATCTTTTTTAAATTATAAATGAGAAGTTTTTGTTTTACTCCCAAACTTTATTGACCGAATTGACTTTTCTTCAAATTATTTATGCTTAAGCAAATACAATGTATAAATCTATATGAAATAGAATACCATTATCTTTCTTCTACATTTGTTTGCATTAGTTCATTAGTAAAAATAATAAGGTATGTTATAATTGCCCAGTAGTTGCCAAATATTTTACTCCTTTACTGCTTTGTGTGACAGTCAAAACTTTTTGTGGATGATTTCAGTTGAGAAAGGAGTAATGCCGACTTAAATGCTCCTTCCATAAAAGATGGTGCTTCTCCAGCACTGAAAGATGGGGCTATAACCTTAAATGATTTAGTTCTGTATTTTGGCATTAAGAAGCTCTAATTCCATTTTCAGATAAAATAAGTCTTAAAGTTATTATATCTAACATAAACATCCATCTGTGGTACTTTATATATAAATTATTACTCTGAAAAGAACTGGAATTAAGATTTCAACTTGCTTGAACAGAATCTCATTTCCTTGAAATACAGTAGGAGCAGTATTTCAAGGAAATGAGATTCATCTTCACAATGAGGCAGAGGACTTGAAAGCCAGAGAACTTGGCTGCCTACCGAATGGCAGAGATAGCGCGATAGGTACAAAGTACTAAAGGATGGCCGTCATTCTTACAGAAATAATGTTTCTTTAATACTTCCTTGCCACTCAATAAAGATAACCTCAGACTAATTCAATGTGTTAGATTCATCTTCCTAGCCACAAAGCAGTGACAAAGACCTTTATTAATTTTACACAGCACATTCTTAAAAGCATATATATGTACACACACACATAATATATATTTGTGTGGCACTGGCAACGATAAATTTTTTAAACAGCACATCTTGTATGTTTAATCTAAAATCTTTCCATCTTGTATTTCATTGGAGTTTGTTCTCAATTCTTCCCTATAACAATTTTAAAAGTTATGGCAATTTGCACAGGGACCATATTGGAATTTGGTGGAGTTGGAGTAAACACACTTCATTTCATTTTGTTTGGCATTTTTCAGATATCCAACTGCCTGTGGATCCTCTCCCACCAGGTGAATTCTCCAAGTTGTCGTGGTGACACACTTGATCTTAGCCAAAAGGCCGAAAAACAGCTGTCATTATGGTCCATGGCTGGGATGATAAAAAAAATCAAGGATCTTGGAAGACAATAGGGCATTTCTATGATAATCTTTGAAATGATTCCTGCATTTTTCTTTATCCAGTTTGGAGACAGAATGGGGTTGGGGGAGGATCTACATCTCGGACTGCTCAGGTAGGTCTTCTCAGAAACACTCCTTTATAAAGTGATCCCGTTTGTCATCGACAGGAAATTTTACGACAACCAGTTTATTTTACAGAATTCTATAGTGAACTTTATTTCCAGGTGCAGTAAAATTATAAAACACATTGAAGTTTTTGTTTATGTATATATGTGTGTATGTGTGTCAGATACAGTAATATTTCATACATACATATATACAATAAAAATAAAATATATAAAATATTTCCCCCATATTTTTATTCTTTTTGAAATGGAGTCTAGCTTTGTGGCCCAGGCTAGAGTACAGTGGGGTAGTCTTGGCCCACTGCAACCTCTACCTTCTGGGATCAAGTGATTCTCCTGCCTCAGCCTCCTGAGTAGCTGGAATTACAGGTGTGCACCACCACACCCAGCCAATTTTTGTATTTTTAGTAGAGATGGGTTTGGCCACGTTGGTCAGGCTAGTCTCAAACTCCTGACCTCAGGTGATCTGCCTACCTTAGCTTCCCAAACTGCTGGGATTACAGGAGTGAGTCACTGTGCCTGGCCTACCCCATCTTTGAAACTCTTTTACTAATTTCCTTTGACCCCAGCCGAAAGATACTAGGTATCTTCTTGATGCCCCTGGTTGTCTGACATGCCACAGTATTCATAAAAATAACACTATCTTTAAGAAAATAAGTATCATATTTATTTTGTAAACTAGAGCTATTGTGGTTTTTCTTGATTGGATTAGAGTAAGTAGGTGAAATATTTGTATTTTATAAAATTTACCTAAATATGTAATGTGGCTCAAATCATTTGTTTTTTTATGGCAATGTGGTAGAATGGTAAGATCAGACAGAAGACTTGAAATTAGTAACATTTAGTTAAAATCTACATTGTTTTTCATATTTGCTTAGTGACCTTGGAAAGCTGTACCTATAATAGTTTTCTTTTGAGTGAAATGTGAATGTTAATATCTATATTACAAGATTGTTGTAGCAAAAGTGAACTGAGTTTAACACACCCATGAACATAGCATACACATATATACCTATAAGGGTTATTAGTATTCAGTTTTCCCATACTTAAATTTATCAGTATAAATTAGCTAATCATCATTGCACTATTACCTATATGGTGCCGTCTTCTAGAGCATCACACAAATATTAATTCTGTCAAAATTGTAAAACACCTACTGTGTCCCAGCCACTATGCAAGAGGCCATACAACTAATTAGTAAATCACTTATGATTGTTTGAATATCTTTCTTTTCATCTAGACCTGTTCAATGCCAAATTCTTGCATGTTCTTTTCCTTCAGGGGTCACAATCACTAGGGATAGATGCTAGGGATAAGCATGGTATTTCTGTTACAGAAGAAAAAATCAAGCACTTTTTGAACAGAGATGTACTATTTAGTTCCATTTAGAGAAATGAGAAAATACTTTCTAGAAACAATTGGCCTAAGACCAACTCAGGGTTACCATAATCACACACTATCTGGTGTGATTCTGTTTTTAAAATATAGAAAATAAAATAGTGTGGGACTTTGTAGCTTGTACAAGACCATATAGATCAGTATTTAATAGTGTCAGCCACATATGTAATCAAATTTTTATGTAGTCATTTGAGGTTAAAAAGTGAAATCAATATTAAAGATACATTTTACTTAACCTAGTATATTAAAAAATTAACATTTTAACATGTAATCACATAAACATGATTAATAAAACATTCAAATAATATTTTCATATGAAGTCTTTGAAATTTTTAAGTATTTTACACTTAGTTTCATAGCAAATCCTTCAGCTATACTGACATTTAATAAAGCTCTAAGTTCAAAAAATAGATTTCCTTATATAGATTGTTCCAAACATACTTAAAAAGATTTTCAATAACTGAAAAAAGAATATTTCTTCTTATCTTCACCTATATATTGACAGAACCAATTCATCTTTTCTTGATTAGCCATTATTTCAATTAATATCTAATTTAAAATATCACTATGTAAATTCAAAAGCAACTCTTAAGTGTTCAAATATTAGAAAAAGAGACTTCTTAGACATTTTCTTTTAGACTTTGCAACAGATTTATGTAACATCAAGAATTAGAATCTACATGTTGATTCATGTTAGAAATATGTATAAAATTATTACTTTTATTTTGAAATGTGTCAGCTTTAAAATACTTTTACATTTCTAAGTACTTACAAGCTTTCTTCTTCCTTAGAACTTCAGATTTAGTTCATTCATATGCAGTGAGGTATCAGTGAAAATTGTAAACAGCTTGCTATTTTTTGTCTTTGATAATTACGTTTGGCAAACATTCCTTGTGTTTAATGAAAATCATGAATTGAAGTTGAGTACAGTAAATATTTGTAAAAATAAACCAAAGACTGTTAATAAAGAACACAGATATAATTAAAAGTATTGTGTTTTTTTCAGCAATTTCATAACAAATTTCTGTATCAGGAGTAATAATTTATCCTACTATCTCAATCTAAAACTAAATTTTCTTTAGTGTTGGAATCCAAGCTATCTTACATTTGGCCAAATTTACAAACTCAGATTTTGTATAAAATGTTTTACATTTTTGTTAGCATTTAATTCAGATTCCAGACAATCAATTTTATCAATTCTTTTCTCAAAGGTAACTTCTTATAAAATTCACTCCATATTTACTGAAGATGGCTTCTAATACTGTCAACTTCACTCTTTTTTGAAGTTTTCATACTTTTTTTTTCATTTTGCACTGCCACTATAAATTGAAATTCATCATAAATTTTGTGATGTAATTACTTCAAATCAATTTTTATCTTTATTATTTTGGTAGTTTCTATATCGTCACTATATTATATATCAGAAGTAAATTCTTACTAGCTGTGGAAATGTCCTTGCTAGTTGTGAAAATCCTAGATGGCCACTTCTTCCAATACAATGTTGCATCTACATTGAGAATCTGTTTTCAGTGGGGCCACCTTCATCAATTATTTTAGCTAGATCTTCTGGGTAATTTGCCATAGATTCTACATCAGCACTTCCCGCTATACTTTGCACTTTTCTATTATGGAGATGGCTTCATTCCGTAAATTTGATGAACCAATCTCTGCTACCTTCATACTTTTGTCCTGCAGCTTCCTCACCTCTTCTATCTTGGATCCTGAATCTTCCATCTAAACCATTAAAACTTTCTTCATATTAGCAATAAAGATGTTTTGCTTTTCTAGTATTCATGCCTTCGGTGGAATAACACTTTTAATTTCCTTCAATAACTTTTCCTTTGCATTCACTCTTTGGTGAGCTGTTTGGCACAAGTGACCTCACTTTTGGCGCATCTTGGCTTGCAACTTGCCTTCCTCAACTAAGCTTAATCATTTCTAGGTTTTGATTTAAAGTGAAAGATTTGACTCATCTTTTCACTACAGGCCATTGTAGGGGTTATTAATTGTATGAATTTCAACATTGTTGGTCTCAGGGAAGAGGGAGGCCAGAGGAGAGAGACAGAGATACAGGGAATGGCCAGTGGGTGGATAGTCAGAACACACAGAGGATATATTAATTACATCAACCATCTTACAAGGGCACAGTTCGTGGTACCTCGAAACAATTACAATAGTAATATCAAAGATTGCTGATCATGAATCACCATAAAAGATATAATAATGATGAAAACATTTGAAATACTGTGAGTATTATCAAAATGTGACTCGGAAACCTGAAGTGGGCACACGCTGTTGGAATAATTATGCTGATAGACTTACTCCACACAGCGTTGCAGCAAACCCACAACTTACAAGCACAGTACCTGTAAAGTGCAATAAAGTGAAGAACAGGCTGGAGTGGTGGCTTTGCACCGATAATCCCAGAAATAATCTGGGAGGTGGAAGTGGGAGGATCACTTGAACCCCAGTATTTGAAATCAGCCTGGGCAACATGGTGAAGCCCCATTTCTACAAAAATAAAAAATTACCTAGGCATGAGGGCATGCACCCGTAGTCCCATGTACTTGAGAGCCTGAGGTGGGAAAATCACTTGAGCCCTAGGAGGTGGAGGCTGCAGTGAGCTGTGATTATGCCACTGCATGCTAGCCTGGGTGACAGGTGACAGAGTGACACCATCCCAATAAATAAATAAAATAAGATAAACAATACAGTGAAGTACAATAAAACAAAGAATGTCTGTATTTGCCAATTATGTTTTATATAGTTAACAGTAACTGTAACTTTTTGCACAAAATTTTCAAATAAAAACATTGCTATGTTATATAGTACATGTAAAAGTCATTCAAACTGAGTCAGTCCATGAGTCCCAATAGATCAGTTATGTGTATATATAAAAAACCATAGAAATGAAACATGTGCCTAACATGTATTATAATGCAACATGAATACTTACGTAATATAAAGTTAAAATAAAACTTAGTCCTTTAATATTACATATGCTTTGAGTTCTTAAATTTAAATTTATTCAATTAAAAATTCAATCTCTCAGTTGAACTAAACACATTTCAACTGTTCAAGGAGAATATGTGGCTACTGACTATGTATTGGATAGTGCAGATATAGGTAGGTAACTTGAACCATGTCTTTCTGATTATGAAAGCTGTTATCTTTCGACTGTGCTGTGCTTGATATCTGTCAATATATAATCTAGACATTATTGATGGCGTCAAAGTAAGAGGCTGGGGGAAAAATATTTCCATGGAAATGTTATAGACTATTTATTCTTTTGAAGGTACAAAAATAGATGACCTTGAAGGTTATGAAATACCTGAATTTAGAATCCTGAGGGTTTAATTCCAACAAATGTAATGTTCACAGGGGGTAATTTGGATATAATATTATATGAGTGAGCAAATGATATGATTCATGTTTACTTTATTTTTTTCAAATCTAGAAAAAGCATTACATAATTTATTACAATTTTGAATATTGCGTTTACTAAAGATGATGAGATTTAATTGTCTGCTCTCCTTTTTGATATTATTTAAATTTACATATAATTTCACTCTGTTTGACTCTGCGCATTTTTATCTTGGCTTAGATGATAGCTCTAAGTCAGTATTCTGCTCCAGAAATAAGGTTTTAATTAATACATGGATAAAATGTATTTATTTTACTGATTTTCTCCTGAGAATTTTGAAAGCCTTTCTGAAACCTTCATAAACAGTTCTACACACACACACACACACACACACACACACACACACACACACACATGAAAGGGCTGCATAGTACTGTAGTGATTCTACATAAATCAGAGTACCATAGCCCAATAAAAAGGTAATATACAGAAACAGTATTTAGCAGTGGCATTATTAAATTCTTAATGCTTGACTAGTATATTGATTTCAAGCTGACAAGAACTAAAACCAAAAAATTCTCAACTGCATATTAAAAATTAGTTCCAAAAAGACCCTCATGTGCTGGTTGGGTCTCAACCATTCCCATTGTTTTTTAAATGATAAAATAGTCTATAATAAATATTTTCACATTTCTCTATTTTTTAATATTTCTCTTTGAAAAGTCAACACCAGCTGTAGGCAGTCATCTACCATGATTAATGACAGAGGCAGTGGCCTTTGTGTTACAATGTTGTACTGCTACTAGAAGTTTTCAAGGTCACTGTTTCCTTCTGAAAAGTTCAAAGGAAGTTAAATATTCATAAAACATGACCTGATTTTATGCGAGGTGCTGTACTTGTTGCTTTATGACAGCCCATTTTAATGAAAAGAAATGCAAAGAAATTTTCACTCTAAATACTTGACATCCAATTCAGCTGGGAATGTTACTGGAAAGCCTTTTATGATTGAGGAAAATCAGACAGATATTCTTTAGGAGCCCCTTATTTGGAAACATTATTTCCTTTACAGACATTATCAGTAAAAACCCTTTGACCTACCTAAATGAGAGTCTATTAGTGTCTGATGTGCTAATAAAAATTAAGCTGTGAAGCTCTGAGGGTCACCTTACTGAATGGCTTTGTTCCCATCCCAGGTTTATGAATCACATTTATCAGAAAGATTTGTCTTGGATGGGGAATATTTTGTTCTTAGACTTAGTAGTGATCTAAAGGACACCAAGAGGAAGGGAAAAAATTCCAACAAAGCTAAAATCTGTTAATTTAGACAGGGAGGAAGGAAGAAAGGAGGGAATAAGGGAAAGAAGGTAGGGCGAAAGGGAACAAAGGAAAAAATGAAGTAAGAAAGACAATAGCACTTCTGTGTTTTTTCATCATACAATTCTATACTGGTGGCTCCACTCTATTTATTTGGTACTAAAATCTACTTCTGGATACTCTAAAATAATAATCACAGTTTTATGGCAAAATTGTATCCTATACAGTTTTATGGCAAAATAGCATCCTAAATGACATGATGGAAAATTAATGGGTTCCAATTACTCAGAATTTGATTAAAATCTACATAAACCAAGAATTTTTCTTTTGTTATATACAGGGATTTGAGAGATGGTTTATGTAACTAATTCCTCTTTAATTGACAATATCTCCTTGAATAGGCAAAATGTGTCTGATTTTCCATTATATAATCTTCCTTCTTCTGTCAAACTATTAGTATTATATATAAAATCTCTTAAATGGAAAAAAAATGCTAATTAAATTAAGCCTAGAGGCAAACCTTTTAAATGGTAGTAATATTTTGATCTGATAGGAATATTTTATGTATATATGTTAAACAAAGCTTAAGAAAGATGAATGAAGCATGATCCTTGCCTTCAAGGAAAATGTACATTTGATATGTACATATGTAAATAATTATAGTAGAAACAAAAGAATATTCTCAGTGCTGTAATAAACTACAACAAAGTTCAATGGAAGCATAGAGGAAGAAGAGAACAAAATTAACTCTCTAAAGGAATGAAGAATTCATGATACATTGGCATTTACTCTAGGCACTAAAACCTAAGCAGAATGAGAATGGGTGTTTAGAATTGTGGAAGAATGATAGGCATTTTTGGAGCCACATTTAGCCCAGTAGATTAATTATATATGTTTGTAAATGAATGAATAGTACCAGTAAAAAGCTAATGAGTGTCTTGGAACAAAAAATGCTTTGGAATTATAACCACTATTCTAGGAGATTTGATTATTATACTTTTAAGTAATTAGAAGGTACTGAGAGCTTTGAGCAAAGACTGCCATAAATGCATTTGTATTATAATATCAAGAACTTCGTGTATTTACATGTTTCTCCAGAGGAGATAGGTTAGGACTATACAACTTACTGGAATATAAAGAATGACCAAAGCTATATTTAGAAACATACTTTTGTCACATAGGAGACTCAGCATCGTTTATATCAAGCATATGTATGCGTATAGTTCTACCTGCCAAAAATACATTGATTTCTGGAGGTGAATTTAAAAATCTATAGCTAAGTTGTAGTTAAAGAAAAGAAATGTATTGAATAAGTCACCTGAAGAATAAAGCATAAAAGAGTTGAAATAAGAAAAGTAATCAACCAGGTGCGGTGGCTCATGCCTGTAATCCCAGAACTCTGGGAGGCCGAAGTGGGCAGATCAAGAGGTTAGGAGATTAAGACATTGGCCAGCATGGTGAAACCCAACTCTACTAAAATACAAAAAAAATAGCCGGGCATGGTGGTGTGTGCCTGTAGTCCCAGCTACACAAAAGGCTGAGGCAGGAGAATCACTTGAGCCGGGGAGGCAGAGGTTGCAGTGAGCCTAGATTGTGCCACTGCACTCTAGCCTGGTGACAGAGCAAGACTCCATCTCAAAAAGTAAAAAAGTAATTCGTCAATCATTTTACATTTATAAGAAACTTAAACTTCATTCAAAGTTAGGGAAACTCAGTTTGATGTTTTAGTTCTTTTTGTTTGACTTAAGAAAAGATATCCAATATGTGAAATATTTTTATTTTTTATACTTGATAATTGCATAGCAATTGTGATTATAGGTAAAAAAAATTTCAATTATGTATTATAGAGCATTATTTTATATTTGCCAATAACAATGGTCAATATTTGACAAATATATATATATATATGTATACACATATATTCAGTATACTAAACATACTATGTCAGAAGGCATGAACAATGGTGAAACCATTTTTGTTTCATATTTATCATATCCAGCCTATGCAGATACAGGAGGTCCAAAAGATAAAAGGTAAGCTGCAATTTACTGAGTGGTTATTATGTGCTAGTCACAGTGCAATACACTTGACATATACTATGTTGGTTAAATTAATGCATGAGGTTGGCATTTAGTTCATTCAGGCCAAAGGTAATTACTGCAAACAAACTTTGTGCTAGTATTGTATTAATTGCTTTTAGTAGAGCAAAGAGTGAGATGTTAAATGGTCCTTATTTCATGCAGCTTACATTCTAATAAAAAAAATTATATAAGTAACTGTAGTAAAATATGATGAGTTTAGATTACGTCCCAAGGATATTTTGATAGCAGTCTTTATTTAGCTGACAGCTCAGGAATTCTAAAAGAAGTAATATTCCGTTCATATGTGAAGGCTGAGTCGGAATATGGCTGGCAAAGAGACATAAGAAGAAAAAGAGAGAAAAAAAAGGTTTGTGTAGAAAGGTAAAGAGATTAGGAAATAGCATTCCTCTAAGGCCACAGAAAGGAAACAGACCCACAGCACCTGAAGCATAGAACTCAATGTGAAGAGTGGCTAACATTGAGTATAAAGAGTTAAGTGGGGAAAAATAATGGGGATACCATACATGCCATGTCAAAGACTTTGGACACTGACAAAGATTTAGGGCGTTATTTTTAAAAGTTGACTCTAGTTATATTATGGAAATGGATTAGATAGAGATAAAGTAATATTGGGGCTCAGGGATTCAGGGTGTTCTCAGCTCCCCTGAGAGAATGTTCTTCCAGGTTCTTGGTCTCCTGCCCTCTCAAGAATGAGAGAGGGGACTACGGTGCTGTGTGCAGTAAATGCCAGACTCAAAAGTGTTTGTAGAAAGTGATTTATTTAGAGAGAGAAAAAGGAGAAGGGGGAGAAACAGCTAACTCTCATACTGAGTGAGAGAATCCAGAAAGATGGAATCCAGGAGAGAAAAGCAGCTTCCACTGAGTGGAAGAGAATAGAGAGAGAGAGAGATGGCATTTAGGAGGGGAAGACAGGCTTCTATGAGAGTGTGTGGAAGGGGCCCCCGAGGGGATATCCAGGATAAAGATAGCTTCCACAAAGGGAGTGTTCGTGGAAGGGGACCCAAACATGGAATCCAAAGCAGTGTGAAAGAAGGGGACTTTTAACTTGAGAAGAACCCCCACCTTTTTAAGACCCCAGGCCAATGAAAGGAGTTCCTTAGAACTTCCGCTGGAGTGACTGGCTCTTAGTTTCTTTCCACACCCCCAAAATTCAAACATAAAACCATTAAATCTCCCAGATGAAGAGAGATGGGAGGGGGGCATGGCGCTAGGAAGTTCTTGCCTTTAAAACAATGCCCCCTTGTGGACCTGGAAAGGGAACTCATTCCCTCAGTAAGACCAGATGATGAGAAACAACTTCAAAGACTACGGAATAATCTGCCAGAAAATGTCCCATATCTACCAAAAATGGTGATATTGTTATAGGGTGTGGGCAGCAGAGTTAAGGAGAATCACGTGGATGTGGCTCTGAATTAAGCTTAATTATTTTTACTGATTACATGTAGAAATTGAAGAAAAAGGGAGGAGTAAAGCATGGTACTTGAGTTTTTACTGAAAAATCTAGCTATGTCTAGACAATATATACTAAGATGTGAAAGACTGGAGAAGAACTACATTTTGGGCTTTGGTACACAATAAGAAGATAGGAGATGATGATGAGTTTGTTTTATGTATGTTGAGTTATGACTGTGGACAGTTAACATAGAGTTTTCAGAAGCCAATTAAATGCAAGAGTCCAGAGCTCAAGAGAGAGAATGACATGGAAAATAGAAGTCTGCAGTTGCCATATGTAGTTCATAATTGCAGCCAGGAGATTAGATAAAATCTTTTAAAGAAAGTGTAGAGGAGAGCCAAAAATACAGAGTTCATTTTGGAGCATCTACATTTGCGAGATGGATAGAAGAGGAAGAATAGATGGACAGAAAATGATAGGATGAAAACAAGAAAATATGATTTCATGGAAACTAAGAGAAGAAAAATTTCCTTTAAGACTAAGTGAGTACTAATTTCAAAAGCTGTCAGGAGATTAGGCAAGTTAAAAACTGAAATAATCATTACATCTAGAAACATTAAAGACAGGGAAGAACAGTTTCATTAGAACTTTAGAATTAGAACAATATATAGAATAGTTTTAAGACCAGTGAAAGGTAAGGAAATGTGTTAAAAATTTGATGGTAAAGGAGAAAAGAGATACACCCGGTCTAAAAAGGTTTCTGTTGTTGTTGTTTGTTTGATTTATTGTGTCTTGTTTTCTTTCTTTCAATTGATTGATTAGTTAGTGGGTTATCTGGTTAGTTTTGGGTTGGTTATTTGATCAGAAAGTAGGAGAATTGACCAAATTCAATTGCTCTTTTCATTTCTGGATATATATTCCTGTACGCAGTTTAGAGCTAAGTGAGATAAAGTATCATTACATAAGAAACACCTCTTCAATAGTACTGGAAAAGAAGAATGGTGGGAAGAATAGTACTGAAAAGAAGATGGATTCTTGCATTTCACAGAAGAAATGTAAATGATTTTTTTTTTCTTTTTCTTTTTTGTTTTTCTTGAGATGGAGTCTCACTCTGTCATTCAGGCTGGAGTTCAGCCTGTGATCTCAGCTCCCTGTAACCTCTGCCTCTTGGCCTTAAGCGATTCCACTGCCTCAACCCCTTGAGTAGCTGGGATTACAGGTGCATGTCACCACGCTGGGCTAATTTTTGCATTTTCAGTAAAGACCAGGTGTTGTTCAGTAAAGACTGTGTTGTTCAGGCTGGTTTCAAACACTTGACCTCATGATCTGTCTGCCTCGGCCTCCGAAAGTTCTGGGATTACAGGCATGAGCCAACACACCTGGCCTAAATGACTTTATATGTAAAGTTTTCTTTATTCTCTGTAGAGTAAAGCTAGCTTAGGTCAGTGAAAGAAAAAACGGAATCGGCCGGGCGCAGTGGCTCAAGCCTGTAATCCCAGCATTTTGGGAGGCCGAGGCGGGTGGATCATGAGGTCAAGATGGTGAAACCCCATCTCTACTAGTAGATTCAAAAAATTAGCTGGGCATGGTGGCGTGTGCCTGTAATCTCAGCTACTCAGGAGGCTGAGGCAGAAGAATTGCCTGAACCCAGGAGGCGGAGGTTTCAGTGAGCCGAGATTGCGCCATTGCACTCCAGCCTGGGTAAACGAGAGCGAAACTCTGTCTCAAAAAAAACAAAAACAAAAACGGAGTCAATGGTTTAATGTGTTCAGAGAAGATTTAGAATAAAATGGTGAAAACCAGATAAATGTGGTGGCCTATTGTGTTCAGAGAAGATTTAGAATGAAATTGTGAAAAACAGCGAATTTCTGAGCATTGCTAATAAATCTAATTAGGATTTCAGGTTATGAATTTATAATGATGTCAGGCTGTCTGAATTTTGTAGGAGTACTGAGCAGCCTGCGACTACACATTAGAGGAGTCAGACTTAGAACTTTCATTTGCCAAAAAATGAAGATTTATTTTCCAAACAGGGATTCAGAAAGATAATCAGATAAGACATTGTAGGATATTAAAGAGATATCAGATAATATAGTGAATCATGAGATCTAAGGTGAATAGGGATGAAAGGTATGATAGCAGAGATGAATGCTAGGAAAATGCAGAGGCATACCAGGGAGCAGAGATTAAAGAAGACAAAGAATTAGTGGAATAATGATACTGAAGCAGTTATATGGATATTTGGAGTCAGAAAGTAAACTGACCACCTTTGTGATTGCCAGTGGTATAGTTTTTGGAAAAGACAGGATGTAGTCCTGTTAGAACTTAACTGATTTGGTAGGAAGTATTATTTATTGAAAATTAGATCAAGAATATTGATGCAGTGCAAGATGTTGAAAAAGTCAGTGTAGAGGAAGGCTCTAGTTCATAAACTTAGGTTGCCAGTTACTATGAGGATGTGACAAATGGCAGTGTAGAAATGGGATAAACAGTGCTACATTCACATGGCAACGATCTTCTGAGCAAATCATAAAAATATATTGTCAGATAGGTGGTTTGCAAATATTTTCTCCTATTCTGTAGGTTGTCTCGTTGATTATTTCCTTTGTTGTTCAGAAGGTTTTTAACTCGATGTGATTCCATTCATCCATTTTTGCTTTGGTGGCCTGTGCTTGTGGGGTATTAAAAAAGTCTTGCCCACTCCCAGGTCCTGGGAGTTTCTCCAATATTTTCTTTCAGTAATTTCATACTTTGAGGTCTTAGATTTAAGTATTTAATTCATTTTGATTTGCGTTTGACATGTGGAAAGCATAGGGATCTAGTTTTATTCTTTGGCATATTGATATCAAGTTTTTCCAGGACCATATATTGAACAGACTGTCTTTTCCCCAATGTTTTTGGCACTTCTGTTGAAAATGAGTTACTGTGGATGTATGGATTTGCTTCTGTATTCTCTATTATATTCCACTGGAACATAATACGTTTTATGCCAGAATCAAGCTCTTTTAGTTGCTATTCCTCTGTAGGTGAAGCCAAGTAATGTTATTCCTCCAGGTTTTTACCTGTTGCTTAGGATAACTTTGGCTATTCTGGGTTTTTATGGTTCCATATAGAATTTAGGACTGTGTTTTCTATGTCTTTGAAGAATGACCTTGTATTTTGATATGGTTTACATTGCATCTCTAGATTGCTTGGGATAATATGGACATTTTAATAATATTGATTCTCCCGATCAATGGACATAGAATATTATTCCATTTTTTGTGTCCTCTTCAATTTTTTCATCAATGTCTTACAGTTTTCATTGTAGATATCTTTCACTTATTTAAACTTTTCCAAATATAAGATTTTATCCTGTGCAAACAAGGATAAATTCATTTCTTTCTTTCAAATTCGGATGTCCTTTATTTATTTCTCCTGTCTGATTGCTCCACCTAGAACTTCCAGCAATATGTTAAATAACAGCCTCGCCTGTGCCAAATCCCAGCTGTAACATAAACACACTATGAAGGATTCCTTAGTGCAGCCTTGTCATGTTCCATATCTTAAAGAAAAGGCTTCTGGCTTTTCTAGGGTTCTGTCATATATAGCTTTCCTTACGTTGAATTATGTTCCTTCTATATCCAGATTTTTGAGTTTTTGTCAGAAGGAATGCTGAATTTTACCAAATGCTTTTTCAGCATCAATTGAAATGATGATACAGTTTTTGTCCTCCATTCTGTTGATATTATGCATCACCTTGATTTGTATATGTTGAACTAGACTTGCATCCCTGGGATAAATTCCACATGGTCATAATTAATGATTTTTTTTCAATGAGTTGTTGAATTCAGTTTTCTAGTATTTTGTTGAGGACTTTTATCTCAATATTTATAAGCGTATTGGCCTGTAGTTTTGCTTTTTGACATGTCTGTGGTTTTGGTATCAGGATAATAATACTGGCTTTGTAGAATGAGTTTGGAAGTATGTCCTTCACCCTTACTTCTCAGAATAGTTTGGGTAGGATTGGTATTACTTCTTAAAATATTTGGTAGAATGCTGTAGTGAAGCCATTGGGTCCTGGGCTTTTCTTTGCTGGGAGGCTTGTTATTATGGCTTTGATCTTTTCACTTGTTACTGGTCTGTTCAGGTTTTGTATTTCTTCATGGTTTAATCTTGGTAGGTTGTGTGCATTTGGGAGTTTATCAATTTATTTTAGATTCTCCAGTCTATTAGCATATAGTTGTTCATAGTAGCCACTAATGATCCTTTCAATTTCTACAGCACCAATTATAATGACTCCTTTATCACCTTTGATTTTATATACTTGGATCATCTTTCTTTTTTTCAGTCTTGCTAAACTTTTTCAATTTTATTTAATTTTTTAAAGAAAAATCTTTTGTTTCCTTTATCTTTTGTATTTTTTTTCAATTTCATTTATATCTTCTGTAATCTTCACTATTTCTTCTACTAACTTTGGATTTGGTTTGCTGTTGCTTTTCTAGTTCTTTCAAATTAGGTTGCTTAATTGGTCTTTCTTCTTTTCTGATTTAGACACTTCTAGCTATAAACTTCCATCATAAAATTCCATCTCAGTACTGCTTTTATTGTATCCCATAGGTTTTGGTATGTTGTATTTCCATTATCATTTTTTTCAAGAACTTTTTCAATTTTCTTCTTAATTTCTTCATTGATTCACTGGTTGTTCAGGAGCATATTATTTAATTTCTATGTGTTTTTTATAGTTTCCAAAATTCCTCTTATTATTGATTTCTAGTTTTATTCCATTAGGGTCAGAAAAGATGCTTGATATTAATTCCACTTTTTGAATATTGAAGACTTGTTATGTGACCCAACATATGGTCTATCATTGAGAATGATCCAAGTGCTGAGGAAAAGAATGTGTGTTCTGCAGTTCTTGGATGAACTGTTCTGTGAGTATCTATTAGGTCCACTTGGTCTATGATGAAGTTGAAGTCCGATTTTTGTTGTTGCTGTTAATTTTCTTCCTGGAAGATCTGTCCAGTTCTGAAAGTGGGAGGTTGAAATCGCTACTATTTTTGTATCAGAGTCTATCTCTCTTCTTAGCACTAGTAATATTTGCCTCATATATCTGGGTGCTCCAGTGTTGGGTGGATATGTATTTAAAACTGTTATATCCTCTTGTTGAGTTGACCGCTTTTTCATTATGTAATGACCTTCTTTGTCTTTTCTTATAGTTTTTATCTTGAAATATATTTTGTTTCATATAAGTATTGTTACTCCTGCACTTTTTTGGTGTCCATTAGCATAAAATATCTTTTTGCATCCCGTTATTGTCAGTCTGTTTGTAACTTTATAGGTAAAGTATGTGTCTCATAGACAACAGATTATACAGTCTTTTTTAAAAAAATCCATTTATTCATAAAGACATCAAATTGCTTTGTTGAAAAAATCTAACATGATTCTTTAAAATGGACAAAAGATGTGAAGAGTTATTGTTCAAAAGAGAACATACAGGAAACAGGAGGAGGATGTTGGATAGGAATCAGGATTAGTGCGCATCTTTCATTTGGAATGAAAGAACGTATGTGGAGAGTCAGACTGTGAACTTGTGTTCCAAAAACCACTGCAGGAGTATACCAGAAAAACAGAGAGAATTCACAGATCTTTTGGAAGAAGTGACATGCTGCTGCAGATTCTATGAGACAGGTGAAAACCTGTGAGTTCCCAAAGTATAAGAGGAGAAAAACCTGCCTCTGAACAAATCCCACTGGGGATTCAGACAATCCAGATCATGGGAGAAGAACTGAAACTTACCTAGAGCTGGAATGGATTTAGGGAGTCTCAGAAAATATAATTGTATAAGTAGCAGCAGGAAGAGCCTTATTGGCACTCCTATTCTCCAGCTTGATCCCAGGGAAGCCATCCCTGACTATATCTCACAGAGGCCCTTGGGAAAGGCAGCCAGCAGAATTAGGGAAGGATCACAGGGTGAAAGCAGCTTCAAATTAAATTTTGTAATAATATTCATTGGGCATGAATTTGCCTGAGCAGAATCCAGGGGTCAAAAGAGAACTGATGCAGATACGAGTGCAGAAGCTGATACTGCGGGCAGATTGGGAGGGGTGTTTCCTGAACGTCCTGCTTGCTTTCTCAGTATTGAAGCTTATGGCCTGGGGCAGGTCTGAATTCTATGGGCAGGCTGCCTAGATCTAAATTCAGAGCTGTTAATAGGATACTGAGGGAGCAAGACCAGCCTTGCCAACTGTGTGGGAGCTGGATGACACCTTTCACTACTGGCTACCCCTCCACTTCTCTTGCAAACTATACTGCAGAGCAGAGGCAGCAAGCCCTGCCCAAGGTCAGTCTGAGCTCAGGCTGACCTAATCCTTGTCTTCTGTTGGAAGACAAGGGCTTCCTAGAAGCCCCAAGAGTCAAATTGGGATAAAATAAACATTAAAGTCTGGCCAACATAAGACAAGATTATATCCCATTACTACTACCACAGCTGGTACTCTGTTGAAAAGAACACCTCCTGGCTGGAGGCCAACCAATTCAGGCCATTATAACAATGCATGGCAGAATAACTCTGCTCCCAGGAAGGAGAAAACAACAGCCAATCTCATCACCTGCAACATCCTGGCTAATCAGAGGTCCAGAGTCTGTCTGTGTGACTTAACTGCTAATATAACCAGTATTTGAGGAAGTCAGTACACTGAACATACCTACAACCAAGGATTCTCACCACAAATTCTCAGAGTCTACATCACTCCCCTGTAATCTCCACCAGAGAAGGTGCCTATATCCATAGCTTGGAGACTTGAAGATGGTCCCATCACAGTACTCTTTGCAAGCATTCCTCAGTACCAGCCCAGACTCTAGTAGCCCCAGTGGGTGGTTACATCCAGAAGAGCAATAACAATCCCTGCAGTCTGGCTCTTAGAAAGCTCCATCACTATGGGAAGTGGGAGGACACCACATGAAGGAATCACCCATGGGAAAAAAGAATCTGAACAGCAGGCCTTGAGTTCCACACCTTTCTTCCAGTGGGTAGTTTCTCACAGCAGAAACACACACAGAGTTCCGGGTATAGCACGGAAAGTCTGCAACTCTTCCCCCCTCAGGCAGGCAGCCTCTCTGATTGTGAAGGGATTTGGAGAAGGGGTCCTTGTTCTCCCTTGGCACTCTATGGCAGACATAACTGGGGCTTCACCACAGGAACACAGCATGGAGGCATCTATAGACAGCCTTTCTGGAAAAATACAAGTTGAGTATAGCCCCACAGGAGGAGCACACTCAAGATTCACACCTGGAAGAAAGGCAGAGTAATAATTCCACCCTACTCAAAACATGAACATTTCTGTGGATGAAAAGAAGTGCCTGTCTGATCAGAATGTCTGAAACGCTAGGACAGGAGTGAGGCTATGGGGTGAGTAGCTTTCTTGTTTACCTGACAGAGGAACTGAGGTAGCTCCCACTCTTCTCCCTGATAAAACCTCAGCACATCTAAACGAAAGCTCACCTAGCTCACCTTCATCAAGGCTGGGACCTCAGCCCATCATTGGGTATTACATCTACCCACCTGCCTTAGTCACAACCAGTACCTACTCACGAATACCTCACCTATTGGTCTGAAGCCTAAATCATTAACTCAGTAAATAAAACATCAGGAAAAAATTAAATAATAAATAAAGTTTACACTATGAGAGAATGAAATAAGCTTCAAGAGATTACGTCATTTCAATTCCACGGGAGACAGTGAACTCACCCACATACCAAGAATATAACTGCTTAACCAAGCATGAGGGCAAGCCAGCACATAAATATTCTCTATAACTAAGGATCTCATACAGAGTCTTCACCCTTAGACGCCCCAGAATCAAATTAGGATAAAATAAACATCAAAGTCTGATCCTTAAGGAGGGATAAAAAATTAAAAGAAAAAATAGTCCATGTCAAAAAAAAATTAAAAAACAATTTAAAGAAATAGTCTACCTAAATAAGCAGGAGCCAGAAAAGTAATTCTGGTAATATGACAAAATGGGGTTCCATAACACCCCCAAAATATCACACTAGCTTCCTAGCAATGGATCCAAACCAAGAATAAATCTCTGAATTGCCAGATAAAGAATTCAGAAGTTTATTGATTATTAATCTGCTCAAGGAGATACCAGAGAAAGGTGAAAACCAACTTAAAGAAATTAAAACAACAATACACAATATGTAAAAAATTTTTCAGAGAAATAGTATAAAGAAAAAGACAATCACAGCTTCTATAAATGAACAACACAGAGAAATGCAAAATGCAGTGAAAAATTTCAATATACTAGAACAAGTAAAAGAATGAACTTCGGAGCTTGAAGACAAGACTTTCAAATTAACCCAAACAAAGATAAAGAAAAAATAATTTTAAAAAATGAACAGAGCATCCATGAAATTTGAGATTATGTTAAATGACTGAACATAAGAATAATTGGTATCCCTGAGGAAGAAGAGAAATCCAAATATTTGGAAAACTTATTTGAGGGAATAATTAGGAAAACATCCCTGGTTTTCCTAGAGATCTAGACATGGAAATACAAGGAGCTCAAAAAACTCTTGGGAAATTTATGTCAAAAAGATCATCACTTAGGAACTTAGTCATCAGATTCTACAAAGTCAAGACAAAAGAAAGAATCTTACGAGCTTTGAGACAAAAGCATCCAGTAACCTATAAAAAATATCTATCAGATTATCAGCTGATTTATCAGCAGGTACCTTTTAAGCTAGAAGGGATTGGGATCCTATCTTTAGCCTCCTGAAACAAAATAATTGTCAGCCAAGAACTTTATATTCAGCAAAACTGAACTTCATAAATGAAGGAGAGAAAGTCTTTTTCTGACAAACAAATGCTGAGAGAATTCACCACTACTAAGCCAGCACTACAAAAAATGCTAAAATGGGCTGGGTATGGTGGCTCACACCTGTAATCCCAGCACTTTGGGAGGTCGAGGTGGGTGGATCACAAGGTGAAGTGATCGAGACCATCCTGGTCAACATGGTGAAACCCCATCTCTACTAAAAATACAAAAAATTAGCTGGGCATGGTGGCATGTGCCTGTAATCCCAGCTACTCAGGAGGCTGAGGCAGGAGAATTGCCTGATACCAGGAGGTGGAGGTTGCGGTGAGCTGAGATCACACCATTGCACTCCAGCCTTGGTAACAAGAGCGAAACTCTGTCTCAAAAAAAAAATGCTAAAATGAGTTGAAAATCTTGAAACAAATCCTTGAAATATACTAAAATAGAATCTCCTTAAAGAATAAATCTCACATGGCTTATAAAACAATAATAGAAAAAAATAAGGTATTTAGGCAAAAACTAACATGATGAACAGAACAATACCCCACATCTCAAAAACAACCATTAAATGTAAATGGCTCAAATCCTTCAATAAAAGATGCAGAATGGATAGAAATTCATTAACCAAGCATCTGCTATCTTCAAGAGACTCACTTAACACACAAGGACTCAAACAAATTAAAGGTAGAGGAGTGGAATAAGATATTACACACACATGGAAACCAAAAGCAAGCATGAGTAGCTATTCATATATATATATATATATATATATATATATATATATATATATGACACTTTAAAGCAACAAAGACAAAGAGGGACATTATATAATGATAAAATAAGTAGTCTAACAGAAAAATATCACAATCCTAAATATATATATACCTAACGCTGGAGCTTCCAAATTTACAAAGCAATTATTACTAGACCTAAGAAATGATAGAGGGCAGCACAATAATAGTGGGTGACTTCAGTACCCCACTGACAGCACTAGACAGGTCATGAAAACAGAAAGTCAACAAAGTAAAAATGAACTTAAGCCATACCCTAGAACAAACAAATGGACTTAACAAATATTTACAGTACATTCTACCTAACAACTGCAGAATATACATTTCTTTCATCAGCACATGGAACATTCTCCAAGATAGATAATATGACAGGTCACCATGTAAGTCTCAATAAATTTTTTAAGAAATCACAATTATTTCAAGTACCCTCTCAGATCACTGTGGAATAAAACTGGAAATTAACTCCAAATGGAAGGTTCAAAACTATACAAATACATGCAAATTAAATAATCTACTCATGAATGATCTTTGGGTCAATAACGAATTCAAGATGAAAATTGAAAAAGTTATTGAAATTGAATGATAATAGTGACTCAACCTCTCAAAACCTCCAGGACAGAGCAAAAACAGTGTGAAGAGGAAAGTTCATAGCATTAAATGCCTACATTGAAAAGTCTGAAAGAGCACAAATAGACAATCGGATGCCACACCTCAAGATACTAGAGAAACAAGAACAAATCAAACCCAAACCCAGCAGAAGAAAAGAAATTACAAAGATTGGAGCAGAGCTAAATGAAATTGGAATTACAACAAAAAACAAGAGAAACACTAATGGCAAACAGGTATATGAAAAGGTGCTCAACATCATTAATCATCAGAGAAATGCAAATCAAAACTACAGTGAGACATCATCTCACCTCAGTTAAAATGTCCTTTATCGAAAGGAGAGGTACTAATAAATGCAGGTGACAATGTAGAGAAATGGGAACTCTTGTACACTCTTGGTGGGAGTGAAAATTAGTACAACCACTACAGAGAACAGAATGGGGGTTCCTCAAAAAACAAAAAATTGAACTACCAGACAATCCAACAATCACACTGCTTGCTATATATATACCCAAAATAAAGGAAATCAGTATATTGAAGAGATATCTGCACTCCCATGTTTATTGCAGCACTGCTTACAATAGCGAAGGTTTGGAGGCAGCCTGAGTATCCATCAGCAGATGAATGAGTAAAGAAAATGTGGTACAGATGCACAATGGAGTGTTACTGAGTCATAAAAAGAATGGGACCCTGTCATCTGCGACAACACGAATGGAATTGGAGGTCATTACATGAAGTGAAATAAGCGAGGCACAGAAAGACAAACTTTCCATGTTCTCATTTATTTGTAAGAGCTAAAAATTAAAACAACTTAACTCATAGAGTAGAAGGATGGTTACCAGAGGCTGGGAAGTGTAGTTGAGGGCTCGGGGTTTGGGGGTGGGATTAGGGATGGTTAATAGATACAAAAAATAGTTAGAAAGAATGAATAAGACCTAGTATCTCATGTCACAACGTGGTTACTGTAGTCAATAATAATTTAATTGTACATTTGTAAATAACTAAAACAATAGAATTGGATTGCTTATGACATGAAGGATAAATGTTTAAGGTAATAGATGCCCTTTTTACCCTGATGTGATTATTATACATGACTGTATCAAAATGTTTCATGTATCCCACAAATATATATACCTAGTATGTACCCACAAAAATTAAAAAGAAATAATTCAAAAAGGAAAATGTGAAATATATAAACATTTATGTACCAGTCAACGATAAAAAAGAATAAAATCCTATTATTTGAGTTGATGTAGATGACCCTGGAGGACACTGTGTTAAGTAAAATAAGTCAAGCACAGAAAGAAAAATACAGTATGTTTTTATCCATATGTGAGAGCTAAAAAAGTTGATCTCATAAAAGTAGAGTGAAATAGTGGTTACTCAAGGTGAGGAAAGAGATGAGTATATAGAAAGCTTGTTTAATGAGGGCAAAGATAGGAGTAGTAAGTACCAGTGTTCCCTAGCACTATAGGGTGACTACAATTAACAACAATTTATTGTATATATTTAAATAGCTAAAAAAGAGGATGTTGAATGTTTCCAACAAAGAGAAATGATAAATGTTTGAGATGATGGGTTTGCAAATTACCCTGATATAATCATTACACATTGTATATGTGCATGAAAATATCACACAGTGCCCTGTAAATAAAATATGAACAACTATTCTGTCAATTAAAAATGATTGTAATTTTAAAATACCATATGCAAAGCTATAATAATGAAAGCCAATCAGTCACTGCCAGGAGTGAGGGAGAGAGTGAGGAGCATGACAACACAGGGTTGCACAAGAGAACTTTTAGGGGTGAGGGAGAGCTCCTTTGTAATGATTGTGGCAATGGCTACAGAAATGAATGTGTCTGTCAAAACTTAGCACATTGTACACTTAAAATTTGTGGATTTTATTTATGTAAATTATACTTTACTAAAGCAGAGTCCTCAAAAAATAAACTATAAAAGAAACAAACTAAAATCAATAATAATGATGTTAGGAGATTATAGGGGAGTAGGAGAGAAATGATCCAAATGGAGTCATGGGAAATTGAAAGGACAAAGACTTTTGCCAGCCTCTGCCAGAGGTGCAGCATCAGAGGGCAGGCAGCTTCCATTGAAGCTGAGAAAACCTCAGGAAAGGGTCGACAGTTCATTCTCGAATGTATTGGCAAATTTCCCTGAATATACTGAAAGTTTAAATAGAAATACCATTTGACCCAGCAATCCCATTACTGGGTATATACCCAAAGAATTACAAATCATTCTATTATAAAGACATCTGCACACGTATGTTCATTGTGGCACTGTTTACAATAGCAAAGACCTGGAACCAACCCAAATGTCCATCATTGATAGACAAAGAAAATGTGGTATGGCACATATACACCATGGAATACTAAGCAGCCATAAAAAACAATGAGTTTGTGTCCTTCATAGGGACATGGATGAATCTGGAAACCATCATTCTCAGCACACTGACACAGAACAGAAAACCAAACACTGTATGTTGTCACTCATAGGCCGGTGTTGAACAATTAGAACATGTGGATACAGGGAGGGAAGCATCACACACTCTGGTCAGTTAGGGAGGGAGCTAAGGGAGGGGCAGCAGGGTGGGGATAGTGGGGAGGGACAATGAAGGGAGAAATACCAGATATAGGTGATGGGGGGATGAAGGCAGCAAACCACCTTGCCGTGTATGTACCTATGCAACAATCCTGCATGATCTGCAAATGTACCCCAGAATTTAAAGTACAATTTAAAAAATTGTTTATTATAGAATAGGGCTTCTGATAACAGAATTCAGTGGGATTAAGACAGAAGAACAATCACAGAAAATTAAGAGTGTGATATTACAAAGAAATGGTAGAACAGGTGGGAAGGTGGTTTCAGCCTAGAAAAAGAGTCCTATGAGACACTTAGAGAGTAGACCCTGGAGGATGGAATATACTTGGGCCACTCAGAATTTAGCCTTGGTAAAAAGGGAGCTCCCAGGATGTGGTGGGCGGTGAGATGCCATTTTTCTTTTATGATGACACTGTGTAGGTGGAAGCCAATGGGTTTTCATCCTATCTTGTGGCTGCCAAAGAAGACAAAAGAGCAAGTCCTATGGTAGGCCTATGGGGATGTCAGAGAGAAGTACCCTTTATGACCCTAAATGGGTGGCAGTTGTACAGCTTAGGAATTTGGAAATTACAGTGTTTATCTAACTTGATGAAAGCAGCATAGCTCCAGTCACGCTTTTATAATGTTTATTGCCTACCTGAAATGACACATCAGTAAGTAGACTTTCACTTTTAAAAACATTCTCCATTACTTAATAAGCTCTTAGTTCACAATTAATTGAGCATATATCCCTTTCTTACTCTATTGCACTATGAAAAAGTCATTCATTCTTTAAAGTGCAACATAAATTTATCTCTATTCTTGATATTTTCTCTGTTCTCTAAGGTTTAATTTTTTTATTTTTCTTATATTTTTTGAATAATTTTCTTACATATCCATTCAAAATTATATTTTATTTTGTATTTATTATATTTTATTCTTCAAATGACCTTTTTCATGAATTCTAACAAAGTTTCCAGGGGTTGTAAAAGATTGAATTCTGTAACTAGTGGTTTTAGGGAAAAATAATATAGAAAAGTGATATTATCATATAGCTCATGTTCCAGATTTCAGGAATGGTATGATTTGAAAAAAAAAGTGCCTTTAAAAATTTGTGTTCATCTCAAGAGTTTATGCTAATTTATCCTGTGTCCAGTATAATGCCTACTCTTAAGGATTGCTGAAAAAAGCAAGACTTTCTTTCTAAAGGTTCTTGCATTTGAAAGAACCAGAATAGATGTAAATAAAAAAGTCACAGGTTTTTTTTTTTTTTGAAAGAAAGAGAAAGAGAAACGGGGAGAGAGAAGAGGAGTCTTGCTCTATTGCCTAGGCTGGAATGCAATCTAAAAATAGGTATTAAAAACCTCTTTTATGCCAATAACTGTGCTTAACAGTAGAGACAGGAAGGAATAAGAGGAGACAATAACAAAGAAACAGCCAACCAATATTTCATTTAAGTTTGTGAAATGCTATGCAAATGCTGAAGAGCGATTTACTTCCAATTATGTGGTCACTTTCAAAATTGGTGTAATGTGATACTGAGAAAAATGCATGTTCTGTGGACCTGGGGTGAAGAATTCTATAAATATTCACTGAGTTTACTTGTTCTAGGTCTGAGTTCTAATCATAGACATCCCTGTTAATTTTCTATCTCGTTGATCCATTGTCGAATATTAACAATGTGGTGTCAAAGTCTCCTGCTATTATTGTGCGGGAGTCCAAGTCTCTTTATAAGTCATTAAGAACTTGTCTTATGTATCTGGGTGTTTCTATATTGGGTACATATATATTTATAAACATTGACTCCTGTTGTTGCATTAATCCTTTTACCATTATGGAATGTCCTTCTTTGTTTCTTTTAGTCTTTGTTACGATTAAAGTCTATTTTGCCAGAGACGAAAGTTACAACTCCTGTTTTTTTTCTTTTCTTTTCTTTTTTTTTACTCTCCATTTGATTGGTCAGTCTTCCTCCAATCCTTCGTTTTGAGTCTTTGCGTGTCCTTGCTTATGAGATGGATCTGGATACAGCGTACTGATGGGTTTTGACTTTTTATTCAATTTGCCTGTCTGTGTCTTTGATTGGGATATTTAATCCATTTAAATTTAGGGTTAATATTGATATTTGTGAGCTTAACATTGTCATTTAATGCTATCTGGCTATTTTGCCCATTAGTTGATAAAGATTCTTCATTATGGAGATACTCTTTACCTTTTGGTAAGGTTTTGGGATGACTGATACTGGTTGTTCCTTTCTGTGTGTAATACTTCTTTCAGAAGCTCTTGTAAAGCAGGCCTGGTGGTGATGAAATCTCTGAGTGATAGCTTGTTTGCGAAAAATTTTATTTTTCCTTCATTTATGAAGCTTAGTTTGGCTGGATATGAGATTCTGGGTTGAAAATTCTTTTCTTTGAGGATATTGAATATTGACCCCCACTCTCTTCTAGTTTGTAGGGTTTCAGCTGAGAGATCTGCTGTGAGTCTGATAGGCTTTTCTTTATGGGTAACCTGACCTTTCTCTCTAGCTGCCCTTAGAATTTTCTCCTTTATTTCAACACTGGTTAATCTAATGATTATGTGTCTTGGGGTTGCTCTACTTGAGGAATATCTTCGTGGTGTTCTCTGTATTACCTGGAGTTGAGTATTGTCCTGCCTTACTAGGTTAGGAAAGTTTTCCTGAATAATATCCAGAAGAATATTTTCCAGCTTGGGTTCATTCTCTTCATGACATTCAGGTACACCTATCAAACGTAAATTAGGTCTTTTCACATAGTCCTATATTTCTTGGAGACTTTGCTCATTCCTTTTTACTCTTCCTTCTCTAGTCTTGTCTTCTTGTTTCATTTTACTAAGATGGCCTTCGACCTCTGATATCCTTTCTTCTGCTTGATCAATTTAACTATTAAAACCTGTGCATACTTTGCGGCGTTCTCCTATTGTATTCTTCAGTTCCATTAATTTACTTATATTCCTCTCTAAATTGTATATTCTCATTAGGATTTTGTCAAACATTTTTTCAAGGTTCTTAGTTTCTTCAGTTTGGGCTAGAACGTATTCTTTTAACTCACAGAAGTTTCTTATTATCCACCTTCTGAAGTCTAATTCTGTTACTAGAACACGCTCGTTCTCCATCAAGCCTTGTTCCCCCGTTGATGAGGAACTGTGATTCTCCTGTAGAGGGAGAGGCATTCTGATTTTGGGTATTCTCAGCCTTTGTACGTTGGTTTCTTCCCATCATTGTAAATTTATCCACCTGTCATCTTTGTAATTACCGACTTTCAAATTAGGTCTCTGAGTGGTCGTCCAACTTGTTGATTCCCAGCACCGGAATCTGAGCAACCCACTGTGCTGGCTAAAACAGCAGCATTAAGATTCATGGTGCTTTTCTGCCCAGGAATCTCTGGTCTGGCTTTGCTCTTGAGTCCCTTTTTCAATCAGCTGAATGGGTGAGTCTGCATTCCCGGAGCTCCAAACGTTGACCAAAAGGGGACCCAGTCCCATTTACTCTGCACCAAGAACCACTGCTCTGGCCACAAGAGTCGCACTGGCGACCCGTGGGGCTCCTCCTCTGGGAATCTCCTGGTCCGTGAGCACAAAATTTCATTTGAAAGTGTGATGTCCTCTCGTTCTCTGCTCTTTCACTGGAAGCTACAATCCTGAGCTGCTAGTAATCTGCCATCTGGGATCTCTCCAAAAGTCACAGACTTTTAAGACCCACCCACACTCTCTTACAAACCCACTGCCTTCCTATTATCTATTACTAAACCTTAATTATTTCAAGCTAACATTATAGACCTTCAAAATCTGATCCCAAACAACTTTCTTCCTTCACCAGTTTGAGTCTCCAGACCAATTCTTGTTTCAAGTTTCACTTAAGCTCACACATAATTCTGTATAATAATTTGGGTTAGAATGTTGTGCTTCAGAGTCTGACTACTCAGGTCTTCTATGATGGAACTTGTCAAGGTCAAGGACACTCTTTAAGCCTTTATTTCTTAACTGTAAGTTGGAGATAGTAATAGTATGGATCTCATATATTTGTTGTGCAAATTAAAATTTTCTTATTGTAGCATTTATTTGGCCAATATTGGAATTCTTATCACATGGCAGGCTCTGGGTTGCAATGTCTCTATTAATTAAATTTTCCATAATTTTGTTTACAATGTGGGAATATATAATCCTCATCTTATAAGAACCATCTCAAATCTTATTCCCTTTCTGAAAAATTACACTTGAAACCCTTGCCAAATTACCACTGAACCCTTGGGATACCAGTTATGTCCATAGTTTTAAAAGCACTTGTTTACTTTACTAAGTATCATTTCATATTCTTAAATCTCATTGCTTCAATCAGAACACTGACTGGTAGAATGCACTGATAATGTTTTCCTTTCCTTGTATGCCATGCTCTAAGCTACTGACTTCTAGATAGTAGCTGCTAGAAAGTGTTCATAAATAGAGCAGTTAATTGATTTGGGAGATTCCCTTGAAAGGCACAGCATCTTTTGGAAAAAGCAAATTTCCAAATTTTGATATGCCTATTAGCAAATGCATTCTACCAGGCCCTTTTTCTCATTTTATATGGAGGTTGAAAATATAACAACATGTGGAGAAGTGAAAAAAACATATGCACTATTGAAGGAAATAAAGGTACTGCCCCCATGCATTTTTGTTGTACTTTATTGTCTCCTATTCTATGCATTAATAGTCTAGGTATTCAAAGGTATTACCTAAGTTGATTTTTCTCTAACCAGTTTAAGGTAGCTTGTCTATAACTATTTATAGTCCCAGTAGTGTTTGGGGTTAGGGAAAAACTTATGTTTTAATGAACACTTTTCTTAGAAAATATTACTATGTACTCATAGTACCCATCGCATAGCTTTAGCTGTCTCAGATGGCAGCTGGTGCTTTTATTAGTGTATAAAATATCTGACTGCTTTTGTAATAAAGAAGCTAAAGATCCCACTGCTGTCTTTCTAGGCAAAGGGAGCAATAAAAGTGCCGTTTAGTAAACTCTATTCTTTCTAGTTAATAAAATACACTATGTAGGAAGTTAGAGAATCTGAATTGATTTGGTCCTCAGAGTCTCCTAAAATCCAAGAAAAACTGTATTGTCTCCCTAATTGTGTTGATTATTCTATATGGCTTTCAGAATACAAAATAATTCATTCAGAGAATTCTAGTCTTTAACACTTGAAGGTACATGCAACCCTTTTGCTTTATGCTGGAGTAAAACCTACATGGGTTTGTGAAGTTGCCCAGGCTTCAAGGAGGTCCCTAATCATGAAATACCTGAGTCAATGGTAGCCTTATTTAACCCTCTATTTGAACTCTGCATACTATGTACCAAAAAAAAAACCAAACAAACAAAAAAAAAACGAACAAAAAACATCACTAACACTGAGAAATTATGCCACATACTTGTCTGCCCAGGACTTAGAAACAAATCATGGTAAAGCAAAAGAAAACCAATAGTGATTTTAACGAAAGCGGGAATGTAAAATGATGCGATATACCACAACACCGTATTTGTTCAGTCAGCATCTACTTGGAATTCATGACGATAAATGTAGGGCTTAGAATGAAGTTCCTTTAGACTCCATTTGAGAAAAGGGCTTGTTAAGTAAATGAGAAGCATCATCAAGGATTCAGATTTGTTTAAAATAGAGTGAGCAATCATATATGTCAAAAGTGTCCATATTCATAAAACAAATGTTAAATGCCAGAGAGAGACATAGAGAGTCAACCATTTGAAAATCCTCATTACTTAAATTGTATTCCAGGACTTGAAAATATTTTTCCAGCACCATGCCAGGCTAGGAGCAATAGCCCACAGGCTATTTAAGCTATGGGAAAGTAGTCATAGGAGCATAATCTAGAGTCAGACCTCCTGGATGCTAATTACCCTCACCAGCAAGGCAAAGTTGGACAATTTCCTTAATTACCTCATCTCTAAAATGGGCATAATAATATAGACTATCTCAAATGTGTTTATGGAAATTAAAGAGAAGTAGGTATTTAGGAAATATATAGATCATCTATTTCCTAACAGGACCTTTAAATAAATGGCTTAAATGTAGCAACAACTCAACATAATATAATTTAATATTTCTAGTGAAGATGGAAATACCAGAAATGTGCCCAATTTTCTCTCTTTCTCCATCTTTCTCACTTTCTTTTCCTTTTTTTCCAGCAAATACTATGACATGGTAAAAACCCCATAAACCTGCATACCTCAGCCATACCTCGGCTTTCTGTGAAAACTGCCCTCTGTAACCCAAATGTGACAGGCAAGCAGTCCAAACCCAGGCCATCTTGGCCCCTGCAACTTGTAATAAGTAAATAAGGACTGTAATTTCCACCCTACCCAGACAATGTGTAAACAAATGCTTATCTCGACTTTTGTGAACCACTTAAGTAACAATCAGAATGTCAAAAGTCCCCTGGCCCTTGGAGTGTCCTGAGCCCCTCACCTTCTTCTTCATCCAGGGGGTGATTTGCAGAATCCACTAGCCCTCGGAATGTCTGAAGCCTCTCACCCCCAGGTGGTTTTTGGGTATAAAAGGTCTTGACACCCTCCTTTCGGGCCACGGGTTAGAGATGTGAGTCCTCCATGGCCGCCGGCAATAAAGACCCTGCAATTTGGCATACTTTTGTCTTGCTGTTGACTTTCTATGCTCACTCCACTACAGTAGTTAAAGCATATCATTATCAATCTTCATGTAACTTTTTCTTTCTTTTTAACATTTACCACCCTCCCTCTTCTACACACAGACACCTTCTAAGCAGTAGAGGTAGATTTGCAAGATTAAAGATTGGAGGTTGGAGCTGAAACTGGGTTAATTTGCTCTGCCTGATAATGTGGAAAGCATCAGTGGAAAAACTAGGAGGGGTCTAGAGTCTGAAAAACAAGACAATGAAAAGGAGCCATGTAAAGGATCCCCACTTGTGCCTGAAGGCTGGATAGTGACTGTGGAAACAAAATGGTTTTGAGGAAGGTGATTAGCTTGTTCTTAGTGGTTTGATACAAAATTCTCCCCTATTTCTCTTCTTCAGGATACAGGAAAATCTACACGACTGACTAATATTATTGGTGTCAGTGGGTAATTCTTTGGAAACAAAAAGAGGTATTCAGTTCAGGCAAGGCCAAAACAAATCCTTAATTAAAAAAAAAGTTGATGCAGAAACAAATCAAACCAAATATTAAAGATTTAATATGGCTGGAGACCTGGAGTCCATGCACTAAACAGTTTCCTCTTTACAAATAATAAAACGATCTGCAGTCCTTGAACAACTTTGTTCATAAGAGCTGCTGCACACTCATGCAAAAACATAGGCAGTCGTTTAAATTTGTTCAGAAAATGTAATTACGTTTCAATTTACACTTTAAATGGTTTAGGTTGCATTAGAAAATTTAAAACATTTTTTGTCTGTAATTTGTGTATGTATATAATAGTAAGAAAGCCATTTGAATAAACTCCTCTAGAGTATAACTTAAATAAGCAAAAGAAAATAAACCTTGATTCTCTTTAGTGGAAACAGCTGACAATTAGTAACAAATGTAATTATTCTGCTTTATAAAGCCTAATTCATGACCACATGGACAAGACAATTTTAAAATGTCTAGACACAGCAGAAAAAAAGAATCTCAGTTCAGGTATAAGGAAATGGCAGCAGTCCAAAGCACTAGTATATGAAAAAAAATCTAATAAAAAGATCACAGAGTTACAAGTCTAGCTTATTTTATTAAAAAGCTGCTACCTCTGATCCATCTGTAAAAGGGAAGGCTAATTTAATTTAAGGACAGAAAAGAGAAGATATCCTAAAATGATCAAAAGAATGCCAGATGGGCTAGATGTTCATTAAGAATATTTAATAGTCTACATTTAAATGCCTAGAATAGATGTTTTTATAAGGTTGATGTTTCTCTGAAATGTAATTAAATAATTAGTCCAAATTCTAAAATGAGAACTAAAAAGATGATCTTATTTAAAGAGAATAATTGAGGGCATTCAGTGATTTTTAATTACATTGTTAATTAATTTTCTTTTTCACTTTTTGATCGATTATAGTATATTCACTTGCAGTGATTGTTAATTGCTGCTATTACATGAACAGAATATTCATGAAAATATAAATATTCTGTTTTCTTTTTTTTGTCATCACTGCTTATAGTTTTTATAATATACATTACTTATTCATGCTGGTCCTGATCAACAGTTGCTACATGTAGACAAAATACATGTCCCCATGTGTCACTATACTTCCTGATCTTCTTGAATTCCACATAGCTCTTGATAGCTAATTTAACAGATCTCAAAAACACATGAAACATTATTTATTATTCTCGTTAGCAAAGAAAAATATAGTCTATATGAATATTATAAAAATAGTGAAATGCAAACCATAATGGTTTCTATGAATGCATTAATTACATGTTCTTAGCTTTGCTCTGTGGGATTCTTATCTTGTCTGACAGACACAAAATGTGATTGTATTTAAGAAAGTGAAAATAACCACAGTGGCAATTTATATATCTTTCATTATTGTAAAATGAAAGATTTCCCTTAATAAAGTTTTTGCACACAGATTGCTTTTCCAGAAAACAGAATTTCATTCCTTTAAATATTAACTTTAAAGTTTGTGGCTATTTTATGGATATTTAAATTAACATGTTTCATCTACTTTCTTGCCGTTTTAACCAGAGAATACTGAGCATAATTTAAACATTTTTGTTGATAACTGAGGATCAAAAAATAAATCCAAATTATTTTAACTTTCTGAGATTAAAGAACCTCAGAGGCTAGAAAGTCTTGGTATTATTTATGCTGTGATGAACTCAGCCATAAAGCTACTGGAAATTATTAGCAATCACTATGTCAGAGTTAAATAACTGGGGAGTCAGATTTTCCCCTTAAGGACTTTAGTTTTTAATTCAATTGTTGCATCAAGTTATTTTCCTCTTTCCTTTTTCTTTTATTTTCTTTCTTTTTGAAACAGGGTCTCACTCTGTCAGGCTGGAGTGTGGAAGCATAAAAAAGGCTCGCTGCAGCCTCAACCTCCTGTGCTCAAACAAGCTTCCCACCTCAGCCTCCTGAGTAGCTGGGACTACAGGTTTATACCACCACACTTGGCTACTATTGCTACTATTTCTATTTTGCTTTTTTTTTTTTTTTTTTTTGGTAAAGAAAGGGTCTTACTATGTTGCCTAGGCTAGTCTTGAACTCCTAGGCTAAAGCAATCCTCCCACCTCAGCCACCTCAAGTACTAGGATTACGGTCAAGAGCACCGAGCCCAGCCTGCATCAAGTTTTGATTTTGAAAATCACTAAAGCACAAAGCACTTTAGAGGAATGGCCATTGGCATGTAGGAAAAACATACCTTAACTGCCCTAAAATACTGGAGGCTTTCCAAAGTCCATGCCAGAGCTGAAGTTCTAAGAAGTGCTCAGAGCAAGTCGGCATTTCAATCGCGTCCTCTATAGAAGTTCTAATACTGCACATATTAAAGAAACAGGGAAAGATAATACCATGACTAGTAGACACGCTGTTGTTAAATCAAGGTGTTGCAGAAAGCTTCTGAGTCTTTAAGCAATGGCAGCTGGAGGAACTAGATTCTCTCTGCAATTAAAATATAAGATCTGACACTAGAAAGTTAATAGGTTTTGTGAAACCAAATCAGTATTTTTCAGAGATCTGCATCTTATGACAAAAAGAACCACAATAATGAAAAAAAACTGAACCAAAGTGTTGCTGGCACTTCAATAGTTATTTAAGCTAATGCTTCCACTAATTCCCTACAAAAGGGGAATTATATCCATAGGGATATAATTCATGTACGTTCATTGATTAACATTCATCCCCTCTCCTTGGTGAACACATGCATAATCTCACAGTTTAAAATTCCTGGAAAAGTAAAAATTGTATTGATTTTAACTATGTAGTAAGATCTTAGGGTAGACCACGTTTCTTCTTATTTTAGAGTTTTAGGATCTTATATCAGCTAGGTATAGGTGTGAGTAAATATACAAACACACACATATACATAGATATGTATCATAGTATATGTGATGGGAGAGGGGATATATTGTGTGTGTGGTGCTTGTACCATCTGATAGTAAATGATACTTTCTTAATTCTGTAGTGTGGGGTTTATTCTCATTATATTCTTTTCCTGTTTTTAATATCTCTAGTTAAAAGTATTTTTCCCAGCTACTTGGGAGGCTAAGGCAGGAGAATTGCTTGAACCCAGAAGGCGGAGGTTGCAGTGAGCCGAGATCGTGCCATTGCACTCCAGTCTGGGTAACAACAGCGAAACTCTGTCTCAAAAAAAAAAAAAAGTATTTCTTAAAAGCTTTTTATGGCTGAGGGAGGGGGTGGCTCATACCTGTCATCCCAACACTTTGGGAGGCTGAGGCAGGTGGATTCCTTGAGTCCAGGAATTTGAGACCAGCCTGGGCAATGTAGCAAAACCTTATCTCTATATATTAAAAAAAGGCAGGTGTGGTGATGCATGCCTGTAATCCCAGCTATTTGGGAGGCTGAGGTGGGAGCATCACCTGAGCCAGGGAGGCAGAGGTTGCAGTGAGCCAAGGTCACCCCACTGCACTCCAGCCTGGGTGACAGAACAAGACCCTATCTCAAAAATAAATAAAATTTAAAAATAAAATAGAAGTTTTTTAGGAGAAGCTATTTCTAAAAGAAGAAACTCCACCTTAAACATTAAAAGTACAATTTGTAGTTGGCATCTCATGTAACTAGGCACACTATTTTGTGAAAAACTTATTCAAATAACTTAAGCAAGAATTATATCTGGTTACAAATACAAATAAGCTATCCAGAAATGAGTTAAATCTAAGGTTTCAAACATTTTTGTCCCTGCTTTAATTTCCCACTTATGTTTTTATGTGTGCTGAGTTTCATTAGAAGTATTTGCAATATTTTTTCTCCAATAATATAAATAATTAGTAAAACTGAGCTGGTAAAATAATCAATTCAATGGATCCAAAGTAGATGGTGATAGAATTTGAAAGGATCCAGAAGGTAGAAATAGAGCAGTTTAAAATTTTTCAAGAAAAAAGAAAAACACCATTGACTAATAGATTCACAGAATTCCCACCCTGTATCATTTTGACACTGTCTATTGCAAGTAAATCCAGAGAATTGCGGTTGATTTTATCTCTGCAACTGATCCATTGTCACTCTTTCTGAAAGTTTCCCTGTAAATTTATTCCTCTATCCTCACCCATCAGAAAAGGAAGACAAAAGGGAAATTTACCCAAAATCTTTTGCTGAGACAAATTATTACTCTTAACAACTCTCTGCAGTTAGGAGCAAGTGGTTTAATTTGGCACCAAAGAATAAATTATTGTAAATCAGGTGATGATAAACTTGAAACTAGACCTTGAAAGTTGTCTGCTCATGAATATTACTAGGAAGTAGGTATGCAAAGAGTTGTATCCTCTCAGCTCTGGAAGGAGCTCCACAAGTGATAATGATTTATGAAAACTTGATTCATATTCTCCGATCACTTTTACTAATTATACTTAAAAGCCAGAAATTGACCAAAAATAGTTCCATAAATTCAGTGCAGGTGTCATAACCTTAACAAATGCTTATATGGATTATTTTGTTTTGTATTTTTCTTTTGATGCAGGTACTATGAGAGCTAAATAAGTAAGCTGTAAATATCTTCTTTTGGTTAGTGACACAAGATGATGGAAATTGCATAAGTCTCCTAGGTCCAGAAATGAAACGCTGAAGGCCCCATGACTGAGACCACTAACCAAGACATATGTAACCATTTTAGAGTCCAAATCATCTTTCAAAGGGATGATAAAACTAAAGTGTCCAACCATGAATTTTTAAGAATTATTTGACATAGAAAATTAGATTAGAAATTAAATATTATTTTGTTGATAGCTGTTGAATATATGACGGCTTAAGAAAAAAGCTGCCCTTGACTAAAGCTAAGAGAATATAAAACTGCATGCACACTACTATTAAAGAAGATAATTAAGAGAAAGATGTGAGGAATGGAATCATGACTTAGAGTAACACTCAAAATGGACCAAAGGTACATATTAAAATCTATAAAATAATCATTAATCAAAATCATCATTCTAACTCTACTGACATTTATTTAAAATAATTGTGTATGACATTCTTTTTTACCCTTTCTTCGAAAGTCCTAGGAAGTTAGACCTAGAATGTCCTAAAGAAATAAAATCATGATAGATGTGTGTAATGATTGTCATGGTAATAATTTCAAATACAAGTATTAATCAAAAGAGTTTCCAAATGGTTATAAAAAATGCAAAATTGTCTGAAGTTTTTATTCAAGCAAATGGTATATGAATCCTAAGAACAAGGCCAAAGCAATTCCCACTAGAAGCCATCAGACAGCCAAAGGCCATGGAATAAGCAACAAAGAATCTTTGCCAATATAGAAGAGAAGTACAATACCACTTCTCCTTGCCACCTTTCATCCCTTAACTGATAATCGATGAATGTGCCAAAATTGTGTTACCTGTAGCCTAAATAGGCCCTCAATTGCTTCCCTCACTGCCTAGTTCACAATATAAGGTTTTGAAATGGAATCTATTATTTTTGTCACCAGAATGGGAGATTCATCCATTCTCCACCTCTTATAACATGTGCTCTGTGGAAGCTCCATCTTACATCTTAGACATGAAGGGAATCAAAGTATGTTTTCCCTTAGGGATTAGGTATGGACCCATCACTCCATCAGGGTCAATAAAATATTTTCTGAGATACTGGAAAAGTAATTATCACTTTTTATAAGTGGATTTGAACCAAACCCAACAGTGAATAGGTCTCTTAAATGGAAGTTTTGACTAATATCCTAAGGCAAAATTAACCTTTTATTGAAATGTTAATACTTAGTATAACTCAAATATAATTAGTATTACAGATCATAAAATAACTTGTCCTTGTACATCTGTACTGCCATAACAAAACGCCACAGACTTTGTGGCTTATAAACAACAGGAATGTATTTCTCACAGGTCTTGAGTCTGGCAAGTTCAAGATCAACACAGGGGAAGATTTTAGCTTTGGTGAGATTCCACTTCCTGGCATATAGACAGCTGTCTTTTCACTCTTTTCTCATTGTTTCTCATTTATCTCTCAGGGGCCTCTTTATAAGGGCACTAATTACATTAGTAAGGGCTCCACCCTTGTGATCTAATTACCTCCACAAACCTCACATTTAAAAACAAACACTCACATTGAAGATTAAGTTTCAACATATGAATTTGGTGGGGACTATGAAAATTCAATCCATGGTAGTCTTAAACCTCCTACCCTCTTTGAATATGAGAAGGCCTACCTGCTGAAGTTGGCAAGATGATATATAATCAGGTTCTTTTGATAGCTCTGTGAGAAATACACCTTCCTAAAGAGAAAGTGTGGTGGGTGGTAAGTTTCCCTCCCCCACCGTAAGCCTTCTATAGGGACTTCATTTGGACGACTTGGGGAGGTTAAAATGTGTCTGTCGCAGTTAGGGAGACACGGTTGGCCAGTGTTTAAATCATATCTGGAAGATCGCAAAGAGCAGGGACAGCTATGAATTTAATAATGGGTCTTCACAAAGCAGAGTCCTCTTCCTATCTCTTTTAGACTTTTTTTTTTCCTTTGAGATGGAATCTTGCTTTGTTGCCCAGGCTGGAGTGCAATGGCATGATCTTGGCTCACCACAACCTCTGCCTCCTTAGTTCAAGCAGTTCTCCTGCCTCAGCCTCCCAAGTAGCTGGGATTACAGTGTGTACCGCCATGCCCAGCTAATTCTTTTTTTTTTTTTTTTTTTTTTTTTGTAGAGACAGGGTTTCACCATATTAACCAAGCTGGTCTTGAGCTCCTGACCTCAGGTGATCTGCCCACCTCAGCCTCCCAAAGTGCTGGATTACAGGTATGAGCCACCACACCTGGCTTCTACGTAAAATACATTTAGAAATGAGCCACAGGTGCCTGTGGATGTATTTTTCTTACTATAACTTTGCCTAACTTACAATAGCAGAAACAGTCGGTGTCCTATTCATATCCTCTCTCTGACCCTGGAGTTCTTCTGCAGACTGGTCCCTTGTGCACAGGCAGCTTCCCACCTTTCCATGCTTTGGCAAGTTTTGAGACTGCAGGGAGCTAACGGTGGTGATAAGTGTGGCATACATTCAGGACAAGACTGGACCACAGGCAATGCTTAACCTGTAGGGAATGGAAATCTGTGGATGAGCCCCTTAGAACCTTTTTCTTCAGTGGGACGATTCTGAAATATGCTCTGCTGGTCTCCCGCAAGATGAACTCAAGTTATCCATATTCAATGAACATTCTTTGTGGAATTCAATTTATCTGTGAGCAGGAAGATTCTCACCTAGGAGAGGTTATTTTCCATATTGGTGGACCACAGTAGTCATAATTGTTCAGTTAGATCTCATTTATTTATATAATCATGGAGCATTTTAACAAAAAGTATTTTCTTATTCTTTGGCTCTTCAAGAATATACTAGTTAAATCACTGAATGTTGTTTTATGTTTTCTTCCTGAGATCATAAACACTCATTGGTCTAAACACTCATACTCTGTATATACAGATGCTACCATTGGCACAGAACCATCATGATTTCAACAGTTCTCCAAAAGAAAGCTTTTTCTTTCTCACCGTATTCCACAAGCAAATTGTTGTATTGCTTACATTATGATGCAAATACAATCTCTCACATATTACAAGTATCAGGATTAGGCTATGTGAGTAATTGGAGAGCTATGAAGACATTCAAATGCAAAATTAAGAGCTGCATCTTTTTGCTTCAAACTGCAAAACATTTGCAAAATAATAACCAGTTTATAGCACAATAAAAAAACCTAAACTATTTTTAAATAATTTTCAGAGTTCTGAGAACCTGTCATATTTTTTATCAAATGTGTAAGAACCCATAAAGTGAAAATAAAGGTAATATAAATGTTGTCAGAAACTGGAGTTGACATTTCTCAATTTACAATGGTAGTAGAGAGATGAACATTTTAGATGTTTTCAAGGCACTGCAAAGGAAATTAAACTACAGTTGCTCTCAGTTAAAATGCATCACTTCACACAATAAACAAACATTCTATAACCTGGGAGCCAATATTAAGCCAACTTGTGGTTTAAAGATATTATGGTCATTGGACCATAATCTAATACAGGAAATAATACAATTATTAGCCCTTCAAAGCCAATCTCTTCAACTTCCCCAGAAACAGCACACATTTATAGAAAACCATTTGCCATTATTTCTATGAAATATATTCTTCATTTAAATGCGTTTGTGCTAAAATTTAAACTGCAAGTTACATTACTTTTTCATAGGCAATTGTAGAGGTCATTATGGTGTTAGCCCCTGAACCAAGTCCACCTCTCCACCACTGTGGTTTCCACAAATCTGAGGGACTGACTAGGTTTTACCTTAAAGCTAATCACAATGTCTCTTTTCTCTTCCTAGTAAATAATGTAGGAATCAGGCTAAGCTTATTGATGGACATGGGTTGCTTCAGCAATGGAAAAATGACATTAGTCAAGCAAATGAAGTACCAAAACGTGTTTCCTGAGAGATTCAGGGAGGAATTCTGTCATGCTCAAAGAAAGGCTCAGAGTATAAATCCTTCTTTCTCTGGACATTATCACTTGAGGATGTGAGGCTGTAGCTATACTGCCCCAGAGACCGGTCCTATGACAAAGACCCGACATAGCAGAGGGTTGGCCTGACAGAATGACTCAGGATCAGAGCCAGGATCACTGGCTTAAGTCAACTCTGAAACATCTCTAACCACCATTATTCCAGTTTTGTGAATCTTTACATGTTTTTGCTCCTACATTTGTTTGTAAGAGTTTTGTTTGTTGGTTGGTTATGTGTTTGTTTTTCTAACTTGTGTGTAAAAGTATTTTAGCAGGTACAGAAGTTTTGATTGCATCCTTCACCATTACCTACAAATAATTCACTATAAAATATTGCAGCAACACATAACAAAATGAAGAAAGAGAAATTTCACTTCTGGATGGTGATAGGCTCAACTGTGTCCCCCAAGATTTATATATTGAAGTCCTAAGCCCCCAGTACCTAAGAATGTGACTATATTTGGAGATAGAACCTTTAAAGAGGTAAGTTAAAATGAGATTTTTAGGGTGGGTCATAACCCAGTCTAACTGGTGTTTTTATAAGAGGAGTTCAAGACACACAGAGACACTGGAGGTGCACACGCACAGAAGACAACATGGAGAGGCAGCAAGTGGCTGACATTTGCAAGTCTAGGAAACAGGCCTCGGAGGAGGCCAACCTTGCCAGCACCTTGGGTTTTCACTCTCTAGACCTCCACAATCACATGAGCCAATTTCTTAAAATAAATCTCTCTTTCTTTGCATGTAAATACATCCTGTTGGTTCTGTTTTCCTGGAGAACCTTAAGTGATGAACTAAAGACACCTATTTCTAAAAATAACCGAGTGGCAATTAAAGTTATAATCAGCCATTATTGAAGCTTAGCATTGCTTATGATTTGTTGTCTATTCAGTCATCCACACACATGTAAAACGACTTCCCTTTTGTATTAAATGAGGTAGAAGAGACATAGAACCCGTGTTTGACTAGGATGTGGCCAGTTTCTTCACTGCCTCCCCAAACACTGGGAGATAAATAAACACAATTAAAACATCATATAAGAATAAGAAGCAGCCAGATGCAGTGGCTTAAGCCCATAATCCCAGCACTTTGGGAGCCTGAGGCAAATGGATTACCTGAGGTCGTGAGTTCAAGACCAGCCTGACCAACATGGAGAACCCCCATCTCTACTAAAAATACAAAATTTGCTGGATACAGTGGCATAGGCTGTAATCCCATCTACTCGGGAGGCTGAGGCAGGAGAATCGCTTGAACTTGGGAGGGAGTGGTTGTGATGAGCTGAGATAGCACCATTGCACTCCAGCCTGGGCAGCAAAAGTGAAACTTCGCCTCAAAAAAAAAAAAAAAAAAAAAGAATAAGAGGCAACATTAGCTTTCTTAATACTCCTGTGGGAGGTGCAGTTAGCATGGATGTTAGCATGGAAACATGTTTCTAACTTTTTCTTGCTGAAGGTCTTGCTCTCTGACAATGCTAAAGAGCCTGGAGAAATGGCTCTGATATCTGTCTCTCTCTCTTTCTTTTGCCCCTTCCCCACTCTCAGCAACTGCTCCTCTCTCCAGTCTTTTAAGTTCTTTCCTTAAGATATTTATGTGGGATATGACTTGTTTTCTTTTTTTTTAATTGTACTTTACATTCTGGGGTACACGTGCGGATCATGCAGGATTGTTGCATAGGTACATACATGGCAAGATGGTTTGCTGCCTTCCTCTTCCCATCACCCATATCTGGTATTTCTCCCCACGTTATCCGTCCTCACTCTCCCTACCCCCAGCTGCCCCTCCACTAGACCCCCAAAACTGACCTCAGTTTGTGATGCTCCCCTCCCTGTGTCCACGTGTTCTAAAGTTCAACACCCGCCTATGAGTGATAACATACGATGTTTGGTTTTCTGTTCTTGTGTCAGTTTGCTGAGAATGATGGTTTCCAGATTCATCCATGGCCCTATGAAGGACATGAACTCACTTGTATTCTTTATGAAAGAAAGTCTACTACAGATGGTCCCCGACTTATGATGAGGTGGTTTAATGATTTTTTAAAACTTTATGGTGATGCTTTGAATATCCATGTAACCATTTTGTCTTTTATTTTCAATAAATCACACAAGATAGTCAACAATTTACTATAAAATAGGCTTTGTGTTAGATGTTATGCCCAACAGTATGTAATATAAGTGCTCCAAATATGTTTAAGGCTAAGCTATGATGCTCAGCAGGTTGGGTATATTAAATTCATTTTTTACTTACAATAGTTTCAACTTATGATGGTTTTTCAGGACATAACCTCACCATAAATCAAGGAGAATGGGTACTTCTCTTCATAAAATAACTTCGTTGGGTGATATTTGCTGTTTTCAACAAATTATCGACATTAGAACCCATGAAATGGTAAAAGCTAAGAGGTATAGAGCTAAGAAAGTTGCCCCCTCTTCTGGGAGTCTTGAATCAGGTCAACAAAGCATGGTTTGCTCTGCCAGGCTGCAAACCCTCTGAAAGTCATTTGCACTCAAGTTCAAAAGCAGACACTTAAATGAAGAAGACAAGACCTATTCCAAGTCTCCTTTCCTTGAAGAGATAATCAAGAGTAGTCTGCAGACAAACAGAATGTTCTTTCTGCTGCCTGCCCCAACTCCAACACTGGGGTTACTTACAGACAGAAAAGAATGTTGCTTATTATGCTTGTGTCTAATCAGATACCTGTTTCAAAATTCAGATGTAGTTCTATAAACCTCACTAGTAATCATTTGTGAGAAATCTATCTAGGTGTTTATTAAGCACAGTGCTATTACTTTAAAGCAAGCTTGTCCAACCTACAGCCCATGAGCTGCATGCAGCCCAGGATAGCTTTGAATGCAGCCCCAAATTCCAAAACTTTCTTAAAACATTGTGAGATTTTTTTTTTAGCTCATTAGCTGTTGTTAGTGTATATTATGTGTGGCCCAAGACAATGTTTCTTTCTCCAAAGTGGCCCAGGGAAGCAAAAAGATTGGACAGCTTGCTTTAAAGAATATAATAAAAATCATATTATTAATAATCTTAACAGTAACAATGTCTTTTAACATTCTTCTCTTGTGCTGAACACAGTCTTGCTTTTAATTATAATTTTAGTACCTCTACTATGAAGCTATGATAAACATGTTGCAAATATTACAAAAATTGAGGGTTCTGGTAGCTGATTGGAGGCACTGACATAACTTAGGTGCTAAGTATGTTAGAAATCTGGTTTATACAATAACGGTCCATGAAATAACCCATCAATACAAAGCAATATGGATCAAGGGCAAACAGAATTGTTCTTGCTCAGATTTAAAACTCTGAAAATGGATCTACTGTTTTTGAAATGCACATTTCAAAATAATTTATGTATTTGGAAATTGCTTCCACTTTACAGAATTTTCCATATGCTAAATAAAGCATAACATTAAATGACAAATATCATCATATTTCCTAATAAACGTGTATTTCAGAGAAGCACCCACTTAATGTTAAGTGTACTGATTCAAGAATATGGGCTGTTAAATTTCTGTTTATGTAAGCAAGCTGGGCAGGATGACAGCAGGAATGGGCCTGTAAGAGGCCATTTAAAGGACCTGTATAAAATGAATCATAAGAGAAAATAAAAATTTCATGCCCCAATTGTGGGTAATGTGTTATCAGTAGTATTGGCTCTTTATTCTGTACAATGGTCATAAGTGTAATATTATCAATTCTTGTCAGACATTACTAAAGGTACTTTCAAATTGTAATGTGTAGCACATGGTACATGAAATTTTCTAAGTTCTTATCCTACTACCAACATAGTATTTTGGGATATATGTTAAATGAATCCATCAGCTTCTATTTTTACATTTCTATCATAAAAGTAATTTAAGGTTATTCAAAATATTTAAAATTAATAGTAAAGAAATATTCCTTCATAGTTGCATCTGGCAAAAGAAACTGCTCTAATATTTGTATATTTCTGTGTGTATTTGTTCTTATACAATATATGCTTTCTACAAGTGGAAAAGACAGTGCATACTCTTTCTTCACTAGTTTTTGCCACATAATAATATATTAAATATCTTTTCAGATGAGAACATTTAAAAATATGTTGCATTCATTATATTATACAGACACATTCATCTTTTTGTGTGGCAAATTCTCTACAGAATAATTTATTTTATGTTTTCTTCAATTTTTTCTAAAATAAACAATGCTGCATTGAACCTCATCATGTATGTCTCTAATTTCTAGGGGATGGATGGAAATAAATAAATACTTAAATGATTAGAGTGCATAGTTTTCATCCAGAAGTCACAAGTGCTAAGATTTGATTTCAAATGTAGGCAACCTCTCTTTATGGTTGATATTCTATTTAACACCATCTCATTATAATTGATTCATATGAACAAAATGTCTCATAAAACATTTTTTTCTGGTTACAGTTTCATCACCATATGTAATAAGCATTTTACTATTCTTTTAAATAAAACAGGAATTACAATTTTCTATGATTTTATGAATTTGATAAAAACAGTTCACTACCAGACGTCAAACTATACTACAAGGCTACAGTAATCAAAACAGCATGGTACTGGTATCAAAACAGAGATATAGACCAATGGAATAGAACAGAGGCATCGGAAGCATCACAACACATCTACAACCATACAATCTTTGATAAACC
>CM052650.1:158407508-158439870 GCA_028533165.1 Leontopithecus rosalia | reverse complement strand
TTTCCATTTTTTAATCTCAGATTTCTAGAGAATTTATTTTTGTGTCTTCTTTGATCATTTATCACTTTAATTAAATGATTAATTAGGTTGTCACCTTTTAAGTATTTATTTGGTAATTGGGAATATTTTTCATATAAATTTTTAGTGGCATTGCTGGTGTTATTTTCCTCAAATTTGTTCACTCTACTTAACTCCCATTCTAGTTTCTTTACTTCCAACTATTTATTTTATGGCCTCTGAATTTCTGAAGGGCATGAATACACTATTTTAACTGAGATATTCTGGCCCCCCCCCTTTTTTTTTTTTACATTTTCTGTATCACAGTAGCAATAACACAGCAACAACTGTTTTGATTTGCTTTTCAATAGTTTAGGGAGTACAGGTGGGTTTGGTTACATGAATAATTTATTCTCGGGTGTTTGCTGAGATTTTTGTGCAACGATTCCTCAAGCAGTGTACTATATATCCAGTAGCAGTCTTTTATCTTTCACTCTCCTCCCAAACTTCCCCTCAGATTCCCCAAGTCCATCATACCATCCTTAACAATATGTGTTTTTTTAAACGTCTATAGAGTACCCATGTTCATTAGGACACAGTTCTGATGTAGCTAGTGAATGGGTAGGATGTCCTCACTGCTTGGGAATAAACAACCATTAAATATCTGTCAGACCAATCAGCTTTGGGTACACTTGACCTGACTCATGTAATTTCCAGGATGGCTCATTTATTTTCCAATTAAGACCACACAGAGCCCTCTGCTCCAGTATTAGCAATGTTTGAGTGGCTGCTCCACCAGTCTGGGTGTGGTTTGAAACCACTGATGTGTTATAGTTGTGTATTACCATTCCATATCCTAGAGTATCTTGATTGATACTAGTAGTTTCCGTCATCATACTTTTATAAAAGTTTATTGAGAAAAATGAAGAGATGATATGTTTTTAATCTTCTACTCAATCCATAAGAGAGTTCTATAACATAACAATATGGTGTCATATATATATACACCATGGAATACTATGCAGCCATAAAAAACAATGAGTTTGTGTCCTTTGTAGGGACTTGGATGAATCTGGAAACCATCATTCTCAGCAAACTGACACAAGAACAGAAAGCCAAACACTGTATGTTCTCACTCATAAGTGGGTGTTGAACAATGAGAACACGTGGACTCAGGGAGAGGAGCATCACATACTGGGGGCAGTTCCGGGGGTGTAGGAGAGAGAGAGCAGGGGGTGGGGAGGGGGTGGGAAGGGATAACATGGGGAGAAATACCAGATATTCATCTAAAGTAAAATAAATACATAACTATATAAAGGGATGAAGACACTGCTTTTATTACTTCTTGATCTTTATTAGCATTCTTTTTTTTTTTTTTTGAGATGGAGTTTCGCTCTTGTTACCCAGGCTGGAGTGCAATGGCGCTATCTCGGCTCACTGCAATCTCCGCCTCCTGGTTTCAGGCAATTCTCCTGCCTCAGCCTCCTGAGTAGCTGGGATTACAGGCACGTACCACCATGCCCAGCTATTTTTTTGTATTTTTAATAGAGACCGCGTTTCACCACATTGAACAGGATGGTCTCGATCTCTTGACCTCGTGATCCACCCGCCTTGGCCTCCCAAAGTGCTGGGATTACAGGCGTGAGCCACTGCGCCCGGCTTTATTAGCATTCTTTAATCCCAGGACCAAAATTTTATCCTCCAACCCCAGCACTTATGTTATACAATTTTCTCACCCATCATAAAGTATTTTAGTTTACTTAATATTATGTTCATCAGTCTTTTTTCTGTTGCATTTTGTATGTGTGTGTAATGTCTTTACATTACATATATACATACACATATATGTATAATGTCTTTCTCTAAGTTTTCAATGCTTCCAGCACTCTCCTTTTTGTTTCTTTCATAGAGCAAAATCCCACTCACTTTTTTTTCGTAATACTAACTACCACCTCTACATGGACAATACCCATATATGCATCACTTCCAAATAATTTGCCTATTTTTCAATCCTCTACTGTAAATTCATTGTGTTATCTAAACTAAATAGATGCTGAATTCATTTTGGCTAAATATTCATTTGGCAAGAACAAAATTGATCTATTATTTAAAAAGCTACTCCTCTATTTCTTAATCATCCATTGAAAATAGGGTAAATTTCACAGTACTCGGATATTCATTAGCACAACACAGTTCCCTTGTCCTTAGCTAACTCATCCCACTGCCTGGCAGGAAATTCTCCATAGATTTGAACTAACATGTGTCCTGCTAGCATTGCCAACATTTTCTAGTTCTGTCTCTTCATCCACAGAAAGGATAGCACTTATCACGTAATAAGCCTACAAATATTGGGAGAAGATCCTTGCTTTCCATATACAACACTATTGTATTGTCACAGTAGTGCATGTGACAACACATAAACAATTTTTCTCTTAGATATACTTATTCTGACTCTCATCATCTTATATGTGTTTACCCATTCCATTGTTTGAATTCTGTAGTGTAAAAATAATTATGTCTCCTAAAGTTACAACTAAATATGCTGTTTTGTTGGGGAGAGAGTTGTCAGAGACAAAAACAGATGATTGCCATTTTAAGGGGGACTTAAAGGGTGTATGTAACATAAAGAAATTCCAGTGGGTCAGAGCAATACAAAATGCCAAGAAGTGACTTTGAGAAATTTAGCACAAGCTTGGAAAAGCAGTGGAATGTAAGAAGTAGATGAAAATGAAAAGAAATGAGTGTCTGAAGGCATAGTGTGAGACTACTATGACCTATCATTTTCTTAAGACACTTCTGCACATACAGATATTCACCAATATGGTCTGTTAGAAAAGGTCATTTACAATTAGGTCAATTAATTTCAATGTGTGTTCTATGAAACCTTAGGCTACTTAGGTTTTCTAGTTTCTCTAGAATAAGATACATACTGTCTTAGGAATCTTATTTACTGCAAGATTTTATTTTAAAAAGTGTAATAGTGTCTTTTGAAAGGTCACTTTTATAGCTTTTAAGAAATATAAATCTGCATTACAAACTGAATTCTATTTCTCATTTTCACAACTATCAATTTTATCAGATACTAATAGAGTAAGAGGATTTTCTGAGTGGAGCAATGTAATTACAAGTATATGTATCCAACTATACTTGAAATGTTGCCTGTTCTGCCCTGGCTCCATAAGAAATTCATTGACTTGAGACTTCAGAGAGAAGTGTCTTTCATTTACATAGGTGTACAGTATATGTGTAACATGAGGGTAATTAACTGAATGGCCTCAGTAATTGGGACCAAATCAATTTTCATTCATTCCTAGCGAAATATCTACTCAGGATTAGGGAACATAATTTCGGATGAATAAAAAGAATAAAAAAAGCTAGCAGAATAGATCAGATTCTTTTGTTAGCAAGTTGAATTCAAGTCTTTCAGGATTATTTCAAGAACATGCATGCAGATTGAAATAGCATCAATCTAATTGGCAGCCAATTCACTGCTTTCCACTAAAAAGATATCTGAGTCATAAATTGTGATGAAAATTAAATTTTCTTTCAGAGGCAGAATATCTGATTCAAAAAGTTGTAATGAAAAAATTATAATTCATTCTCACAAAAGAGAAAAAACTTTGTAGTAATTTTTTGATTAATCACACTTCATTGTCTACTCAAGAGCTAGTCTTGCATTAGTTGTTAATAATGTTCATTTTATGGATTTTTTTAATTTGACAATTATGCAGTTACTGACATAAGATTGAATTTTTATTTTCTTAGATTTTAACTTTTTATTTCCTCAAATATTTACTAAAAATATAACCATAGTAGCAAATTTTGTTCCAATGTGTAATACACCCACCCACCCACACACACACACACTTACATAATAATTAATTATTTTTTTACACAAATACTGAACTCTATTATATTAGGGAAGCTATGTAAAAAGTGTTGATATTTGTTAGATTGATTCAGTCCTTCTTCTGATTTTTAGATTTCTTTTGGATATTTTTGTATGCTTTCTGTTAAGGACACTTCAAATTAAATTTTAAAAATCAAAGAAATAAATGTTGATATGATTTTTATTGTCACTTCATTGAACTGTGAGATTTGGAAAATATTTTAGAAAATAATTTTGGCATAAATTTTGGAAAATTTCTATTCTTGCTTTAACACCTTCTTATTCATATGTTACCTGAACTTAGGTCTTCCTTTAAAAGCTTCAGCAATCCATATATATCTTACACATCTTTTCTTAAATGTCTATGAGCATTCAATGTGTTTTGCTGTTATTATAATATACATCTTTCTTTCAATTACGTATCTTAATCCTTTTTTTATTATTCTTTTGGAAGGTTACTAATTTTTATATGTGGCACTTATGAGTAGCAACATTGCTGAAGTATCTCAGTTCCATGAGTGGAGATGAGAACTTCTTTGGTTTTCTACATAGATAGTCATAAGCCTGGCAAAAAATTCTGATGCTTTCTTCTAATCTGCATCTCCTATTTTGTTTTCATCTTGAATTGCATAGGCCAAGCAAGACAGCCAGATGTTGCTGAATAGAAGCTGTTTAATTAACAAGCAACATTTCAAACAATATTTGCTTTAAAATTTCCAATAGATATCAATTGTCAAATTTATTAAGTTCTATCAGTTTCCTAAGTTTGCGTAACATTAAATGCTTTACAAAAGATGCATTGTTTCTCTTTTTAAGTCTTACTCCTATGAATCACATTTCTAGATTTTTTTTTAGTTTGTATGATCATTGTATTCCATCCACCTTTTACCTAGAAATTTTGTATGCATGCTCATAATTGAAATAACTTTAAAAATGTTTTTTACTACTATTGTGTAATAGGGAATGCAAGGAGGAATTAAACACATAAGACCATAAGGGTCACTTTCTCTTTTCCTCCATCTTCTGATACAAAGTGTCAGAATAATACAAAGTAGCAGAATAATAAATTGATTAAGAAGGCAACTCTGAAACCCACTGTTTGAGTTCAAATTCTGTTTCTGCCGCTTACTGTTGTGTGACTGGGTATATTGATTACTTACTACCTAGTTTGTTTCTCTTGAGTTGAATTTCTTCATCTGTAAAACAAGGATGATATATGAGTATTGAAAAAAATAAATGAAACATACATATGAAGTACTTAGGAGAGTGCCCAATACATGGTATGCACTTGATAAACTTTGGCTAATTTTTGTGCAAATGTTTGTCAATAAAACACATGAAGATCATAAACCAAAGGAAGTAAATTTACAGTCTGGGTAAGAGGTCAAATTCAATGTAGACAGAAGACTTTAGAAAGTTCTATGAAGGCAAAATAAGAGTGATGTAATGTACACCCTAAAGATAACAATGGGATACCATTGTTGATGTTAACCTTTGTTAAGAGGCAGATGCCAGTAACAACTCATTCATGGGATTTGGCTATAGGAAGGACAAATGGATTAATTGATCTATATATGATAGGAATGGACGGTCAGGGAAGGTGTCTCTGTGTCTGGTGTGTGTGTGTGTGTGTGTGTGTGTGTGTGTGTGTGTGTGTGTGAATGAGAAACAATCATAAATGATGCTGGTAAAAACTTTCAGTCTGACAGATGGAAAATACAAGACAGAGCACAGGTAGGACAAGAATCTGAACTGTGATGTAAAGAAAAAGTAGGCCAGGTGCAGTGGCTCATGCCTGTAATCCCAGCACTTTGGTAGGCTGAAGTGGGAGGATTGTGAGGTCAGGAGTTTGAGACCAGCCTGGCCAATATGGTGAAACCCCATATCTCCTAAAAATGCAAAAATTAACCGGCCATGGTGGTGCACGCCTGTAGTCCCAGCTACTTGGGAGAATAAGGCAGGAGAATTTCTTGAACCTGGGAGGTGGAGGTTGCAGTGAACTGAGATCAGGTCACTGCACTCCAGCCTGGGTGACACAGCAAGACTTCATCTCAAAAAAAAAAAAAAAAAAAAAGAAAGAAAGAAAAAGTAAAGAAATGCATAAATAGCAGGAATGAGGAAAATGATTGAAGAAGATTAAGACAAATTTGCAGATTTGTTTGCAGAAATTCTACTTATATCCTACTAATGCTTCCTTCTTGTAAATCTGTGAAGTGTAAGATTGATTGCCAAGAGTGAGTAGAAAGCTGGAGATCTAAAAGTTCGAAGAAAATGAAGATACATGGAATTCTCATTTTTTAAGTATCAAGATTTTTTTAAACTTTCTGTCAAAATTCATCTAATTATACATGATCTGACTGGATGTTTGGGACTTGTGACAACTGCATTTTAAACGTGTTTTGAAAACAGAAGTTCATGTTCACTGCTGGCACCAGACATGCAGAAGACACAGATAAGATCCCACATTAAAGTGACAAATCAGGCATGTTTATTTTAAAGAATTAATCCTTGCATGCTCATTAAAGCTGAGTAAATGGCTTCAAAGTCCTCATTTCTAAGATCAATATCTTTTTTTTTCTCTAGTGCTATGACAGATAACATGACTGGTTAATTTGATTGATCAAAGTTCAGCAAGGAAAGCAGACCCCATGAATGGTGCTTTAAATAGGAAATGTAATAAGCAATTTTGATATAGCAAATAGGAGATTGTAAAGGCAACCTGGAACTGGCAGAAAACTAGTACAACTCCCACACATGTGGAAAACAAAGGCTGGAGGCAGAATTAGCAGAGCCTAGAAGTTGGGACTGACAAGTAAGAACAGGATCATAGAGGTCAGAGTTTCAAAAATTAGAGAGAAAACATGCTGCTGATACAGATGCTGTCTAACACAAAGAGAGGAAAAAAGATACTCCAGCTTTTAGCTTCCTCCTTCTTTCAAATCCCCCATCAACGCCTCCAATTGGACAAAATTAGCTGCAAGACAATTGGCTGGAGATCCTGAAAACAGTAATTTCTTGGGCTATCAGATTCAGAGGGAGAAGGACCCAGAACGGATCTGAGAGCAAAGAGATAAATGGCCAGCATAATAAGCAGGCTCACGTATGTTTAGAAAACCAAATAACTTATTTATATTGTTAGGTAGATACTTATATATCTGGCTAAGTGGAACAATGTTCTTATGTTACAAAATTAAGGGTAAGATCTTTAAAAAAAATTCTTGCTAATTATTTGGCAACTAATAAAATCTCATCAAAATTACCCATCATCGACTAGCTTTATCATTAGCTGAAGTCACTGAAAATTAATTCTTGAAACTATATCTTCCTATCTAGCTAAATTTAGTTAATGTCTGTAAAAATTCAATTGTCAGAAGAATAATATAAAACAATAGGGGAACTATGCATATAGATTTATTCATTAAAAAATAGTTGAAAACCTGTGATGGGTTTGCTGTATTTACCCAGATAACATATATGTATATAATAATCTTTTAAACCATACCTGTAACTCTTCAAAAAAAATCCCAAGCTACTTATGACATTATAATATTTAAAAAGAGAAGAAACTATTTATCACTTTTATTTTCATAATACTAATATGTTAAGTATAAAACAATAAATTATTTATAAAAAAGTGATTTTGTTATTTAAAATATTAGCTGATAGAGAAATTCAATTCTTTTTTATTTAATATAAAACCGGAAACTGAATTTTTTCTTATTTTATGTCATACCAATAGTAGTTTATTATTATTATTATTATTTTAATTGCATTTTAGGTTTGGGGATACATGTGCAGAACGTGCAAGATAGTTGCATAGGTACACACATGGCAGTGTGTTTTGCTGCCTTCTTCCCCTTCACCCACATTTGGCATTTCTCCCCAGGATAGCCCTCCCCCGCTCCCCCCTCACCCCCCTACACTGCAGATAGTAGTTTTAAAGCGATGTGAATTTAGGAAATTATTTTCATATTCTATTAGTTCTGTTGTTCCTCTTAACCTCTTGTGGCCCTGTAATCTGTTGAATACCTTGAATGAACAATTTTGTACTTATTTACATCTGACGTATTTTCAGTTTAGAAAATTTATCTTTCTAATATTACCTTGTCAGAATACAGATTAATTTGTTTAACATGTAGTTGAATCACACAATTTTATGCAACTTATTGTAAAAGTCAGCAACAAAAAGTAGGTATATTTTTCTTAATGTTAAACAATAGTTACTGCTATTGTGTTTGCCAAAATAATTCGATGGAGAGAGATAAGTATTTTCAGATATTTTTAATTATTTCACACTCCATACTATAATTGCTGGCTTACAGTAGGTGCACAATTTTTCAAGGTTATGAATCAAAGCATACACTGCAGATTTTTATTAAAAAACTTGTTTTGGATACTTTGCTCAAAACATATAACATATTTCTGCATGTTATGTGGCAATTTAGTCAAAAAAAGTTTCAGCAAATTTCTTAATCTTTCATAACTTTAAATATTTCTGTTTTCAGTTGTTGAGTGTCAAAAGGAATCTGGTTTATGAAACTTGAAAATAAGTGTATGTTATGCATACATATAGTATTTCTATAGTATACTAGATATTTTAAGATCCAAAGATTTACATATATCCTATCACATATGCCAAAGATACCAATTTTCTAATTGTACAGAAGTGTTTTTGATGTTTATGATTCTTTGAAAAAGCATATATACTATTTTATAGAGTTACCAAATTTCCTAGATTTTCAGTGACAGCCCTAAGTTTTAAGAGGCTATTTATATCTCTCAAACAAACATCAAAATGCCTGGAATTCAAATATGTAGTGGTTTGTGTTAAGCCAGACATCTTTTAAACACTGTGTAACCTAACAATCCATGGAAGTGTGGTAGTGAGATATAGGTAACTGGGAGTAATACAAAGTAATTATAACGACATTTTAAAACATCATCATAAAAGAAACTTTGGCTAGGTCCCCACCCAAATCTCATCTTAAATTGTAGCTCCCATAATTCCCATGTGTTGTGGGAGGGACCCAGTGGGAGATAATTGAATGATGGGGGTGGTTCCCCCCATACTGTACTCTTGGTAGTGAATAAGTCTTATGAAATTAGATGGCTTTACAAGGGGTTTTCCCTTTCACTTGCCTGTCATTCTCTCTGACTTGCCACCATGTAAGACCTGCCTTTGCCTTCTGCCATTACTGTGAAACCTCCCCACTCATGTGGAACTGTGAGCTCATTAAACATATTTTTCTTTATAAATTACTCAGTTTCAGGTATCTCTTTATCACTGGTGTAAAAATGAACGAATACACTCCATACAAGATTTTTTATCAAGCCAGTTACCACAATAAACTTAATTGGGTGGGGAGAACTCTGAGAAACATTGTAAAACTCACGTCTTGAAATAATCTCACATCAGGGCAAGGAAGTTGGGTTATCCTTTTTTTTTTTTTTTTTTTAAGATGGGCTCTCACTCTATCAATCAGGCTGGAGTGCAGTGGCACAGTCTTGGCTCACTGCAGCCTCTACCTCCCAGGTTCAAGTGATTTTCTTGCTTCGGCCTCCCAAGTAGCCGGGATTACAGGTGCGTGCTGCCACAGCTGGCTAATTTTTGTATTTTGAGTAGAGACAGGGTTTCACCTTTTGTATTTCTAGTAGAGGCGGAGTTTCACCATGCTGTCCAGGAGGCTCTTGACTGCCTGACTTTGTTATCCTTTTGCCTCGGCCTCTGAAAGTGCTGGGATGACAGGCATGAGCCACCATGCCAGGCTGGAAGTTGGCTTATCTTAAAGTGATTGACTCAGTTACTTCTCATGGCTGATAATTCGTGGGACCAAGACTATACTCAAATATCCCCATTATTCTGAGAGATAGTTTAATTATTTTTCTCTCTTTTCTATTTTCTGTTTCCTCCTTTCCCCGACTTCCTACTTAGCTCTTTAGAAATACAGTTACAGCCTTTTACCTTCTCTTCAGCAGACACTCCCCACAAGGCAAGTGCATCTAACTATGGACTGAGAAACCCCAGAGTGGAACATTCACATACCAGGAGGTTGCCTTGAGAGATAACCTTCAGTTTACAACCCAAAGTCCCGCTACAAAACGCTCCCATCTGAAGAGTTGTCGGCCACCTCTACAACTCTGTCTGACTATGAAAATGCCAGCTCACCTGTCTTGTAAATAAGGCACTGAGCTAGCATGCAGACCACCCCCCTGCTCTCTTCCTCTCCTACCTTTTAAAAATGGCTTTCTGCTCTGAAAGCAAAGCAGAACCCTTAAGACAGGAAGCCTATACTGTTTCCTCTAAGCTAGTTTTGAAATAAAAGTCACTTTAAATACCAGACCTCTCTCTCCTGTTATTAGAATCTGCAAGAGACAAGCAACTGAACCTGCATTTTGTTTCCAGGGCATAATGAAAAGCGGGGGCCAAGGGCAGAAGCAGGAAGTCAAGATCTCTTTCCCATGGGTCTTCTGCGCAACAGCCTGAAAACCGCAAATGGACTGCATCCCAGCTAAGACATGCTCTGTATCTAGATGGGAGTGGGCAAATGGCTTCTAATGAATGCACCATTGAGTTAACAGCCTGGGCTGGGGTTAGGAACTACCTGTCCCAAGATGGTGCTGGGCACCTGTCTCACCCTCCCAGTATGTGTGCTGAGGCCCACAGTAGGGGAAGGGGTGCAAAAAAGTGAAATGCGTATGTATACTTGCTTTCCTCCTTCCCTACTCCCCTACTCAGTGGCCCTCCCCAACCACCTCCTTTGCTTTCCCCAGGGAGGAGGAAGCAGCAGCAATTGCTAGGAGGGGTTGAAGAAAAGGCAGCCAAGAAGCTATCCAGGATAGATCATGCAAGACTCTAAACCCCACATTTCGACCCATCCCTCATCCTTGATGGTCCCAGTGACTTAACTTACAAAGCACAAATTCAAATTCAAGGAGAGCATGATTAAGAATTTCAAGGCCAGGCATGGTAGCTCATACCTGTCATCCCAGCACTTTGGGAGGCTGGGGTGAGAGGATCTCTTGATCCCAGGAGATTGAAGCTACAGTGAGCCGTGATGGTGCCAATGCTCTCCAGCCTGGGGGAGCAGGCTGTCTCAAATAAATAAATGAATAAAAATCAAGATGTCTCTGAAGCTGCCCTTAACTGCAGAGCATCCTCACACATTTATAGAAAAGTTCTCAGGCAGGTTATATGGATACTGAAAGGTTTTTGGAGTACAACGGGTGTGACGGCACCTTTTATGGGAAGAGAGCACATTAGTTTGGGAAGCCCCATGTAAATGTTTTTATTTATCAGAATTTAGAAGAATACCAAATGAGCAATGTTTGCCCCTCAAAATAGGAGCACCTTAAAACAAAATTGTAGATCATATGTTCATTACCATTCAGACTTTGTACACAGTACACTAAAACATGACCAAGGAAGGCCCAAAACTATATGCATTTATTTAGCCAAGGAGGAGGGTGTATCCGGGAAAAAAAAATACAAATCAAAGAGCATCTGTCACCTGAGCTTTTTCCAAAAGGGGTTTTTGGAACATCAATATTTAGAGATGAAGCAAGGAGGGACAAAAGGGAGGGAGGGTAGGCCATGAAGCAGATGGTTACATTCTTGTAAGGCTCTGATAAGCTTCAGTAAATCTACATTTTACATGTGAAAAGAGAAAATGAGGCTATGACACAGGGCTGAGAAATTACAGCTATCTGTGAACAAGAAAAAAAGGCAGTTTCTGCCTAACTCAGTTCCCAAGCTTAGCATTCCCTTTCGCCTAGTATGAGTCCTAAGATTCTATTTTCTCTCATAATTCAAGTACAGAAAACAGAAAGATGTATGTAAATTTTAAAATTTGCCCAAAACGTGGCTCAAGCCTGTAATCCCAGCACTTTGGGAGGCCCAGGCAGGTGGATCGCGAGGTCAAGAGATCGAGACCATCCGGTCAACATGGTGAAACCCCGTCTCTACTAAAAATACAAAAAATTAGCTGGGCATAGTGGCGTGTGCCTGTAATCCCAGCTACTCCAGAGGCTGAGGCAGGAGAATTGCCCGAACCCAGGAGGCGGAGGTTGCGGTGAGCCGAGATTGCGCCATTGCACTGCAGCCTGGGTAACAAGAGCGAAACTCCGTCTCAAAAAAAAAAAAAAAAAATTGCCCAAAACTTTGGAAGTCAAACGTTAAAACCTATCAATTATCCTTGATTTACTGTCAAAGGGTTGATGTGGGGACTATGGGTGGAGAACTTCCAACAAACTCATCTGGAAGAAGCAAAGGACCTTTCAAAAAGTACTTTCTATTAGGTGAATGATAATCGTTTTTATGACCCTTCGAAGTTAAATGTTACTTTATTTGCCAAAACAAAAATGGTAGAAAAAAAATCTGCAGATTAGAAATGGTTTTATAGACTTAAATATTATTAATGTCAGGAGATTAACAGTTTTAAAATGAGGATGTGTATAGTTTCGCATAATTTAATATGGAAATTAAAAAGAAGATATAAAGCAGTGAGAGATTAGTAGTAGTTTTCACTCCTCAAAAGATTGACTATAAGATTACACAAAATGATTATTCAAATACATTTAAAATTCAGTTTGACTTCCGAAAAATAGTTAACTCCCTCTTTCAGGAATAGATCTGAAGTATATATACATATATATATATATATATATATATATATGTATTTCTTGTCTTTTTCTTTTTTATTTAAATAGAATAATTAAGGCAGAGAAAGAAATCTTAATCATTGAGATTAATTTGATTTAAGCATATCTCATAACAATATGAATTCATTGCTAAATTTAAAGAGAAAAATGAAACAAAAAATCATAAGGATGCTTTGGATTTTATAAGGCCTTCTCACTCAGGTGTTGTATAATGCAAAATATTGCAGAAGTAATAATGCTTAATTTAGGAATTTCATTTTACATATAAAGACGTTGTGAAAGAATAAAAATAAATCTCAGATCCTGAAATCACTAAGCCAAGGCAAATCTGCCTCCTATTTTATTCCAGTAAGATAGCTACAAAGATAAAAAAGCTACACACCTCCCTCATATCCTTAGTAAGATAGTTACAAAGATAAACAACCTACATAGGGAAATTCCTTATGGGCCTCAAGATATTAACCGTAAAAATGTTCTGTTGAATTTCACCCTGGCAATGTAAACTGACAGCTTATCTTCACAACTCCTGGACAGAAAGTCATCCCTCTGCTCACCTGAGACAAATGCATATTCCACTGCTTCCTCTGCCCTACTGTTTATGTGAAAATGCAGATTCACTGAGTCAGTCTAAATTGTTCATTCAGTGAAAAGCTGATCAAGGACTCAAAAGAATGCTTAACCTTTTCTGCTTATCTACCTGTGATCTGGAAGCCCCACCAATACCAAATCAATATATATCTTACACATATTTATTGTTGTCTCATGTTGTCATAAAACACAAAAGCAAGTTGTACCCCGATTACTTTGGGCACATGTTGTCAAGACCCCGAGGCTTGTCATGAAGGAATCCTTAACTTGGCAAAATAAACTCTCTAAATTGATTGAGATCTGTCTCAGATGATTTCCATTCACAGTCTTAAGGCATTTGAAATGTTTCATTTATAACACTTCGTTCTAATCATTTTTCTGAAAAGTTATATAGTTGGTCATTCTAAAGATTCTCTGCAAAATACTGCCTTTAAAAGTATATCACTTGTTTATTCATGTTACCTAGCAATCATTTATGAATATTTAATTTTAATGAAATCCTTCTTATTTCTTTCAGATTGGGTCTATGTGTCATAAAAACTTTAAGATTTGTTGTTCAAAGTGTTCTTTCTTCTTTGAACTCTTGAACCATAGTTCAGGCAGGTGTCAGCTTCGGAGCTGGAAGTGATTTTCTCTTGGTACAGCAACAAACACTGCTTCCCATTGTGTGTGAGCCTTGATGAGAAGTTTGACGTTGCCTTCTTCACTGTACTTTTGTAATTTATATGTCTTTTCTCTCCATTTACATACAAATATACACACACTAATTTCACAGTGGCACAGGTAGATGTGGATCACATGCAGGCTTTGTGTGCGCTTCAACCCCAAGACCCCAGTGTTGCTTCAATTAAAAACATTCAAATCCACGGTCAATTTTTGATAGCTTCATTCCTCCACCTCCTCTTAATCTTTCCCTTGATACTAGTTTCAAGTCTCTCAGTCAACCCTTCCTGGATATTAACTTGTTTCATATTACATCTCTAGAGACTACGTTCTAAAAAATTTCTTAATGTGATCTTAAACAGTGATAGCACTTAAACTGTGATCTCTAGTAATTATTCTACCAGTTCAGGGATTTTTTTCCCCCGGTTTACTAATTGAATGGTTTTTAATTTATTTTTTTAATTTCTAATAATTCTTCGTGTTCTTTCTCCTATCCTAGTAAGTGCTTCTGTTTAATAATGCCTGTTTCTTTCTCAATGCTATTATTATTATTTTATGCATTTGAGAAAATAAACGGGTTTGTTTTGTTTAATTGCTAATTAATTTTTTGCCTTGGATTATAAAGTAATTAATTATTGACTTGACTTGTGGGTTTTGGAATTTATACTGCAAAATCTTCTTGAAGAGCTGTTTCCTCTGCCTTGTCACTCTTTGTTTCATTTCTCTCTCTCTCTCTTTTTGACCCTCTCTATCCAAATGTTCTACAGTTTCTTCCAACTAACAATTTTGTATTTAAATACAAAGTTAGTATTTATGCTGGCAGACTGGGGGTAATATTGGGATTAGAAATATAGTTACATGGCTGCTTGCCAAAGGGAAGCTTGGCCGGGAACCTCTCCATAGACTTTGTTTCTTCCTGATATTCTCTGCATACTCTACTCTCCCTGATATATGCCATAGCCCCTTCTTCTAGAATTAGCTATAGTCTCTCACTCCAGAGACACCCTGAACCTTGGCAACTGCCTTTCTGTTTGGGAAACTCAGCCCCAGGCTATTTTCTAGCAGTAAATTTGGAATGGGTCTCCAAGTTTATAAGAATTAGTTCTAGTTCTGTTACCCACGGATACCAATTCATAGCTGCCTGAAACTTCTCTTCCCTGGCCCCCAGTGGAAACCAACTTCAATCCTAATTGTTGTTTTTGTCCAATTTCTAGCCGTTGGAGATGTCTGTTTTATTTTTGCCTGGACTGTGTCAATATTTTTTCTTTTAAATTTTGTCTAGGATTGTTATATGTTTTGAAAGGGTAAGGGGATGAAGTAACTATACTCAAAATATGAAATTACAATGCTTTCTGTATTAAAGCCTTGCAGATTATAAAATGAGAAAACACTGAAGGTAAATTATTTGATATAATTAATGTTAAAGGCATTAATAATGATTGAGAAAACCAAAAACACCACCTTTGTGTGGATGGCCATGCTCCAGTGCCCATTGCTCTGGGTCAATTCAAAGATTATGCCGTATAAATCATATATGAATCTTGTAATGCTCTTATATTTATGTCCATTTTATAAGTGAGAAAACAGGTAAAGTAAGCAAAGTGACTTGCATGATGTCACAAAACTGAGAAGCAATAGAACAGAAATTTAGAGATTCATTTGATTCTAAAAGGGGCACATTTTGTATGATACCATGTCATCTCCCTAAGTGTTGATTAAACATTTAAAGATGTATAACTATTTCAATGAAGATATTTCTTATTTTTGATTTATATGTATATATACATATAAATCAAATCTATCATCTATCTATCTATCTACCTACCTACCTATCTATCTATCTAAAATATTCCAGAAGTTGTTTCCTAAGCCAAGAAGCTCTCCACCATTTTGAAAAATGCAATAGCTGGAAAATGCTTTTAGTTTTACATCTTTTACTTAATGCCTGACAAAAGTCATGTTCACTAAAATCAACTTGAAATTAAATCGAAATTATCATTCATTGTCAGAAAGACTAAGGACTCAATTATTCTCTTCCTAGCTTGGAATAATTTAAAACACATTGTAATTAAGAGTTTTTAGAGTTTGGCCAAAACTCAACTGTGAACCCATCTGTAACAGAGACTAACTAATTGCTCAAGAAACTTGTTTCTTTCTCTTGGATGCACAGCTGAACGACAGAAATTAGCCCCTCACATGGAGATGTGCCTTACAGTTGAAACATGAGCTGAGCCGACCAGGTGCTACTGAGTCAGTTTAGAGTAGACACAGCTCCCTTAAACAGCCTCCTCTCCTAATTCCTGCCTGCTTGTTATCTGGGTGTATTCAGCCAATTCTTGGAGAAGAACCACAAAAGAGACTCACCCAACCAGAATACCACAGACTTTACTTAGGTGGGAAGTAAACTTTTTAACCACTGTGGTTTTGAAGGATGTTGTAGCAAAGAATGTTACTAATTAGCATCTATAAAAAATCACATATTCTTAGAATATTTTAAAATAGTAAATATGTCATGAATTTTCTATATTTTATCTATTTAAATTTTTCATTTCTCCTTGATTTTTTTAATATAATTTTGCTATGAAAATCCCCCATTTTCTGTAGATTTTCTAATGCATTGTCACATATTTGCCAACATAATACATGTTAGAATGGTGCAAAAGTAATTTTGGCTTTTGCGATTAAAAGGAACAAAAATCTCTAAAGAATACAAGAAAAATGTTCCCGAGGGAAAAACCGCAATCACTTTTTACCATGGCAAAAACTGCAATTACTTTTATGCCAACCTAATATTACAAACGCTAAATAATATATTCAAAACATTAAGCCAATCTCTCTTGTGAATATAGATTTAAAAATTGTATCAGAATCTAGAAATACATCATAAGAGCAATTATTCAATAACCAAGCTTGATTAATTCCAGAAAATCAAAAGTAGTTTGATACATCAGAAAATACATCAATATGCAACAGATGCATTGAATATGACTGGATGAAATTGCAACTTTCTACCTGGCACGGATGAGTTGTGACACCCTCACAAAATTTGTGTGTTGAAGTCCCAATCCCCAGTACATCAGATGGAACTGTACTTATAGCTAGGTTCTTTAAAGAGGTCATTAAGTTAAAATGAGTGGGGCCTCATTCAATATGACTGCTGTCCTTATAGGAAGAGGGAAGTCACACAGACACACACAGAAGGAAAACCAGGTGAAGACACAGAGGGAACACAACCATCTACACTCTAAGGAGTGAGACCACAGAAGAAACCAATCCTGCTGACACCTTAATCTTGGACTTCTAACCTACAGAACTGTTACAAGATAAAATTCTGTTATTGAAGCCTCTCAGTCTGTGGTTGTTATAGCAGTTCTAGCAAACTAAGATACTACTATTCCTTATTTAATATTTATACTTTCAGGGTAATAATTCAGACAAATAATTGAAACTTGGTCACATCATTAACTGTTCTCTTCATTTGTGGATAATAAATAGTTGTACAATCACTTTAAGTCACAAACCAAAATCTGGATTCAATAATCATCTTTTGTTTTTTTTTTGAGATGGTGTTTTGCTCTTGTTACCCAGGCTGGAGTGCAATGGCACGATCTCGGCTCACCGCAACCTCTGCCTCCTGGGTTCAGGCAATTCTCCTGCCTCAGTCTCCTGAGCAGGTGGGATTACAGGCACGTGCCACCATGCCCACCTAATTTTTTGTATTTTTAGTAGAGACGTAGTTTCACCATGTTGACCACGATGGACTCAATCTCTTGACCAATAATCATCTATTAATATATTAATACATGACTCAATCCACTTCAATGCCATTTGAGGCTACAGTTTACTCTCTCTCTTCTGAATGCCCAGAGGCATAGCTGGCAGATTTATTAATTAGTAAAAGGAAATTCAGCCATCTTCTGCTCCCTCCCTTCTCACCTATTTCCTTAGTTTCTAGCTACAGTTTTGAACATTACGGGAAGAAAGGAGAGAAAAACTGGTAAGGTGATAGAGTACTTTGACTTGACTAGATGGGTTTCATGTTCTTTGGGTCTGGGAAGTGGTCAAAACTGATTTTTCTCTCATGAGCATTTTTCTCATATTCTGTAGATAGTTTTGTTCCTGAGAACCTTTCACCTGCAACTTTCATGTTATGAATGACATATTCCATTTTCTAAACTTTGATTCACTCACGGTCCACATCACATGCTTTCATGAAGGTTAAGACTTTCCTAAACAACCCACAGTTACTTCCTATAATATGTCCACATATCCCTTTACCCTAAAAACCTTGAGAATGCAGATTAATCCTAATCCACTCATCATACCCTGTTACCAAACTGGTGTGTCATATAATAATTTTGAGAAATGCTGCATGTTATACTCTTTTTTAAGTTGTACCAATATCTGTTAGTACATTAAATCTATTCAGTAGATATATCATACAAAATCTATTTAATTTTTGAACACCTATCTGAAATGTTTTAATGCATGGAAATTATTATATGCTTATCCTTTATTAATGTCCTGTAGAAGGAGCATTCTCTGGTATAGCAGAAAATCAACACGTATATATTTAGAAAAACATTGGTTTATAAAATTTGATTTTATTGCATACTCTTTCTTCTATTTTCACATCTTCTGGGAGCAGTCCATAAAGGTAAATTATATAATGATACTAATTTTCCATTAAGCTAATTCTACAGTATTAGTTTAAACTTTGCTGCTTGTATGTACTTACTCCACATGAATTCTGTGCATGAAGTCAAATGACAGCTTATGATATTTTTAGTCTCTGAAGAGGAACTATTTTCCAGAAAATATTTGAGGCATACAAGGATTACATGCAAATTTTTGAAGCAGTCCATATTTTTAAACAGATGGAGAAACATTCCATGTTCATGGTTAGGAAGAATCAATATTGTGAAAATGGCCATCGTGCCCAAAGTAATATATAGATTCAATGCTATCCCCATCAAGCTACCTATGATCCTCTTCACAGAACTGGAAAAAAAAACCACTTTAAACTTCATATGCTCCTGAAAGAGAGCCTGCACAGTCAAGTCAATTCTAAGCAAAAAGAACAAAGCTGGAGGCATCATACTACCTGACTTCAAACTATACTACAAGGTGACAGTAATCAAAACAGCATGGTACTGGTACCAAAACAGACATGTAGACCAATGCAACAGAACATAGTCCTCAGAAGCAACGCCACACATCTACAACCATCTGATCTTTGAAAAATTAGACAAAAACAGGCAATGGGGAAAGGATTCCCTGTTTAATAAATGGTGTTGGGAAAACTGGCTAGCCATGTGCAGAAAGCAGAAACTGGACCCCTTCCTGACACCTTACACTAAAATTAACTCCAGATGGATTAAAGACTTAAACCTAAGACCTAACACCATAAAAACCCAAGAAGAAAACCTAGGCAAACCATTCAGGACATAGGCATTGGCAAAGACTTCATGACTAAAACACCAAAAGCATTGGCAACAAATGCCAAAATAGACAAATGGGATCTAATTAAATTCCAGAGCTTCTGCACAGCCAAAGAAACAGTCATTAGAGTGAACTGGCAACCAACAGAATGGGAAAAATTTTTTGCAATCTACTCATCTGACAAAGGGCTAATATTCAGGATCTACAAAGAACTAAAACAGATTTACAAGAAAAAAAAAAGAAGTCCATTCAAAAGTGGGTGAAGGATATGAAGAGACACTTTTCAAAAGAAGACACATGTAAGGCCAACAAACATGAAAAAATGCTCATCATCACTGGTCATTAGAGAAATGTAAATCAAAACCACATTGAGATCTCATGCCAGTTAGAACAGTGATCATTAAAAAACCTGAAGACAAAAGATGCTGGAGAGGATGTGGAGAAATAGGAACACTTTTACACTTTTGGTAGGAATGTAAATTAGTTCAACCACTGTGGAAGACAGTGTGGCCATTCCTCAAGGATCTAGAAATAGAATCCATTTGACCCAGCAATCCCATTACTGAGTATATACCCAAAGGATTATAAATTGTTCTATTATAAAGATGTTCTATTATAAACTTATTATAAAATTGTTTTATTATAAAACAATTATAAAATTGTTCTATTTTATATAATTGAAAATTTTTATCTGATTATAAAATTGTTCTATTATAAAGATGCACACATATGTTCACTGCAGCACTGTTTACAATAGCAAAGAGCTGGAACCAACCCAAATGCCCATCGATGATAGACTGGAGAAGGAAAATGTGGCACATATACACCATGAAATACTATGCAGCCATAAAAAACGATGAGTTTGTGTCCTTTGTAGGGACATGGATGAAACTGGATCATTCTCAGCAAACTGACACAAGAACAGAAAATCAAACACAGCATGTTCTCACTCACAGGCGGCTGTTGAACAACGAGAACAAGGGAACATCACACACTGGGGTCTGTTGCGGGAGACTAGGGGAGGGACAACAGGGTTAGGGAGTTGGAGAGGGATAACATGAGGAGAAATGCCAGATATAGGTGATGGGGATTGAGGCAGCAAACCACATTGCCATGTATGTACCTATGCAACAGTCGTGCATGTTCTTCACATGTACCCCAGAATCTAAAGTGCAATAATATATATATATATATTTTAAAAAATAAATAAGTATATGGTGTTTCCTTTTCTGTTCGGGTGATGAACAATGGGAACACATGGACATAGGGAGGGGAGCACCACACACTGAGGTCTATTGGGGGAAATAGAGGAGGGACAGCGCGGGGGGGAGCAGGGGAGGGATGGCATGGGGAGAAATGCCAAATATGGGTGAGGGGGCAGAAGGCAGCAAAACACACTGCCACGTGTGTACCTATGCAACTATCTTGCATGTTCTGCACATGTACCCCAAAACCTAAAATGCAATAAAAATTAAAAAAAAAAAAAATAAATAAATAAGTAAAATAACTTTAGTTGCTAATAGTTATGGTCTACTGTGAGCTTCCCATATTTCAAAATTAAAGAGTGACCTTCAAAGGTACTACCTAAAATAGAGCAAGTTCTTTGGTAAAGAGTGTCTTTCATTTATTGATTTTCAAATGCTGTTTTTATTCTCTTTAGGTCTAGCCCTTGCCCTTTTGTGCACCCAGAGGAACCTTCTTTTGCCTTTCCTTTTCTTCAGTATGTCTTTTAAGTTCCAATTCAATAAAAAACTAGCCCCTGTTCAGCCTAATAACTTGACTACATTTCCAGGACAAGCATTAACCATGTTATATACTACTTTTATAATTAATTTCAGTAGTTTCACCTATGTATGTCTTCCCTATCCTTTAATAAGAAAAGGATACTTACTTTTGCTTCTTTTTGGGGCCACTCGGTAATAATAGGGTTGAAGATAAGTATACCATAGGCACATAATAATTATTTTCCGGCAGAGCCTTCACCCTTGGGTAGAGCATCACACATGGGAGGACATATTCTGGAGCCAGATACCCTGGGTCCTAATCCCCAATATATTTTCTAGAGTATGACTTCAAGAAAATTAATTATTATACTTCCTTGTTTTCAAGAAAATGGGAATACCTATAATAGAGCCTTATTGAGGAAAATAACTAGAATAATTTAAGCAAAATACTTAGCAAAGTGCTTAATACCCATGGTTACTATTATTACTATGCATTATAGGTAGAGTCAGTGATTGCTGCTGCCATTTTCCACTCAGTATTACATTTCCATAGAATATAAACAAGTTAACTTGTCCCTAGGAAAATGTCAGACATAATAACAGACTCAGGTGATATTATAAACCCTACAAAAATGTGTACAGCCAACCTTGCAATGAGAGACTATTCATGTAATTTTTAAAGTGTCCTTAAGGAAGCATCATTGAAAAAACCGCTATTGCCCGGTGCAGTGGCGCAAGCTTGTAATCCCAGCAGTTTGGGAGGCTAAGGCAGGCGGATCACAAGGTCGGTTGCTTAAGACCAGTCTGGCCAACATAGTGAGACCCCTTCTCTACTGAAAATACAAAAAATTGGCCAGATAAGATGATGATGTATGCATGAAATCTTAGCTACTTGGGAAGCTGAGGCAGGAGAACCATGTGAACCCAGGAGACGGAGGTGGCAGTGAGTCGAGATCACACTGTTGCCCTCCAGCCCACTGACAGCACGAGACTCCATTTTAAAAAAAAAAGAAAGAAAAAGAAAAAAAGAAAAGCCACTATGCCACTATTACAACCATATCACAGAATTGTGTTGCTACTAAAAATGATGAATGAATGATCATTGCAATAATTATGTAATTTATGTAACTTTTCATTCTTTCATTAGGCTATTAAAAAATTCAAAAGTAACATATCTCAAACTTACAAAGAAATATTTTATTAATTACATTGCTTAAATATGTGTTTAAGTAATTATCTTGTATACCTGGGTATCAAAACATGCTTTTAGTTTCATGAGTAAAATTTTAAATATTGTTTATAATTTGGTATTCAAAAACTTTTAGTGTAAAGGTAAAAATAAATTTAAAAATGAGTGACATGTGCCCAATATGTGGCAAAGCATTCTTTAAATATATCTCATTTAAAAATAACCCTATCATTATCTAGAAATGTATTTTTGTATTTTATGTTTATGCTACAGTGAATTAGGAGAAATGTGACAAGGGACCTGTTGTGGTAATATGGTAATGAAGACTTGAACAGATGTCAGCAATAATAAGAGACTCGAATAAAGTGCATGTATGAAAAAAATGCTCATCGTCACTGGCCATTACAGAAATGCAAATCAAAACCATATTGAGATACCATCTCATGCCAGTTAGAAAGGCAATCATTAAAAAATCTGAAGACAACAGATGCTGGAGAGAACATGGAGAAATAGGAACACTTTTACACTGTTGGTGGGAGTGTAAAGTAGTTCAACCATTGTAGAAGACAGTGTGGCGATTCCTCAAGGATCTAGAAATAGAAATTCCATTTGACTGAGCAATCCCATTACTGGGTGTATAATCAAAGGATTATAAATAATTCTATTATAAAGACACACACACACGAATGTTCACTGTGGCACTGTTTACAATAGCAAAGACCTGGAACCAACCCAAATACCCATCGATGATATACTGGACAAGGAAAACGTAGCACATATACATAAACACCATAGAATGCTATGCAGCCATAAGAACCAATGAGTTTGTGTCTTTTGCAGGGACATGGATGAATCTGGAAACCATCATTCTCAGCAAACTGACACAAGAACAAGAACAGAAAATCAAACACCGCATGTTCTCACTAACAGGCGGGTGTCAAACAATGAGAACACATGGACACAGGGAAGGGAGCATCATACAAGGGGGTCAGTTGTTGGGGGTGTTGGGGAGTGACAGTTGGGGGTGGGGTAGTTGGGTAGGGATAACATGGGGAGAAATGCCAGATATAGGTGATGTGGGGATGGAGGCGGCAAAACATCTTGCCATGGAAGTACCTATGCAACAATCTGCATGATCTGCACATGTACCCCAGAACCTAAAGGACAATTCATAAAAACCTTCCAAAAAACATAAACAAATAAAAATACAATAAAAAATGGCTGACTTCAGCTGCTATGTTGGGCCTGATTTCATTGAAAATGGTGTCTAGAACTGGTTCGGTTCTTAATAATAAACAAAGTTTAAATACACCTACTAAGAAATTGTAAATCACTGGAATATTTTGCAAGTCAAAACTTCATAGACATCAAAAACTTTTAGAATACATGGATTATTTAAAACAAAAAACAAAAATGTTAGCTGGGTGTGGTGGCACATACCTGTATTCCCAATTACTGGAGAAACTGACACGAGAATCCTGTGAGCCTGTGAGGTGGAGGATGCAGTGAGCTGAGATCACACCACTGCACTCCAGCCTGAGCGATGGAGCAAGACTCTCTCAAAAAACAAATTACTTAAATAAAACAAATGAAAAATGATAAAATTACAAAAACAGAATGTCTTTTACAGTCAAAAACAGAAATTGCTCATTTGTATGTTATCACTTCAGGATAAGACCCTTGGCTTCTCACTTCCTTTCAATGAAAGAGCAAATGCTTACAAAATGTTTAAAATAAAACTTGGTACCATATAAGTGCCACACACATTTCTCTATAATATTAATAACTATTATTATTATTTACTGAACATCTATAGTATCTGATTAATGCAAAAGCACTAAAAGTTTTAGCACTGCTCTTCCTTCAGTCCTGTTGTGGATTGAATTCTGTCTCCTGGAAAAGATACATTGAAGTCTTCACCCCTGGTACCTAAGAATGTAACTTTATTTGGAACTGGGTTCATTGTAGGTACAATCAGGGTAAGAAGAGTTCATGTTGGATTATGATGGGCCTTAGTTCAATATGAATATTGGCTTTATAAGAGAAAAATTTGGACATAGACAGACACAGAGATGATAGCCATTTGAAAATACAGACAGAAATTGAAGTGATGCTGCCACAAGCCAAGGAACCCCGAGGCCTGCCAGAAGCTGGAAGAAGCAAGGAGGCATCATCTCATACAGATATCAGAGGATAATGGCTCTACCATCATTTCTTTTTTTTTTTTTTGAGATGGAGTCACACTCTGTTGCCCAGGCTGGAGTACAGTGGCACGATGTCAGCTCACTGCAAACTCTGCCTCCTGGGTTCAAACTATTCTCCTGCCTCAGTCTCCCGAGTAGCTGGGCCTACAGGCACACGCCACCATGCCTAAGTTCTTTGTATTTCACTGTGTTAGCCAGGATGGTCTCCATCTCCTGACTTCGTGATCTACCTGCCACAGCCTCTCCAAGTGCTGGGATTACAGGCATGAGCCACCATGCCCGGCCCCTACCATCATTTTAATGTCAGAGTTCTAGCCTGTAGACCGTGAGAAAATATGTTTCTATTTTTTGGAGACTTCTAGTTTGTGGTACTTCCTTACGGCAGCCCTAGCAAACTGAGGTGCACCCTCCCTCACTTTCCTCCAAAAGAAGATATATCATAAAATATAAACAAATTAAGGCAAAACAGTATAAAATCAGAAACTTAGAAACACTATGTCTGACACTTCTCACACATGCAACTTCCCTTCTTCTGCTGAAAATGTGAAGTGGGTCAGCTTCATCGAAGTGTGTGTATGTTAGGAAGGAGAGTGGATAGAAACTGCATTAACAGTTAACATTTGATGAAAATAGAATTCTCTATGTTTTGTCAGATTATAGTAATGTATTTCATCATAATTTGTTTTATTATTCTGACACAATTCCTTTTTAAGAACAAATTCAATTGTGTTATTATTCTGCTGTATTTAACAATTCAGATAAATAGCTTCCAGAAAGCCATTGTAGAACATTATTTCACCGAAACAGAATCAATTATCTCTGTATGAAAAAATGAGTTTCTAGAATTACATGATTTCCAGCATTTCTAGAATAGTTTATAGGAATATCCTTTGCTGGACATTTTCAATTTAATAGACAGCAATTTTGAGGTTATAAGAAGTTAATTCTAAATTAGCTGGACGTGGTGTCTGGCACCTGTAATCCCAGCTACTCTGGAGGCTGAGGTAGGAGAATTCCTAGAACCCTTGAGGCGAAGGCTGCAGTGAGCCAAGATCAAGCCAGTATACTCCAGCCTGGGTGACAGAGCAAGACTCGGTCTCAAAAAAAAGAAAAAATCCTCAAGGATCTAGAAATAGAAATTCTATTTGACCCAGCAATCCCATTACTGAATATATACCCAAAGGGTTATAAATTGTTCTATTATACAGACACATGTACATACATGTTCATTGCAACAATGTTTACAATAGCAAAGACCTGGAACCAACCCAAATGCTCATCAATGATAGATCTGGACAAAGAAAATGTGGCACATATATATATCATGGAATACTACACAGCCATAAAAAATGGTGAGTTTGTGTCCTTTGTAGGGACATGGATGAATCTGAAAACAATCATTCTCAGCAAACTGACACAAGAACAGAAAATCAAACACGGCATATTCTCACTCACAGGCGGGTGTTGAACGATGAGAATACATTGCCACAGGGAGGAGAGCATCACACACTGGGGTCTGCTGGGGGTGGGTTAGGGGAGGGACAGCATGGGGGGAAGGGTGGAGAGGGATAACATGGGGATTAATTGCAGATATAGGTAATGGGGGGATGAAGGCAGCAAACCACCTTGCCATGCATGTACCTATGCAACAGTCCTGCATGATCTGCACATGTACCCCGAACCTAAAGTACAATTAAAAAAATTAATTCTATAAGTTTATACTGCTAGCTCAAGGTCAAGGATATTGCAATCCAAACCACTAATATATTTTCTATCTAGTATTTCACTTTTTAAATTTTCAAACTTTGAAATAAATATGGTTTTTTAAAAAATATGGTAGATTCTTGTACTTATATGACCAGGTATAATTTATTATCACAGCACTTGATATATCAAATGGTCCACAGGATCTCTTTTCTTACCTAAGAGGTAGACAATAAACCTAATTGTCTGAAAGACAACTAAATACAAAGCTAATCCTAGGACAACATAATATTCAAAAGTAATAAACATATTTCTTAGCTAAAGAAATTAAAAACAGTACTAAGGTAGAAGAATCATTTAATATTGAAATGATTAAATGTTAAATGTGGAAATGAATTATGACATATAGTCATACAGATGCCATATATTGTTATAATCTCAGAAGAAAACATATGAAATATATTAGTGGTTTTAAATACTAATGTACCATATATACCCACACATATCATATATATGTATATACATATATATATTAACATATAAACATATATGGCATATATAAGTTACAAAACTACAAGTTGTAGAGGTGGAGTTTATTTCTGTTTGGCATTTGACTAACTTTAGATAATGGGATATTAACAAATACAACAGAAGCAGAGGCTGAAAAAATGCTCACACATGGGTCTTGCAGCAGAGAACTCTTGCACCACAATGGATTCAAGTCTGGGCAGTTTCTTAAAGCATGAGAGACCACGTGTGGTAAGGCCCAAGTCTCTCCCTTAAAGCCTCAGACACGTGGGTGAGGCTGCTTAAGGCAACCTAGCTGAACCATCCCAGACCTCCCCTGCCCCAGCCACCACACACACACATCTTACTTGAGGAAAATGTGACTAAATGAATGTTGGTTAAAGGCAACTAAATTTTGGCATAGTTTGTTATCCAACAAAATGATTTTTGGTTACATATCAAGTCCTATATTTTTTATAATATTCAAATGCAGGACTTTAAAATAAGACCAGACCCATTGCATTTCAATGAATGCCTTACAGAAACCTATAAATCAACTCAATTTTATTAATATGTTGGCAATTATGTCTTGGAGAGAACTGCATGTCAAATTACATACTTCACAAAGACATGCTGAATAATTATTCACTAGGTAATAAGTAAGTTTTTTCTGGAACCAAGCCAAATACAATAATATATTTAATTTTTATTTACTATTATGAAAGGCATAAGGAATCTTCTCCCTGTCCTAAATGTGCCAATTATAAATTCAGAATATATTTTGTGTTCACCCACCTCAGGGAACAAAGAAACAACAGCTAGAAATTTACTATTATTGGATTGTCTTCCCTAAGTCTTTAGAACCTTGCAGTCCATAGCAAGGTCAAGGTCAACACTGAATGCTTACCTCAAAGAAGCATTTCTAGGCTTCATTCAGAGGGAGAATTCACTGCCTAGAAACAGGCTTGGGAATGGGAGGATCGGGAATGGTGGTTTCAGGATAATAATGGCATTTCCATTTTTTCTAAAACACAAATAATGCCACATGTTAAAAAACTTTGCATGTTTTCTTCCTGATAAATCAGAAGCCTAATTACCTAATTCTTTTGCTACCAAGAAGTAAGAGCTGCAGACGTCCCCATCTCCTCCATTCAGGAGCTTACTTCAATTGGTTGCTCCTCACTTTAACCCTCCTACTAATTTCTCAGATAATTATGAAACAGAGGTATAAAATCAGATTTCATCCTCCTTCATCTTTTATCAGTTGAATGAAGTCTAAACATAAAGCATTAGATATGAACTTCAGTAGTGATTGATTTCTTGATCATTGGCTGCCAAACATTTAAAAAACGTTACTTTGTAAATTTTTTGCTCAGGCTATGTATTAAACCATATTTATCTTTTTTAAAGTGCAGGATTACATTTTAGAAATTAAAATCTTATTTTGCATTTTGTGCTCATTTCTAGAATTCTGACTGGATCCAGAGTAAGCAAACACATTTTTGAGTTTTTAAGTATAAGAAATTGTGAAATATGCAAAAGCTTGATTAGCTCACTCAAAACATGTAAAGTATTTGGCTAATTAAATTCCCTAGGATTAAGGATGAAGAAACACACATTTTTACCTTTTTAAGATAAGATTTGTATCTTGAATACTGATATAAAATTTACCAAATATATATGGAAGGGAAGACATTATGTCCATAGCATCCGGATTTCTGTCATTTTATTGAACACTTAAATGTATTCCAAGATCAATCACCAGTAATCCTTGAAATCTTTATGATATCATCACTAAAATACAAAGCTTTTACTTCTGATTTCTAATTAAGAAGAAATTTTCACCAAATGCTTGGTTTAGCCTCAAAGGTGAACATTCTGATGGAGAAGAGTGACTTAAAGTTTACGTGAGGGAGTATTTAAGCTTAGGATTTCTCTCCAGTTCATGGGATCCTCAAATCTGCTGGCCATGGCTAGGGTTGACCATGACCAGTGATTTTGGATCATTCTATGTGGAGAGGAAATATTTTAGATAAACGAAAAAATTATCTCCTTAATTTATACCCAACATCAAGTTGAATCCATAATTTTCACTAGTTCTTTAAAGGTGGTTTGGGCCTGGCACCATGGCTCAAGCCTGTAATTCCAGCACTTTGGGAGGTCGAGGCAGGCAGATCACCTGAGGACAGGAGATCCTGTCCAGTCTGGAGATCCTGTCCAGTTGGCAAGACCAGTCTGGCCAACATGGTGAAACCCCATCTCTATTAAAATTACAAAAGTTTTGCCAGATGTGGTGGCGCATGCTTGTAATCCCAGCTATTTGGGAGGCTGAGGCATGAGAATCACTTGAACTACGGAGGCAGAGGTTGCAGTGAATGGAGATTGCACTACTGCCCTCCAGCCTGAACCACACAGCAGGACTCCATCTAATGAAAAAATAAATAAATAAAGGTTGTTTGGAGTTGTTATCATATGTAGCTGTGTTCACTTTGTCTCCATTTAGTTTTACAGTCTGGACCATACCAATTGTTATTAATAGTTTTAAGGAAAGGCTGATGACTAGTTTTTAAGGGCATTTCTTGAAAACACAGGGCTATCTTTGTATAAATGAAAGGTTTTTTAAAAAGCAGACCAAATCAAGAGTAAAACACAAAACAAGTATTTCAATGCAGAATTATTAATGCAACTGCTCCTAAATAATCATGTGTAAATAAATTGGTGAAATACTTCCTATGCTATTTATGAAGGATACCTAAATCTAAGTAGCATTAACTAAGTAATTAATTCATACTGAAGACACAGGTAATGCTTTATCTACACACAGTGATGTAATCCTTGTCTCAGGCCTTGTGGAATCAAATCCATTTCATTTGCTTTTATATTCCAGTGTTTGCTGTAGTGCCCAGCAGTGACTGACTGTGGAATAAGCACTCTTGCAGTACATTAGAGGAACAGCTGCTCCAAACAGAGTCTTACAGAAGAGTCGAGAAGGTGATTTTTAACTTCAGACCAGAGATTATAGACAAATGGTAGGAAGAAGGAGAGAGAGTTTCATTTGAGAAGTATTTAAGAATAAGGGATGGTGCTTCTGAAGGTGGAATATCATACATAAAAGGAAGTCTGACCCAGAGTTCGCTGCCTGAGAGAGGACACTGGCAAGATAGAAAGCTGAATAAACAAAGCAGTTTATGTGAGGCTTTCTCTACCACGAGAAAAGTGTGGACTGCAACTTAAAACAATGAGTGCTATGGAGGTGTGAATAGCGTCTCCTCAAAATTCATGTTGTCCTGGAACATTAGAAGGTAAGCTTATTTGGAAAGATGGTCTTTGCAGATGTAATAAAGGTAAAGAACTAGATGAGATCATGCTGGATTAGTGTGAGCCCTAGATCTAATGGAAATATCTTTATAGAAAGAGAAAGAAAGGACACAAAGAGAAGAAGAAAGGAAGAAGAAAAGAGGAAGAGAAGAAGCACTTGAAGATAGAAGCAGAGATTGGAGTACTGTGATTAAAAGACAAGCAGTTCCAAGGAGGGTTGGCAGTCACCAGAAACTGGGACAGAGGCAATGGTATGGTTCTTCCCTTGGAACCCCCAAAATAAACTGACCCTCCCAAAACCTTGATTTTGGACATATGGTCTCCAGATTTAGGGGAAAATACATTCCTGTGGTGTGACGCCACCAAGTGTGTGATCCTTTGTTAAGGCAGCTCTAGGAGACTGATATGGATGCCGCTGAAGTATTTTGGCAAGGGGAGTTGAGGCATTAAATAAATAAAAACAAAAACAAACAAACAAAAACAATAAGGTTAGAATCATGAGAATAAAAAGCTGAGAGGGAAGATAACAGGTAGAAGAATACTATACTGACCTTTACAATAACCAGTAATAGGAATCAGAATCAGAAGCTGAGTAAGAGGATGGCACCATGTTCTTTCACCTAGAGGAAATGTGTGGACAGATTACTGTTCTCATAATAACAAGGGTATGCTTCAGGCATCCTAGGACCCAGTATGCTAACAGCCTCCAATTTTTGGGAGATTCTGTATAATTAATAGCTGTGCCCTCTGTATTCCCACCCACAATGAGAAGCCATGAAGAAAATAAGCAAAGCACCAAGTATATTTGTTCAGAGTACACAAGGGTTTCATTTGTTAATCATTTGTTACTTTAAATGGGAAAAAAATCCAAATAGGTAGCATAAATGTCACAAAATGAGTGTAAATATAAAAGAGAAAAAATTGTTCACATTCCTTTGTTATTTTTGTATTATATTATGAAATAAGTGCAATGAGGATGTTAATAAAGGCATGTAAGTATTGCCAAATAATAATACATGGTTGTCTAACAGATTATAAATTAGACATGAAATGCAGCAGCTTATAATTAAAGAACACCCTTTTCAAAGAACTATGACTTTTTTCCAATATGTTTTCTCTGAGAATAGCATTTCAAGTAGAACTACATCAGGGGAAAAAAAACACAGACAGGGAAGAAAACTACAGTCAGACTCACAAAGTTGTTATTCTTCTTGATGTTAAAAGCCAATGACTTAATGTCTCAAGTGGGAAAATAGATGATATATAAGCTGAAAGATTGAGAATTATTTTAAATGGAAGGCCATGATTCAACATTCACTGCAAAACCCACACAAGAAACAAGCATACCTGTTGACATTCAACACTGTACTCAACATGCCCAAGAGCAAATACTTGTTCATAATCTAGCAGCTATTTTATCAAACTGAAAGCACATTTGACAATATGGTATCAGTTATGTAAAGCTTTCCAGTGCTTAAAAAAGTGATGAGAAAATGTAAGTGGCTATGGGGTAGTTATTGTTGAATATACTTAAAGGTTTTGTTATCATGGGATTGTTTCTCATATTATCAGCTGTCTTCCAAAACTGCCACTTGAAAATTATTCCTATGTCTATTTCCCTAGAGCTGTTTGGAATATCTTATTCTTGGCTGTTATTTTAAAAGTTCTTAAATTTTTCAAAAATAATTTCTCAAGTTTTTTTATTGTTTAATATTTAATTAAAATACAAGAAGAAAAAGATAGAAGAAAATAAGCGGCTATGATAAACAAAGATCAGAGGTAGACCTCCCAGTAAGGTGAACACTGCTGGAAACAGTAATAACACAATGGAAAGAACAATGGACTTGGAATCAAGAATTGGGATCAAGGTCCAGCTCCGTTTGTTTTACCCAGGCAAGAAATAAGATAAAACTTCCAAATTCACAACTAGAAAATGGAGATAAAGCCCAGTGAAGAGGCTCTCGAGGATAAGTCCTTTTAAATATGCTTTTTAGGCCCTTTTCCAGACTCCTTCCTCTCCAAGTGCCAGCCAGCCTTCAGCAGACTACAAATGTCAGGTACACATTACATTCCAGGCGTCATTCCACATTATGACTCTCTGGATCACCCTTTCTTATCCAGTAAGGCAAATAAGATATCTCCACCTGGAGCCAACCATTGAGCTCACCATATTAAATTGCCGAAGACCACTTGTAATGACCTCTTTCTGGGGCTATATCCATCCCCACTCTCATTCACCAAATTTGATTCTTACAGAAAAATCCTTCTTAATTAACCCCACTTGGCATACTAGAATATCAAACTGCACAAATTTCCACAAACACTCTCCACATTAAGAACTAAGTCTTAGCTGGGTGCGGTGGCTCACGCCTGTAATCCCAGAACTTTGAGAGGCTGAGGTGGGTAGATCACGAGGTCAGGAGTTTGAGACCAGCCTGATCAACATGGTGAAACCAGGTCTTTACTTAAAAATACAAAA